>CM077882.1:12925833-13647500 GCA_039720435.1 Amazona ochrocephala | reverse complement strand
TAGTTCTTGTCTACGAGCACCATTCAACAGGAAATTGATTTCCATGGGTGACAGGCGTGGAGGCTCCATGGGCTCCCAGGCGAGGCACACGCAGCAGTACCAACATGCTGTGGGTCTCTACCCCTGTTCTTCTTGGGCTGGGGCTCTCAAATCCTACCTGCCTTTTACTGAACCTACATGTCTTCCTCCTGAGCATGAAGACACTGGTGCCCAAGTGTAGTGAGTGTTTTCCATGAACTGTACCTGGTTCCAAATTAGGTGAGTGCTAAGGAAAGAGCAAGCACATGTGGGGTGGGGGACAGAGATTTTACAGAGAATAACTGACGACGCATCACCATGGACAGGAGCCTTAAGGGCAAAACACAGTGCTTGTCAGTTCACGTTTGTCTGGTCTCAGAGAAGAGGCATTTTCAGGCTCTGCATCATGATAGCTATAATAAGCTGAGTTGAGAGACTTCAGTATATGCCTAGTGATGAGTATGGACACTGATGAGAAAGCTTATGTGTGCCTACTCACATACATTTCATACAAGTAGACACTTAGCTCATTCAAAAATACAGCTGGCATGATAAGCCTTTGAGAGTATGAAATACATATGAGGGTGTTCAGTTTCCAGTCAGGGTTATGCCATTTTTAATGGCCATATACTTACCCTGTCTGGTGCATTTATTCATTTGCAGGCCAAACTAGATTCAATGATTTTCGTCATTTTTTTTCACCTCTGTTGACATTGTCTGACAAGACTGTTCAGGCTCAGACTGCTTAGGAAAAATAAACTTTGGTGCCAGATTTTGAGCCATCAGCAGTGTTCCCTCTCATCTTTATTCTATTATTCTGTTGCAAAGGAACTTTCAGCTCAGGAGCCACAATGGAAAGAAAACAACCAGCTCTTTTTTCTTTCTTTTTTCCCTCCCCCTTTCTCCATCTTGTGATCTTAACCCAGCTGGTGAGGGAGAAAATTCCCATGTGAGGCATGTGGGTGGAGCCCAATTGTGTATGCTCCATGCTCGCAAAGTGTTTGGCATGGATCCGCTCGCTGGCTTTGTTTTCCATGGCCGGACACAGGGGGGAAGGCACATTCAGCACATTAACAGCTGCCACCTGTTGCTCTGTGCTACTTCAGAGGAACCCAGAGGCTGGGGTTTCACACTGTGCTCTGGCCCTTGATCTCCAGGGAAGTTTGGGACAGCAGGGGGGTCCATCTGTCCCCATGCTTTTCTTGTTTTTGCAGGTTTCTGCAGGACATGATACAGGTGGGTTTGGGAGTCCAAACAGAGAAGAGGTCCTTGGAGCAATTTGAGCACTGCTCTGGTGCAGGTCACTAGGAAGAATTTTCAAGCTCCATTCAATGTGGCTGTCCCAAAGACAAACCCTTCTTGGTTAATTTTACTGCCACAGGATGCTCTAGAAATCTTAGGTACCACAAGCATAATTATACAGAATAGCAAGAGAATGCAAAGCAAAAGATCTTACTAACCTTGTCAATGACATTTGTAGGACATAGACCAAATTTCTGCCCTCCCCTGTGCAGCAGGGGTTAAATCGATCTCCATTCCCATGCACTTTCCTGTACCTATGTAAAACCAAAAAAAAAAAAAGCAGCAGCATATCACTAATGCAGCTAATTCTCAGTATCTTGAAGCAATTGACACAAGTACATGAATTAACTCATCACTTTATATCACTTGAGGCAAATGTGCTATTTGGAGTACCTCTTGGTAAGAATAAGCAATTTAAGATCCATTAGCATTTGGAATATTCTGCTTCATTAAAACCACAGTGATCCCTAAATGTAGATGAGTGAAGAGAAGAAGCTATCAACCTCTTGGTTGTACTAGACAAACTTAAAAACTCTTCATATTAGAGTAGTGTAAAAAGGTTTTAATATAAATACAAGAGAGGCCTTACATTTCCAAAAAGAGGCTTTACCTACCTTGGGTTGAAGTTTCTCATAGCTTTCATAAGTCTGAAAACTACCATGTGGATTGAGGGGGGAAAAGCAATTCTGAGAGCCCTAGAGGGCAGGGGGGCCCAAGGCTGTTGGTTGATATTCAAGAATCACCTGCTGCAAGCTCAGGAGTGATGCATCCCAACTAGAAGGAAGTGCAGCAGGAGGGCCAGGAGACCTCCTTGGATGGATAAGGACCTGCTGAGCAAAATTCGAAGGAAAAAAGAGGCTTATAGAAGGTGGAAGCAAGGTCAGGCGGCCTGGGAAGAATACAGGGATGTTGTCCGGGAAGCTAGGGACCAGGTTAGGAAAGCTAAGGCCCACTTAGAATTAAAATTGGCTAGGGATGGCAAGGATAACAGGAAGGGATTTTATAGGTACACTGCAAATAAAAGACAGGTTAGGGACAATGTGGGTCCTCTCCAGAAGCTATCGGGAGAACTGGCTACCATGGATTTGGAGAAGGCTGAGGTTCTTCATGACTTCTTTGCCTCAGTCTTCACCGGCAAATGCTCTGACCACACCACCCAAGTCTTGGAAGGCAGACGCAGGGACAGTGAGAATGAAGACCCTGGGCCCACTGTAGGAGAGGATCTGGTTCAAGACCACCTTAGGAACCTGAATGTATACAGTCCATGGGACCTGATGAAATCCATCCGCGGGTCCTGAAGGAGCTGGCAAATGAAGTTGCTAAGCCACTGTCCATCATATTTGAAAAATCCTGGCAGTCAGGTGAAGTTCCCGATGACTGGAAAAAGGGAAATATAACCCCCACTTTTAAGAAGGGTAAAATGGATGACCCAGGGAATTACAAACCAGTCAGCCTCACCTCTGTGCCTGGCAAAATCTTGGAGCGGATTCTCCTGGAAGGCATGCTAAGGCACATGAAAACCAACAAGGTGCTTGGTGACAGCCAGCATGGCTTCACTAAGGGGAAATCCTGCCTGACCAATCTGATGGCCTTCTATGGTAGGGCCACGGAACTGATGGACAGGGGCAGAGCAGTTGATGTCATCTACCTGGACTTGTGCAAAGCCTTTGACACTGTCTCACATGACATCCTTGTCTCTAAGTTGGAGAGACATCAATTTGATAGGTGGACCACTCGGTGGATAAAGAACTGGCTGGATGGCCGCACGCAAAGAGTAGTGCTCAATGACTCAATGTCCAGCTGGAGACCAGTAACGAGTGGTGTCCCTCAGGGATCGGTGTTGGGGCCGGTCTTGTTCAACATCTTTGTGGGTGACGTGGACAGTGGGATTGAGGGCGCCCTCAGCAAATTTGCCGATGACACCAAGCTGTGTGGTTCCGTTGATACATTGGAGGGAAGGAATGCCATCCAGAGGGACCTTGACATGCTTGTGAGGTGGGCTGATGCCAACCTGATGAAGTTTAACCATGCCAAGCGCAAGGTCCTCCACCTGGGTCGGAGCAATGCCAGGCACAGCTACAGGTTGGGCAGGGAAGAGATTCAGAGCAGCCCTGCGGAGAAGGACTTGGGGGTGTTGGTCGATGAGAAAATGAACATGAGCCGGCAGTGTGTGCTCGCAGCCCAGAAAGCCAACCGTATCCTGGGCTGCATCAAAAGGAGTGTGACCAGCAGGTCGAGGGAGGTTTTCCTGCCCCTTTACTCTGCTCTTGTGAGACCTCACTTGGAGTACTGTGTGCAGTTCTGGTGTCCTCAACATAAAAAGGACATGGAACTGTTGGAACAAGTGCAGAGGAGGGCCATGAGGATGACCAGGAGACTGGAGCACCTCCCGTATGAAGATAGGCTGAGAAAATTGGGGCTGTTCAGCCTGGAGAAGAGAAGGCTGTGTGAAGACCTCATAGCAGCCTTCCAATACCTGAAGGGGCCCTATAGGGATGCTGGGGAGGGACTCTTCATTAGGGACTGTAGTGAGAGGACAAGGGGTAATGGGTTCAAACTTAAACAGGGGAAGTTTAGATTGGATCTGAGGAAGAAATTCTTTACTGTAAGGGTGGTGAGGCCCTGGAATGGGTTGTCCAAGGAAGTTGTGAATGCTTCATCCCTGGTGGCGTTCAAGGTGGGGTTGGACATAGCCTTGGATGGCATTGTTTAGTGGGAGGTGTCCCTGCCGATGGCATGATGGTTGGAACTAGATGATCTTAAGGTCCTTTCCAACCCTAGCTATTCTATGATTCTATGATTCTATGATGTACAGATTTTAATCTTTTAATATTATTCCAGGGTAGTTTTGCAAAACACTCTGTGTTCTATCCTGCTACTTGCATACCAAAGTTCATTCTCCTTTATAATGGCCACAGTGCCTACAATTACGGGCACTGGAATTATTTTTTTAAATAATAAATACCTATCCTATGTTTTAATTCAAAATTCCCAAATGATTCAGGGCCCCCCTGTCCTGGGTTTGACCTGAAGAACTTCAAGATCAAATCACTTTCATTTATGATATTGTGCTCTTTTATGGTATTACAAATAATAAAAAAACAGTGGTTTCAGATTTTAATTAGACTTGTGATGTACCTATAGTACACTAAACAAAATACATATTACAGTGATTTGTTCAACACTTATGGTAAGAGAACAAGGAAAGAACCCTGAAAACTTCTGGAAAAAAAGGATGCTCTTTTTCTCCTCAGTTCAGTCACATTCGAGTCTCAAAAAGTTTCTCAACTTTAAAAGGTATTTTTGTCCTTTTTTAGGGGTGTTACAGAAGTCACAGTGATTTCTGGAAAAACTGAATCCTTTCACTGTGGTGCCTAATTTAGTCTTAAGTCTTTTCCAGAAGTTGAAATACACTTTCAGGGCCACAGACCTTACAATTCATACAAAACTGGAATGTGTGCAGGTAATGGCTGTCAACTGAATGACAGATGGAAACTATTTCTCCACTGAAGAATGAACATTTGGATCCTGGCTAACACAGAGTATGATCTGCCTTTCACTCTTCACCAAGAGGCCAGTCCAACTTTTCCTGATGCCCCTGATTTAGGTGAAACTGCTGTCCAGCATAGTAACTGATCAATGCAATCAGGTACAAGAGTGTGTCTGTGTTGACAATATGACGCTACTGGAAGGAATTCACTAGGTAACTGTTGCCACACAATGTTCTTCCCTTGGAAGAAAAACTGCTTCCTGCTTTACACAATTTACAGGTGGTTTGGTAAGACCTCATGCACTGTTGAAATAACAACACAGTGCTGAGCTGAACTCAGTTAAAGTGGCTGATAGGCTCGTAGACAGGTATGGCAAAAATAAAACCTGTCCTGACTATGCACATTAAGAGCATAAAACGTATTCCAAGAGTACTGTATGTCCATTGTATGGGTAGATCAGGTTGTGATTAACTCTGAAATATCCAAAAAATAGTTTCTATAACCAAACAAACGCAATGGACTCTGGTGAATCAGGATTAGTGTTCTGCAGCTGTAGGGAAGATGCTTTATAACTAAGCCTGCACCCTCTGGCAGACCTCGGTTGGAGGTACCAGCAGTCTTTGGCAAAAACTGGTTTGAAATCAGCCTAGCTTCCGGCTGAATAGCTCTCCTGGTGAGGAAGAAAAGCCTGTGTGTTTCTATGGCTCCCAAACAGCAAAAGCTCACTTAGAGTATCTGAAAATGCAGACCTGATACATTTCTATTTTCTCACTTTTAATTTCTTTACAAGATATATTATTCTGTAAAAAAAAGAAGCCTATTTACAAGAATGGTTGCAAAATTAACCATTAATTTTCTGCCTAAATGGATGTGATGGACACAGTGCAAAATGATTCTTAAATAGCAAAGCAGAGCAGTCAGGTTAAATCTGAAATTCCTACGCTTTTTGCTTTTCTAGCTTACCAATCTGCATATAGATGCAACAGCTGGGTAGATCCCCATGTCAGGAACAAGACTTGCCCTGGCTGGATTTTAAGAACGGAGTTGGAGAGACTGTTGGCCTAAAGTTTGAGGTGAGCTAAGTAGTATCTTCCACCTGACTCATAACTACTCCACACCAACACCTCTGATAAATGTCTAAAGCGTTTGAACTCAGAAATAATATCAAGGGTACTTCTCTCATAGCTGAGTCAAGCTGTGACAACAGGTCCTGCAAGAGGATATTTTTATAACACTTTATCTTGTCATCATCCTTTTCTTCAGTGTCTTGTTGTTCAAGGAAGAATGGAAAAGTCCTTTCATGTTGAATGGGTTTAAGGGCAGTTGGTTGTTTATTTCCCTGGAGCTATGTGGCGCCTTGTGTCTCCACATCAGGGTGAGACTGATGTTTATGTCAGGCAAATTCCACAGTAAAGTTATTTTTGAAATACCTTCTAATGTTAGTTTACCCTGGCTGAAACCAGGACACTGATAGAAATGCTCTCTTCTTCCATCTCCACATTACTACTGGCCAGCAATAGCTCAAATTAGATTGCACACACAGGTATAAATTTAGTCAACTGTTGGCAAAAACTGACTCATTACTGCTTCCTTGAAGTGACCCATTTCCACAAGCTTTTGCTTTGGTAAGTCTGACTCAGTCATCCACCTGTCAGAGGATGCTCCTTTTGCTATCAGTGTTTCATTCCCGCAGGTCTCTCCTCTCCCCACTTGGAAACTGGCTCATAGCTCCAACCCCGAAGTCTGTGCTGCTGTTAGAAACGTGCTGTTGGGAAAAGCTACTGGGCAAGAGGCTACTGAGCCAGGAAAGTAGGCAAGCAGGGCTGGAGCACTGCTGTCTGGGCCACCTGTGTGAGTAACACAGGCAGAAGAGCCACACATCCATGCTGTGTGTGGGATAAGTGTCACAGCACCTGGCTTTGGACTTTCCTCACCTCCAATCACACCACTTTTGGCACCAGGCACATTGCTGTGGCAAATCCCAAATGGAAGTGTTCCTTCTGTGGCATTTTGTCTGTTCCTTGGCCACAAACCTATGCAGTCTGTAGGCCTGAAATGAGACTAGTAGAGCAGCTTCCAATTCCTAGAGCTCTTCTTTTAGACTCTCCAAACTCAGGTGGACCTTCTTACTTCATTGCTTCACACTCAGTTCAGGTTTAAAAGAGATTTTGGCAACTCTAAGAGCCATGAAATGTTTTAAAGTGATTAACAAGACTGCATACTTACAGCAAGGGATGACTCCTGCAGGACTCTGCCTAAATTTCCTGTTAACATCAGATAACGATTCATCCAAATAAAGTAGGTAACAATTGGATTTTTTCATATGCATTCATAACAAAGTCTAAACAACAGTTATAACAACAAAGAGCTTAATACATAATATTTTCAGAACAAACCACTCAGATTTTCAGATTAAAAAACACTCTGAAAGAAAACAAACGCATTCATAGAAGTCCTCTGCCCAGGTCACCAAATCACACTTTCACCTGTCAAAATACATAGAGCATTAAACTCTATTTTCATTTTCCCATAATCTCTTCAGCTACCTCCATGACACGTACTCTTCTTACCTACTGTCATACTGGAGATCCCATCTCCTGTATGTTTTAGATCCACTGACACATGAAACTGTGCTTCTTCAGGCAAACTGCTGGGGCTCTGGGTATCAAGATACCAAAACCAAATCTCGCAGCTCCCCTAGTGCTGTATCTCCTGCTCTCCGGGAGCTGGCTGCATGCTAGCCTGTGGTCTGTCAGTCCCTGGGTGGTGTCACTGCCACTGCCCAGGCACAGGAAGGAGTCCTGTTTTCTCACAGATGGCCTGTGTGCGCTGTGTGCAGCCAAGGGACATGTACCACTAAATGGCAGACTGTTTGGCTGGAGGCTTGCAGGCTGCTATAACCTGAACAGGCTGGGTACTGTCATGCATCTGTACATTGTTCCCTAGCATCACAACAGTGGTCCTCAGAAACAGGCCAGCTATTCACTGCTGTGACCAGCTACAGCTGTATTGACATGTTGCCTTTTCTACTTTCATGTTGTCAGCATCTTTAATGAGAAAACCTCACTGTTGCTTTCCATGCTGCCTGTGTAGTTTATATTTCTTTTCTTTTTCTAATGCATTTCTTTGCTGTAATATTGGATAAATTTTCTCCTTTGCTTGCCTGTGTTTTTTCTAGCATCACAGTGTCAAGAAAGTCTCTAGCCACTTGGTAATAGTTGCAAAGCTCTCTCGTGTTTTCTTAGAGCAGAAAGCTGTCTGAGCTCACACTAGAAAAGACCATATGCTAAGAAATCCACTGTTGCTTTTGTGTCCCATACAGCATTTCCCTTTCTTCCCTTAGGGAATAGCAGTCACAATTGGCAGTTTCTTGGCCACAAACCTATGCAGTCCATGGGCCCGAAATGAAACTAATAGAGCAGCTTCCAATTCCTAGAGCTCTTATTTTAGACTCTCTCCAAACTCAAGTGGACCTTCTTACTTCGTGCTTCACACTCAGTTCAGATTTGAAAGAAATCTTGGCAAGAGATCTTGGAGTTCCCTTACTTTGTGTTAGGAAGTGGAAGTGCTTACTGTGACAGTAGCAGTGCCTTACCCAAACAGGCCAAGAGACAAAGAATTCTGAGCTAGTCAAACAACTGAGGTTGAAATAGATTTATAAAAATATATATCTTTATTTATTTGTATACACATTTCTCATCCTTGTGTTGTTTTCCCCTCTGGTAACCCGATATTCCTGCAAGTCTATTCCTTTGATGCATTTTGGCTTCACTTCCTGTCAAATTATTTCATTTTATTTTGCTTCACCTGTCAAAATACATGAGCTAATTCTTCTTGTGATGACCTGCCACAGCTTCTTCGTCTCCAGGGACAGGATGCAGCAACTACATGCTTGCAAAGACTGTTTCAAGAAAATCACCTGGGCACCTTTACATACACATAAGCAGAGAAGACAGACCCAGACTGAAATGCCTTGTCCTGCTTAGTTCTACTCTCAGGTACTGCCAAACAAGAAATGCCTGCTCACAAACATGGCCCTTCACATCTTTTGGTCTCTGAGTTGCCAAGTATTCAGTGTGTAGGGTCTAATACAATGGATACCACCATTTATGTGAATTTATTCTTCACCAATTCTAAAATACCTTCTGGGGGAACTTATGTTGGGTTTTTTGGGGGGCAATACAACATTCTAGTATAATGGGTATCCTGATATTTCTTATTCTATGAATTGATTGCACGCTATTTGTCTAAAGGCAGCAGCAAAGAACTCTACTAAAATACTATGGTATTTATTTTTGTCATTTTTTACTGCTGTGATACTGGGTGTTATAATTTATCTGACTTCTCATTCAATGTGCAGAGCTATGATAGCTCCATGCTACCTTGCAGCACAGAAAGTCCGTGTCTGGCTAGTGTGATGGTTGTCCAGCAAATCATTATTTGCACTGGGAGTGGTGAAATGCAAACCCAGGGTATCCTGGATAAACAGATACCTCTTTTATCTCCTCTGAAAGAAATGGGTGAGTGAGAATTGGTGTTACACAAGACCATGTTGATGCTGTTCAAAGTGATGAGTTTTACCCTTAATGTTATACTGAGGGAACACATGTGGTGACCAGTGATTGATTACCTTCACAAAGCTCATTTTCACTCAGCAGTGGTGAGTTTCAGAAGGGTGATAATAACAGATATCATTGCCTAAGTTCTCTCTCACATGTTGTCTACTGTCCTATGGAAATCAAAAAGTGATTAATTCCTCTAACAGCTTTTGTGGTACTCTGGAAACATTGACATTAAGTGGGAGATACTGCATATTTACCTGTGGCAGCAAAGGTCCATAATGGGTCCCTTTAAAAATGAAAATTGAAGACAATACATCAAAGAACTGGAGGACTGTCTGGAAGGAAATAAGACTATTCATAGAAACAAAGCTCTCAGCAGGGATTAAGGACCAGGGACGAACAGGAAGGCTATGTCTACCTGTGAGCTTGCATGCTTGAAGAAATAGAATTGGAGCTGGAGGCTTCAGAGAGAAGCTTGATTGACCTTGGAGGTGCAGGATGCACAACCTGAATAAGGAAAAAGCAGATGGCTCATGTTACCCGTTAAAATAAGGAAATACTCCTCTTTGGGAGATTTCAGCTGAGCTGCTTCCAAGCATGAACACTTCTTACAAAAGGCACAAACATACAGATTGCCAGAGGTCCACAAGGGGTGGCAGTTTGTCAGGAGTGCACCATCCTCTATGGCAAAAGGCTCAGCAGAGAAGAGGACTGCAGTGGCAGGAGTGTCCTCTGTCTAAGGGTTCAAATTAGCAGCTTGATCCTCCTCCTAAGTGATACCAACCACGGAGGCAATATTGCTGGGTTAGGGCACTGTTATCGCTCATCCTCTACTGCTTCCATGTAAGAAACGGCAGCTGCTCCAACCCCCTGCCCCTGACGCATACCTGAGCAGCACCTCACAGGGTGCACATTGTCAGTAGGAAATTAAAGTAATGAGGCTCAATTAAGCAGCTCCACATATAGCCGTGGATGAACTTGTCCCAGCAAGAGTACCTAGATCCAGTGGCTCAGCAGGGTGGTTGTGTGATGTGCAGCTGGTTCAAAGTCATTTGTAGAACGCTGAATATTCCTCCTCCCTGTGGGACACACTTGCCCTTTTGAGTATCACACACATGGGGTGTAGCTGGGGGAGCCTCAAACCAGAGGATTTTAATGCCACCCCTTCCTTGTCTATACATGCCTGTTTGCCAAGAAGTAAGAATAGGTAAAAGGATAAAAGATCTCCACCTTCATAAAAGTCAAGAAGGCTTTGGCTGACGTAACACTGTTTTGCTTTTGCAAGGAAATTTGGGCATCGTTTAGCTTTGCTCTCATTAGTGCATACGTAGGACAACACTCACCTTCATTTAGAGGGCCAGCTCAAAATTTTGTGTCTTTTCTTCTTCTCAAGTGAGTCTTCACTTCAGAGCTGAAAAGAGAAACCATTTATTCCCATTAAGATTAACTAAGGAGGGGAAAAATAAAAAAAAAAAAAAAAAAAAAAAAATAAAAAATGTTAGTATTGATAAATTTAGTATCATTAAATTTTCTCTTTTTGTTTTCTTTTCCAGCATGCCTTTTGTCTCCAGGTGCTTTTTTATAAACTATGCTCCTAGACTTGATAGAAATGGCAAGTCAGGCTCTGATGTCTCTGAGGTTAGGCCACAGAAACTATACTTCCCTGAGGAAAGCAATGCTGCTTACAGTATATTTCACACTTTTTGCGACATGAGTCAGTTGACTTTTGTGGTCACATCATATAAAGTTTTCAGACTGTATGTATATAAGCTTGTACTCAGTAATTAGAGGAGCAACACTGTTCATTGCAGAGCACCACTCAGCTGGGCAGCTGCAGGGAGACCTGGATGTACAGTGGTGGGAGACTTTTGGTGTGGCTTTGGGCAGGTGGTGGCCCATTTGCAGGGTGGCATTCAAAGGAGAAGACGAGAAGTCTAATTAATTCAAGAGTTCCAGCTGTTCTGTGAAAGGTTTTTCCTGACTGACACTAAGACTATGTTTATATAATTGCCTAAGCCCAAACCTGTAGCCTTTGAATAACAATAATATTGCCATTCTCTGAGATGCACTTAATTTTCAGAAGTGACCTGATAACAGCAGAAGCAAAACACTCAATTCCACAGTTACATAGAAACAAAAATAATTACAGAATGCATGCAGAAATTAAAATCTATTACAGGCAATTTGTGTTAAGAAACTAAACACCCCCTAAAGGTAGACAACTTCAACCATTTCAGTTTGGTTTCGTTATGATTGGTTATCCTCTCTGTATCACTATTTACGCCTGAGATCTTTTCCTCATATCTGCTCTAATCCCATTCTTTTGCTGTCTTCCATCATGCTAGAGATACTCTAGGTCTGAGACAATATTCAATTCATGTAATTAAAATGTAACTACAACGATCTTTTTCATTTTCCTTAGCACGAAACAAAATTGCATATTGAATTCTAACAAACTCCATGGATGTGCCTCTCATTTTGAGTCTTATGCAGTATCCAGTGGAGATGAATGGGATAATTTCCCATGAATTTAGCAAACACTGATAAAAATAATACAGCAACAAAAAAGCACTTGTATAAAATCCTTATAAAAATTACAGGAATACAAGAATCTCCTTGACTGAAGATGTTCAACTTCTGAATCACTGAGGAATCTACTCATCAGCTTTCAATCTTCCTGAAAACACCCCCAAAGAAAAAGAAGATTCTTTTCTCCTTTCTAACCACTTTTTGGGCTGCCTAGAAAATCATTAACTGCAACTTATTGTCACATACATACGTCCCCTCCAAAAACAGCAACGCAGCAAATGACCAGGTAAGCCATTGTTGTGCCATGTTGGGTCATTTGGAGGATTACCTTCAGAGGCTCCTGAAATTTTTCTTGCTCACTTTTAAGGTCTGTGGAATTTTTGCCACCGGTGGCAGAAGGTAGAGGATGTGGGTCAGCCTATCCCTTTTGGTACTCTGACCAACTCTATTTGTCTATGGTTCATCAGCAAAGTGCTTCTGAAAGGAAAACAGCATTTGTTCTGATGCCGCAAGTGGGAAAACAAACACGAGTACCAGTGTGCTACTCTGTACTCTTTCCTTTAGCGAGCAGTTAGAGCACCATGACAGCACCACCAAGTCACATCAGACTTGAGAGTGGCACCAAGCTGTCAATCAGTCAGTGGAGAAGGGTCTGACAGTGGGTTAGAGCTCAAGGGAATAGGGTAGAGGACATTTGCCTCAAGTGCTGAGCAATCAGGGAAGGAAGATAACTACTGTAATTTTTGTCTCTGCATAGTGACCTTCTTGGCTATGTTCAGTTCCTACTGACACTAAAGTGGCCCCAGTTAATGGGCTTCACCACTCTGAGGGCAGATCTTGCACCGTCTCTGTTCCTATTCTATTCCTATGAACAACTACAAATGATCCTGTCCTCAGCCTCATGGATGAAGGCTAATCTGCAGATACCACTTATGCCATCAACACCACCAAGGAGGGAAAAGTTGTAGAAGGTCTGACCTAGTGCTTAGTATGAAGTTTGCCATCAGTCAACTACTTGACTTGGTTGCAACCCCAGTCATTTAATGGGAAATGAGGAGCAGAAATAAAGTACTTCACAATGACTCCTCCCTTTGTTTTCTCTCCTCTGCATTCCTCTCCCACCTTCATTTCATAGCTTTGCTGCCAAAGGTTGAGGAGGAAAAAGAAATGGCACAAGTCTAAAAAGCCACTTTTGGTAATGAGTTTTGGTACAAAATTCCCAATTCATGCTTTTTCACATGGATTGTTTTTATCACGAACACAATAACCTAAAAGTATCCTACAGTTTCTCTTCTGACAGGTTGGATATTTAAATGCACAACCATTTATACTTTCAAGAATTCAAATCTGCAGTTTCAAAATGGAATTATGCCAATCACGTAGGCCATCTGGCTAAACTCATTGCTAGGAAGTCATAAATAAGGATGACATGGGGTCACTTAATGGAAAGGCACTGACATTTCATCCATAGTTTATTACTATCCTCTGGTCTAAACCGAAGTGAGCTTATGGTCTCAGCTCAGTCTTCAGTGGACAAACTGTCTCTGTCTCAATTTCCTTCCCTCATACTGTAAAGAATCTATATGCTGCAGAAAGGATTTTATGGACTCAGTTCCATGGTCCAAACCCTAGCAGCATGCTCACTGACTTCAACAGCACATTTCCCACATCTGGAAAGGCACCAGAGAAATTATCTCTGTACAACTGCAATGGTCAAGGAGGCAGCATGCACAGACCTTTGCCATTTCACTTACAGAATCATAAGATTCAACACTGTTAAAGAAAAAGAATTTTCATCATAAAAGCAAGAGCAAGACACAGGGCTGTAACACTCCAGGATTCTGCAGCACTACGCTGCTTACACACACGTGCACACAAAGTCTCTATTTCCAATTGCCTCTTGGCATAAAGAGTAGTTTTGATTTAGAAAAAGGCTCAGAACTGGTATGGGGATCTCATTTATTTCTCCTAGGAAATAGGTTCTCTTCTGGTCTCCTCAGAGGGATGTGCCTTTGCAGGCAGGGTCAGCACTGCCAGGGGAGGGGAGCCTGTGTATGTGTCTGAGGGAGGATGGGGACTCAAAAGAAGTTAAAGGCAGATTCAAGGAAGAGATGATCTCTTCCGTGTCCTTGGAGAACAGGACAAGAAATGAGCTTACCTGCAGTTAGACACTGAGGAACAGTAAAGCTGCAGAAGCACTGAGAAAGACTGCCTAAGAAGGTGTGAAGTCCCTGCTGGTGGAGGTGCCTGAAAGGAGACTGTTCCTGGGGAGATGCAGATATGGTTAAGGACAGAATAAATAACCTCTTGATAGTCATTCCAGCCCTCTGACTGACAAAAACATGTTACTCCCACCAATTTGCTGGTTTCTGAGATCTTCTAGCCTGCTCCACTGAGAGCAGTAACAAAATATCTCAGTTCCTCTCTTCTGATCTTAATGAGGGTATGTTAAAAGCGGCAAGGAAAACAGACAGGGGATATGTAGCCTCAGAACATGAAATGTGGAAAATAAGGATATACTGATGGCATGTGATCTGTCCTTTGGTCTCCGGGTGAAATACTGGGGCTCGGTAGGCACACAAACAGAGCCCGCTCCTGGGTGTGGGGGTGTGTGTGTCTGCCTGACACCATAACAGCTGGCAGCAGATCCAGCCTGTGGGTCATCCAGGTAATTCATGGGTCTAGTACCCGTTATGAGCCATTATTCAGCAACATCCAATAATTAAAAACAAATATGCTGCAGGTAACATGGAGAACAGCTGACAGTCTGGGAGTAAAGACGCCACATGACAAAAATTAACACAACAGGCTGTCATTAAAATGAGGCAGGCTCCACATGAGCTGATGGCTGCCGGAGTCACGTTCGTACAGTTAGAACTTTTCAGTGTCCTTTTAAAGAAGCTGAAAATATCCACCAAGCCTGAGAACAAACATATCATTTTAAACCAGAATAGGCCTGTAAGACTTTTTAACACTTGTTCGTTGATTATATTAATGCCAGAATATATTAAAGAAGTGCAGTATAAATTTGATTTTAATTGTTTTGTACACACGCCAGTGAAAAGGAACTGATTGGATACAGTTCACAGGCAGTATGTTAATACGTTATTTTCATATGATGATAGCTTTGCATAATCTTTCTTTTTCCAAGATTCAGAAGAACCTGTTGTTAACCAAAGCACAGGAGAGAGGAAGAATACGATTTACATAAAATCGGCTACCCTACACATTAATTAGTAATGTGGCTGAGCGGAAGGTGTGTTCACTTAGTAGAAAGTACACTTTATAATTTATACACCAGCTGTTTCAGTGCTTTCTAGTCCATTTTCCTCCCTGCCTGCCTCTAATGAAATCGTGTTACTGGAGAATTGACTGGGGTGAATTGAGATTTTAATCCCATTGACGCTTCTCTATGGAAAGGCACACTGGTGGGAACTTTTAATGGAAGGTCTGTAATCAGAAGACACTTGTATTCAGTCCCTCACTATAATGACTCTCATCAAATGTTAAAGCCCAGGCAGTGTGCAGAAGGCTAGAATTTCAAGGTTTTTGACCAACCCCATTTGAGGCATTCCTCTGGGAGTGTGTGATTACTCAAGTTTAGCAGTTTATTGCCTCATCTTTCAATATCCAGTGGAGCACAAAATTCTCATCTAGGTTGCTCTTTTTACTTAAAGAACAGGCCAAAATAGACTGCAGAGCTACTAGCACTGTCATTGAGGTTAATTCTTGCTTCTCAGTTAACAGAAGATCAATGGAAAAGCTTTAAAATATTAGAACACAAATACTGCTTAGTCTCTAAAAATGCTCAGCAGCCTTTGTAAAAATTCTGGTTCACACCACACGTTTCCAATGCACGCACACACATTTATTTATTTATTACCAAGCACTCCTTTAAGGCAAAGAGTAACATTAATTGAGAGGTGGTGCTGTTCTGCAAAGAGGGATGTAAACATGTATTAAAATCCAGCAGAGCGAACAGTTTTCCTATTCCCCAAACTTTGCAGTCAAGAAAAGTGCAGTCATTAAAAGAGAGGTGGTCAAAAAGCAAGCTGAATTGGGAGTTAATGGGACTCATTATGTCGGCTGCATGTTAGTAATGTCTCCTACTCTACCAGAAAAACAAGCAGAAATAGACACAGAAAAGCAAAACCCACTTAAACAAATGCCTGTTAAAATCCCTGTGAGGAGAATGCATTTGCTCTGAACAGACACAAACACATCAATTAATACAGTGGAAGCCACTTAAACATATACATGTTAAAGAAATAAACTGAAAAAAATGAAGGGGCTTCTGACAAAAGATGTCAAATGCTGTTGAAAGGAATAAATCTATTTAAAAGACAACATATTTTTCAAATGCAGAAAGTCAAAATAGAAGGAATAATAGGAAGAATGACTCTGAAGAATTAATGTTAGAGTTAAAAAAAAGTCTTTTCCTTCCTTCTCCCTTTCCCTCCTCCCTAAAAAAGGAATCAAAATGAGGGTTTCTTTAATAAGCATTTCTCTGGCAACTTAATGAATACATTTGAATGACTTTCCTTATTCCCTGTTCCTTTCTTATTGAATTGGTCAGACAAAGGTCTAATTTGGGAGTGTTTTTACTTAAAGGAGCTCTTTCTTTCTGACACTTCTTTCGGGCCAGCATGTGTTCAGGATTTTCCGCTCCTTATGCAATTCACTCCCTCTGCTCCCTTTCTTATTTTACTTATTTCAAAAAAATGTTAGGATCCACTTGTTATTAGAGGTTCCTTTTTTATGGCTTCCAATCTGAATAGGTACCTACATTCTCACATTCCCTGCAGGATTCATCGCAGTTATTGTATACGTACTATAATTCATACAGGAAGGATTACAATGCAGCTTTTCATTGGATTATGTTTGTGTGCATTTTTCAAGGCTTATTTAATGTGGATATATGTGTATAGATTTTTCTGTGTGCCTGAGTGACTTTCAGGAGGTCTTCTTTAGGCTTTTCCTGCCTGACTTTGGTGGGATTCTTTGAGAGCTCTAAGTGTCCAAATGTGAAGGGAACAGCCAAACCTCAGATTGCTTTATAGTTTCCTTAATAGGTCATGAGCGCCTTTTGTTATATCAGCACTATTTTTTCCAGGCTCTCTCCTGCTTCCTTTTACCAGCCTTTAACTGTCCACTTCTTGGACAGTTTTCTCACTCCTCAACCTGGCAAGGCAACCTCTGTTCCCAAGCAGCTTTCTGCTGGTGTCTCTCAGAAGTACCGATCCATATATCAATGATCTGCATGCTTCACAGACATCCATTAATTTATTTCCTCAGCACCTGCATTAAGCATGTAATATTACATCAGTCTGGCAGAGAGCGAGCTGAGAACAGAGACAAGCAACTGAGTCACCCAAGGGCACTCAGAAAATCTGCTCTAGAGCCAGAAATCTCATCCAGACTCCCACTTCTTAAGCCCATATATTACTGAATAAGTGTCCTGTGGTCCTAATCCACCAAAAAGAGCAAAATACAAATTCAGACATTCTGAAGTTGTGCCTAACCACATAACACAAACATCTGACTATGCATGCTGTCTTTTGTAGCTCTCCAGAAGCAAACAGCTATTTGAGCTGTCAAATATGGCAAATAGGGTGATAGGAATAACAAGATCTTCCACTTCTAACATAAATACTGCTGTTTATAGCAGGGAAGACCTCCTAAATACATTTGCACAGCACTTAGCACAATGAGCCCTCGTCTTCAGTGATACAGCAGTAATAACTGCCAATAACACTGTTTATGGACATTTTCTCAACAACATGAGGGTGCTTTTCTAATCCACAAAGGCTATAAACTTGAACTATTGCATTATTTCTAAGGGCAAAAGTGAGACCAGAGATCAGGCAGATGAAGCATGTCTTTTGTGATTTATCTGCTCACTGCCACCACCTTCTTTTCTTCAGTGAAACCATAAGAAGGTGATGATCAGTGCTTAACTCAAATGCAAATAAGTGTAGCATCTTCTGGAGGCCAAAGCAATAATCCCATTCAGACAGACATAAAAACTGATATGGCTGGGAAGTATAAGCCATTCTACACTTCCTGTGTAAGGTAGCTATAAGGTAATTTAACAGGAAAGGTGCAACCTCTGTTCTGTGAAAAATCAACATAGACTAGACAAAACCGCAGACATCAATGGTAGGAAACAATCCCACATGAGTCCCAGGGGGTAGACTAGCCAGCCTAATACGGTGTAGGTCTTTCTCCTCCCCAGACTAGAGCTATATAGTAGTCCATGGCATTCATTAATTTCTTGGCCTCTGTTAATCTCTAATAGCTTAACACACCATATGTTTCTTTCGCCAGGACAGACTGCCTTCCATAACATAGTCCTAAGGAAAAAAAAATCCAGACCTAGTACTGCCATTCAGAGAGAAAAGAAAAGATAATCAGCAGACACAAAAAAAAGAAAAAAAAAAAAAAGAAATGCTGTCATTGAAATTTTGTTGTGTTGAATCATTTAAATGAGGTCATGAGCTACTACAATGTACTGATTTTTTACATTTCCTGGGAGCATGGCATTTTAAGGAAAAAAGGTGCTTTATATTTGCTTTTAGGCATTATTTAACATTAAGTTTCACTCTTCTGTGTAAAGATTCAGTTGTGTGCCACTAACTTGATGAGCATAATTTTGTCATATCTGCAGGACTATAACATGGTCATACAGCTCGGGGGTCTACAACGTAAGTTCTTTCATAAATTCCTGTGACCCACAACAAACACTTCTGTATGTATCTTCAATAGGTTGATCTAGCTTCTCAATATTTTCTGATCATGTATGTTTAACAGGGAAGCTGCTTATAGTGACAGAATTTTATATCCTTTAATTACATGGTAAATATTCAAAACGCAGTTCCATGGTTTCTTACAGGAAACAGCAACAGCAGTGGTAGTTACGAAAATGAATGAAGCAAGGAATAGGTTATTCATGCCCGGTACAAAGCAGAAGACAGAGCGCACAAAGAAACAGTTGTCTTGGAACTTTCAGTTAATAAAGATGTCCATGCAAGTCAAATACATAGCATAGCAAGTTCCTGCTATTCAGTCTGTATCGGGCTCTTTCCCAGGAGTTTCAGTACAATGACTTAATTTGCAAAGAGGATAGAAAAACAACACTATGGGATTGATGTAACTACAGGAAAATGGGCTATGAATTTGCAAAGACCTAATGAACAGCTCTTCTGCAGATAGTGACTAAGTGCAGGAGATACCTGCTGGCTAATCTTTTGGACCCCATGATCTACAATCATGAAATCAGTTTTATATTCTCTAGATATTTTTGCAGCACTCAGCTGGTAGACTATAGGACAGATAAATTGCAGAAAGGTCTATTTGTCCCACAAATACTCAGTACCCCAAGATACATTCAATTTCTTGTTTCTTTGGGGAAGAAAAACAACTGAAATAGACTTTTGATTTTGAAAACTTCAGCCAAACTGGAAGCAGAATTCATGGTCTCTAAGGTAAATCAAATCTAAAGTAATAGGAAGTAAAACAAAAAAATAATGATAAACAATGCAGAGCACCTGTTAGCCCAAAAGTAACATATAGCATTTGCTAAAAAAAAAAAAAAAAAAAAAAAAGAAGAAAACCAAAGAAAGATTGCATACTCTGTGTCAAACTGTGTCAAATCACCCCCCACTGGTTTCTGAGGTACCTGCACTGAACTGAAGTCAGTGTCAGCTGGGGAATCATGCAATTGTCAGACAAATCTTTCAGGTTTCAGCCCAAAAGCTACAGCAAGACCCACTTGCTGGATGTCTGTGGCAGTGTCCAGTAGAAAATCCGTTCTCCTGCCTCTGTACATGCTTCCTGTGCCTCTCACATCTGCCCAACTGCTGTGCCTGGGGAGTCTGAGCTGACAGACCAGAAGCACCAGCCTTACAGTTTCCATAGGAATCTGTGATATGTGCTCAGAGAGTTTCTGCTGAGCTCAGTCCTCTTGTAGCCTCCTCCAGTAGGCAATCAGCTGATGAAGCCAGCTGCTGGGAAGAGGTGCACACCTCTTGCCTAGAAGAGGAAGAAGTCTCAGATGCCACAGCACAAATGAGTCCCAGCAAACACCCAAGTGCCACTGAATATGTGCTACAGGCAGGCAAACTAAAGAGTGTGCTCAGAAACAGGGCCACAACTGTGGTTCAGGAACCAAGCTACTGTTACATGTTTACACTGAATTGAAAGTGGATCCACAAAGCAGTGCATATGTTTATCTGATAGTCGTTAAACAGGGATTTGACTGCAGATCTTCTGGGAAAAATCTAGCAGGAAAGAGCTGAGTATCTGGCTCAGTCTTGGCATGCAATAGTGCAGCTCCATTACCATTAGGGAATTGGCATATGTCTGGAATTAGGCATACTGGCAATCAAGCCACTTCTTTACAAATAACTAAAAAAAGTGAACAAATTGTTTGTTATCAAATTGATTCAGGCATCTGGGACAGCGTGGGTGAATACTATTGATTATCCTCATTCAGGTTTTAAAGAGAATTTATTTTGGCTGACTGCTCTCCTTTCATATTTACTTGCCATGAACATTCAAGTGATCAAGTTTTACTAACACAGATGTGACCTTGACCAAGTCCTTTTACCCATTTGCGCTTTCATTTCCTACTTCTCTCTTGCCTGTCTCAGTTGTAAACTCAAGTATATTGCATCTATTAAGACCTATACCTTAATTAAGTATACTGGGCCCTGGCTTGTCTGTGATCACTGCACAACTCTAATACAAATCAGAAAAACAATAAATTGTGCAAGATGCATTTTGAAGCCCTATGTATGGCAGGTGTTAGTGGGAAAGGAATTTGAAATTTAGGGGTGACATCTGAGCCAGATGCACTTGCTTTCTTATTCATCCAATCACGTAACTCTTTTGCCCAGTCGTGGTGAGGCCACACAGCTGAAATTGTGAGTACTCAGAGTGGGTTACTTGCATCATCAAATTGCCTTCCAGTAGGTTTTTAAAAAAAAAAAAAAAAGGAAACATAGGAAACAAAAACTTTTAAAATATTTTAGAATATTCAAAGTATTTTAGAAAAAAAAAAACAGAGAACCAAATTTTGATCTGCTCAGAAAAACTTCAAGAGCAGAAAAAAGTGATTACTTTTGTCTGATATATTACTTACAAATTACATCTTCTGTTGTAACCCAGTGCTTTTACAAAGCCTAGTAACCTGTTTGAGTTGCCCAATAAGCAGACAGCATATCAGTAGAAGCAAAATGATAATAAAAAGCTTTTTTTCATTTCTGTGGGACCAGCCATGTATGTGGTGGCCTCCAGCTTCCTCAGACAGAGAATTGCTGCTCAAACAGTAAAACTCATTCAAACACTGCTTTCCTACAGACTTCTGTCATAGGTCCCTAATGCACTCTACTACATTAACCCAAGCTCTTTCCCCTGTCCATGTGTGGAGCGTCCCAGAACACTCCAGCTCTTCCCAGATTCCCCAGCCTCTTTTGCCAGTTAAGAGAGAAGACAGCACACAGGGTAGTTGGCTTATTTATCAACCTGCTTGCCTGCCGGTACTGAGCGTGCCATTACCAAGCAGAAGGGGCACTGGTCCTGTTCCATATCTCCGTGTATGAGTACATATACGGATTTTGCCTCCTTTTTTCTTTGGCTCCATGTTTTTCCACAAAATTACAGTGGTTAAATGATTTTGAGACCTCTCCCTCATCCAGAGGCTATACAACTGGCTCAAGAACTAGTAGACAGTAACCCACAGAGTACATACCTGTATAATCCTTATTTCCATAGGAGCTCTGGTCTTGGCCTTGCAGAAGATATTTTGCCAGGGACATACGGGCAGCACAGCTGTCAAGCACAGCTCTGTTCCTATAGGTATGGGATGTGAAGCACAGAGAAAGTTTCATACAGTAAAGCCACCATCTGCAACATCCTTTCTTTACCACAGGTCAAGAAAAGGGAAGAAGTGTGTGCAGAGAAAGACAATAGTTTATGCCTCTCATGGAACAACATCAAAAATGTGCTTTTGGGTAGCCCAAAGTGTAAAAGCCCTTCTGAGCTGCAGCTGCGTAGCAAAGAAGTCTCTGAGCATTCATTCCTTGCAATTTAGCACTTCTGATGGCCAAATGTTTCAACCTTCTAAACCACTACTCTCAGCTGCTAAATTAGGACACAGTCCTGAGGGGTGACTGATCCTATATTATTTAAACTGTTTACTAATGAGGGCCAAGTTTTCAGCTACTGTAAACTGGGACAATTTCACTGAACTCACTCAAACTAGGTAAACGTAAACCAGCTGATGATCTGTTTTAACCAATGTAACTTCTGACTGCATTTACAGAATGATAAAGAGAGAAAGGTACATTGTTCTTGGGGATATTTGGTTTGTATTTCTGTGTTTGTATGGGCTTTTGGGGCTGTTTCTTGGAGTTTTTTGTGGGTTTTTTTAGGAAGGAGAAGTGAGGTGAAAGGAATTGGTTTTGGCCTGCTTAGAAGTGCAGGGCTGAAGCTGGGAAGCAATGCAAAAGAACACTTTAAGAAGTACAGAGTGCCAAATGAAACACTAGCTTTTCTTCTGTAGATGGAGAAAGCTAAATACAATATCCATGTTACCTCAGTTTCTTCCCTCACTCCAGACATAACCATTGCCAAGACAAAATAGCCCCCTCTGCTATTGCATAAACTCTTCATGCGCAGTTATTTGTACCAGCCAAACAGAAAGAAATTAATCCCATTTTGAGCACTGAGTCTGTGGCCAAAGATTTCATTATATCGTTACCATTTGGGGCAAATATGCAGGAAGAAAAGAAAACTCTGCCAGGATTTCAGACTGAAATGTACATTTGAAACTTAGCTCGTGACTTCCCAGTGCCATTGGGAGTTTTTTTCCCAACGTTTCACCCTGAGGGCATCATGTTGGGAATTCAGCAGGCAAGATGTTGCCATGACATATACCTCATCAGATCAAAGACACTGCACAGAGTGCCAGCGATGGATATGATTCTTTGGACTAATTTTATTATTGTAACTCCACTGACTTCAGGGCGTTACACCAGTGATGAATTTGGCTCATCATACACCAAATGAAGCTTAACATCTTTTGTTCCAAGTCTTCCTTTCTATCCACCTCCTCTGCTACCACCTGCTATTACTCTTTGGATATGTTTACACCACATATTGCAAACAGCCATGAGCAAGCTCTGCCCACGCTCCAATCTGACAGCAGCCATGTGACTGCACTGGCACAAAATCTGAGCTAATAATCCCTCCTGAGAAGGACTTTTTTTCAGTGAATAGCATGGGAGGGATGAGTGTGCATCTACCCATACAGTATCGACATGCCCAAAGAGTGATCTATGATGGGAATCACTGTACAGGTCTGGAATCTTCTCCTTCCTTCTTTCTTTTCACACAGACTTTTTCCCATGCCCGACGAAGAGATCTTGTACTGGCATTCATAATTCCCAGTCAGCAAAATGCTTCTGAGTGGTACAGAGAATTACTGTTTTCATAACAGTCACTTGTTGGTACAGAGCGCTTCGGTACTGTTCAGTCCTAGATACTGAGTCTTCCTCTCTACCAGTTTAAACAAGATTTTCACCCACAGAGTAGACAAAACAATGCCATCATTCAAATCATACCTTGTCTCCCCACCTTTGTACAGTTTCACTGCTTTCCTTTGTCTTCTGCATCAACATCACTATGGCTTGTTGATGGTGCCATTCCTGCATATGGCTCATCTCCCTTCTTTGCAGTATTACCTATTATATTTCCTGGATTCTTACTTGGCAGCTTCATCTTTCTCTTTCAAAGACCTGACAGAGCATTCTTCTGAGGTCCTGCTGCTCCACTATATCCTTGACCTGTACCAGGGTGTAAATATCACTATGACTGCAATGGTAAATAACCTGCATCCCCACAGCAGGAAAGGAGCAGTATGATCCAAGGCCTCGTAGTGTCTGTAAGTAAGTATCATAGACTTTGCATTTCTTGAAATTTATTTTCCTTGACGTGGGGAGAAGCTGGGGTTTTCATACCATATTTTCAAACAATTTTAAGCTACTTATACTCAGTATTATTTACTTTACCTTTGTTATCAGTTTAATTGAATGACCACACACCGAGATAAGCCAAGTAGTTATCCACTCCACCGTGGTTTTCTGCACAATCTTCAGTCACGCACTTAGTTACTCAGACACTTTGGGCTGCTCAGCAGTACGCAGAAACAGAATCAGGGCACGCACATGGTTTCAGTACACTCAGTAATAAACTCAGGCTGAGGCTGAGCGTTTACATTCCTATTTCTATGCATATGTGTAATGAGGAAGGATGGCCACTGCTCAGTAGGAAACTCCTGCCTCCACCCCAAATACAGGATAGAACTAGGAACAGTCTGCAAGCAAGAGGTACTAATTTTAACATCAATTACTTTTTTATTAATGGAAGCTGAAAGAGAAGCCATCATGGTTTTCCCAGGAGCTTTACTAACAGCTTTGCAAAAATTTAGCCCATGAAGAAAAGATCCTAATTAAACAGAAGCAGCAAAGGAATGTGCCCCAAGAAAGAAGAAACAAGAGTGTGGAAGCACAAGAAGACAGAAATAAGACAAATATTTTACCTTCCTCAAAACCAGCATGAAAATACTTTGAAAATTAACATTTTGTGTGTGCATCCTCATGGCCACATTTACTATCCTTGTCAACATTAAAAGTTTTTAAGTTCAGAAAATGCAGTATCACTTCATCTTTCTTCAAATCTGAGACTGCTAATGAAAGACCTTGTAAAAGTTATGTGGAGTTTGTACTGGCAAAGGATTATAGAGATACCTTTCCGGAGCTTAGCAGTAGCTCATGAATTGTCCATTGATGCAGGGAAAGGGAGCTAGGGAATCCAAATATCACTCCACAATTTTTTTTTCCCCATGGGCTGCTGTTTCAAGTGAACAGCTCTAGTTCACAGTGATAAAGGAAAATGATTTAAAAGCCACTTGATCTCTGTTGTCTCCATTCAAAAAGAATCTAACCTGATTTATTGTTCCTCAAATGGCTGAAACACTACTTTGCTTAATGTCATTAAAAACCTGATATCGGCACCCAGCCCTAATAAAAGTATCGGGAACATGGTAGTAACCTACCCATAGAGGGAAAATGAAGCTGTCATTTTTCAATATAATTAAACCTGGTTTCAAAAATCCAAAGGTCTGTAATATGAATTACACTAATTACTTCTTGTGGTTTAAACATCGATTTCAATGTTAAATTTAATGGACTTAATGGATGTTGCTTTTCTCATCAGACTGGTGGCCGATGTTTGTCTTGTTTCTTGACCACTTATGGATTTCTGTTGACCCTTTAAACATATTACAATCGGCAGACTGCTCATTCTGCGCGCATGAGAGTACTTCTATTTATTTCCATGGATAATCCCAGCTTCCATGTAACCTGTCTCCTGAAGTTATTTTTGGCAGCCAAAAGCATACATAGTCCAGGAAATAGAGAAAGAAGTCATTGGACTAAATTTTCAGAAATGTGCAGGCAATTAATTTTGCCTAGGGAGTTATGTGAAATCCAAACAAACATTAGGAAATAGCAAAACGTGCAAAAATTCACAGGCCAATAGTGCTGCTGTTTGCTGCACACCAGTCTCTTTCCTGTACTTTTTCATAGCTGAGCAGAGTCAAAACATAGGAGCAAGGATGGTGAGCCTAGTTCTGAACTCCAACTGGTGTATGTCAGAATCTGTTGGAATTACACCCATGGAAGAGATTTTGGAGATTGGAATCAGGTTCCCTCCTGAACTTTCTGCTTCTCCAGAAGACACCAAGAGCAGTGCTCGGGTTGAACAAATAAGAAATACTTTACAAATAATACACTGTGGGCTTACTGTTGACTTAATGACAGAACCCCCATGGATTTTAAGGACAGTCAGATGAGATACACTTCATGTGTGATCTATGGGAGAAAAGATCTCTGTATCTGGGCTCACACCCAAAAGGCACTCTGCAAGGGTAATGGTTGATAATGCTTTGATTCTCTTTCATGAGCTAAAATTAGTCAATGTTGTGCTCAAGCTGGACAACATGACTTGTTCCCCTGTTAAGAACACAAACAAAGCCCAAGTTCTTCAGATCACAGTGTGCTCTTCCATATAAGTTTATAAAGCACTACTTGGGAGAGGAGGTCTAATCCAAAAGGTCCAGGTGAAAACAGTGAGGAGTGCTGGGTGCTTCATATGCTGGGAAACAAGGCCATTTACAAACAAGTACGTAAATAAAGAATTTAGGAAAGGATTTTTAAAATACCTCATGTTACAAAGCTTGTTCTCCTAATAATATCACAGTTGCTGAAGGCATCTTAGGCTAAGGTTAAAACAACAGCAGAACACTTGCTTTCCCACCAGATTGTTTTTTACATTTGTTGTTGACAGACAAGGGAACATTGATACCAAAAAGGAATTGATAGCTTGAGATACTTGTACCATTTCTTTTCCTGCAGCAGAAACTTTAGATGCTAGATAAGGGGTAGTTGGTAAGAATGGAAGAGAAGCCTACAAATATTTATTATTTCGGTCTATCAGGAAACTTACAACTGCAGTGGAGTCAAGTAGAAGAGTTTGCTATGACCACAGAATTGCCAGTTGTGGCTCAGGACAACAGAATTATTACACATTTATCTATGGTAGCCTTCCTGCAGAGGTGATGCCAAGGGGTAATTATCATTCATCAAAATGTTTTTCCCCTTTCTCCCTGTTTGTAGTGTGTTCCCAAGCAAAGTTGTGCTGCTGTATTTGTCACTGGCTGTGCCTGAAACTGTAACTGGCATGATTTTTAAAAGAATAACATTAGCATAGAGGAATTCTGCCAGCACCCACATGACTGTTTCTGTTCAGGGACTAAAACATCTGTTCATAAGTAAAATACATATATATTATCCATATGTGGATTGAAAGATTTAACAGACTCAAAACACACAGCTCTGGGAAAATTTTGTTAAGTTAAGGGCCAAGTAATCAGCATGTATAAACTAGCATGATTCCATTGACACCAGTGAAGCTCTGCTGATTCACATCAGCTGAGGAGACTTGTCTCATAAGTGTATTTTTCTTTCTGTATGGGAGTTCACTCAGCCCAGAATTAGAGAGTATCATAATCCCCAAAGAAAAGGGAGAAGATTTTGGAAAGGTGATTTAATTCTTTCAATGTAGGCATTCAACCCAAATTAGAACCCTACTCAACAGGGAAAACTTTTCTAGAGGTTCAGGGAAGTTTAGAAAAACTTCAAAGCCTTTGGACTGAACTGCCAGTACTGGCCTCCTCACCAGTGTCTCATGGGAGGTGACATACCTCTTATGTCTCAGATTTTGACTGAATGGAGAATTCTGGTGGATGCATGCCGGCGTGTGCAGTTCCTACTTAAATCATAGAATCATAGAATAGTTAGGGTTGGAAAGGACCTCAAGATCATCTACTTCCAACCCCCTGCCATGGGCAAGGACACCTCCCACTAAACCATGCCACCCAAGGCTCTGTCCAACCCAGCCTTGAACACTGCCAGGGACGGAGCATTCACAGCTTCCCTGGGCAACCCATTCCAGGGCCTCACCACCCTCACAGTAAAGAATTTCTTCCTCATATCCAATCTAAACTTCCCCTGTTTAAGTTTGAATCCATTACCCCTTGTCCTCTCACTACAGTCCCTAATGAAGAGTCCCTCCCCAGCATCCCTGTAGGCCCCCTTCAGGTACTGGAAGTTTAATGATTGCATAAAGACTTTACATAGCTAGAAGATATTTGAGTTCATAATGTAACACGTGGCTTTCCAGACTAGAAGTAATGGCATTCTTGGTTATTTTCTATCCTAAGATCAAGCTGCAGAGATGACAGGTTAATAAACATTCCTCTCGCCAAAGGTAACTCTGTAAGAAAAATAATTAAGCAAGAGAAGAACCCGCAGAAAATGGCTCTCTAGTCACCATTAATGGTCACAGTCCAAAGTTAAACATATCCAGCCATAAAAATTCAAATCTGTTTTGACATTGGATGATGAAAGATATGCTGGTCTCATTACTCACTCAGCTTTCCTCCTCTTCCGTCTAGCAAGTATTGATGCACCATATTACTTTTGAGAACTGCTCAGGTATTTTTCCAAGCAAGTATGTGCACTTCTGCAGATTCATCTTTCCTCTTCTCTACCTCTGAGCTATATACTTAAACTGGCCCAAGGCAAGGCCATGTCTCTGGGATGATGGCAGCCCCTCATTCCTGCAAGGTCTCACACAGACCCTACTCAGGGCAGCAGTGCAGATGCTCATTACCATCTCTTCACGGGTGTATCCAATTTCCATATTACTTCCTCCCCACATTGAATACTACATTAAACCAGAGACAGAAGCCCTAGAGAGAGATGTCTGAGCATTTACATTAACCTGTGACTGAAGTAAAATACTAGGCTTTGGGAGTGCTTTGGAAGGAAAGAAATTTTTTGTGCTTGTAACTAAGGAGAACAGTGCAGGCAGCTGAGCTGGGGACCAGGAGCTCTGAAATGCTGTGTCAGGTTTTTGGACCCTGTCATTAACCACGGAACAGCTTCGAGTCAGAGCCATGCCACTTTCACACTTTCGCCTTGCTAAAATGAAGTAACTAATACTATGTTTTCTCATATCCTTGGGCATGAGGGAGGACAGATACTTTAAAATAATGATTTTAATTCACAGCACTTAAAAATAGGCTCTTAACTCTATATGCTGGCATCTAAACAAAAGCAGCCTGACTTTGAGAGGTGCTAAGCATTTGCACCTCCCAGCAATGTGTACATGAGCTGTTTTAAAGATCTCCAAAGATACAGATTTCCTTCCCTGCCAATACCATTTCCCTCTCCTTCAATACAATTTTATAGGCCATCCATTTTGACATTACATCAAACTAACACTAAACACACACCTACCACTTTGGATAGAGATTTCAAGAACCCACTCTTCACAAAGAACAAGGCAGGATGCCTATTTTGTGTTACAGACAAGTTCACATTTAATTTCAAACATGTGCATAAGTCATGGAGAATTCATTTTGACTTCTGTGTTGTCCTGAACAATGACATTTTCCTGAATCGAGGACAAAGAAAGTCATTGGAAAATCAGTGACAGCAGAAGAGATCACATAATGTGCAGTTTAGCAGGGACATCTGTTTCTCTAAATGAGAGACCCCAATAGAAAAATGAGAACCAAGAAGAAAATTTGTTCAGTAAGAAAATATTTTGAAATATTTTATTTTGAAAATAAAAGAAACAAGCAGAAAAATTTCCCCTTGCTCCTCTGGATGAATTAGCCTGTGGAGAGTGCATTGCTGTGAACTTATCTGAGCTTTTATATCTCTTCCATTAGGTAATTTTCAAGTAATGTTGATTTAGCAGTTTCAATTTCATTCAGAAGAGGCTAAACAATGTTAGATGTTAAAGTTTTCCTTTCAGGTTTGTTTTACAATTCACTATTGCTCTTTCTACTCTTAAGCCTGTGCTGCAATATATAACCAGTTATATATTACTTATTAAAAATGTACAATGTTTCAGAAAATTGAAATAGTTTTCAAAATTGTCCCCCACTGGTAATTCTGCATTTGATTGTCGAAAATGTTAATCTTTTCTCAGGCCTGAAATTATGAGCCAGCTTTATTGGTCAAAGGCCATAATAATTTGAGCTCTTGTTTTATAAACTCATTTCTGCTGAGTGATATCCTGATAGGAGCAAGAATAATAAATCACAAACATGTCCCCCAAGATTGCATTGTAAATGTCAAACTAGACAGGAAATTGTAATTAAAGAAAGGAAATTGCTACAGAGAAGCACTTGATTTTAAAATGAGCTAAGCACAGAATTTTCTAAGCATTTAATTATAGACCAATTTCAACTGACTGCTTTGCTTTTGCAGTCATATTTCTTATTATAACTCTTCTACATAATAACCAAACCTCCGTGCTTACACTGGTCAGTATTACTACATAACACTGCATAAGCATGAGGATTACTAACTTTACAGGAGCTATTATCACATTTCAGTATGATGGGCAGTGATATCAGAATTTTAAACCAGTGACAATCTGATTTTAACTCAGCTACAAGTGGATATCTTTTCATAACAGCAACTGCACCTCTTGGCACCTCATTCTTAAACAAGCAGCAGGACCAGTTCTGAAACTCCTGGACTGACAAACCCCTGGATGAGTGAATAATGCAGTCAGGGACAGACACTCAACCATCACAAAAAATTACTGTTATCCATGAAGGCTGCTGTGGTTCCTATCAATCTAGACAGAGTCTTTCAATGCCATAATAAGTGTGCTATCCATTTCCTCTCCAAGTCAGAAAAGAAAAGATTTAGGGAAGAAAACAGTATGTTCTAGTAATGCTAGACTAGCAAACCACTTAAATGTGCAGGCAGTGGTATGTTGAGCAATTCAGGGCAGCTTTTTTGAGCCCTAAATTCTGCTGCTGAGCCTTTGTTTTTCACTGATCTTATGGTTCAAGAGAGTTAACAGGCCTTAAAAACCTCTCTTCCCATTGTCTCAGCCAGACCCACGACTTAGTCCTCAGTTACCCAGCCATCTATTTCTACCTCTGGTCAATACCACAGTGTTATAAGTGGTAGGACACAGTTCTCTTTTTCTTTAGCATAGCCTGAAATTTTATTGAAACTGAAATATACTATATACCAGCACACTGTGTCTTTTTTGATTTGAAATGACAGATATGCAGAAAAACTTTCCTACAAGAACTGAAGCTGGAGAAAATGCTGTTACACTGAATCCTCATTAGGACCTAGCAAAATTCACTGAATACTTGACACTGCATATTTCCAACTAGGAAGGAATAAATCAAGATGCAGATGTGATCATTTGCACCCATAAGCTTACTGCAATGGAAATATTATGCTGCTACAGGCACAAGATGGAATTGGATAAAGCCTAGTCAACTGGCAGATACTTACCAACCATGGGATTTACTTACTGCCTTGTGAATCAATAGAATGACCTAAAATTTAACTACTCACACATTTAGGAGAACAAGGTTAATAGAAGCATTCTGATCTTTTACTTTCCTAGGGAATAAAAACCATTAGAGTGGATGAAAACAGTGTCACAACAGAAACAGCATTTTTTTCAAAGTGTGGATGTGTAATTGTAATGTAATGTAGTCATTATTTGGCACAGTGTCTAAAGACCTCTTAAGTAGAATGTGGTTACATTTTTAAGTATAACATGCAAAAGGAACACAATCTGTGTGTCTGATGAAATAAATGTCCTGTAGTCCAGCACAGTTTACTTGCAGATTTCATCAGTAACCAGAGCTCAGGTAGAACGAGTGGACACAGAGAAACTGGTAATCTCAAGGGGGAAAGATGCGCTAATTTGATAGGAGAGAGGTGTAAAGAAAGAGAGGGAGTCAAGAAGAGTGTCTCAGCAAGAGAACATGAAAAAAAAAGGCAGTGTGAAAAAAGCAGTAAATGTTTTGAGGTTGCTTTTGTTAGGAAGAACTGTTGAATTCAAACTAAATAAAGATGTTGTGGGTCAAGTACTGCGCATAATCCTTGATACATGTTTGTGTGAAAAGGGCGGAGGTGGAGCATACATGAATAGGTGAGTGCTAAAAGAATAGGAAAAAAGTAAGAGAAACTGAGAAATGAAGAGTAACTCGTAGAAAGATGGAGAAGAACAATGGGTCCCATAAGGAAGCAGAACCATAGAAGAAAGGATCCCACCCAGAGGTTTAAAACAGGCACAGAACCCAAAAGAAAGAACGAACGAGTGGATGTAAGGAAAGAAAAAAGAGGACAGGTTGCATTCTCTGGTAAGGTCTGTTGCAAGGAGGCCATAGCTGCCACTATGCCAGCCAGCAGAGCACATGGATGGGTCAGCATGAATGACAGATTTATGACTGAACAAAACCACTATTTGTTAGAGTTGGTACATTGAGCGTTTGCTGAATCTGAATTTTAGTATAATACATTGAACAACAGCAAATCAACACAGATGACATAAAACTTACTTCTTGGGTCAGGGTATAAATATGGGAATAAACATGTATCTATTTCTATTGAACATGATTTGAAGTAGCAGTGACTGCAGAGGAGCTGAGGAAAAGGAGGATGGAGATGATGCTGTGATTAAATAAACAGCACAGAAAATAGTCATGTCTAATAAAACATGCTCTTACCAATGCACCTGGAGAATTCTCCTGCTTTACACAGAATTTGCCTCATTATTTCCTACTTCTGTTTTCCTTCACAGCTATGGCTTTGCCAGAGAAGTGGCTTTACCAACATGCAGCTTAAATCCTCTCAAGTTAGTTTCAAACCCAGAAGAGAGTGGCAATTTTTGAAAAGTCACAAATTAAGTCATAATTACTGAATTACTTTGTAGAGCATTTTATTACCAGCAGAGAAACTGCTCTGGCCAAGCTGTAGCCTGTGTCCAGCAAGGTTTAGCCATACTATGGGGATGGTGCCAGCATTGGGGTCTGGGTGTTGATAAGATTATTGCCAACACTCAAATGTTTCTGATAAGGTTTCCTTCAGCTAAATCCAGGATTTTTGTCATTTCATGTAATTGTTATTACTTTATTTCTTGCACATTTTTCATTTCTGTTCCATTTGCATTTATTCTTTTTTCTTCCTGTGGTAAATTCAACCTAAGTCTGCTTTTATAATTTTTTCAGACAGATCATTAGCTGTGCTTGATTCAAGCAATACTGGAAATACAACCATTCCCCTGCTTGCTAGCAGTGATAGCATGGCTTAAAGCAGGGGTGAGCAGCACTGGAAATAGCAGGCAGGTGAGTTTTGACCAGTGCTCAGTGGTGATGGCACAGGGGATTCTTAGTACTAAAAAGTGGCTCTGCAAAGGGCCAGAGCTGCCACCTGCCCACCCTCTACTTTCATACGCGGTCCCCAGGGCCGGCTGCCCCATGCAGACATGTAGCACTGCAACCTGCATCTTGCCCCTTTGGAAAACAGTATTTCCCGATTACTGGTGAGCTTCTAGTGGCATGGACAAATTTATTTTGTTAAAAACAAATACAGCCTGGCATCCCACTCTTGAAAGGCACTACCCTCCTCATGTAAGGTTTCTATAGCAGTAAGGTCATGGAAGTAACACATCTCTTAGACAGAAAGAGATGTTTACCACCATTCTCCTACAAACCCTAGGCCTAATCTATAAACAAATGTAAGGACTGTTAGAGTGAGCAGAATAAGAAAGATAGTCTAAGCAAGGCAGTTGATTTCGACTCAACAAATCATAGCCTATCCTATGACTTTATGTCCTTCTCACACATAAGCTTCTACTCAGCTTTCACCCTAAGCAACTTAGGGCTGGCCTTCCACCAAACCCACCTAATCTCTACCCTACTATGCTTAGGCAGGATAATGTCATCCATATACATTGCCCTACCAATCTGGCCAATCAAAACCCAAACATCATTTCTAACTCTCATACCAATCCTTATACCGGCATTCTCTGCCTGTAAAGCAGGCACAACCCTAACAATAACCAGTAGCCTCCACACAAACACATGGCTCTGACTACCTACACAACCTAAACCTCTTACAATGCTAAAAATTATTCTACCAACAATAATATTATATGACAATACATTTTGCAGCTCTATTACATCTCCATGAAATCTGTATATGGCATTTTATGACTCGTTTGCCTCAGTTTCTCATTTGTAAACATGAAGATAGAAATCCTTTTCATCCCTCTGGGCTCTAAGCTCTTTGGTATACACAAGGTCTCAAATGGGGTTTAACACCACATAGCCTAGCAAGAGCTATGATGTACTGAGGGCCTTATTCCCTTTCAGTATAAACTTGAAACTTGTGTTACTGAAATGCTATTTACATTTGTCATAGTGTTCATTAGGTTTAGAAATATCAGGTGAGACTACTAGTCACAAAGTTTGCAATCAGCCCCTCAATAACAATATATATCACAAGGGAGAGATGCTTAAAAGTTTGTCTCTTGAGCACTTCAGGAGGAACTCTCTTTTCACTGCCCCCATGTAGTGCTCTTGCTCCCCCCAGTTGCCTGTGGACTGGAATAGGCCACACAAACACATATTTATATTTCAGTTTAATAAAACAGGTTTTATTATAACCTGCAGTCTTAGGTACTTGCCATCATGTATATTTGCTCATAGGGGAAGGATCCTGAATTACTTGGCAGGCATCACTAACACAGCATAGGGAGTCATTAGTAGCAGCAGACTATTATGAATGTGCAGAATCAAGTCAGAGACACAGTAACATATGAAATGCATACGTACACTCACCGAGAATAAGTGCATTTAAAAAGCCAATGGAATGGTAAAGCTTCTTCCAATGCACAGGAAAGGTAATTACTTTGTTTATTGCCATCAGTGCCCCTGTGAATCACAACCCGTACCATTGGAGCAGATCAAAGGCGCAGCTTTAATTCCTCAGGAAAGTCCCACATCAGAACAAAGAGCCAAAATTTCAGGCAAAGCAAAAAATCCAACAAATAAAAACATCTAACTATATCAAAGTAACTTTTTAGGATATAATCCCAGTGCTTCCTTTCACGTGAATGTGCTTCCTTTGAGGTGAACACTCTGTATCCCAGGAAAGCACTTCAACCTTATAAAAATGAAACACAATGATCATTTTTCAAACATCTTGATCAAAATCATCTTGTTGCCACAAATTTTTTGAGGCTGCTAAATCTCTATTTTCCATCATGAAGGCTGTAGTGCTCTGTCACTTGTCAAATGCATCACAGAAGTATTTTAAAACAAAAAACATTTTCTATTTCCTGCATTCCTTTTCTTCCCTAATCAGTAACAGAAATAATCAAATCGCTGAGCAAGTCCTGGCCTTGTGTAATAGCTCCATTCTGTCCATACCAGAGGTAAAAGAAGTGAGGATAAAATCTTGTGTTACAGCATCAGTTAATTCTCTACAGTTTGAAGACCCCCGGACAGACACTTGGGATAGACAAATTGGTAGATTTTGTAGGCTAATGCTAAAATCACACTGAAGGAAATACTGTCCTGTGAGAGGCCTGTAGGATCTATACAGGATCCCCATAGAAGCTAGTGAAGCTGGTAGAGAACTAGCAGGCTCATTAATGCCAACCTATGTTTCACAATAGCTCTTATGAGTGCAGTTTCTTTTTTCCAGGGTATGGCTTTATTCTGTGAATTGAAGTCTTAAATCCACAGGTTGAAAAATCACATCACTGTGCTCAGAGGTGCATGGGCATAATTATCATCTGGGCCATCACCGGTGGAAAAGCGCTTGTGTGTATCTGCCTGGCTAGTAGGGGGATAGTTTTAGGTTTTCTTCTGTCCTATTTGAACATGAAATGGCAAGAAATCCAGAGGATCCCAAGTCTATATGGGAAATTAATAATCAGAATTAGGATACAGGGAAGCTAGCTAAGGACTTGTGAGCTCATTTTCACGAAGCTATAGAGCTCTAACAGGCATGAAAAAAAAATCTTGGAGAAGAAGCTGCCTGCATATGCGTAAACAGATGTAGAGTTGGATTTTGTCCACATAGCATGAACATTTAAAACTCAGTAGAGGCAGGATACGCAAACAAAGAAGGAAACTTTGTGTATTCACTCATACATTGACTTATCAAACTCAATCTGATGGGTCATAAAAATATTTGAAGATGTTTACATGAAGATTTCACTTTGCTTGCAGCAGTAGCTGTTTCAGCAGCATACTCTCCCAACAGACTGTACACATTAAGGCAACATTTTTTTCACTACAAGTTGCAGAATGATATTGCCCAATTCTAGAAGACCTTGGCCAGTTATATGGTGTGTCATGTGAGAAGGCTTCACTATTATTTCTCAAAGAGCAAAGAACTTGGTACACTCCCTTGCCATGGAAATAAAACAGGATGGCCAAGCCAAAGCTTCCTGCTTGTATGACTACACACTTGTGACAACTAAGTGGAAGACTGAAGAGTCCCTTCTACTGCCACTGCTTTCCTCCTGGTTCCCATTTTAATTGAAACACAGTGCTACTCAACACAGCTGCCCTCCACTTCACCTAAAAAAGTCAGTATGAGAAAGCAGCCATGCCATGGTTAACCTCTTTGACCAGACCTGACAAGGTACAACACAGCACCCTGCAGAAATGCTTGAGCTAGCCTGCAAGGACTGCCCTGCAATAGGTAACAGTGTATGGTCAGGACACCGGGCACGATGGTGAGGTGCTCAGCCTGGCTTTGGCGGGGCAGCCAGAAGCAAATGGAGCTCCACAGTTCAAACAGAGCCAGTGGCAACCTCAAGAGTCACTGTAGAGTACTTCAGTTTCTCAAAGAGGACAAAAATTGTGCAGCTAAACATGAATCAAATGGCCATTTTGGGAAAAATCTCAAATTCTCATATTTTTATTTATTCCAAACATGAAACAAGAGTCAGAAATGTGAATTTTCTCTAGAAAGGGAATTTTTAGAAAATTCCCCTTCAAAGAATCCCAGGGAGAGTGTGTCACACACATTGACACGTACACAGGAGCATGCAAAGATTGCGGCTGAGAGTGGCAGCCTAGACCTCGCAGGGGCTAGGTAGCCAAGGCAGCTCATAGCCCACCAGATGGGTGGCAGGAAGTCATGGGGAGCTTGGTGAGCCCAAGGATACATACAGCTCCACACCCCAACACCAAGAAGACAAGGTGCCAGGTAGCCTGGGGGGGTCAGCAACACTGCAGGCAGCCTTGATATGATCCCAGGAGCTCCCTAAGGACTGTCCGTGAGGTCAGCAAAGTGGGGCAGGCATGTTTCCGAGCCAGGGCTTTTGTTCCCCAGAACCAGCCTGTCCTAAACAAAACCCATCTCCATTGGCAAGCTGCAAGGGCAGATCCCTTCTCTGACACCCCAGGCGCACACACGCCCTGCTGTAATCATCGTTTTCTGATCATTCTGCATCATCTTCTGACCTTTCTCTCAGGGTTGAAAGGGGAGTTCTTTGGAGGGGTTTTACAAGGGCAGAGGAGTGCCCTCCTGCCCACCAGCCATAGTTCAGAAGCAGTATCTCTACCCACCTGCTGCCAGGGTTCCCAGCAGCAACTCCTCCCTTGCAGGTGCCCTGTACTGGGCAGACTCAGCATGGGTCTCTTTTGCTGTACTAAATGGTGCAGGTTTCACAGACTGGCCCTCATCATGTTGCAGCACCTTCTGTCTGTTTAGCAAACTCCAATAAAAGCAAACTTTTCGCAAAATGCACCTCTTATTTACATATAAAAATCCAAAATGAAACCTTTACAGCGTCAGGGCCAGCAGCATCCGTATGACTAGATACAATCCAGACAATTCCTACAATTAATGAACTGGGAAAATTACAGGTAAAATAAAAATGACCGTGTAAAAAAGACCTTGAAAGGCATGAAACAGGCAATGAGGTTTTTCTACTTTTTATTTCTCTTTCCCTCCCTTCCCTCACTACAATTTTATGCATAATTGTTTGGTCAGTTTGTTCTTCCCTGAAACTTTTACTGAAATGGATTAGGTAAACCATGCTCTGAAACAGACTGAAAATGGAAAATATGTAAATATATATCATATAACTTATAAAATTGTATATATATGTGTGTGGGTGGGTGCTGGAATAAAAAAGCTACTGTTACTTGCTGGTAGAACAACATATCAACAACTGTTGGAGCTGACTTGAAGGTTAAATATTAGGAAGGAATCCAATTTCTCTTGTCTATTCAGCTCAGCGGTGTGTTAGATTGCGGTTGGAGTGTGCTTATGGAGTGTGGGATATGAAGTAGGCTAATCAATCCCTGCTGCTTCATTCTCAGGTTCTTCTTATATCAGGTCCCTGCCCTCAGGCAGCCTTCAGCTTTCCAAAAGCCAATTCCATACAAATAAAAATTGCGACCTGCAGCTAGAGGGTGAAGCTGAGTTTCCCCCTCGTGATTAATCTCTTCTTGGGTGGCTTTCCAGAAAGAAAAAGAAGGAGAAAAAAGGAAAGGAAAAAAAAAAAAAAGGGAAAGAGAAAAAACATGCGTGCTGCAGCCCTGTGAAAGAGTTTTCCTATTGAATGAGCCCAGCGCTCTGGAGCCAGCTTATCAAATGAAAGAATTCATTTTTTTTTAACAGTGCCTCGTGTTGACATTGAGAAAATGAGCTATCAAACACTATGATTAAACTTCAGCTGCCATAATTGTCGTCCGAACAACTGCATGGTGGAACTGAAAAGCATTTTTTTTTTAACCAGCTCTATATGGTTCACCAGTAATACTCAGTTTAAAAGGTTGTTGCTGCTAGCAAGAGAAACAAGGCTTGAAATTAACTTTTTCCAATCCATAGACAAAATTAAACATAGGTATTTGAGTCACACAAACAACAGGTAAATCAGATGTGCTTTAAATTTCAGTTTAGTCATTTTATCTGCCAAGAGGTAGCTCCAGGGCATTAAAATATCTGAGCATTTTCTTGTTTCACTGCATTTCACTCGATGGGTCCTGTTTTTTATTTTGAGAGAGACAGACAGATAAAAAGAAGTGCAAGGAAGGGTGGCTTAAATACGCAGCTTGGTGCAAGTGGGGGTAGAGGGAGGTAGCATTTTCCCTGTAACTAAAATTAAAGACTTGATATAAGCAAGGCACAATTTCAAACGCAATTGCCACACTTCAGGCAATTATTGCTTAGTCTTGTTTCTCTCCTGGACTAGTGCATTCAGGCAGTCGAGGCTTACAAGGATACCAAGCATTTTATATTACTAGGTATTGTATATTAATTCTCGGCAACCTTTTTACATACATCCCTAGGAGACTGTGGGTCATCAAGGAGGCTGAAGAATTCCTTCAGGGAGGGTGGCTAAAGGCATGATATTTCAGGCCGGTGACACCCCCAGTGACAGCAACCCTCTGGCCAAATGTAATACTTTGGGAAATAAGCTGTTGCACAATTAAATCTCTGTTTAAGATGGTTAAAAAATATTCCAAACACTACAGGACAGACAACACCGCAGCAAACATGAAGGAAATATGAGGAATAATTGAGGGCCAGGTAAGGAGAAAATATATATATATATATAGTTTAAATATATATACATATATAGTTTAAATATATATATATAGTTTAAATATATACATATAGTTTAAATGGGAATATTTCCTTGCTACTTTCCTGAGCTTGCTTGGGATGAGCCTCTGTACTTTTTCCAGAAGGGAGGCTGCACAAGACGAGGAGCTGTGCTGCAGCAGGGCCGCAGGGCTGTAAATCACGGTGCGGATGAGGCTGTGTACGTTTACTTTGGCTGAAGGTCTGGCCTTTGCCTGGCAGGGAGAGCTTCCCCTAGCTAGTCCTCGGGCTCCTGCAAGCAGCCCTGCCCACCACTAGGTGTCTATCCCCAGCCCTGATGGCACTGCACCACCCCACCGAAACACCTCCCTCGCAAGTTCGCATTTCTTTTGTCAGCCCTTCCACCAAATCAGCATCGCACTATTTTTTGAACCTAAATGCTTTTTTTTCTTCCCTGTTTCCACCATACTCTACCTACTCAAGCAGGTGTTTTAGGAAAGTCAATTACATAACCTGAGCATCGTTCTGTTCCCTGAACATATGGGAATAACATCTTGAAATAATAATAACATTTTCATCATTTTTAGAATCTCTCACACTCTGAGCTTTACTTTACCCCTTTCCAAGAATAAAACTGAAAATGTCTAGGGCTTGTTCAGGATTCTCAGGGGTTGAGGCTATTGCTTGCAAACAGATTTCATGATTTGAGCCGAGCAGCTGGAGCAACAGTGAGGTGCAAGATGACTTAGGCATGGTGAGAGTTAGGAACTGAGCTGGAGAGATAGGTACAGCTCCCAAAAAAACAAGTCTAGCAACAGATTGGATGCTGTTGATGAAAAATAACACAGGTCTGCAAGTGTAGGGAATAGTATCTACTAATTTGAAAGAAGAGAATTTGCATGTGTAAATCTAAGAAAACTCTGAAGTGACTCAGATCTGTTAGTTCCATGACACTCTCAACATCTTATTTATAGTCTAGTTCTAAAGATTGTTCCCACCTGCTGAACTGCAAATGCTAAGTTATTATTGTAGGGTTGCTTATGTATGCTAAGCTGCATTCCCATGTTTGCTATTTGTAGGGTCACTCAGACATGCTGGCTGGATCATGATTATTTGCAAGCACCCTGAGCTGCTGGAAATTATTCATTTATCAGAAGCAATAGCAAAGATATTTGTGTGAGAAACAAATACATGAAAAAGGCACTCTAAGCCAAATTTTGGGTCAAGCTGCAGAGGCACTGGGCAATATACTCACTCATTATAAGCTCTGCAATATGAGGAAGACAACATTATAATCAATTAAGAAAACACTCTGACATTGCTTAATGAAGCCAAATAAAATGTCACAGCTTGTTCAAAAAGCTTATTTTGAAATCTCAGTAAAAATAAGAGGTATAAATGCACATTCTTTCAGCTAGCTTTTGGGTGAGCTGTCTGATATATTTGCCGCTGTACAGAAAGCTAAATTACCTTTTAAGAGGAGTCTTTCATAAAAGGCCTTGGAATTCTCTCTTACTCCTTGTCTCCCACATTTGAAATGCTTTGATTTAAAAAAAATAGTCTATTAGAATCATAGAATCATAGAATAGTTAGGGTTGGAAAGGACCTTAAGGTCATCAAGTTCCAACCCCCCTGCCATGAGCAAGGACACCTCCCACTAAATCATGCCATCCAAGGCTCTGTCCAACCCAGCCTTGAACACTGCCAGCGATGGAGCATTCACAACTTCCCTGGGCAACCCATTCCAGGGCCTCACCACCCTCAGAGTAAAGCACTTCCTCCTTATATCCAGTCTAAACTTCCCCTGTTTAAGTTTGAACCCATTACCCCTTGTCCTGTCACCACAGTCCCTCATGAAGAGTCCCTCCCCAGCACCCCTATAGGCCCCCTTCAGATACTGGAAGGCTGCTAGGAGGTCTCCACGCAGCCTTCTCTTCTCCAGCCTGAACAGACCCAATTTTCTCAGCCTATCTTCATATGGGAGGTGCTCCAGTCCCCTGATCATCCTCGTGGCCCTCCTCTGCACTTGTTCCAACAGTTCCATGTCCTTTTTATGTTGAGAACACCAGAACTGCACACAATACTCCAAGTGAGGTCTCACGAGAGCAGAGTAGAGGGGCAGGATCACCTCCCTCGACCTGCTGGTCACGCTCCTTTTGATGCAGCCCAGGATACGGTTGGCTTTCTGGGCTGTGAGCGCACACTGCTGGCTCATGTTCATTTTCTCATCGACCAACACCCCCAAGTCCTTCTCCACAGGGCTGCTCTGAATCTCTTCTCTGCCCAACCTGTAGCTGTGCCTGGCATTGCTCCGACCCAGGTGGAGGACCTTGCACTTGGCATGGTTAAACTTCATCAGGTTGGCATCAGCCCACCTCACAAGCGTGTCAAGGTCCCTCTGGATGGCATTCCTTCCCTCCAATGTATCAACCGAACCACACAGCTTGGTGTCATCGGCAAACTTGCTGAGGGCACACTCAATCCCACTGTCCATGTCACCCACAAAGATGTTGAACAAGACCGGTCCCAACACCGATCCCTGAGGGACACCACTCGTTACTGGTCTCCACCTGGACATTGAGTCATTGAGCACTACTCTTTGCGTGCGGCCATCCAGCCAGTTCTTTATCCACCAAGTGGTCCACCTATCAAATTGATGTCTCTCCAACTTAGAGAGAAGGATGTCATGTGAGACAGTGTCAAAGGCTTTACACAAGTCCAGGTAGATGACATCAACTGCTCTACCCCTGTCCATCAGTTCCGCAGCCCCATCCTAGAAGGTCACCAGATTGGACAGGCAGGATTTCCCCTTAGTGAAGCCATGCTGGCTGTCACCAAGCACCTTGTTGGTTTTCATGTGCCTTAGCATGACTTCCAGGGGAATCCGCTCCAAGATTTTGCCAGGCACAGAGGTGAGGCTGACTGGTCTGTAGTTCCCCAGCTCATCTATTGTTCCTGTAATAAACTTAACATTTACAGAGAGATGAGCCCAATATGGTCACCTTTAGAAAAGGACACAATTTGGTCTTATTCTCAGGAAATCTCATCAAACACCACTGCAAATGAATTCCAGGCAGTATTGAAGATGTGGGGAAACACGGAGGCATACACCTGCAGTTGTTTTGGTTCTAGGTTGTTCTTTGGTTAGAAAGAATATACGAAGTTTGGACTAGCTGGTGAGGAGAAAGGGAACCCTTGGCCTTTCCACATATGGAAACTGTTCCTGGGGACATCAGCCTGCCAGGATTTTCTCTGGGTGACAGAAGTGCTGGGATTTGACTTGTACTCATTGTGCTAAAGCAGCAATAAAACTGTGACAAACTGACAAAAGCAGGTCAATTCACAGCTCAGGCTGACACCACTTTTTCAGCTCATATTGGTTGATTACCAGTCAAATTTCAGGTACAGGAAAGAGTAGAAGAAAAAGGCAGCAGTGAAACACATGGTAATACGGCAGTCTTGGCTCACTTAGGGACCCAGCAGTTCCACTTCTCCTGTTCTGTTTTCCAGCAGTCCTCACCACTGCAAGTACGCGTGTGATAGACTGTGGGAGAAGCCGCTGGAAACACCCACAAACCAGGCATCTTATTGACACCCACCCTCCAAACCAGACATAAACTTGAGCCTGCAGAGGAGACCTCAGGCAGATTGTGTGTGCCTGGGAATGCCAGGACCAGGTTTCTGAGATGAACAGGTTGTGGAGGGTCCTGTGCTCACAGCCTCCCCAGGCACTGGTGAGACTGGGCTATTAACATATTCCCATGTCAGTGTCTGAGCATCTCTTGCATGTGGGGTTTCTTTTCTTTCCCATCCTTTCCCACAATGCCAAAGAAAGGCAACCATTCATACAACGCACTATCTTTATTTCTAAGCTGGCATGTTCATCCACTGATCCTTTTTTTTTTTTTTTCCCCACTGTGTTCAAACTTTGGTTAAATTAATACTTTACAGTAAAAAACTGAGCTAATCATATCGCTGCATGAGAATAGCTGTGACTGACAACCTTTCTAAAAATACAAGCCCATGACTCAGTGCACACAACACAATTTGTGAAGGGCAATATGAAAATTGCCTGGAAAACAACTTCAAAGTAGAAAAGGAAAAATAATACACAGGATAAGAGCATAGCAGAAAGGCAAAAAACTTTCTAAACCCCCAAATATCATCTACTGTCCTGTCATAGGTCGCTCAGGGGAAAGAAGGATATTGCATCCTCACATTCAGATTCAACTACATTCCTATCAGTACTTTTACCTTTTTATACAGATCTGTTGTTAGCTTCACTTTTGCCATGCTGCCTACAGAGAAATTACTTATAAAGTATTTTTCCTTCTTTTGCATGCCTGTCATGGCCTTATGAGCTCTTCTTTCTCAAAACTGTAGGAGTGAGGGCTGGATTTTGATTTTCAAGACCAGCCTTGGGCTGCAGAGTCCAGCCTGCATATTTCAGGCTTAACATCACATAATCCCTTTCATAAATTTACCTTCTGATTGGGAAACATCTCACACACTAAGGCTGCTGCTATAAAGTAATAGCAAGTAGACCCAAGGAGTCTTTTGCCTTTCTAAAGAAAAATATAACAGAAGTTAAACAACTGCCCTCAATTAAACAACTAAAACACATAGTAGCTTTCTTCAGACAAGACCAAGGCAAAGTTCAGAAAAGTAGCTTGTTTCCTCCAAGGGACAGAAATACTTGCTCCTTCCTTGAATCATACCATCAACTCAATCATCAAACCTCTTCCAAATTGAAGAGGAGTCTGGTGACGGCTGTGGGAATTAAACCTTTACATTGCTTAACCTGATTTTTATACCAGATATCTGCACTGGGAGCAACAATGGTAAGAGAAAGGGTTAACCCGTTTCCCACCAAGCTTTCAATGGTGCTTATGCTGATGTTTCTGCCACAATACCAAGTAAAATTCATCTCATCTACTAAGAACAGAGATAATTAGCACTTACATTTTCTTCTGTTCCTTTCAGGAAAGCTAAAGCAGGTCGACTCAAGGTCCTAGCAGAGTCCAAGGTATCTGGGAAGTACCTGAAATAAAATAGATGAAAAGTTCTCCAGAAGGCAGTTCAGGCTGCTTGCTGCTGTCAGGCACTTCTGGAGCTCCAGCAGCTGGGAAGAGAATAAGTATTCAACAGGTGCATCCTTCGGGAGAAAATACAGTGATGGAGACATTGAGAGCTGGGCATACAATTGATTAAGTGGTATTTACTCTCCAAGTTCTGGGGATGAATTGTGATTACAAATAGTCCTTTCAATCCTACTCGGCAGGTACAAATGTAAGGCAAGTCAGGTTTTACCTCAAAGCTGAACAGATAGCTGAAACAGAAAAAAGTACTAAAGATGGCATATGTTATTGCAACTATACTGATTTTAACAGAATTACACTTATTTGCACGAACTGTAGTGTGTAGCTGTGTTTGTCTAAGTGGTTTCCATGGTCAGCAGCCTATTTAGGCCTTCATAATAATTGCATTTGGTAGCATTGCCAATTCTTAATGCTGCCTGACACTTTCCAGCGATTCCAGTTGCTCTCAATTTTACCAGATGTTACTAATTCAGGCTGGAATTGGTATCCTGGATATGTATCACTTTGTTGAAACTGTCACTAAAACCAGGTGCCCCTTCCAAGAATGAAATTAGAGAAAAATACACTGCTTTGCCTTTGTTCTATACATATATAAATACTTTTTTTCCCCAGTGTATACTTCTGTTTGTTTTCTACTACATAATTGTAGCGTTACACTTTCCACTACAGAAATTTCACAACCTAGCAGGAGAAAAGGAGGGGATGTCCCACTGTTCAGACTGTGGGCCTTGCTGCCCACTGAAGAGGATCAAGTATCGATCTGCTCTTTATCAATTCTCCTCACACTGGAAGGAGTTTGTGTCTTATCTTTGCAGTCAGGCTAGGTTCCTTCTCATCTGATCACCGGAGGGAAACCTAAACATGGCCAAGGGGTGGGACAAGAACATCTGGACCAGGTTTGTTTTGGACTGTGCAATATCAGCAGGAACTGGGTGTCAGGATATGTCCCTTGGTAAATTATTCATCACCAAGGATTCACTGAGCTGTGTTAATCAACCAAAATGACAATAGATCTGTAAAAAGATACTTGTGATTGGTTATGTTATTGTGTAGGAGCACTCTTCCAGCTTTGTGAAAATGTTCTACAGTTCCTATACGTTTGACTTGGTCTTCAAGAGAAGAGGGTAAAAATAGTCTGATAAAAATTATTTTATTATAAATTATTATTCTATGAAGTAATTGGAGACATTATTACAGACAATGATTACTTTGTGATTCTATCTAGAGAAACTATACTCAAGGACTGTCAGCCTGTTTGATAGGACTGCATTTATTCTGATTCTCGGAAACCACTCAGTATAGAGGCTGGTTTAAGTCCAGAGAAAGGTAGGCAGACATGTGCCTCACTAGCCACAGGAACATTCCGACCACCTTTTTATTTTGGACTGGACTGTCCAAATTGACATAGCTCCCCTGATGCAAAGTTTCAGGGAGATTTGAGAAAGTGCCATTTCCTGTCCCTCCATTCCAGTGGGGCTGGGCTTACATCCACTGAAGATGTGGTGATTTGCCTTTAAACAAGCATGAAGCATTACGTCCTGGATAGTTCCCTTTCACTTTGGGCCTTTCAAAAAACTGTATCTAAAGCCATCAATACATAAAAGAAAACAAAAGGGTTGAAGAAAAATGACTGCATGCAGTGATATTAGAGATAGAGCGATAAAAAAAAAAAAACCCAAACCAACCTTCAAAAGGGCTTGAGTGGAATTTAAGATAAATATATTAATTAAGATATAGTTAACACAGTAATCTAAAATTTCTTGAAGACTTAATGAGTTTGGAGCCACTAAAGCTGCACTAAGCACAGGAGACATAGTCAGAATCAGAACTGACACATAGCTTAAAATCATTTCAATTATCTGTTTCACATTAGCCAGAAAAACAGTAAACAGTCAATGGGATATAAGAATCATAGTCAGGCAACATCAGTGGGCAAGAGACAAAGGCCAGGTCATACAGTATACTAAAAAGAAGAGCTTGACCTTTGGGATTGAAATATAGGCATTTTAAGCTCCAGTGGAATGTATCAGAATGGCCTTTTTCGACTTAAATGCATAAAAGGTCAAGGGAAGGTCATATTTGGCTTTGGGTTCATCAGCACGGAGCATATCCCAGCCCTTTCTTTATTCATTCTCACTTAAAAAAAGGGTTTTCAAACCTCTCAGGCACAGCATAAATATTCATTTTCCAGGGCCAGATTTTCAGTCGGTGTAAAACAGGATAAGTGCATTGAAATTATGAAACTCTGCCAACTTATACCATCTCAGAATCTGGCCATCCTGTTCACATGCTTCTAAGATACAGAAATGGCAATTTTGAAACTTTTCCTGGAGCAAACGCTTCCAACAATAACGATGCATGCTGAAATTTGAGACTTTGACATTTAAATTGTCTGGGGTTTTCTTTGAAAGGCATGGCAGGAGGTATCCTCTAGAAGAGCCAAGGAGAGAGTAAATACTGCAACAATCTAGTTTACCGCTTCTCTATGTGTTCACCCTTCAATAGCAGTTTTATGTCTTTTTCAATATTTCCACAATTCCTTTTAGATAGGAAAGAACTTTTCTGTTCCCTTACAAATTGCTTTGAAAATGGAAAAAGACAAAAAGTAAAAGGGCCACTCACAAATGACATTGCCACATTAACACAGCGAGGAGAGACCCAAAAGCCTCCCATAGAACTATGCATCCATAACAGGCACCATTTTGACTCTCATACCCAACCGACTAATTACATAGAAATTAGATATAGAATATAGGGTGATCATCCAAAGTCAAATGAGTGGCCATCTTAATGAAACAAGTATCCCCACAGTTACTTATTGTGAGAATCAGTTAGTTACTCTCCTTTCTGAGGGAAAGGGTGAAATAAAGTCTACCACCACCCAGTGGCTATTTCCAAAGGATCGCAATTGTTTGCCTTAACTGCCTGAGCCCAGGTGTTCCACATCCTACTTTCTTGGTGCTCTAATTATTTCTAAGATATTGGTAAGCAAGAGGTGCCTCTCTTTTTTAGAATAGAGAATCCATTTGAAGAAATAAAATAATATCAAACTTCTTCTGCCCTGGATAACTATTTTCATCCCGGAATGGATAATAAATAGGTGGTTTTCTTTCTTTCTGTTTTCTTCTGAAGAGTTTCAGATGACACTATTCAACAATTTTCAGAGACTTAGGAAAAACACAGCTCACCCCAGGTGGCATTGGTTTTCATGTGGTATTTCTTTGTCTTTATCCAATTTTACTTCTGTCCCTCAGCATGTAGGACAATCAACACAAACCAGTCAATATTTCTCCATATAGAGAGTCAGTTCCAAGGAAGAGAATCTCATTTTATTTTTTATTTTATTTGTCTGTAACATGCTTATCCTCAAATGAACATTTTAGAAACAGATTCCAAATTATGTATTCATTGGAAAGATTAACTCTGATTAACAAATTCATGCTAAACAACTGTGTTTAATTGGATTTTTGTAAGTAGCTAAATGTGACTGCTTCTCAGTTCTTCTGTGTGGAAAACAAAACAAAAAGTAATTTTAAAATATTTAACGAGGAACAAACTCTGTGCTGCTGACCTATCTTCACTGGTGGTGTACCCTTCTTCTCTGCATTCCCCTGCATGCAAAGTTCCCCTAATCTAGTCCTAATAATGGTTAAAGTTATCTGTCTAATCAAACTAATTAGCACTGGTGAACAGAGACATAACCATAATAGAAAGCAAATGCCAGTTTTACAAAATGAAAACGCCATATGTGCAGTAATTAGTGAACCACAGGCACTTTTATAAATCATATTTATTAGTTCGTAAACAAATCAAATCCTAAATGAAATGAAAGTTACCATTAACAAACACCAATGAATAAACAGATACACTGACTAGCCCTGCTGGGTGCATTGTGCAAGGAGTTGTGTAAGGGTACCTCCCTCATCTGAAAGTTCCCTTAGAGGTGCTCAAGGCTTTTTGCAGAGTACTTCTGTGTCATTCTTTAAAGTCACAGCATGGATGTATTAGCTGATCCAGGGAAGCTGCAGTGTGATCATATGGGCTATTCTTGTCTGGAAACCAGATGGTCATAAATTAGGGTATTCAGGTTACACCCATGATGAAAAACGTAGTACTAATAAGTACGCTGAAAGTGTTCTACAGCAGACCAGGTTTCACCAGAAATTTAATGTGGATTTTGTCACCTTGCATAAATGCTGATCTACAATGAAATATATTTAATGGCAATCTCCCCCACCATACCCCCAAAATTGCCAAAACACATGAACCTCTGCTTGGCTTTAAAACCCAGATCATCTTCCTTTTGGAAGTGGTGGTCAGGCCATTCCTTAAAGGCGATTATAAGAAAAGACAAAAAAGGATTTGCAATGAGAACATTTTTGCAGGTTATAAATTCTCCTAAAATCTGAGCTTAAAGGAGTTTCAATTACACATTGATCACTTTCTCACTAAGCAGCTCAGTATCTGGCTGATAAAACCTAGCCAGCAGAGGCACACTTTCAGCTGGCTTCAGACTGAACCTACAAAAGGCTTTTTTACACCTCAGATACACAGCTTAAATATCTAGTATTGGAGAGCCACACAGACTAAATATATAGTATTGGAAGCTCAAACTGAAAAATCTGACTCACTACTCACAGGAAGACTTAGTTAAAATTAAGAAGGCTTGTAATAAATAGCACATATCATTACATTTCTGATCACAGTTTTCATGGCTTTCCTCTCCCACAGGAAATACTGGCAGCAGAAAAATGATGAACAGAGATGTTTTTGGAGGTACAAAAACTACTTTATTCCTCTAGCTGTTAAAATAGTCTATAGGCTGAGACCTCATCTTTACATTAAGTGCTCTTGGATTTAATATATGCTGGCTATTTCCAAGCTTTCTGCAGACACCAGCTTTCCCGTCTATAGTTTTGCTTAAAACACTGTAGAACTTGTTCTTTGGGTTCTTGAACCCTTTTGCTCTTGACAAAGCGAAGCCTTCGACTTCCGTAGCTTCTGCAGACCAGATTAGATACTGAATCTTCCTAAATTTGCAGATATTCAGGTTTGAGTCTTAGCTCAGTCACATTCTTCTTTCCAAGCTGATGGTATAATCTGGTGAAGCAGTGTTTAGGAAAGGGCTATGCACATTTGTACTCTGGGGCCACGGCATGATATGTGCTCAAATCCTTGCCTTCCAAGGTGAGAACACAGTGTGGACTTGGGAAGCAGAATTATAAAACCAACTTTTCTGTAAGTGGCAAGTCATACTATTCCCTTTGGTGCTCGTTTTGAAAACATTAATTAGAGTGGGTATTTAATGTGACTCTCCTGAAGTAAGTACACGAATAGCTCAAACTAATCTCACCCCACCCCAGCAATTCCAATGCACGCTATAACAATGTCTGAAACATTAACAGTGAATTAATTATAATTGTGCAGTGGCGCCTGGCCACTTTTCTCTCTGTCTAGTTTATCTTTATTTTAGACTAAAGAAAACAACAATGAAAGAACAAACACGCAATAAAATCTGTGTAAGAGATAGAAAGCAGAGTATCCCCACTTTGGTTCCCCTCTTGGCTATACCCTTTATCTGTGTGGGAAGCATGCTTTTTACATTTAAAAGTGCAACACAGAGAAAACAGACCCAAAGCTGCAAGCATGCTGTGCATTTAAATTTGATCCCTTTTTTGTTTGTTTATTTTCCTGTACTTCTTTGGATTGGACAGGAAGCTTAAGCGTTGCAGTACAGAAACAAAGGCCATTTTCATTGTATATTTGGCCTGGCCAAGACTAAGTGGTAATACCTACACTGTGAAAAAGCCTGCACAGGCAGGTTTTTTCCCATAATAGCTGAAATGAATCCACACAATCATCTGCATACTTGTGGATTTTCCAAAATGGACCATTACCAACCACACATGGCCCAAAATAGCCACTGAAAATTCTGCAAAAAACCATGAAACTGCCTTTAGAATTCTTATATTTGAAAAAATCATAACACCATTTCTTTGCTTGATTTTCTGAACTCCTTGGGCACTTTTATTTATCTATACATTCAAGCAAAAGTTTTCATGACATCTCTAGTTTCTAAGACCAAGAGCTGTCGAACCCTTCCCCAATCTCCACGACAAGCTCTGGGATAAAATCAGGTAGGGCTGACCACTGCAAAGTGCACAGGTGCCTCCCAGCTCAGATTGACTCCTGCAGTTGGCAGAAATGTAATGTAAGACAGCCCAGAGGCCCTCACACATTTTAGCAATCTTAGGTGGGATTTTCACACACACTGGCACCAGCTGGAGCTGTTAGTCCTAAGTGCACTGGAAGAACACACTGCTCCCCCTTATATAGGTGTGTGAAATAGTTTGTCATGGAGCAGAGAGGTAATGGGAGGGAGAGGGAGGAGGACCTATGATATGCCAGAGAAAAAGAGGTGTGGGGAACCTTCATGGAGAAAGGAGAAACAAAGGATGTCAGTCATGAAAATACACCCATGTTCCAGGTCAAGCCCCTCCACAGTGCTCAAACACTATCAGCCCTCTATTTTCCTGTTTCTGGAGAGTACCTCCAGCCTCAACTCCATGCAGAAGGTATAAAGGAACCTGAACTCTCACTGGAAGTCCAATTTCAGAAAAAATAACAGGACACCCACCCAGTACTGCGATGCTTCAGGAGGACCAGCCCTGTTCCTGCTGAAGAACAAGGGGGATTTGTTAGTGGCTGACATGAGCTGGAACAGGGGAGATACCTGACTCTGCAATAGCCTAATGAGTGACTGTGAGAGGCAATGAAAAGACCCCTGTCGATTGAAATAGCCATTAACTGTTTAACTAAGTAAATGGGGTTTATGGCAGTTTCACATTAAAGCTGGTAGACAGCAATGATCTGACCCCAGCACTGTAAACAGCAAGACAGAGCTTTAATTTGCTTATTCTTTGAAGACTGGCCTTTTAGCATTCTAATAAAGCAGGATTCTAATCTACGCAGGATAAACTGCAGTATGTTTTAAATAATCATACCACATGCTTAAACAGTCATTACTGTAGAAGAACGAAGACCAAAAAGATTAGTTCATACTAAATATTTCTCTTAAGCAATGTTGTTTTCCCCTCCTAATTTGGTTTCCTTACAACAAACTTTGCCTTCACAATTATTCCCTTGATTACTGTAAGAGTGCCAACATAATTTAGTATTTGGGGGCTGGTACACAGAGCCTGGCAAAAACCTGACTCAAGCAAGTTTTGTTGCAGATTGGAGATTCGGCTTACTGCACAGCAAGCAGTTTTCTATATGAAAACTATTAAAGTATATGAAGAGTAATTAAAAGCATCAATTAAGAATGTGAAATACAAATAATTTTATATTAGCCAGAAAACTTACCCTGGCATACTAAAATGTGTGCTTAAAAGAAACTGCAATGTGGGATGCCAGTTACTCAGAGCTCTAAAATACTGCCAAGTGGTGTCTAAATGTATCATTTGATGCGGTATTTATAGCAAAATTTATTCTTACAATTTAAATTAGTGTAATACACTATCAGTATGTTCATCTGTATGAAGATACCCAGATGCGCCGCTGCTGTGCTGACAGTTACACTTAATTCTGCAAAGAATCTTGTCTTTTTCTATGTGCGCAACAGACACAACCTGACATACTCTACACTCCAGCTTTCTGGTGCCAGAGAAAAGGGCAACAACGATATCAGTTGTCCCCATGCCTTGTCACTTTTTCCTGAAGTAATTAATTTTTACCGTGAAACAGTAACCATTTAACTGATATTTCATCTTAAAGTTAATCTGTAAGGATTATGAATATACTTCACGGTTCTACAGCAGGAATTTCCTATGTTATATACAGCTGTGTAGATTTTTCCTATGGAGAGTCATCGCAGAGGGTTGGACTCCTTCATTCTGCAGACTTACATTCAATGAACAGCAGAGAGACTTTGCAACAGTCTTAGGCAGAATGCAACAAAGCAGTTACCCACTATCTCACATGCAATTGCTCAAAATAAGATATGAACGAGATTTTTATGGAACAAACATAGTCAAACTAACCTTGCAACTTGGGAAGTCTCTAAAATCTGATGCTGCATGTCAAGATGTTATGTACTTACCACATTGCTGGCACCGACACACAATTCTGGGGAGGAGGATGCACAAAAGAAAATTATGGATCATTTCATGCCAAAATGAGAATAACCTCTCTTAGCACGTGTGCACACATGCACATACAGCACTGACAGAGAGACAGCTGCTGTTGGAAAAAGCAGGACACCACTGCCTTCTGACACCCACAATTTGCCAAGGTTCTGCTCAACAAAGTAAGTACTCTTCTGATTGCCTTTGAAAACAAAAAATTCTTTATGGAAATAAAGCAAAAAACAAATTTTAGTAGCATCCTACATCTGCACTGAAAGACAAACTGGCAGTAGCCTGATATACGCACCAAAAGGTGAAGGCAACCATACAAAAAATGGGGGTTTGTCCCATTGGTCCTGAAACTTATTGCATTGCATCCATTGAATGGTTTATGGGTTTATTGTCAACCCATATATAAAAGTAACAGTGAAACGTTCCCTAAGGTTGTTAACAGTTGGTGTTTCTCAGGGTAAGCTCTTTGGGTCCTTGTCAATTAAGAAATTACTCAAGGAGGAAATATATACAAAGTATTCCTTCATACTGATGTGGGAGAACAAATGTTCAGGACTGTGCATCTCATGTATGGATGTTTAATACTATACAAGAAAGCACACAGAAGTATCATCTTTGCTTCATCAGATAAATGTACAATTTTTCAAAAGCAAGAAGATGACATGCAGCCCTGTGTGTCCAATCTAGTAACTGCATGATGACATCTTGTCCATGGAAGAGCTTGGGAACAGATTGAGCTTCAAAAGGCAGATTATTCTTCAGACACTTTCAGGAAGACATCAACACACACATCTCCATGCCATGTGTTATGCTCTGCCCTCTATCCACAGTCAACTCAGCTCAGGCCAAGGCAGCTATAAAAAGGAATGGTTTATCCCTTTGTCAGCTCATCGAAGAAACAATCCAAATTGTGAACCCAAGTCCTAACATACCCTTACTCAAAGCATGGTAGCAGCAGGCAAAGTCTTCATCTAATTCCCTCAGAAATCACAGTAAATTTATTAAAATATGCTTTAGAAACACATATGGTGGATCACCTGAAGAACAGGGAGCAGTCTCAACTCACTTGTATTTTTAAGCAAGATATGATGGTAAATCTTCCATCCAGAAGAGTAATGTGTTAACCCACTGTGCCACCTAATCCCTAAGGGTCTCATTTTGATTGTACAAAAATAATTTAGGGACCTAACAGTTTAAAACTGTCTTTTCTGGTGCCTAAGTGCTTCATTTTAATAGGTATTAGCTGTTAAAGATACTCATTTTAACAATGACATTTACGGCTTTAACCAGTCTATCAGAGCACAACTGCATCACTTAGCAGGATAGTACTGTTTAAAAAATAACCTAGCTGCTTTAATGCATATTGGAGTGTATTAGTTGATGTCAAATTAGGTCATTTTAACCCTTCAGCTTTTTTTCAGGATCATGGATACATTTCAGACCCTTTTAGTTCAACACTGACTTAAAGATTTTTCCACATAATCATAATACACAGTTATGTCTCCCCTTCCATTCAAATTCATTTCCATTAATTCCTTTCAATTAATTAAGCCTCATGACATCATTGCTATTGTTCCTCAGTTTGGGGTTGCAGGCCTATTCTATCTGAGATGGGTGGAATAACTCTCCCTGTTTTGAAGCAGGCCAAAAAACTAGGTTTCTTCGTATCACTGAAAAGACTCTCATCAATTTACAGGGGAAGTGAGTCTAGACATAGGTGACCGAACCAAAGCCACACACACTGCCATGCAACATTATAAACTTTCTGAGAGATCCCAGATGCACAGATACCTGCGTATCTGTAACCACAGCCTTATCCTTCTTTTGAAACAAAATAATGAGACAGTGGATGGTGAAGAAAATGTCAACGGGATGTATAAACATGCACCAGAAATCTAAGAAGCTGATTCCTCCTTTGTTGCTAAAGGCAGGAGAACTGCTATGCTAGATCAAACGGCAAATCCAATTAACACAGTATCTCCTCTCTCATAGTGGCCAGCTCTTAGGAAAGAATATAAGAATTATGTTACACCATCTCAGCTTCTCAAAACCAAAAATTTAAACACCTTCCTGAGCCAGACCTTGTATCCAGACCAAGTACATTTAAATAACCCTGCAGATTTTTCTGGTCCATCTCCATCACTGCTCAAAATGGAGGGTTGGAACAATATGAACTTAAGGTCCTTTCCAACCCTAACAATTCTATGATTCTGTGGCTCCCTGAGCCAGATGGAGCCTTGGCCCTAGTAGAAGTGAGTACTGTCCATCAGCTGACCAGTGGTCATTTGATGGCTCTATAGCATCCGTAGGGATAGAAGCTGTCTCTCTTGGAGCAACTGGTGGAAGGTACTGTGCTTCTGTGCAAGGCTGTGCCTCTCCATTTCCCACTGAACTATTGTAGGCAGGGGAGCTGCTGCCATCCTCAGAGGCAGTCCAGCCCAGAGGGAGTCTCTGAGGAGGCTTGTGGAAACTCAAATGCTGTCCTTGCACAAAAACCTAACATCTCCAAGATACTGAAGCAGGTTGCTGTTGAGCTTCTGACTGGAGGCATCTCACAAGACTTCAAACCAGTGGAGCTCACTGCTATTTGCAGACACTGTCAGGCAGCTGTTTGCCAATAACGCGTCCATATGGGCCTATCAGAAAAAAGGAAGAGTCAGCATGCAGGGCTGCACACACTCCACTGGCATCCACTTTCATCCCTTTGAGATCGGTGATAAAAACTCAGAGAGCTCCTGGAACATGGGTATGCCACCAATTTACTCCGTGGAATAAATATTTTCTCTTCTGTTTTCTATGCTTTGCTTAATAATTCGTAAAATTTTCCTTGCTTTCCCAGCTGCTGCTGAGCAATAAGTAGCTATTTTTAGAGAGGTAATCACTGCAACTCCAAGATATGTCTTCTGAGCTGTAAAAACTCATTTGCCCTTGCTTAATCTTACTCAGTTGCTTGTAGATATTGTCATGGCTTTTATTTTCCAGTGGGCATTAATTTGACCATATTGCAATTGGATTTTACTGCCATTTCAGCTATCCAGTAACAGGAATGCCACAGTCTTTAAGTAATGGGATGTCCTTCCACAGTTTCTTGTCAGCTACTTTATGCTTAACTGTCTTGCTATATGATCATGTTATATAGATTTGAATGGCTGTGGTGATTGGATTTCACTGCATTGCTCAGGAGTTGGGAGAAGGACAGCTCTCTGGCTGGTGGCAATTCTTTGTAGAAGTAAATTTTGGCAAAAGTGTCAACATTTTTTTGATATTGCATGTCACGTCTGAGCTACCTTATGAGAAACACATCGCAAACAGTGATTTAAATACAGGTGTCTGAAAACTATTAGATTAATAGTTAAAACTGGTCTTCTATCAGTCTGTCTAGCACACTGAGTTTCTTTGGAATTTATTATGCTTTTTCAGGAAAGCAACTGAAAGTAAGCAGGACCAGGGAGCATGTCAAACATGTTACAGTTTAGTAACTAGAGGTTAATAAAGCCATTTTCCAGATACATAATTAAAAAGAGATTTAAAAATCATCTTCTTAACCTGAAAATGATGTAACACTGCGTGCAAAATTCAAGATTTGAAACAAGGGTACAATAACACATGAAAAGATAATTTGTCAGGCCAGTTCAGGAAAGAGTTTCTTTTCACAGGAGTACGTGTTTCATTTTATCCCTTGCTAACGCTACTGAATAGCAATAGATTTAAGAGAGATTTAAGTGTCTAATGAAGTCTCCTGAATGAGAAGTTCTAATGCCAGTTCAGTTCAATTCATTGGGTCTAAGACTACTTACCTGAAACAAGACACCAATACATTTGAATACAATAAATGACAGCTTAAGCATGTGCTGACCTACGGATAAAATGCAGTCAAGATATAAAGAACTTGGGGATACATTTTCCTTCAGGAAACTGTTGTGGTTCAAGCCTCTCATACAGTTCCTTCACTCACTTCCCCCTCTTTCTTCCCCGCAGCTCCCCGGGGGGTGGGGAGGAGAATCGAAAGAATGCAACTCCCACAGGTTGAGATAAGAACAGTCCAGTAACTAAGGTATAACACAAACCACTGCTGCTACCATCAACAATAATAATGACAAGGGAAATACAAGGGCAGAGAATACAATCGCTCACCACCCGATACCAAGCCTGACCCAGCAGTGAACCCCCCTCTTCCGGATCCCTGCCCTCATTTTTTTACATCCTGGGCATGACGTGCTGTGGTATGGAATACCTCTTTGGCCAGTTTGGGTCAGGTGCCCTGCTTCTGCTTCCTCCCGGCTTCCCCTCCTCCCTGGCAGAGCATAAGACTCAGAAAGTTCTTGGTCAGACCAAAACATTCTAAGCAGTAACCGAAAACATCAGTGTTATTAGCGCTGTTCCCAGGCCGAAAGTCAAAAACACAGCACTGCACCAGCTACTAAGAAGAAGAAAAATGGCTGCTAGTGCTGAACCCAGGACAGAGACCATGCAAAAATAAACAAGAAATGGGCTCAGATTCCACCAGAAAGCTGAATATAGCACCAGCTAACATATTCATTAGTATTCACAGGGTTTTAGCAAGCTTAGAGCTCTCTGTAAGAGATGCTGGGTGGCCATGGATAGAGCTGGGTAAAAGAAGTAGTGTCCTCCTACAGAGCACTGAAGAGCTGCTCATAGGAGCCACCATTCCCTTTGTGAACTGGAATAAGTGACTCAAATGGGTCACATAGGACAACAACCAAAATATAGACAAAAGAACATGGAAACAATTGGAAAATTTAAACACTCTATGTAATTTATTATCAGAGAGTTCTGTGCATGTGTGTGTATATGTTAGTTTCAAGGAATAGATATAAAATTTGTTAGGTAAATAAAACTGGGTTATAATTAAAAGAACTTTGCACTATCAAAAATAGCATGTGCTATAAAAATGCCAGGGAGATCACTGTAGGTGTATTAAACTATTAACAAACTGCCAGTTTTTGTGTTAATAACTTTGTTTAGATAAAAGGTATAATGGTTGGCTTCTTGTCCTAAGGACCTGATACCAGGCAGTACACTTTGAATTTCCCCATACTTCATCAGAGCAAGATGTGAGAAACAAAGCACATTGTAAAATCAACATCTCAGAGGGTTTCTGACGTGTTTATGTTCAGGCTGCGTGATTTCCACCTGTGTGTGAGAGTGGTTATGGCACTCAGATCTTGTCACAGACTTTCTGTGAGCAGAAGCCAGCATCAGCCAAGTTGGTGTGTATCTGTGGCTCAGATTTTCCAATTCCTTGACATTAGCATCCCTCATGCTGTTGATTTGTGTCCCTCCAGTTATGACGCTGAGATTGCTAATGTGGTCATTCCTGTAGAACTCGTATCTGATTAGCTGAAAGAACAGATGTTCTGCTTCTAAAATTTGAGTTACCCATTTCCACCTGTGAGAATAATACCATCAGCTCACCAATTACTCATGGAGATTTGAGTTTGAACTCCAGACCCAAATCTTTTTACAAGCAGTATATTTAACAAATCAGTAGTGCACCCTACAAAAATGTGACTAAGTTGGGGAAAACATCTGTCTCTGATGTGCACCACTGTGATGCTTTACGTCAGTTTGCATCAGTCAAGCAGTTTAACTCTGTTTCAGGATTTTTTTTACATTCATCAAAAGGTTTGTAATTTTTCTATGATTTAGGTAAAGGTAGGTTAGGTAATAAAATTCTGTGGGCTGGCAATCACTGATGCAAACCTCAGCTTTTAGGTTTATGTTCCCAGATGCCTACATTTCAGTGGGTAGAGTGTCACGTGTCTAAAGAAAATGAATGCTAATGAAATAGAAAGTGGTGAAAAACTGCTATAATGGTAGAAAGTTGCTCAGCAAATAGAACAGGTTCTGATAGAAGCAACTGATGGAGCTTTCCCAGAGCTCTAAAAAATATTTGTTTAAATATTTAGATGAGCAAAGAGTGGAGAACTGGGGGTGAAAAGAGGGGATCCATTTGCAAGTCTGTTGTAGAAGGGCTCTTTTGGAGGCTGCCTAATGTGAGCTTTGACTGCCTTTTGGGTTCCAGGGGAAAACTCTTCCTCTATGCCCTAGCTCAGAAAGCAGCTTGGTGCTGAGACACACTTCGGTATTACATTAGGGACAGAGTAATGGATTTTGAACAATGTCTCTTCAATGGAAATCCTTCTTTCCCCCCAGCTGGAAGGCAATAGTATTATGTCAGCATCAGCCCAGAACTGTCATCACACAGGAACTGACCTCAGACTTCTCAGAAAATTCGTAGACTCCTTCAGCTTTTTTATTAAAGTATCACATTCTTCCACTCTTAAACATTTCACTAAATGCAAGAGCCACAGGGGGCAAAATGTTGGCCATGGCAAAGCTAAGACTGGATTAAAACCCTAGAGCCTGTTCACACCAACAGAGCTGTTTCCATTTCACTATGGGGATGGCAGCAGGGAGGGGAAAATGCAGCTATTTTGCCAATGTTTTTCCTAAGGATTTTTTTTAATTGAAAACTTGAAAATCTGACTCATTTTCATGACGGACCAACACACGAGCATATGGTTAAGAGAGACTTTCCAATCAACCCTTCAGGTCTCCAGAGGTCTGCCACCTTCAGCCAGTAGTTTTTGGAGGATAATGTTTCATTAGTGGATCAAATCCAGACTTAAACTTGAATCCAGCTGGCACATATGAGGCCCGCAGGCTGACAAGCTGTTCCTTGGAGCGTTAGCAATTCTTTCTTCTCCTGCCCTAGCTTTAAAGCCAAACATTGGCAGTATGATGGACTATTTCATCATGGTATTTCACAATGATGTTATAACACCCGCATTTCTGAGCACAAGGAGCTCCAGGAAATTCTGCATTCAAGCTGAGCCTGAGATGTTATTGATAAGCATCTTCCTAAATGAGTCAAGCCCTCTTGTCCTCTGGGAACAGGGAGCTCAGGTAAACTTCCCTATCCACCCCTGTTTCGCTATGGGTCCTGGTTAATTCCTTCTTTCCCCTGTGAGCACCAGCTCAGACTCTTTGCTAGGCTCCTTGTCCAGTTTCATTCTGAAAAGCCACTGCAATCTGCTGCTGAAGCTCACATGTTGATACTGCCCCAGGCTGCTAATAATCATAAAGTTCCTCTTTTCTCACACCCTTCTCAAGCAGTCATTTATGACTAAGCAGGTCTTACATCCATGAGAGAAATGTCTCCCTTCGTTGCTTGTGTGGCTCCCCACCACTACCTTCAGTGAGGAATACCACAGACCAAAGAAAAAACAAAAAAATATCTACTTTTTCCACATGTTTGGTTTACAAACCACAAAAATCCTAGCTTTTAATTACGTGTTATGTAAAGAAGCAGGCAATGATAGCCTGTCCTCAAGCTGTAGTACTGTCTATGTAACAGCTACAAAGAAGAGCATATTCTAACAGAAAGTGACCCCTTGAATGCTTGTATCATTTTTGCCTTAAAATGGTGGCATGGCGCTTCCTGCACACTGATAACTAAAGTGATGGACTAGAGCTGAGATTCAGTTCCTGGTGATAATTGTCCAGTGCCAACTGCCTTCCAGGTCAGCATCTACCTTCACACTCAAAAACCAATTCACACAAATACTGGATTGCTCACTGGTAGTGAAGAAACATTTCATGAACTTTGAAAGTAAAGAAGAGCTTCAGGGTTTCAGCCCAGGTCCAAAATTTACGATGTTTTCTGTGCATCACAGTGCAAGGGTGTGTAAGCCAGTCTTAATGGAAAAGCTTTGGTGGCATTCTAGTTAGCTTTGATTTAAAGCTTAATTTAGGTCCTGAAAAGGGTTAGTGCATCTTTACAGCCATCTTGTAATTCTCCAAGAGTCCTGCCATGAAGTTAGCCAAGTCCACATTTCAACACGGCAGGGTCACTTTCAGATCAAAGAGGTACTCAGAGAACTACCAAAATCCACTGAGAAGAGGCTAACACCGTGTCCAAAAATCTACCAAAATAGAGACAGGCAATTCATGCTACTATTAAACTACATTCAGAGGAGATGCAATGAAAAGAACATGTGTTTTATATACATACGTATATATAGTCACTCTTGATGTTAAATGAAAACTGAAATTCTAGGTTGAAATCTAACTAAATATTTAAAACTAAATATTAGAGCTGAGAGAATAATTGGCAGCAGATAATTCACCTGATGAATTTAGCTTCTTTTTCAGCTTGTGCAGTGTCTGCATACAGATTGCCATTTCCTCAGATTTGATCATTGCTTTAAATGAGTCTCAATTTTATAGTGTAATTCTTTCCCTGTATGGGTTGATGGTAAGGAGTCTCCAGTGTTTTCCTGACACTTCATATCTGAAGTTTGATCTGCGGATGTTAGCTGTGAGCAGCTGCACACATAACACGGTATTGCTCTGACCCACAGTTTGATGTGCATGTTCTGCCTGAAAATTTAAATGTGCCAGCTCAGCACTTAGTTTTCACAAGCACTCGCGTGCGTGAGATCTGACTGCTAAGTATCAGAAAAAACAAATAATAAGCAGAAAGCATTGCAGAAAGATGCTCACTTTTAAATTTTAGCAAATCCTCAACAATAACACGAAGGGCTGAAGAAGGCTTTTCACCTCTCCTTAGTGTAAGCACCTCCAACAATAGCTCTTAATTAGTTCAACACAGAGGGTACAGAGTTACTGGAATCGATACAAACCCCCCAAGTATTTCTGCAGCTGGGATGGCAGAAACCTATATACTAGTACAGGTAGTGGGCAACAGGATAGAAAGTAGCTTTGCCAAAAAAGCATGCTGAGGAGCTTGTGGACAACATGCTGAACGTGAGTGAGTAAGTGTCCCTTGCAGCCAAGGTGACAGTTGCAGCCAGCGCAGCCAGTCTACTGCAACCTAATAAGGTACAAAGAAATAGAGTCAGACTCTTCTTGGAGATGCATGAAGATAAGACAGGAGGCTATGGACACAAGTCAGAACTTGGAAAAATCCAACTGGATATTAGGAAAGCTTTTTCACTTTGAGAGTGGAAAATATAGGAGCAGGTTGCACAGAAAGGCTGTGGAGAGTCCATCCTTGGAGGCAGTGAATACCCACTGGACACAACTCCTGCTCCCACCAGACTTAATCAGAGGAGCAGGAAGGGCTGTATGACCTTTAGAGGTCCCTTCCAAGCTATGCGCTTCTATGATTCCATGATACTTTAATAAATATTTTTCCAGAGCTTGAAGCAAGTCCAAAATATTTCTACATTGCTGATCTGTATCTCTGTAAGTATGTAAAGACCTTTATAGCTATTTCTGCCTATAGAGAGATTTTGAATGTTAAAATCCACACCACCAGAGCTAGATTACTGGCAAAATGAAGGCAACAAAACCAGAGGTGCAAAATTCTTTAAGGGTTGAGTTCTCTGTAAGTACATCTCAGCTCAGCATGACTGACTTACAGTCACCCTGATTTACACCTACAGAGTTCTGCATTGAATCTTAAGACTGCATAAATGAATGTGTTTCACAGTTAACGTAAGCTCATATACAGTACAGCTATTGTGAAGACATCCAAAAAAGTGCTGTCTTTCTCCATGTTGTACTATAGTGGGAACCTATGTGCACCTTCTGTGATCTCCAGCTTGCAATATTGTTGTGTCTGATGCAGAATGATTAGGTATTGAAATAAACTTCAGCTTTTAATGACTAAATGTCATGCAAGAGGATGCTGGACTTGAAAGCCAGCAGAAAAGCCCTAGGCTGTTTCAGAATTCAGATTCAAATTATTCAGTTATCTGTACTCCTCTTAGATATCTATAAATATTTACACTCCACAGAGTGCTCATGCAATTTCTGATGGTTTACCAGACTGAAGCCACCTTCTCAACTGTAGGTTAGAGCTGTAACTCCTTGATATCGATGAAAAGGCAAGAGACTTAGTTATGAAGGTCATTTTTCAACTGAACAGTTAACTGGAGGGCACCATAGAATGAGTTTAGCTCTCTTTTGTCTCACAAATTTTGCAATCAAAGAATATAAACATGAACAAAGCCGTTAAGGAGGCCTTTTCTTGCTGAATGCTCTGGAAAAAGATTTAACTAACTTACTAAGGTAAAAAATTAGAACATTTTCATTAACACAAAATGTTCTTTTTAATTAGGATTTTGCAAGCTAAGTCTCCTAATGAATGAAGGAATGGAACTACAAAATGATTTGAAATGCTTTTTTTTTCCTCTTGCTGAGAAGAACAAATGTAACTTTTTGCAAAATAAATTCAGTTGGTAACTGGAGACTTTCTAATTAACTATTTCATGGCCTGAATTTTCATAGGCCTACAAAAATGAACTGCTATGACATGGCCGCTCTCCTAACTAATTCTTAAGAGCTCTGAGTGCTCTGAGAAAGCAGTCAGTGAAAACCATGCTGAGGCACATGCGGTGGGCAGAGGGACAGGCAATTTAATCCTGCACAAAGCAGGCGAAAAACAGGTCCAGGGGTAATGCACACACAGCAACTGCAAAAATCTCCACACTGGTGTCAAACTTAACTGATCAGTCCACTGGTGTTACACAGCATGCTGAGCCCGTTCTGCAGACACCAGAGACACGTGTTCAGTGCCACCAAGTGCCACGGATGAGCTCACGTGGGTGCAACACCTTCCCCAGTATTCAATCCCTAATGATCGCAAGCCAGTCTCTGTTCGTGATACACCCGTACCCAGCAGGCTGCCACCCAAGGAAATGTATGAAGGAACAGACACTGCTAGAAAAAAACATCATCCTGAAATGCCAACAGAAAAAGCATAAGCTATAGGCTTTCAATTGAAAAATGAAAGTAGCCTAAAGCTGGCAGACTTGGTAGATCCCTGTGCAACAGAGATGAGATGCTGCTTCTGACCTAGAGCTCTGGCTCCCTTTGTTGCAGCAGCTTCAGAAACCTATTATACGGGCTAATATGACCACTGCATGTATGCCAGAAAAGACTATAAAACCAGTTGCCAGATGACACTATTAATCAGCGAAGCACACTTGATGCACAGAGATGGGAAGCTTGAGCAGATGAGCTAAGACAGAACACTGTGATATACATGACAGGTCAATGCAAATTTGTGGGAATAGGCCTGGATATTTGCAGAATTAGTAAAATTTGTTTTATCCAAGAGAAAACATTAGCAAGCATTAAAACAATGAGGCACAGCTAATTATGAATGTAGTACATAAGTAGCTGCATGCTGCTGCTTACTGCTCATAAGCTTCAGCCCAAGCACTATCTCAGGCTTCTAACTCTCACTGTGTTTTTAATATGCATTAAAATCTAGCTCAAGATATGGAAAAATCTAGACTTCAGGTTTGGAATACTAGGGTAATATCTCCATTAATGCCACCAAAACCCAAATGAGGGGTTTTTAACCTTTCTGTTCTATCATGAGAAATTATCTGGTTGGTTTGCAGGAAGTGTGGAAGCACTCACACTCCCATGTTCAGCAAAGACCTACAAGTGATCAGAAGGAGCTGTTTACTAGACAATTCATCCTAGGCACAATATGAGGGGGGAGAAAAAAAAATCCAAAAAGTATCCTACTAAACAGGATACCATAAAGCAAAGCTATACTGAAGGCAAAGATTATGATAAAACAGAGATTTTGGTCATATGTCTTAATCTATTTACACAGCATGAAGTTTTCAACAAATTGCACTGCAAGACTAGAAATGAATTAGCACATTCTGAAAACAGACATTGAAATCCAGGAGCACAGACCAAACATGCACATCATTTGTACCAAGTATCCAGCACTAAGGGCAAAACCCAAGTGTTATTTGATGTCATGGTGGCCACACACTAATATGGAATAGTATAGTTTCAGGTGTAAGGGACCTACAATGATAATCTAGTCCAATTGTCCCTATATAAGGGACATGAAGGCCTATATAGGATCTGTCTAGAACAAAAAATAAAGATGTCTTAAAATTGTGCAAAATTCATCAAATAAACACAATGCAGTAGGTACTAAAGAACTTCACAAGATGTTTAACAGGCTGGAATTATTTAAGGCTATATCATACGTACTCATATTCAACGAAAAAAATATGTGCACATACATAAGATTTCATTAGACAATTAGAAAACGTGAAATCTGAACCTTCTTGGAAGATAAAAGTCAGATCACACTTCAGTGTTTGGAGGTATCATCTATTCAAGTTAAGAGAGCAACCAAATTAGTGACTGAAGTACAAGATTCAGACCTGGAAGACTGAAGGTAATGCTGAGTGCAGTCCCAGAAGAGCAATCACTGTTTTCCTGCACACTGGAAGACTGGGCAGATCCTAATGCTGGACATCAATTTAGAAAAAAATACCTGCAGGTATTTTTTCAGACAGTTCCTTTCCTGGATGCCCACTATTTTACATGATCAACTTCAGACGAGAAGCAAATGAGACACTATCACACATAGACTTTTCTCCTTTTTGTCTCACCATTCTCAGGCAACACAAGACTGAGTCTCAGCAGAGGCTGGCCCCATTCCCTTTTGGACCACAAAGATCTATATGAGCAGTTGAAACTGGCTTCAGTAGATCTCTACATCAGCTGAAAATCTGCTCCAGGTACCATGCAGGTGTGCAGAATTGGTCCTACCCATGCAGGACTCAGCCAGCTGCAAGAAGCAGTGCAAAGGCCTTATGCTGTAGGTGCTCCTGCATGGCAGGGAGTATTTCTATTTGTCTTCTCTCATTCTGGCCTTTGTTTCTTTTGTGCATAGGCTGATGGCTGGGTGCTTTTCAAAAATACAAACACCTCTCCCCAGGGAGCACACATCCCATAGCACAGCACAGTGCAGTGCTGGCTGCAGAGCCCTTTTTGTATTCCTTGTGCACTGGGCAGGGATTTTTTCATTTCATGCATCATCCATAACTTGCCGCAGCAATTCCAAAAATCTCTACCACGCTTACACGAATACGAATAATTTAAATTCACATTTTTGCTTTTGGAAATTTATCATCATAGAAGTCAGGCTCATAAAGCAACTGTATTTCTGAAATTTCTCACAGAATAATCGAGTGATGGCACTGCCAACAGAACAGCCTAATCACATTGGTATCGTACAGGCACTTTGAGCTATGGCTCCATCTCACAAGAAGGTCAGCTACTGACAGAAATCTGCCGCCAGTATTACTTTCACTATATTTTTTCTTTTATGCTTCTTCATATATATTAATTTAATAAGCAATTAAAAACCAAAGGGGCTGTTGCTCTGGGTATAGATAGATATCTTTTCTCTACCAATGACCAATAGCAAATATTTTGGAGGAGCTTACATGAAATATTGCTGTGGACAGTTTTGGAAGAATTGGCCTGGAGTGGACATTACTCCTTAGATCCAGTAGTGTCCACTAGGCTTTGAACAAGATATCACATTTCTTAAGCATAATTGTGAATACAGGTGTTCAATCCTTCCTGACTTCAGAGAAACTGTTAGCTCCTCTAACTACAACTCTCCTCTAAAACGGCTCAGGGGTTGTGTGAGGAGAATTAGGTCTATGTTTTGCACAGTAACTTTTTTTTTGTAACTGCATTTACTCCATTTCCCAGTGTGTGTATCTGTATTACAGTTAACTGAGTGCTTCCACATACACCAAACACATGCAGGAAAAAAGTGAAAATCTAGAAAGGAGAAGAAGGGAGGAAATGAACTGCAGTGGCTTGAGCTCACACCTGGCAGAGGGCCTGTTTGGGATTCCAGAAACTGGGCATACCAGCTCCTCGAAAGATACTGGAGAAGCTTGCCCAAACAATGAAACTAATCTTGTAATTACAGAGAGTTTAAGACAACTGTCGTACACTTTTCATTCAAGCAGCAAAGCCTCCATTGGGAAAAAAGATATGCACTTAAAAGCTTTTTAGGAAGAATCACAGAATAGTTTGGGGTCGAAGGGACCTTAAAGCTCATCCAGTTCCAGCCCCCTGCCATGGGCAGGGACTTCTTCCACTAGACCAGATTGCTCCAAGCCCTGTCCATCCTGGCCTTGAACACTGCTAGGGATGGGACAGTCACAGCTTCTCTGGGCAACCTGTGCCAGCACCTCACCACCCTCACAGGGAAGAATTTTTCCTTAATACCTAATCCAAATCTACCCTCTTTCAATTTAAAACCATACTGCCCTGTCCTGGCACTACATGCCCTTGTAGAAAGCCCCTCTCCAGATTTCTTGAAGGCCCTGTTATTTAGTACCTACTCAACTGAAAACTTAAATCAAGTTTGAACCCTGCTATTTCTCTCTGAATTAATAGAATGAAAAAAAATCTTCAGTTTTTTCTGTCGCCACTGATGGAAGTGGTGGGGTATCCCATGTAGCGTGCCCTAAAGGGGTTTGTGACAATGAACACTCCAACTCCTACCAGCCAGGCACCAATGCTGCCTGCTGCCTCAAGGAGTTTTATCTAAAAATAGAAGCCGCTTAAGAAAAATGACCACTTCTTCAGAGGAACAGCCAGTTTCTCTCTGAATCAATTTAAGCCTGAGCACATCAATGAGATAGAGCTTGACCTAAAGAGCTCCACAGAAGTCAAGACCTAAGGTTAAAGATGTGCCAGTAATATGTAGGAAGATAAGGAGACTATGGGCCAGATACAAAAGCCATTAGGTCAGTGGCAAGCTTTAATGCTGATGTAAATGGGCTTTGGAACAGGCCATGTTTGAGGAAAGAGCTCTCCTTGTCATAAAAATAAGTAGCCATCAGAAATGGACTACAAGTTAAGGGAATTTTTTACCTGCAAAAAACCCTTCAATTTTTTCCAGCATCTCAGCAAAGAATTGGGCCATTTGGCCCCATAAATGAGTAGGCACCAGGCTGCCACCTCATCCTGAGGGAGTGCTCAGAAGTCAGAAGGTTACAGTTCCTGCACCAGGAGCTGGAGTTCACCGTAGCACATAGGTACAGTTTACAAGCTGTTTCCGCAGGTAAAATGTGGTCAGACTCTCTGGTCCAGCTGAGCTTGCTGCACCTTTAGGTGCCTCATTAGCATAGCTGGGAACTCAGTCAGCAGCACTGCCTATCTGAACTACTGCATACATCCATTATGCATGAGTGACAGCAGGAATTCATTCGGAGCTCCCCAGGGAGCAGAGGTGGCTCAAATGACAAGAGATGAGCTGGTGGTGGTAGTGAACATACCTTCACGCACTCCACCTTGAGCTGCACTTTGCCAGCTGGTGCAAAGGCCTTTTTTGATTCAAGTATAATCCTCACTGAGTTAGGGAGAGAATGCAAATATTTACTTCTTAGTGATGAGGCATAAAATACAACCATAATTCTCACCCTCTCTGGCCCATGCTGAATATTCCCTGTTGAAACCATTAAATTGACAATGTTGCTCCATTGACAAGTTATGAAAGAGCATGTGCTCTGTAACTGAATGCCATGTGCCTCACCACAAAGAAAATAATACAATTCTTTCAGAGATAAAGGATATACTATGAGAGCATTGTTAAACTAACTTACCATGCTAAAACAATGAGGAGAGAGGGAATATTCAAATCTCCCTGTCAGCTACAGTAGAATTGGCTCGTAAGGGAAATGTTCACACATGGACACGTGAAGGGAAGAGGAGACCACAAAACACCATGACCTGCAGAACAGCACAAACTTCAGGCACACCTTACAGACCTGATGCCTAAATGCAGGAGTTGGTGATAGGACAGAAAGTGCGTTTGCAAGATAACTAGTGCACGTAGCTGTATCTAACTGTTCCCACAGTTTGCAATCAATGCTCTCTTGTCAGTGCCAGCAAAGGGGCACTATTCCTCTGCAGCCACAGCAGGGACCATGTAGAGCTGTGAGATAGCTGTGCCCTGCTCTGGCTTGGGAGCTGCCAGTTTGCCTTGAAGTATTAGAGCAGCATTATATTGATTACTGCTTTATATTTGCAGGTCTACAAAATGTCCAAGGAGACACAGGAAAGTTTAGAGACTTTAAATTTGTTGTACCAAAGCTTTTCTGATGGTCCCAGAAGATTACACATTTATGAAGAAGGGCAGCAACTATAAAAGCTTATTGTTTGCACTCAGTCAAACTTCATGGATTTTTTAAGTATGACAAAAGAGAAAATGAGTTACACAGATTTTCAATAACTTAAACACCAATCTCTGCTGTCCAAAGGGAATTACTCCACTGTTCTTTCTTTGTCTACCTTTGCCTGGCTTTAAGGGTTTATTCTTGTAAACGACATCAGTAGTTACAGTTAACAGGTCCAAATGAAGCTGTGGGGTTGAGATCCCTCTTGTCCTGATGTGCTAGATGCTCCAGGGAGAAGACTAAAGATAGCAAAAGTTTGTAAGGGTAGACTCACTGCAAAAGATAGGAGCAAGTAGTGCGCATAGCCTTTCCCTTCGCTTCAATGACAAATCAGAGGTACCAAGAGGATTCTCTCATCAGAGGGCAATGGCACGAAGTGAGATTAAGGTAGCAAGCCATTTTGCTTTTATGTGTTCAGCTAAAGAACAAGGTCAAACACATAAGGTCTTAGAACTTTTAATTAAGTGACAGTGGAATTATTCACTTGCTCATGGTTACGTCGATGCAATCCAGCATGAAAACAGCTATTTGCCATTTCCCTTGGTTTCTGCTCCTCTTTGATGGGGGTACACAGCAAACTGTTCTCAGATTCAAATTTACCATGGCTACTGACACGGATGCACAATGCTTCTAAAATCTTCCCTACTCCCTGTTTTACTGAAATAGCAGAAAGGCACTAAATCAAGAAAAAAGAATTACTGCAATAGAAGCTAGTGTGGCTACAGAAAAAAATGTTGCAAATTGGGGGTGAGATATAAACATAACGCAAGTACAGATGCATCACTGGAAAACAATGTGTCATAGAAGGGCCCTGCCCAGTCCCTATTCAATGGACAATGACTAGCACCTTGTTTGGCAGCACTGATGCATTTACAAACACATCAGATGGCTCTGAACAGTCAGGCTGGTCCCTGGGCATGCAGCCCTGTGAGCATCCAGCCTCTGAACGTATGTGGCGCAGCAGAAGCAAGGCCCCACAGCCAGGAAACAGCATTAAAATGCATGGCCATGGTAAGAACCAAACTAAAATGTGATTTAAAAGAAGAGTAGTGTTTTGGTTTCTGAGCCCTCTATTTTTATTTGGTTTTATGCCCCTGCAAGTAAAAATCAACAACTTCTTTTTCCCCAGTAAACTGAAATTTTGCAGACCATTAATCCATAATATGGACAAAAGCCTTCGGGTGCATGTTAAACAAAATGAAAAATGGTCAGCCTGGTTCTTCCGGGAAAGCTGATACTTCACATGAGCAGTAAAGATTTTCCAGCAAGCAGCAGTACACACGTTTCAGTGCAGACTCACAATGGCTGTGTTAGCATGGTAGAGAGTAATGGCTCTGAATAACATTTATGCACACTTAACTACCATTTAGTTAATGTTTATGCAGCATTTTGAAAATATAAAGTGCCATAAAGATGCCAAACATTATCATTATTAATAATCCAAGTGATAAATATGACTCAAAATTCCATACTCTATCCTTGTCCTTCATGTCAAAGGGATGTTTGCACACATAATAAGGACTGCAATTCAGCAAGACACTTATAGTGTATGTGTTACTTAAAGTTCATGAGTTGTACACATAAGGAAATAAAGGACTAACTGGTTTCTCCCCAAGTTTACTGACTGCTAAAAAATACAAATGGAGATGGAAGATTATGTTAAAATCCTGCTTTTAAAAATGCTGGGTCGGAGCTCTGCTGTAACATTAAAAAGCCTATTTAGAAAGCCACACAGGTCAACATGCTTTAATAAAATGTGCTTTCTTTTCAAAGAATGTAAAAGAGGGCACAGAAAGGACTCAAAGCCAGCAGTATATGGCTGTTTCCACTGCACCCACCACTGTAGCAAGTGGCTGCCCTTGCTTAGACTATCCAAGCCCCTAGACGTATGCCTCCCCACATCTTCGCTTCACCCCTCAGATATAGCCTACCAACCATGGAGCCTGCTGTCACAGAAAGAATTATTTCCTCAGTGATTTTCCTATTTTTCTAAACCACTTCCATTTGCAACTGCAGCACCGCACTAAAAGGGCAGATAGAAACCACCCCACAAGCCACTAATCCTGCAAGACACAGGTCCACCATGAGTGCTTGCCATGGCAGTGGCACTTACTGAATTGGACCTCACCAAGTGAGTCAAGGCCTTTGGTCTTTCCTTTTATATTCACAAAGACACCTTCTGGTCCTCTCAGAGAACTGGCTGTTATTTCAAGGAGGTGATCAGCTTGTGAGGAGGTGCTAAGTAAGGACAGGCAAATTTTTTTTTTCCATAGGTTTTTTACAAGTTTAGAGCAGCCTTTGCGATTGCAGTGGCTTCACCACTGAGTCTGAATGTGAAGCTCCTTCTCCAAGAAGAACACCTGCCATTCCCCTTACTGGAAAAGCCAAAGGAAAAGCAGTTTTCTAAAAGAAGACCTTTTATATATCTTCACTCATTTCACCAAACTGTATTTTCTAGAGAGTTCAGCTTCCATTCCAGGGTTTTGTCGCACTGGCTGGATGCTGAGCTCTTGGATAGTTGGTCCAGCCCTTAAGACTGGCAACATGAGAAGAGAATATGTGGCTAAATTCACCCTTTGGAGGCTTTCTCTGAGACTTAAAAAATTATCTTAGTTTAAAGCAGGAAAATGAGGGGAAAAAAGTCCCACAGAGACAGCCTGATTTTCTACTTGCTCACAGTGGTATAAATCAAGAATTACCCCATGGACTTTATAGAACTTACAGAAGTATGAAACTGCTAGGAATGAAAGGTTCACATTCCCTAACTTCAGCAGTCGGCTGGTTTTTCTTTATATAGGTTCATTAATAAATACCTTTTAAAAAGAAGAAGAAAAAAAAAAGGCACTCTTCCTCCCCCAATACTAATTGCGAGTGCTCAGATTTAATCTTCAGCATTTATTGTGCTTCACCAAATCCCTAATAATCACCCCAGAAGACTCCTTAACATTGTTGTATAATGGGAAACAAGGGCAGGGTATTACTTTTTCATGTACAAAGATGTTTCATCAGGAGGCCAGATTTCTTCTATGCAGCTAAAGTACATAGAGCCTGACACTTTTAATTTCTTCCGTAATTGTGTCACAAGAGGGGTTTATGTCACTGTGCCTCTTTGCTGAATTCCAAGAGACTCAATGCTATTCCCATGGTCATTGCCTCCTGCCTCTACTTTAAAATAATGAAGATTTGGGCTGAAATAAATTTGAAGATATCAAATAAGGACCCCTTGAGTTCCAGGGAAAGAAAATAAAGCAGCTTTTATTAAACTTGTTATGAGACCTTTCATGACCACTATTCTCGCTGTTCTCTTTGCTCAAAGCCTTTAGAGAATGGTCTCACTTTAGCCTAAACTCAGCTCTTTCTCAGCTCTCTAAGCCTCTGTAAAATTGAAGGACATTCACTCCAACACACGTCTTTAATAACTCAGTATGATTTAAACTTTCAATCTGCATTCCTGATTTCTGTAATAATTGAAAGGAATGCATTAGCAGCAGAAAAAAAAACCCACTTTTGCTTCATAAACTTTACCTTCATTGCCTCAGATTTTCAGTAGTTCTCAATATGTAAGTTTAATGGCGTGACCCTAACAAGAAACGATCAGCAAATGAAACGAACCAGTGTGTAGCTGCTCCACACGGCTACAAGTGTCAGCTGTGGCCTGCCTGCCATTAATTTTATTGTAACTCATTTCTTCAGGTTGAGTACAGCACGATTTAATGTTCCCATTCTCCCATTCCTGTTCTGCATGACAAATTGTTTTAATAAACATAAACTGGGTAATAATAAAGTAATAATAAGCCTAGCACTCACCTTATATCACTGCAGTTAAATTCTCCCACAAGCCAGTGCTGGTTACAGTGACAATTACAGTCGGGCCAATCCGCAGCCAGGCAAGCACAATGGACAGATTTAATATCGTTTGTAAATATGATTAGTGTGCTGTCATGTTATTGCAGCCTGGTATTTACATTTCTCTCTGGGGTTATTCACTACACCAAATCAACATTAAATAGTGCTCCCTTCTCTTCCACTTAAATCAAATATACCTTTCTTTGTGCTCCACTCAGAAGTTAATGAAGAAAATGGCATCGATTGTTAATATTCAGGGATCAATCAGCGCTTTACATACCTCTTTTTTTTTAAACAGATGTATGTCTGTCTGTATAACCCTGGAAGATTTCTTCTGAAATTCATAATCTCCCCCTTTCCTCCTCCCCCTCCACACACACCCTTTAACATCAACACTCGTCTGCTGACTCTCTTATGAAAAATGTTCAAATAATGAATGGCTGTTGTTTACAGAAGTAATTTCATGCTACGTTTCCATTATTGCCTGGATTTGTTTAGCTTCTCAAGCTTCCCCATTTCCCTGCAATGAACTTTTAAGGAAATATAACCAGCTTTCACTGTTTATGCCATTATGTTTATAATAGAAGCTGCTCTCATTTGTGACATATTGCAACACTTCATAACTGTATGCAAATAAGCATTCTTAAACTTGTTAAGGTCAATTAATCATTGTACAAAAGCTTTTTTTAGCTAGGACTTCCACCAGCATAAATCCAGCCATGTAGCAGGGTAATGAAAGGGGTCTAGTGTGGACTCGCGTCCTACATGACACAATTGTGTGCTTCAGATGTTAATAAAACTGCCCACAGATGACACAGGTCTTTTTCTCCAAAGTTATTTGGTTCCCATGGTCAGGCAACACAGGCTGAATACCTGCAGCCTCAGTCAAAGAAGGACTCAGGTGGTCAAAAATTTGTAATTACTTTAGTGACAAATTCCCACCAACCTAACAATTTTTAAAGCCACATTTTGGCAACAAAAGCAAGGAATCAAGCCAGAAGACAGCATGCTGAGTTTGGACCCATGGCATTCCAGTGGACAGGAATCAACGCATGAAACACCATGCAACAAGTACCTATTTCAAGACATCAAGACATCAAGACATCAGAGAGGACACCATAAAAGGAGAGCGCTGCTGTTAACAAAGTGGAGCCATGGCTGTTCAGGCGTGTGTATCATTAGACAGCATGGAGCCCTGGCCTCCTCCTGCTGCTGTGTTAACTGCTCTGGGAGGAAAGGTATCGGGGGGGGGGGGGGGGGCAGCTGTGATGATACTGACCGCCTATCAGCTGCCATGTGCAAACACTGATGATAAAAAGGGCCCTTATTAATTAGCAACAATCTTTTCCATATACAGCCATGGCACACACAAAGATTTGCTCTTGCTCTTCACGTGGCTAAGAAAGAGGAAATATTCATGTGGTTTATATTTATGCTTCCATTTCCAACAAACAGGTTTCATCTCCAGCATGTTTGACCGAATCAAGACCTATGTCTGAAATTTAAGATATGCCTTAATCAGACTCAATAGGTTTTCTGGATGCCCCAGGCTTACCAATGTCATGGTGCCTGAGTGCATGTAAAATAAGCCTGGTCTGTTCCATTGGACTTTGCCTGATGTGTAAAAACAATGGCAATAACCCCCACACAACCTCAAATAAACTGTAATAGCAAAATTACGTGAAATCTTAAATACTAAATTAAATACTAATGCGAAATTAAAATATATAGGATACTGCAGTTTCTAAGGGTGCCCATGTGCATGCACATGCTTTGTGCATTCACTAGCATTTTACTTGCACTTTTTCATGTAAATTGGAGCATAAAGAGATGCCCCATACTAGAAATCTAGCCACTGATCAAGGCCAGAGTGTGTGGCAAATACTGCGAGCTTAAGTAAGAAGGGGAAAGAAACATGATTTAAAGAAAGCATTAACAGTCAGTCAGAGAGTGTAGCTATTTTGTGGGGGATGTAGATAATCTGGAGACAGAAGCAGGACATTTTAAAGACCTATCTCTAGTTGTGGCTTTATTGAAAATGATAGATTCAAGAATGTGATTCATATGGTCACCCAGGAGGCATGGATCTGACTTACTGCAACTTGCTAATATTATTTATTTAGAAGAGTCAAATATCACAGCAAAATATTTCTGCTAAAATGTGTATTTCCTGAATTTTCTTTACAGACCTCAGCAAGGTGACAGCTGGAGAGGGGTGTCTGTGCATGTGTGGAAAAAAAAAAGGGGGGAAGAACTGGGGTGTTACTAAGCACAAGATCACAGTACCCGAAACATCCTACTGAGATCAGAAGAATTGTGAAGCATACTGAGGTGGTGCTCTAGCTATTCATTAACTGCCTGTATCAGCCGGCCTGGAGATTAGAGCTTAATGCAATGGTGAAGTAAGTGTCCATATCACAGTAGCCATGGAGGAATAGCGAGATGTAATGAAACTGAATAGCTAGCCATTGAAAGTTGAAAAATATATTGATTTTTCAGTGCTTGATCACCCAGGAGGCTTTATCAGGTATGAATACTTGGGAACCATCTGCTAACTCTGTAATGGTATTTTAGGATTTGTGACAGACACCAGGAAAAAACTGCATGTTAGAAAATAACACAAAGTGAAGCCTGCTTCTCTGTAACACATTTCACTGCTCCACATCTGGTTTTCTCATTCCTGTCTTTTAACTGTTTCCAAATTAGCTATAACTAATGTGTGAATACAAATTAAAATTAGCACGCAGATTCAATTTCTCCCCACCTTTCATACCAAAGATAGCTCACACATTTATAGCTGCATTTATCTCTACATCAGATTGCATTACTTATGTGGTAAAGATTTCTCTCCTCCCAAAAGGAAGTCAGCAGGACCCCAGTTATTGTATTTAGCTATTGAACCTTGTTGTCAACATTTCTTAACATTCATTTGTGTAAGTCAAAGAACAAAACCGAATAGGAACAGGCTTGGAGGCACAATATCTACATATTGTCTGATGTAAATAACACTCCTAGACATGATTGGCATTCTCCAAACAACAATCATTGTTATTGAAATGTGCCTCTATTCCCCTTGTTTTAATACTGAGAATGATTATGAAATCTCTTTGGGTATGATAAGTCAGCTGAAAGGTGTAATAACATGTTTCAGCTGTTGGAATGGATGTCTGATTACTGCTCTGGGGTTTTTTTCCTCATCTTGATTCTACTTTAATTCTTAAACCATTCTGTGATTTAAAAAAAAAAAATATTCTACTCATCAAATATACATTCTTGCTTACAGTGTGAGTAGCTGAGCCGGAATAAAGTTTCATTTTAACAAAGCAGGAAAAATATATTTCTAGTACAATTTTGGTTAGAATAGTAAGTTAAACTGTCATTTGAAATAATATTCAGCAAACACTTAACTTCAGCACCTAAGTAAAAATAGAAAAGATAAAAAAAGGTGGGGGGAAGAAAAGGATATTTTGGTCAGACCATGTTTGACTTCCAGCCACACAAAAGAAATTCGCTTCTCCTCCCCTGCCTTCCTTCATAATTCTCCAAGCCTCTCTCCAACTAAATGGTAGTAGAATTAATCTGACCCAAAACAGTCAAGTGTAAATGGAGGAAAATTATTTCCCCCCCCATTTTACACTGTAAAGGCAACACACAAAAGATGAAGGAAGTCAAACCGCACCACACAGTGGCAGCGAGAGCGAGGCAGCTGGACAGAGGCTTTTGAGGGATCTGAGTATCTGTGTAGCAAATGTAGCACAGCTTCTCCAGCTCACTCTCCCAGAAAAGATTCTGGCAAATAACGCCTTTCCCTTAAGCGTATTTTGTGAAGGAGAAAAAGTGACAAAAAATAACTATGGGAAACAAAAAGATTAGTACGTGGGTGGTTTCTTTCTCCAATCAACTTTCCTTCCCATCCCGAGGGGCTGCCCCTGAGCTGATGAGCACACTAGGGCAGCTGCAAGCACACTCCTTGATGTTCTCCCAAGATTTGCAAGGCCAAAGAGGCAACTATATTCAAGGCTGGTGGTGGGAAAATTCAGAGAAATCTGGGGCTTCCTGAGGTCTTTAGAACTGCTCAGTGATGTGTTGCTAACATTTCAACAAGAGGCTCCTAAGAGAATTCCCCCTTTGGCCTGTGATAAACCCAGTGCCCCAACAGCGTGTTTGCTTGCCAAGAGGAGGGGCGAGGGATGAGAAAACCATTCAAGCATTTTCCTCTTCAAATGAAAACACTTTTGCATCATCGTAAGCACGAAAAGTGGCTATCCTACTGGGAGAGCAGCCCTACACCACCCATTTGGGTAGAACTGCATATACTCTATCTCCATGCAAGAAAGAGAACACTCATTTTTATTGGAGAAATCGAATTCTGGATAGTAAGATGTCCACCCAGGAAGGAGTAAGCACAGTCCCTACCATTTCTCCCAGGGGTCTGGAAACATTAATGGTAACCTAGAAAACAGTCAGGGGTCACTATTAAGGGCAACTATAAGGTAATACTCACATGAGCGGTGCTCCCCATGGCCTGATCCACAGCGTGCTACAATCAGACACATGCTGACAACCCAGCTCGCACCTACACAGTAACAGAGGGAGGTTTCCTATTCACTTTTCCTCGGTCATTTATTGTGTAGCCTGTCTCTACTCTTGAAACAGGCGGGCTTTTAAATTAGGACACAGAACTCGCTCTTCCCTAGTGCCACTAGGTCAATGAAGAAAATATTTCTAATGTTCAATGGAATCATAGAATATCTTTCAAATGGTATTCATCAGTTAATTCGTTCCTCCCTTTTTGACCTTTATTCAAGGGGAAAACTGCCAACTGCACAAAACCCTGCCAACTCCAAGGAGCTTAATTGTGCAGATTACAGTCTGTTTGTAACACAGATTATTAAAAGCACACTTGGACCCTTCACGTCCCCACGTTTGATTCAGTAATAGGTTCTGCATTAGATAAAGGAGATTTGTTTTGATCCTTTCCTTGCAGATGCAGAGTGCCCTACACCTTTTGCATTTCAGACCCCATCATCCGTGACCTCTTTGCATAAGTGATGGAGCCACAATAGGCTGCTCTGTACTGTAACTCCCAGATCCCCACTTTTGGGGGTGGAAAAAAGGCAAGAGGAGATTCACTTCATGGTTTATATGGTGGTACTAAAAAAACAATTTAAATACACTTCTCTTATTCTATAAAGAGCAGACTTCTCTGAGAGGCTCTGGGACTGAGCAGCACAAAAGCCAAGGATGGCCATTTTTGAAAATGCAGTACAACATATTTTTAAAAAAGAAAAAAGTGAAAATTGTCTTTGAATTTCAGAGAATGGGGTGAAACAGAAAGTCAGAATGGAAAACTTCTCCTAGAAATAAATGAAGTGAAATAATTTCCTTGGGTTCAATTTTTTTCTCTCTTTCCCAGGGTACAAATTTAATGACAAAATAATCTCCACCCCCTGGCCCAAATTAAAAAAAGTTAAAGCATTTACATTTGCAACCCATTACAAAAGTGCAGAGAACACCGTTGATTTCTAGCTGTCATTAGGTAACTACAGATAAAACCTCTCTGCCCCAGAGCTAAGGTCTGACTCACAAAGAGCCATCATCAGTGCAGGGCTGGGTGGGAAATTTCAGGCCTTCACTTGGCTTCTTCATTCTTCAGTTCCCTGTGCCTCAACATTATCATAATTAAAAATCAAGGAGTTTTTCTTTAAACACTCTCCAATATTTACTTTGTGAGGCTATTGCATGCACTCCACTGGCCTTATAAAAGAAAGGAAGGTGAGCGTAGACACCAAAGCTGTGGCCATTTATGCTGCCCAGGGATTCAGGACTGGCTGTGAAAGAAGAGAGGCACACCAAGCTTGTACTCCCCTCAGTGGCCCTGCCATGGCTTCTCTGCTCGTTTACTTCCAAAGAAGGTAGGAGGTGGCAGCAGCTTTCCTTGGTGTTAATGTGCTTTTGGTTGCTTGATAAGTATATCTTCCTTCCATAATCACTGCACAACACAAGAATAAATCATAGAATCATAGAATGGTTAGGATTGGAAAGGACCTTAAGATCATCTAGCTCCTACTCCCCTGCCATAGGCAGGGACACCTCACACTAGACAACACTCCCAAAACACGTTTGTAGCTCTGTGGCAATTCCTGGCTGCTGTACTGTTGATGAGTAGCTCTATGTGGAATGAGCTGAAGAAAGCCACACACTAATTTCCTAAATGTTTTTTTTAATGCAATGGTAAGGAAGTGATGAGTTTTAGATGAGAAAGAACATCTATCTACAGCTCAATGAACTGAAAATTCAGAAAGAAAACTCCTACAGTCTTCAAAGTACCTGAGAGTGACACAAAAGTACAAGTCTCTTCAAATTTTATGATGAAATTAAATTAAGTCAGCAATTTGAGAGGATGACAAGGGTGGAGGAAGACTGAGACACACCTGAACTACTGTGATAAATGAAATCAACAACTTCTTGTCTTTAACAAAATAGTGCTGGTCCTGTGATACATACCATAAGCTGTCACGCTGCTTTTACTATGCTTCAGCAAAAATTGTGCGTAACTGGCAGCTCCCTACATGTCCAGTTCTCAGTATCAGATGCTGCCTGTCACATTCAGTGCAGCTGCGCTTCACTTAGTGAAAAATCAAGAGAGCTCAAGAAGTGATTAATTCTCTGTTGCATTGTAGTTGAATCCCTTTCTGCTATGAGACACAAATGAATGCACATTGGGCATGCATTTAAGAAAATTAACTTGTACACATTTTATTTTTAGCCACAAAGAATGCTACAGTCACCTGAAAGTGAAACCCTGCTCCTACAGAACCAGGATTGCAAACATTTATAAACTGGTTCCAGTGGAACAAGCTCACTGCCATGCAAGTGGGTGGAGGAATTCTGCAAGGTTATCTCATTTCTGGAGCCTAGTGAAGCAACTTGATAGAACTGCTTTAATGCTTAGGTTTTACTGCATACCGGTAAATGTAGCTTTGGTGTAGGAAAGTAGGTATACTGAATGCCCTTATTATCTGGGTAATTTTACAACAGTGGAGCTGTGTAACCAAATACCCTCAGTGTTAAATGCAGATGTAGTTTTGCAGAGGAATTCTCACCTTACTTCAGTGTTTTAAACTTCAGTACAAACTCATCTTTGCTCCTTTTGGTTAGTGGGTACCACTAGAGCAGACTACTTTGCTCATCATGCTACAAATTACTTCCTTATGGGATTTTCTTTCTTTTAGCCACCCCCAACAATCTGCAGAACATTTAAGGGAGGTCTGTGCCTAGTGGCGCAGGACACAGAGTACTGGTATCTCCTTACTTCTGGCTGGCAAGTTACTTCTAAACACTGATCCTGGGTAGGTAACTGCTGTCTCAGAGTTCTTACACCACAGTAATATGAAAAAAAGGGGCTAATGTGAATATAAATTAAGACTGCAGGATGGGTAAGTCCCATGAAAGCAAGGATGGGCTAATGTTGTCCTTCAAATTAAGATCCAGTAAATTTTGTCTGTTAAATTATCTCTGGACATTAACATTATTCAGACAAAGCTGTTTGGTGCCTATCCTCTCTTAGTGCTGTGTTTAGGCCATTGGTAAATCACTTGAGTTTAGACCTCTAAATGACCGTTATATATCACCCCTGACTAGAACCTGAAAAAGAAAGGAATGCCCTCAAAGGGAAGAAGTACCAAAACTCCCACCATCATCAGGAGAACTCCTTCCGGTGAGGCAAACACTGTTGATTGAAAGCCCTGTTTCAAACAGGCACCATCTAAAGACACCAGAACCTTCTGGCAATTATGACCCAGTCTCAAGGGAAGTGTGTTGCCTACCAGGGGATCGGATCAAGGATGTTGAAGAAAAGCTGCCTGCTCTAGTTGGTACCACTGCCTATTACCCACTTCTAGTGATCCATGTGGGTGCTACTGATACAGATAGCAGTAGTCTGGAGAACATAAAGAAGGACTACAGAGCCCTGGGAGAGGTGGTTAGGGGCTCTGGAGCTCAGATTGTCCTTTTGTCAATTCTCCAGGATACAGGGCAGGACCTTAAAAAGGCTAGGAGGATTGGCCAGGTCAATAAATGGTTAGAAGGGTGGTGCTATAGTCAGGGTTTGGGTACCTTGAACATGGGGCTCAACTTAGTAGGCCAGGTCTACTGGGGGCTGGTGGAGCTGGTCTGACAAAGAAAGGGAAGAGTGGATTTGGTAGGAGGCTTGCCAGACTGGTCAAGGATGCTTTAAACTAGATGTGTTGGGGGAGGGGGGCATCATCCCATCCCAACACACCCAGTCGGTTGGCAGCACCTACAGTAAACATTCAGAGCAATGTAGAGATATTCCAGCTGCTCCAGCCAATGAGCCAGCTTCAATTGGAGCTTGGCTCAGATGCCTCTATACAAATGCCCGTAGCATGGGGAACAAACAAGAGGAATTAGAGATGTGTGCACGTCTACGGGGGTATGATATAATAGGCATCACAGAAACATGGTGGGATGACTCCTATGATTGGTGTGTTGGAATGGAAGTTTACTGGCTCTTTAGGAAAGACAGGCCCAGTAGGCTGGGAGGGGGAGTTGCTATTTATGTTAGGGATAGGATGGAGAGTATGGAACTCTGTCTGGGGACAGGTGAGCAGTCAATAGAGAGTTTGTGGGTCAGGGTTAAAGGGAGAACAGCGATGGGAGACGTTATTGTGGGGATCTGTTACAGACCGCCTGACCAAGGGGAGTTGGTGGATGAAGCACTCTATAGACAGATAGGAACAGCCTCACACTCGCAGGCCCTTGTTCTCATGGGGGACTTCAACCACCCTGATATCTGTTGGAGGGATGATACGGCCCGGCACAAGCAATCCAGAAGGTTCCTCGATTGTGTGGAAGACAACTTCCTTCTGCAAGTAATTGAGGAGCCGACAAGGAGAGGTGCCATGCTTGACCTCGTCCTCACCAACAGGGAAGGGCTGGTTGGAAATGTGACGCTCCCGGGCAGCCTTGGTTGCAGCGATCATGAGATGGAAAAATTCGAGATCCTCAGGACAGTGAGAAGAGCGTGCAGCAAGCTCACTGCCCTGGACTTCAAGAGAGCAGACTTTGGCCTCTTCAGGAACCTGCTCAGTAAGGTTCCATGGGATACAGCCCTAGAGGGCAGGGGGGCCCAAGACTGTTGGTTGATATTCAAGGATCACCTGCTGCAAGCTCAGGAGCGATACATCCCAACTAGAAGGAAGTTCAGCAGGAGGGCCAGGAGACCTCCTTGGATGGATAAGGAGCTGCTGAGGAAAATTCAAAGGAAAAGAGTTTTATAAAAGGTGGAAGCAAGGACAGGCAGCCTGGGAAGAATACAGGGATGTTGTCTGGGAAGCTAGGGACCAGGTTAGGAAAGCTAAGGCCCACTTAGAATTAAACTTGGCTAGGGATGTGAAAGATAACAGGAAGGGATTCTATAGATACATTGCAAATAAAAGACAGGCTAGGGACAATGTGGGACCTCTCCGGAAGCTACTGGGAGAACTGGCTACCTTGGATCTGGAAAAGGCTGAGGTTCTTCATGACTTCTTTGCCTTGGTCTTCACCGGCAAATGCTCTGACTAAACCACCCAAGTCTTGGAAGGCAGACACAGGGACAGTGAGAATGAAGACCCTGGGCCCACTGTAGGAGAGGATCTTGTTCGGGACCACCTTAGGAACCTGAATGTATACAAGTCCATGGGACCGGATGAAATCCATCCACGGGTCCTGAAGGAGCTGTCAAATGAAGTTGCTAAGCCACTGTCCATCATATTTGAAAAATCATGGCAGTCAGGTGAAGTTCCCGATTACTGGAAAAAGGGAAATATAGCCTTGGATGGCACGGTTTAGTGGGAGGTGGCCCTGCCCATGGCAGGGGGATTGGAACTAGATGATCTTAAGGTCCTTTCCAACCCTAACTATTCTATGATTCTATGTATTTGTGGAAAACACAACCTCATGAAGGTCCTGAGGCTTCAAACCTTTGCTATGCGAATACTCCTCTGAACTCTCACTGGTGGTGATGTGATTGTTAGCACAATGAGCTACCATTGGGATGGTGAAAAAGATCCTAATCATTACTCTAAAAAAAATCAAGAATTTTAAGATAAAGTGCCTGGAATTCAAAATCGCCATCTGCAATAGAACATTCATTCTAAGTTTTCTTGTAAAGTATCAGCATTTGGTAAGATACTTCAAACAGCATATTTCAGAGTGGAAGGAGTAAATGTTAATCCCTGCCGATAGCAGAACAGTAATTTTCTCTACGTGATACACCAGTAGGAAAAAGGGGTCCTAGAAGACAGACTTCCAACACGCCTCCATATTTCACATATAAATTAACATTTTTTTTCTTTAAAATATTCAATAGAGCTAATTTTGATTTGTTGTGGAAATTCTGGGTTAGTTCCCAGTTCTTGAGAGCAATCCAGAATTACTCCTTGTTTTTAAACAAGAATTTAAGGATTCAGACTTAAGTATGCAACCACTTCCCCCCACCACCCTCCCACCACCACCACCACCCCCCCCCCGCCTCTGCTATCAGGGAGCTGGGGAGCAGCCCCAGGGTGGGGGGTGCCTAATATGGGGTGTCCCCCCCAAGAGGCCACCAGCAAGGAGGTCTGGTGGGGAATGAGCAGGAGCACCTGCAGCAGGGACTGGGAGCACTGTGAGGGATACTGAAACCCCAGCAGTATCTGGGGCCATAGTAGCCTATTTTGGTCTGTACTGGTGCAAACTGGTCCATACTGCTCCATACTGGATGTGTAAATTTGCAGACAACACCAAGTTGGGTGGCAGCATTGATCTGCTGGGGGGTAGGAATCTCTGTAGAGGGATCTGGACAGGCTGGATCCATGGGCTGTGGCCAATGGGAAGAGGTTCAAGAGGGCAAAGTGCCAGGTCCTGCACTTGGGCCACAGCAACCCCCTGCAGCGTTCCAGGCATGGGGAACTGTGGAAGAGTGGCTGGAAGAGTGCTCATGGGAGAGGAGCTGGGGGGTGCTGATTGATGGAGCTGAACATGAACAGTTTGTGCCCAGGCAGCCAGGAAGCCACCAGCATCCTGGCCTGTATCAGCACCAGTGTGGCAGCAGGGCCAGGGTAGGGGTTGTGCCCCTGCACTGGGCACTGGTGAGGCCGCACTTTGAATGTTGTGTTCAGCTCTGGGCCCCTCACTGCAAGAGAGACATTGAGGTGCTGGAGTGGGTCCAGAGAAGGGCAACAGAGCTGGTGCAGGGCCTGGAGCACAGTGTGATGGGGAGCAGCTGAGGGACCTGGGGGGCGTTGAGTCTGGAGAAGAGAAGGCTCAGGGGGGAGCTTATCTCTCCCTACAACTGCCTGACAGGAGGATGGAGCCGGGAGGGGGCTGGTCTCTGCTCCCAAGGAACAAGAGATGGGAGAAGAGGAAACGGCCTCAAGCTGCAGGAGGGGAGGTTTAGATGGAAATGGGGAACAATTCCTTCCCCAGAGGGTGCTCAGGCACTGGAACAGGCTGCCCAGGGCAGTGCTGGAGTCACCGTCCCTGGAAGTGTTCACACACTGTGTAGACAAGGCCCTTAGTGTCATGGGTTAGTGGTGGCCTTGGCAGTGCTGGGCCACGATTGGACTGGATGATCACAGAATCACAGAATCACAGAATAGTTTGGGTTGGAAGGGACCTTCAACAGTCATCTAGTCCAACCCCTGGCAATGAGCAGGGACATAGAATTGTAGAATCATAGAATAGTTAGGGTTGGAAAGGACCCCAAGATCATCTAGTTCCAACCCCCCTGCCATGGGCAGGGACACCTCCCACCAAACCATGCCCTCCAAGGCTATGTCCAACCCCACCTTGAACACTGCCAGGGATGAAGCACTCACAACTTCCCTGGGCAACTCATTCCAGGGCCTCACCACCCTTACAGGAAAGAATTTCTTCCTCAGATCCAATCTAAACCTCCCCTGTTTAAGTTTGAACCTGTTACCCCTTGTCCCCTCACTACAGTCCCTCATGAAGAGTCCCTCCCCAGCATCCCCATAGGCCCCCTTCAGACACTGGAAGGCTGCCATGAGGTCCCCACGCAGCCTTCTCTTCTCCAGGCTGAACAGCCCAAACTTTCTCATCCCATCTTCATACGGGAGGTGCTCCAGTCCCCCGATCGTCCCCGTGGCCCTCCTCTGCGCTTGTTCCAACAGTTCCATGTCCCCTCCATGTTGAGGACACCAGAACTGCACACAATACTCCAAGTGAGGTCTCACAACAGCAGAGTAGAAGGGCAGGAGCACCTCCTTGGACCTGCTGGTCACGCTCCTTTTGATGCAGCCCAGGATACAGTTGGCTTTCTGGGCTGCAAGCGCACACTGCCGGCTCATGTTCATTTTCTCATCGACCAACACCCCCAAGTCCTTCTCCACAGGGCTGCTCTCAATCTCTTCCCTGCCCAACCTGTAGCTGTGCCTGGCATTGCTCTGACCCAGGTGTAGGACCTTGCACTTGGCATGGTTAAACTTCATCAGGTTGGCATCAGCCCACCTCACAAGTGTGTCAAGGTCCCTCTGGATGGCATTCCTTTCCTCCAGTGTATCAACCAAACCACACAGCTTGGTGTCATCTTCATCTACATCAGGTTTTCCAGAACCACACCCAGCCTGGCCTTGAATATCTCCAGTGACGGCACACCCACCACCTCTCTGGGCAATCTGCGCCAGCATCCCACCACCCCCATTGCAAAGAATTCTTTCCTCACATCCAGCCTGAATCTCCATTTTTTTAGTTTAAAATTATTGCCCTCATATATCTCTGTAAATTCTAAGCCACGTTAAATATAAGCCATAGGCTGTTGTAATTTCTTTATCATTCATACCAAAGCAGCACCCAGATTCCTTAGTCAGTCATGGGCTCTAGCCATGCTGGTTATTTAACGGCAATGGTCAACAAGTGAAACAAGCAAGAAAAAAAATGAATCAGCATCATTTCAGTGGTATGGTTCTAAGGTCTTTTCCAACCTGGTTGATTCTATGATTTCTTATGTGAAACTAAATGATCATATGACTCCTGCTCAGTTCGATAAAACCAGAAGACTAACAAATATTGAAAAATGCAAAAAAGTGTTAGTTTTCTTCTTCATTATTCCCTCTGAAATCATTTGGGTCCCAATTCAACAAAACAGGTTCCACATCCTTATCTTTATTTATAAGGCTGTGTTTGCCTTATTGCTATTCAAAGTAGGTATAAAATGCTACAAATTAGAACACTGATATTTTATAAGCACTTTGTAGTAGTATAAATAACGAGAAATAGAAGATAAACAGTTTTTTTCTCCCTCAGAAATTTTTTTTTTAGCTTTTATATTTTTCCAGCTCCAAATTTGGATAAAAAGGGCTTTCAAAATCTTGAAAGCATTTGGAACTAAAAATTAGAAGACAATTTGATTTTGATCATTTTGATCAAATATCTTTTTTTGACGACATTGGGACATTTCACTTCCATTTGACCATTTAATTTTAAATGTTTTCTTAATTTGTTTCTGAACCCAAAATCAGAAGATTCTGTGGCAAAATATGCAAACGTATGCACAAAATTTTCAAGAGCTTGAAACCATTTAAGTAAAATAATTTGTAAAAATTATTCTACACACACCCCTTCCTGCCCCCCAGACAAAAAACAAACAACAGCCTGGATAAGCCACAAGAACTGGGAAAGCATACTAGGTCAGCTTTAACAACAGGATACCATGAAGGGCAAATAAGACTCAGGTTAGATTCCATGAAGCAATTTGGAAATAAATATCCTGTTTTGTTTTGGTTCTTTTTTTTTTTTAGTTTTGGGCCCTGCACTACCAGAGAGACATTAGGTGCTGGAGCAGGTCCCAAGAAAGGCAACAAAACTGGTGAAGGGTCTGGAGAACAAGTCTGACGAGGAACAGCTGAGGAAACTGGGGTTATTTAGCCTGGAGAAGAGGAGGCTGAGCGGGAACCTTATTGTTCTTTACAACTACCTGAAAGGAGGTTGTAGTGAGTTGGGAGGCAGCCCCTTCTCCCAGGTAACAAGTGACAGGACAAGAGGAAATGACCTCAAGTTGTTCCAGGGGAGGTTTAGACGGGATATCAGGAAAAAAATTCTTCACCAGAAGAGTTGTCAGGCATTGGAACAGGCTGCCCAGGGAAGTGGTTGAGTCAACATCCCTGGAGGTATTTAAAAGACATGTTGACAGCGTACATAGAGACATGGTTTAGTGGTGGACTTGGCAGAGTTATGTTAACAGTTGGACTCAATGATCTTAAAGGTCTTTTCCAACCCAAATTATGCTATGATTCTACCCATTTGTTGAACTATGGGAAAAACTGGCAGGGCCACACCTTAAGCCATCCCACTGCCTGTGCTGCTTTGCCAAAAGGCAGAGACTTGCAGCTTTCTGCACTCTTGCCATTGCCCGCTGCTCTCTAGCTCTAACTGGGCTAGGCTGGCTCTCCCTGGGCACCTCCATCTGGGGACTGAGAGTTCTCTGCCCTCTCAGCATGCTTGCTCCTGCAAAGCTGCACCAGGGAGCTACAAATAACAACTCCGGACTACTGGCACAAGAAGTCCTGAGAAGCTGGCTGGGAGTTGCCCATGCATCAAAGGGCTTCATGCAGTACTGTGCTCTCTCCAGCACTCCCACACAAAGGATACCTGCTAAGGAAAGCAGGAGCTCCCAAAATGTACAGCAGGCTGCTGAGAACATGCCCTCAAACCTACCTCTCCAAGACCCCTGAGGCCTACTGCACTAGTGCTGGGCAGCAGATAGACACACTCCAGGTTCTCATCACCACTGGCAAGTCCATATATTACTGAGAAGGACTAAGAAGTAAATACATATTTTCAGTAATTCTCCAGTTATACAAAACCACTACGTAAATCCATTTAAGGAAGTGAGGAAGCCGTGCTACAGCAACACCACAATCATGTAATAACCACAAAGAAATCCAATGCAATATGATGCAGCTTCTTCTTCCCAAAGAGAAATAAATCCACCTTGGTGACGACCATGTTTAAACTCTGTTTGCAGCTAAGACAGCATCAAAACATTAACAATTTCTAAAAACTACAGAATTTGAAGCTCTGCTATATTTCTATGCTCAGTGCTTTCCCTCTCCTGATTATTGGCATCCCCATCATCACAATCTTTAAATGATTTGCTGACAGAAATGTCCTTCTACTGAATCATAGAATCACAGAATAGTTAGGGCTGGAAAGGACCATCAATTTCCAACCCCCCTGCCATGGGCAGGGACACCTCCCACTAAACCATGCCACCCAAGGCTCTGTCCAACCTGGCCTTGAACACCACCAGCGATGGAGCATTCACAACTTCGGGCAACCCATTCCAGTGCCTCACCATCCTTACAGTAAAGAACTTCCTTATATCCAATCTAAACTTCCCCTGTTTAAGTTTGAACAAAGAGATACTATTCTGCATAAATACAAATTGGGAGATGAAATAATGAGCCTCTTGCCATACAGGTCAGCTGCATAGAATTTATTAGAGACTTCAAAGTTTTTGCAGAACCAGAAAAAAGTTATATGAGAATTAAATCGATAAGGTAAAAAGCCTGTGTAAAACTTGCAGTAGCATGTACAATAAATGCACACATACACTTCTACATACTGTGTGATTAGGCTCATTCTTACACTTGATGGAAGATACTTAGAAGAAACATTATATATATTCAGTGGTATTTTCTACCACTTTTGACCACTTTTAATTGCATGTTCTTTATTGCAATGCAGAAATAGAAGCAAATTTATGTTGACCCATGTACTTTTACATTGATATTTCTCCCCTTCTTCTTCCCCTTTTTTTCTATATTAAAATTACATCCAGTTTTACCTCATAAAATTCATTTCCTATTTGTATGGAGATAGTCCATCTTCCCCATATATTTACATTATGTAATCTGTGAACAAAGATTTAATTATCTGGGGGTTTTCAATAAAATCCATTACATGGCCCAAAAGTACATTAAAAAATTAGATTTGATTTTTTTAGCATCTACCTCTTCTTTCACATTTCTGTTTTAATTTCTGACTGGCTATCTATTGCAAACCTGTTAAAACTACTTGCCTGCTACCTTTTAAGAAACTGGCTTTCTGAATAATAAAGAGCTGTTTCCTAGTCCTGTCCATTACAACAAATGTTTTCCTTACTTATGCATATAATTTCTTACATCTACAATTCAAACAGTTTTGTCCTAAGAGATTAATGCAGTTCTAGCCTCAGCATCCTCTGACAAAGATGGCTGCTGTTTCCTATTGTGTCTAACTAAAATGGACTTCATTTAGATGAAAATGTAGAATATATTGTTGTCTCTTGTAGTATAATTTAAAAACCTATTTGTTTAATCAGAAAATTTCTCAAGATGAGGGACATGTAAGCTAGAAGAACTGGATTATGGGGCTTGTTATATATATACATGCTCAACAACTCTCCCTTTTATCCTGGTAGGCATGGCTCTGCAGTTAGTCACCACAGAGGTACAGTTTTAGCTCAGCTGGGAGAAGTCAGAACTGCAATACTGGGTGCGATCTTCTTTCTTTCAATGGCGCAGACAAGGGTCATTTCTCTTCCTGGTCATGGCTATACCTCATTCAATAAGGGCAAGTGCTTCTGAAAAAGATCTTATTTCTAAAGGTGACAGCACCTAACCTAGCAACGGAGAGAAAACCTAGAGATACAAAAAGTCAATGCCCCCCACTGCAGAGGCCACAGTGGGACAAAGAACAACCTCTTAACCTACCCCATCTACAGGTACCTAAGATACTTTTCATGTCAATTAGCCAAGTCGACGCACAACTGAGAAAGCTGGAGTGTTACTGCTATAATTATTTTGTTTCTTTTCTTTCCATTTAGCTGCCTTCCTCACTCCTGGGCTCTTTAAAGAAAGACTCCCAGGAGATTCCATTCAAGTGGAGTGAAAACAGTGTCAGTGGGGGCTAACTTCTGCAGCACAGGTTGTTGTCACCGATGACCTATTCAACAGCAGCAGCACCAGCCTCGCTTTGTCTTCTGCTCCACTAAACAAACTGATGGCAGTCTCAGTCCTGCTGCAGAAATATTAACAAATAAAGCAAGCACAGAGGGAGCAGGCAGCAGGGTTGAAACGTTTAGTGGGAATAAGGAAGATGGTCAATAAAAGAGGATGGAGACTTGATCAAAAGGGGCTGACTTACAATGGGACTTGGGCTAAAAGGGGGTGTGAACTATCCCACAGGTCAAAAATGGCAAAACATTGTGCTCCTGAAGCTGTCACCTTCTGCACAGTAGGGAGGTATCCTGGAGCAAGAAGAAGTGCAAAGCTAGCAACTCAATATATAAGCAATGTACAAAGGAAAAAACCCAAAACCATAAATGGTATAAGTCTGTGGTGCTTGCAAAGCAGATGAGACCACTGACCTCAACAAACCAAACAAAAGAAATGTTTAGAGAAAGCTTTGGAAAGAAAGAGAAACAAAGTGTGGTAAGGAAGAGTGAGATTTTGGTTAAGGCATTCATCTGGAACTTGGGAGAGCTGGGTCCACATCAAGACTCTGCCACACACTTCCTGTGGGACCAGAAGTGAGGCATTTAATCTCTCTGAAATTCAGTCCTCATCAGTGAATAAATTCTCACAAGGAGAGGATACTACACGTATGTTATTTTTTGGGAGGTGGTGTGGGGGTGTCCCTGGCCTCAGCTGAACTTCTCTCATGTCACAGAGGAAGATGTGAAAAGTTCCAAATTTTGAATTTTTCTATTGTGTAGGCATTTAAATGGTCCATGTTTATTCTTAAATAAGTTTCCAAAGTATTACACTTCCAATCACACCTTTCTACCGTTTTGTACCTTTGAGGCACTGAATACAAAAAAACAGCTGGTGTCCAGTGAATACACTTATCTGAATGCTAGCCAGAGATTTTTTTTCCCTTCTTTCTTTTTCTGTTTCCTGTTTTACCTTTTGTGGTGTGTTCCAAAACACCTTCTCTTCTGACAAGGTTAGAAGAGATGAGAAAGAGTCAAATCATAACACCTTGCTCTATCCAAAACTGGAGGGAAAATAAGCTAAAACATTAATGGTAGCTGAGAAAAGTAATTTCCTCACCTTAAAGGGGTTTGGCACATTTTCAGTGGAAAGGGAGATCTTTTTCATTCTTTCTTCTTTCATGTAATTTAATTTAATTTAACTATATTTCCCTCCTTAACTTTTTGCAGAAAGAAAGAAGCACAGAAGAGTTAAATAGCTAGAGAAAACAGGATTTCTCCAGATACTAGAAGATCCGCACACATTTCAGTAACTCTTTTTTCGTCCTTGAAAGTCTGAAATAAAACCCTGCCCCTATCCTGAGACAATGTGTCTGACTAAGTTCTGTTGTATGCGACCATCCTTGATAATAATAACAGAGGCTTACAGATCTTGCAAAACAGACACCTACACCCATCATTAAGGTAACTGCAGCTAGAGGAGAGCACAGCTTGTCTATCCTGAGGTAATAAACCACTTTTCCCTGCCAGGGCAGAAATAAGGAAGGCAGGTTCTTATGCCCAGGCATGTAGCGCCATTACGTATCCCAGACAGTATGGAAGATCTGCCTGCATCCTTCAAACCTGTGCATAGATGGCATGAAGATCACTACCCCAAGGATGAGCTGCTATTTGTCAGACAGAGCTGCCTAAGTGTGCTTAGCAAATGACTGAGCTGCCTAATCATCAGCTGCTCTTAACTATGGTAGTTCCACAGAAATCTATTCCCAGAGCTGTCCTCAGAGTTTAAATGCTGGCCACCTGGCTGATAGTCCCGCAAGTAATAAAATAATTCAAACAGGTCAAGTTACCAATTCGGAAACGGTGAGGGTTTTTTTTGCTTCCTGCCATGGAGAGGAAAATTTCCAGTCTCTGTTCGGAATTGGCCATCATTATTAAATGCACACATGGATGGGCTTTTTGGCTGTGAAATAGATGACTTAAAGCTGTGATTCAAATAGGTCTATAAAGTGCTTCTATGATGTTCCTCTCCCTTCTTTTTTCCTTTTTTTGAAACTGTCTGCTCTGCTGTTCTTTGTAGAGATAAGCCCTTGAAAATCACCCTTCTTAAGGTGTAAACTTGGTGACTATACATTATAGTTAAACATTTGATTTGTCACAGGCTAGAAAAATAGAGAACTTGAAATCTCTTCATGGTGTATTAAAGGTCACACAATTATAATAAAATCTTGCTCCAGCAGCTCCAGTCACAGACAAAATCAGTCTCAAATTTCCAGTGAACAATGACGTCCCTACTGAGTTTCAACTGCCCCGGGAAATCAGGGTATCTCAGGCAGGGTTGATTTTTAGGATGTCCTGAATGCCCATCATAAAAAACGTGTTACTCAACACAGTCACAGCACTTGCAGGGTCCTTTGATTGAAAATAGGCTTTTTAATTTTACAGCCATATGGGGCATAACCTTTTTCTGGTTTCAGAAACTTAAAAAGCAGCCACCTCTACTCTGTTTGGGTGAGACGTTACCAGCTTGAATGTCATTTTGTAGTATTCCACACATCAAAATAAAATAATAGAATATAGAACATAAATCTACATCCTTACAATACAAACTAATCTTCCGGCTTCCCATCAAATGAAACATATTGACAACTGACAATAGGCAATTAATAGATTAATGAGCATAGCTCTTATCTGCCTATATTATGAGTTTATCTGGTCGTAACAGGATGAACACAACATGTGCCTGTGCTCACAGGAGTGCTGTCCCAGTAGAAATGAGATCATTGCAGCAAGATATGAATGCAGTATTTTGATTACCAGGTATCACTCAATGGAACAGAACAGCCCTCCATTCCCCTCCTCCCCACACTTTATTCTATACATCTTTAAATTATTCAAGGGGGAAGAACAGAATATAATTTACTAGAGAGAGAATTAGAGGAAACGGTTTTACGAAAGTGGAGAGATTAGGTTTTGATCCAGGGTTAAGAAGACTGCCTCTGGCATACACAGAATCTGTCAAGATAGGTGATGGAACGTAAAAAAACCTTTCCACTTAAAACTGAGCCTAAACACGGTGATGTCTGCAGTGCTAAATAATTAAATTAACTTTAAAAATCCTTGGATAACCCAAATAAAAATATCAGACATACAAAGTAGCTTTTCAGTGGGTCTAACTCCAAGAAATGTATCTGACAGTGGTAAGCCCATTCACACCATGGATAAATTTGATCTGCGGAAGTACAGTGGTGCACTGGGGGATGCTGTGCTTTGCATGAAACCTGCAGAAAGGCAGTCTTTCCAAATGACCAAAGCAGGAAGGCAAACAAGGTACGAATTTGAGGAGCCAGAGTACCATTATCTCAATTGTATCCTGATGTTTCTCCCCAGGCCCCTGGTGGAACACTTGTCAGGACATATCTCCCCAGCTCTGTGCTTATACATTCCCTATTTCCACCATGGGAGGAGGTCAGCTTTGCTTTTCTTGTGCCCAGAGCCAAGTTCTGCTTGCATTCGCTTGCATGCGTAATCTAAGTTGCCTCGATGGGGCTATTTGTACAGGTAAAATGAATTTGCCCTCCATAGCATTATAAAGTTTCAAAATTAATATTGTGATGTTTTGTGGGTCGGCAAACACAATCTGCAATTTGTCATGTGGAGATTGTTGTTCTGCTCCAGAATTATGCGGGCTTTCATAATGACTAACAACATGAGACAAATGCAGCATGACAGTTGCATGTTGATCATTCTATACAATTTTGCTCATAGGATATTTATTGTTTTGTTGTTTTTTTTTCAGAGCCCACTGTAGCTAAAAGAAAAACACCAGTGGAATGAACTTTGGATCAGGCTTGATGTTATTGTGTTGTAACATGCTACATAATAAGAACTGAGGGATTTATTCTGAGGTGGACTGAGCCTCTGTATGAAAACAGAGCCATAATCCTGCTCATGACAGTCTCCCAGGAACGTGGCAGTGGTGGTCCCGGGTACTGCTGTCCCAGCTACTCACTACCAACCCTCACAGAGCAACATGTGCCTGTGCCTCCCCAGAGTCAGAAGTGCTGGGGGTGTGTTGTATGGATCGCTCTCTGGCTGCTGGTAGTTAATTCCAGCAGTGAAGCAGGGGAATAGCTGCAGGCAGAAGCATTTAAACCAAGGAAGCTAAAATCATCAGAGGACATCTGAAAGCTCCATAACCCTCTTTAGGCCTGGCCCTCTGCTGTTTTAAACAGCTCATGTGTTGAAACTGTGGGAAGGGGCTTAAAGGCTACTTCGGCATGTGCCTGTTTGGATGACAAAAGGGGCTATACAAGCCCAGAGAAATATGGTATTATTATATACTGCATTGAAAAGGAAATTCAGTTTGTGTCTCATTTTTAAGAGCTAATATTCTTTTATCTGATCAAATGGTAAACAGCATTGGTAAATCAAGTTTTGATGGCATGTGTATTTGCAAACAAAACTTGATATTCAACCTTTTCTAAGATGATCCCACAAATCTGTGTTGATATCCTCTGTGGTAACATTCTTTAAGAGCCTGGAAAATAGAACAGCTTCTCCTGCACTGCTTTAAACCATGTACATGCACTTCTACATTTCCTAATTGAATGGGACCTTCTAGGCATGCAGTGAAAAGCAGCTTTGGAAAACTCAGTGTAGAGAGGGACAGAATGTTTTCCAAGCGCTGATTTTATTCTGTTCCTGGGCATTCTATTCCACAGGAAACCAAAATAAAAACTTCCCCACTGAGAACTGCAATGTGTCATTCAAATGTATCCCTCAACAAGGCACTCTGCCTCGGGGATGATGTGTTCATGGATGCCTCCCAGATCACTGCTACACTAAGCTGAAGCTTGTGGGCCCCCTGAGGGGAAAGGTACAGACTGCATGGCCCAAGGACTGAGAGATATTACAGTTATCTTAAATACACTCCTTTCTTGGGCATTGCCAGATATCTTTTTAGCGTGATGCCTCAGGACTAGTCTACTGTATAATGGCCTTGTCACCTTGCTTAGTCATTTCTCTTCTCAGGATTTGAGACACCAACATGCTGGAAGGCACAAAACCACCTGTACTGTCTCCTGGCAAAACTAACCCATGAGTGTTTAATGCAGCTTGATACATTTGCTCCTTATCCCCTTGGTAAAACTGGGAGAGAAGTCCCATGCATTCACCCCAGCATTTCTGGGCAAAGTCTTTAGTTGTATGGATCAATCTGGGATCTATCGCTTGTAGTTTCTGGGGAGATCTGCTGACAGAGCTACCAAGAAATATCTCCTGCCCATTTTACTGGGTGATGCATCCCGGATTAGAGGATAGGAAACAAATTTGGGTACAGCAGTTGTGACTCAGTTGTTTCATTGATACTATGAAAGGTAGCTTACCAAAAAGATCACCGATGAACTTTGGTGCTTACGGAGAATAACTATAACACTGAGGAGAGCAGCTCTTTGGTCACAGGAAATGACTTCAGTTCTTTAAGTGAGTGATGCCCACTTGTTAGATTTCTCACACAGAGAATTAAAAATCCTCCTGAGCCTGTGTTTGAATGTGTGTTCTGAACCGACTACAACAGAGAACAAGTGGAAGAAAAGCAATGAACGAGAGCTGACATGGCTGACAGGAGTAAAACTGTTAACAGACAACAGCTTCTGTTGACATAAAATGGTGCTACTCCATTGAAGAATGAAGCAGCAATGTTTTCTCTTATCTAAGAATATCTGAACACAACTGTTTCTCACTTTCATATTACAATGAATACTTTAACATACTTAAACATTTTCCTGTGAAGTTAATGAAGCCATGCTTAGATCTGTGGACACATTTACAACCCTTTATTTAGGATATAGGGAAAAATAAGGCCCTTTAAGAAATTAGCTCCATGAAGCAGCATTTGAACCAAAACAGAGAGATTGCAAGGCATTTTAAGGTGCAGCTGAACCAAATGGTTACCTTCAAAACTGGTAATGAAATGCTAAAACAGGCTGGACAAAGGATTTCAGACACTCTTAAGCATGAGCTGGGAGGGGAAAACAAACCCCAAAATTAAGGAGAGGAGTAGACAAGTGTTGGCTCAGGGACGCTTTAGACCTAGTAACAAATACATTAACCATTGTAGAATCTTTTCTATGCTCAGGAAAGGCAACGGAACCTTCTAAAGATCTTTGCAGATAAAAGGTATTGTATTACATCACAGGTAGACCCAAATTTGGTATTAATTCCTCCTTTCACTATTGATCTCTGTTGCTCCCCCACTCTGAAAAACCAACTAGCAATTCAGCTCAAAAGAAGAGCACAATGCAAAAGAATCAAACGCCAGCTGAAGAAAGCTACATGCACATTCTCCTTTCTCACCATCAAAGCACAGCTCTGTTCTCCCAACCTCTTTGGCCCTCTGTTTCGGTCTGTAAAATGGAAATAACACTGCAGAAGAGAGCAAGAGTCACAGATCATGAGCCCACTCAGTGAACTCTGGAAGAAGGAGCTCCCCTTCTGGCCTTCAGCATTTTTGTGTCTGCAGTACCTCCCATATGGCAAGTGCTACCTACATGGGGAATATCTGTTTTAGTTCTATGCAGAGAAGCTATTTTTGCCTAAAATATTTGTGGAAAAACACCAGTTTCAGATGCATGACTGACAAACCTCAATTAAAATAGAGGAGATTTTAATACAAACATAAACCTCTTTACAAATCTCAGACTTTCTGACATCAGCTGTGAAAGTAAAACAGCATATAGATGTGTTTTGTTTCAACAGCAACAATTTAAAGATCAAAGACTTTTCCTATCAGATCCCCCATAGTGATTTCTGAGAATCTCATGAAGTACAAAAGACATTTGCAAAGTTGAATGTTTGCATACGCTTCATTAATTAGTTTGGCATGCCCTCCCTTACCAAAGCTGTATTCATTTTTTACATTAGCTTGGGCAACCCAGCTCAGATTTTTCATTATTCATGTTTCTGCACTATTTGTTCTGTGCCATTTAAAAAACGTGTGTGTGTGCGTGTGCGTGTGTGTGTGTATATATATATTTATACTGAGCTTGGAATTTGTCATTCTGCTGAGATTTCTATAAACGTCCTTCCAGAAAAACTTCCAGTGAACTTGGCTGGAATGGGAGAGGTGGTGCATACTTTTCTTTCTCTTGGAGCTCCTTCAAAGTCCTACTGTAATGCTGTCCTCGCAATCTTGGCAACACATTTCACACTCAGCTCATGACGAACTGAATTTTCAGATTAAAAAACTGATTGGAATATACCAGCTTGTTTGAACCGAATGTTTTGGGCTTTGACAACCCAGACAGGGTTTTTTGCTCAACACAGGCAGCAGTGTCTTATAAAACCACTTCTGGACCTCCTAAATCAACACTCCTTGGCAAGGGCGCGATGGACTTCCTAGGTTGCCTATGACACCTCAAGAGCTGCTTTATCCTCTTTTGAACAGGAACGGGAATAAGAAACATTTTTCTGAAGCAAATGTTTCTGAATTTCTCTTCCATCTCCAATTCCGTTGTTTGTATATCATCCCACACCCAAATATCCCAGCAATGATCTTCCAGCAACACAGAACTGTTAAATACCACCTTCTGTGGTCTGGTTATTAGAAGGAGTAAAAGGACTACCAGGAAGCAAACAGCAGCACTGAGAGAAGTGATGTGGAAGCAGACTCTAAGGTCTCCACACAGATTTACCTAGCTGCTGAATTACTGGACTGGCTTGATAGCTTTTTCCAGCCCAGCATTCACTTTAGGTTTTATTGCAGGAAAAAGCTATTCAGTGCCAGTCTCTTGTGGTTGGCAGTACTTAGCATTACCTAACAGTTCACAAGAGTACTCTAGAACACCCAAAAGAAACAGACAGGAAAACCCATATAAACAAATATAATGTACTGAACTCCCAAAGCAAAGGGCATATCCTGATACAGAGCCTGTCCTGCCTCTCCACCAATGATAACATGACATGCTAAAAAATCTTCCAACACCTTAGAGAAATAGGAAGTGCAAAAGGTAAGAGGGTTAGGGAACACTCTTTCTTGGTTTTACATATTTATTTTCACCTTCTCACAGACATAAGTATACATTCACATACCTTTGTGTGGCATTTCACTCTCTAGAAAATGTCAAATAGTTATAAGGAGTTTTTGAAATTAGGAGGAATTTGCTCACAGTTTATGTGCTCCCTCTAGGAACACCAAATCATTTCAGTCAAGATAGAGGCAGGGTCTGGACAATACTCTAAAAAATCATAGAATCATAGAATAGTAAGGGTTGGAAAGGACCTTAAGATCATCTAGTTCCAACCCCCCTCCCATGGGCAGGGACATCTCCCACTAAACCATGCCACCCAAGGCTATGTTCAACCCCTCCTTGAACGCCGCCAGGGATGAAGCATTCACAACTTCCCTGGGCAACCCATTCCAGGGCCTCATCACCCTTACAGTAAAGAATTTCTTCCTCATATCCAATCTAAACTTCCCCTGTTTAAGTTTAAACCTGTTACCCCTTTTCCTATCACTACAGTCCCTCATGAAGAGTCCCTCCCCAGCATCCCTATAGGCCCCCTTCAGACATTGGAAGGCTGCTATGAGGTCTCCACGCAGCCTTCTCTTCTCCAGGCTGAACAGCCCCAATTTTCTCATCCTATCTTCATACAGGAGGTGCTCCAGTCCCCTGATCGTCCTCATGGCCCTCCTTTGGACTTGCTCCAACAGTTCCATGTCCTTTTTATGTTGAGGACACCAGAACTGCACACAATACTCCACGTGAGGTCTCATGAGAGCACACGGTCTACCGCATAAAATGCATTGCTCCTACTGTAAACGAGGTACCCACTGGCCTCAGTGCTGCTGACAGTGCACTGTGTGCAGACATGAAATAAAGACCCCAGCATTTTACCAAGCTTCAACCAATCACACTGGACAACATACCAGGATCAATGTGGGAGATGAGAATAAAGACCAAACAGCTCTGGAGATGTCCTAAAGAAGACCAGTACACAGGCCTCCATAGAGAAAAGTGATAGAAAAATCAAATCACACTGAAATTTATTGAAGCTTAAAGCTGCTTACGAAAATGGCTTAAGGTGAATGATCAGTTTCAAACCAGGCCAAATTGAGGAAAAGAACTTTGATGCACACACCAATTTTGTTCCTCAAAGTCAAAAACTGCCTAATCAATAGCAGTGCTAAAAGGAGATGGGCACTCTCAGGGGTACCATTACAAAGAATTGCACTGGGTTTTAGCCACCTGGCTCGCAATTGCTTTAATAGCTGTCACACCACTAAAGCATGGTCTAAAGCTTTAAAACCTTACTCCTCAGTCTTCCTGAGCATCCACTGTTGTCAAGTGGCAAATGCAAAACAACAGGAGGGACTGTAAGATTTACTCCTGTATTGACCAGTACGAGAGTGTGCCCAGGAATTTGCACTGCTGTTGCAAGTGTCAGTTACTGGGTGAAGAAAGGCAAAGCAGGAGAGGATAAAAGGGGTGAGGGAAAGTGAAAGAAACTGCACTTAACCCTTCCTCTGTTGACGTGTTGATAGCAGTCTGCATCAGGTACTCACATTGCTGGGCTAATCCAATCAGTCCTCCTCTTTCATTAGCTTAAAAATAAACTACCACTTTTTATGTAATGTTCTGACTGCTCACCCCATTCCAAGTTGTGCTGAAAATCTTAATAGAAAACCTTCCAGGGGTTTAAGATTTTAAATCAAATAAAGAAGCAGGCAGAAAGAGAAAAATCCAATCAGTGTAGAAAGGGTTGGTTTATACAGGACCTGATTTTCTTTCCATTTTCAAGAGCTTCAACCTCCACAGCAGAAGTAGCTGGAGGGACAGGAGGAAGCAGACAAGATGGGAGGGGAAGGAAGAGTTGCTTTTACTCTCATATTATACATAATTTTATACAAGGAGAGGTGCCATCCTGTCAACAGGATCTGGGCTCGACTTCGATCTTGGGCCTGCTAGTGGTCAGCTGCAGGATAGTGAGCACTCTGCTGCCTTTCTCAGGCAGCTTCTACAATTCCAGAGCCTTTCGGGAAACAAGACATAATAAGGAAATCAAGGAACTTAAAAGAAAACAACCAACCAAAAAAAAACCAATCAAAAAAAAACACCCAAAAACCCCCACCAAAACAGAAAAACCTCCTGAATTCTGGAACAAAACCTGAGCCTGCTACTTATGGGGTGGGGCGGGGTGGGGGTGGGGGGTGAGGGAAGGGAGAGGGGAAAAAGGGGGAAGAAGTAAAAAAAAGATAGTACTAAGCTTCTAACCTAAAGCTTAGAAGGGTGATGCTTAGGCAATGGCTGCAAGAGAAAAAAAGGGAATGGAAAGATTTTCCCCAGAATAGCAGATAAGTAGTAGCTAATTGTAAATAATAGTAAATAATCGTTGTGAGCATGCCAAAACTAGGAAGGATTGTTTGTTTGGGTTTTTTTCTTTTCTATCTATCCTGACCATATTTCACAGTGTGGCCCCTTTGCATTGAAACCCACGTACATTGCATGTGCTTTAGAATAATATTTATTAAAAAACAAAACAAAAACCACAAAACCACCAAAAATCCCAAACAGAATGCCCTGAGCCAAAGCAAAACTGTGCACTGTGAGAAACTGAGAGCGCTGAGATTTCTATTGAAATAAAGGACAGAAGGCTGATAAGAAGATGGTACTTGCGGGTAGGCCTGCAAGTCTGTAGGCCTGGCTCACAAGCCACAGAGTATTTACAAGTGCTACTGTTACGCTGGCTTTTGCAGTATCTCTCTTCATAGACATTAGATCCAAACCACATCAGCTCCTCTCAGTTGAGCTGGATTGGCACTTTGGAAATCCAAGTGCACAGGAAAGGTTTAAATTCTCACATTTGAGGAGTAAGAGCAACATAGAGCTCAGATACTGGCAAAATACGGCTCGAGAAAAATGAAGGTAGAACAATTGGCAGGAAAGAAGAAACAATGAGCAATAAATGGAGAGAGAAATGGAATATCAAAAAGGTACAGCAGGGAAGGGAGAACAGGAGAGAGGTACACTAGAACTTGGACAGGAAAAGCAAGAGGCAAGATATATATACTGGAGGCAATAGAAGGAAATAGTGAGGTAATGAGAGTAAGAAAGAAAAGGGAGGGGAAAAGGTGTGAGGAGCTAACAATGGCAAGACATAGGAGAGAAAATGGGAGAGACAGGAAAAGAGAGGTAAAGAGAAGGAATTATACAGGGAAAGGACCAGAAAGAGGAGAACAATCCTAGGGAGCCTGCTGTGGTGGGTCACAGTGGAGTTCACAAGCCCATGCACTTCAACTATTCCTTTTTGATTCTGTGTCATTGTCAGGCTTCAGACTGCAGCTGCAAATTGTTTGTCTGGCAGTTCTGGTAGGTTTGATTCAATAACTCCTATAAGAGGGCAGGCAGGATATCAATGGTGCTTTATTGCCTTTTTCTCTGCCTACAATAGCAATCCTCCAGTCGTACAGTATTATAAAGTGCCATCACTGGGGGTTGTATCTCAGCATAGTCACATCTCATCTTCCTAGACTATAATAAGCTGGCAAAGGTAAAGTCTGAAACTATGTGAGCTTCACAAAATTAATAACATTGAGGCCTAAAGATTGGTGTCAGGGTTGAGCACTGGGCAAACAGCAGACCCTTGCTTCCCAAGTATCACAGCAAGGGGTAGGTACCTCCTACAAGGTCACCTCCACCAAAATGTACTTGACACAATCACTAAGTCTCATTCCAGCCACTAGTGAACAAAGCATTAACACTCCAGAAAGCTGCAACCACTGCTGGGGAACAGAAAAAATAACCCATGCAGTTCTGTCAGGCGGGTAACTTTCATAGCTCTCTCCAAATCTTTTGGATGCAAGCTCTTTAAAAATAATCACTCAGCAACATTTAACATAAGATTGGATTGACTGATGTAGACTTACCATTTTTCCTCCTGGAGGTTGGTTCCTTCAGGCTGTGGGGGTGTCCCTCACCAGGCTGACATGGAAAAATTTCCCCAGCCTTGAGTGTGCATGATCTGCCAATAAAAAGAGGCTTTCAGTTACACAATGCTGTCAAATAGCACCTTTTACAAACACTAAATTAAAGTTAAAAATGTCACAGCAAAACAGGAAAATCACCACAGAGAAAACTGCCTGAGAGGCATTTTATTGGTGTGTCTTCTAAAACAGAAAAATTCCTTGCACATAGTTTTGGTTAAAGCCACACAAATCAGAACAGAACTTCTCATTCAGGCCTGGTCAGTGCAAATATCGGGAGTAGCTGAATACAAGACCCATTTTGTCCACTTAAAATCTGTTTCCCATATATATACACATATATAAAAATTGCTGTTTCATTGTAAAAATCTTAAGTGGATGTCTTTAAGGCTGTGCTTAGAAATCATTGTGACTTTACACTGCAGTTTATTCCATGTATTTCCACCCTTTTGAGTCACACTGTTCAACCTCCTACTTCTTAAATAGATTAATTTGCAATTGCTCCCTCGACATTTCAGCCTTTCATGATGGAGAGCAATTCCTCTCATTTCACTCATCAAGGCTCTATATAATAATGAAAGTTCCCACATGTCACCTCTATTGTGCCTTAACCCCTTTAGCCTTTCCCCCGATGAGTGTTCTTAAACCTGGAGCTGTCTGGGCTAAGGCAAAAAAATTTCTCCCGCAAGACGACTGCAACCAAATCCATATTGCATTGGTTCTGTGGGAAATGTGACTATACCCATGTGATTCCAATTCTCCAACACCCTTACATTGTCATAATATCTTGTTTGTTTGTTGTTTTTTTTTCAAGCAGTCATACACACAGAACTGCTGGGATTTTTCTCTAGTAACCCCAGCTCTTTTTTTCTTTGGTACACTGAATAATACAAACTCTGCTGTGGTTCACTAGCTCTACACTTACCGTTATGGCCACTAAAAGATCTGAATCCTTCTCAGTTTGGTAAGCGTTGCTTCTTACTGTTTGCTTAATCTTTACATTTGGCAGAATAATCAATGTCTGCTATTTTACTTGTTATAATTTTTCAGAACAAAATTGATAGGCAAGATTCTAAGCTGCTGTAAATTGGCATGCCCCCTTAGCATCACTTCACTGCTCCGCCTTCACACATTAAGTAGATGCTTCAAAACAAACCTGGAGGGCAAACCACCAGTTTGAATTTTCCAGTTGTTACTTATGACCAATAGCTATTTCCTAAGCTATGGTCCTGCTTCGTGATTTATGTTTATATAGAGGAAAGTTCCAGCACAGCCTGCAGGCAAGCAGGCAGGCAGGCAGGCAGGCATGCCTGCGCACTGCAGAAAAGCTACGGCTCTGGGTGTAAGTGAGCAGTAGCTGAAGACAACCAAAAGCAGCCCTCTTCTCCCAGGAAATCCACACTAAAAGACAAATCATTGCATTTTTTCAAAGAACAGTTTTACATTGCATGGTATTCCAGGATCTCTGTTCTTCTGTGCAATCTGCCCATTCCACGGAAAACAAAATATTTATTACCAGAAATATAGCACCAAATAAACCAACTGCCATTCATTCATATACACAGCTCTGATGGTTGTGCATCTTCAGGGGTAGGGGAGACAACAGTTAGTTAAAAAATAACTCAGGACTGGTTGGGTTGGGGATAATCTTCTTGCAACTAAGGATGGGATTGAGACAAAAAATTATTTCAAATAACTATGAAGGAGTCACAGAATAGCAACACCTTTCAGCCTCTAGAGACCTAGAATTGATTTAAACTGCTGTACCACTTAAATGGAGAAAAGTTATTATCCTATCACTAGTCTTTTGAGCCATTCAGTCCCACTTTAACCATTTTTTTTCTTCAACAAGCTATTTTACATATTTTATTTAGTCACAATCTTTATGGGAGAAGCTTATCACATGGCTTGCGTAAAAACATAAGTACTTCTCCGCTTTGTGTTTCTGTTTATTCTTTGGTTTGTTCCTAACTTGACTGAACTATTAAATGTGTACCTCCTCCTCTCTCCTTATGGAACCCTGCTTTTCTTGCTACTGTTCACAAAATAAGACAGTTTCTTAGTAGCTTTCAGAAAAAGATCCAGCCTAGAAGCATGTGTTCTAGAGATACATATTTTTTCCAGATAAATGTAAATCTATTGCCCACAAATGTCATAGTAGTCATCAGTATGATAGGTCAACATCTCTGCAGCCCAAGAATGGTCAAATCCAGGATTTCAGAGTAAGAACTGAAGCACATCATTGCTAAAGAATTAAATTGCAAAAGTAGTCTTCACTCTTAGGTGCACTGTCCACCAAAAGGACAAAAAGATGGATAGTGCCCACAGTTATACAAAGCTGTAATTAATAATTAAGAATGTCTTAGGCATTGGTATCTGATACTGGACTAGCAAAAAATTAAGTATCCATATTGGAAAGCCATTTATGAAAAGGGGGCTGCAAATGTGGCCACGTCAGTGGTAGAGCAAAGCTGAGAGCCAGGGGGGTCAGAGCTGAGATTTGGTGATGGGACCACACCAGCCTAGGAGGAGAATTCTATCTGGTGAGAAAGCAAATACACAGTCCTGCTCAAACCTTTTGAATACTCTCACTGGTTTTCCACTATTTAATGAGCTCGGAGGAGCCTGTTTTGTCTACCTTACACTTTTTCTTCATTAAGCATTTCCTTATAGTTTCTCTCAACACTGAATTTACTCAGCTTCCTCCATCACCCCTGGAATTAGAATCCATCCCTTTGAAAACCTGGTGCTTGCTTTATTTCAGGCAGCTAATCCCCCTCCCGCTCACCCCGTGGGTTACACTACTGGAGCAACACTACTTTGATACTGTTCCTCTGGCAGCAATTAGAATCAAATCAGCACCAGCTTGTTTATAAAAAAGGATGTTGCTATAATGACACTATCAATTCTTCCAAATGTTGTAGCTATTTATCAAGTGATTAAAGTAGAGTAAGTTACTCCAGTTTTACTAGCCTATTTTCCATTGCAACTTAAAAGGTTTTACTGCCCCAAGTACGGCACTTGGACTGCTAATAATTTCAATTTTATTACATTATCATATTTTTTAGATTTATTTCTAGGTTTTGCATAAGATTCAAATTGTTACCCAGTTTATAAAATAAGATAAATTTATCTTGGTCAAAAATCACATTAAGATAATTATCTTGCCCTTTTGCCAGATAATTTTGTTTGTAATATATTGAAAATGCTTATTTTTTGTTTTTCTAACCACTCATTCTGGCAAAAGTGGCAACTTTTTTTTTTTCTGACTCAGGCAACTCAATCTCCCTCTCGTTGTCAAGAGCTGCCATGTCTGCTCCCATTTTCCCTTCTCCACTAAAGGAAGCCCAAACAAAATGTGCCTGCTCTTGGCTTTCCAGCAAGCTACCATGGACACCCGTATTCCTGGCAGGCATGGCTGCTGGTCATGCTATTCTGCAGCGTCAGGGACTCGTGGGGAGTGCTTACTCAGCAGTCCCACACTATGATTACGGTAACACTTGGAGCAGGGCACTGGCAATATGCACACTAACAGACACTGTGACAGCCACCTACCCAACCAATGTTCTATGGTATGCATGTAGCTTCCTTGTGCCCCCCTTGTGCTTCTCTCTGTTAGTGAAAATGTTAATTACTGATAGCTGACAGAAAAGACCACTTCTCACAGAATGAATGGAGGTTATAGGTTTATTCCTTCTCCCTTTTGCCTCTCTGTCAAGCCCTGGTATCCCTGAAGCTGCTGCACTGCCTCCCATCTAAGTCCACACTTCTCCCACGTCCCCAAAACAGCAGGCTGCAGGTAGCACTGTAGCCTGCCTAGGCAATTAATTCAGAGCCGATTTAGCCAGATACTAAGTGTCTACTAAAGCTCCCAAATTGCCAGAAAGATAGTACTTATCAGGTATCAGAAGGAAGTTGCAGCAACTAACCCTAGAGTAAGAAAATGACACCTGCCCTCCACCCTGCTCACAGAGTCTCTGTGGAAGGTTATTCATCAGAGCTTTATCTTCAAATAGCTGGATGTGGTCTTGAACAGCCTCAGTATCTTGGCCCTAGGATGTCTGAAAAGCCACCTATGATCTCCATCATTAGCACTTGAATTAACAGAAATTAGATTTTTCAATTTATGGGAAATTTTGATATTTATAAAACACAGATTCACAATTACATGAAACCTTGCTAAAAGCACTGAACAGTACTTGTTTAGGGGAGAAAAATCAGCTTCGGGAAACTTGTTTAGAATGCATGAGGTTTCCTTTGTGCAAACACAGCATTATTATAAAATAATAATTTATACAGACATGTTTTAACTTGATCTCAAAAATTAGTTGAAATATCTCCTCCTACTTTGAAAATTATAAATGGCATGTGCTGCTTAGTGCTAACAGAAATAACTCTGTCATGCAATAAAGTAAGTACCATTCTGGTGTAGGAAAGGATAGCAATATCCTCAGTTTTGAATAGGCTAAATGTGGATTTTTCAACTATTCTAATACACCAGCATAAGCAGGACTCAGAGGTACCAACAAACAGACTGGGTAATATCCAAAAGGTTTTGATGTATGATGTTGAAATATAAACTTTCTTTTTTGAGTGAAATTATTCACATTTCTCAATATCTAATGTAGCCTAGGAGCTTTATAAAAGCAATTCTCTCTCTGTATTTTCCCCCACTTCTTGCTGAGGGGCCCAGGAAGGTAGAGGGTGCCTCCCATCTTTTTCCTTTTTTAAGGCAGGCAGAGAAAAAGAAGCAATTCAAAATCAGAGAAGACCTAACAGAAGTCCCAAAAGAGAGCTAAAACTAATTTTCTTTAAAATATTTGGGTTCCATTTCAATTTGGGATTAAAGTGAAGATCAGTCTACATTTGTGTTGTTTCTGATAACAGTTCTATGGAATACATGCAGACAGAAATTCACCTGTTTCCAGTGAGAAAACATCTACCTTTCTCCTTCACTTGCTCAGAGCCCAGGTAACATTAAACCTCCTTTGTGCCACCCTCCATTGTCACACAGCCAGCAGCTTGGGGACAACACATAAATGGCAGAAGCCAGGGAGGGAGCTAGGGCTCCCTGCAGTGAGAATGGGTTCGGTTCTGTGGATTTCTCTGTGTAGTCATGGAAAAATCACACCAAGAATTTCTATAAATCACAATCCAGATGGGTTGGCAACAAAAGTTTGACTTCTTTGCATACTCCATATCCCTGAACATTTTTTTCTCTGGTAATGACATGGCGAAGAAGCCGATGATCATAAATATGGAGTGTATCACTCTGTCCTTTAACTCCCTCCTTATTGCTTTAGCAACATAATACATGCATCTCAAATAAATTAAACATGTGACATATAAAATCAGTTCATGCTTTTGGGGAGTTGTCAAAATCCTGAGAAACCAAAACGTTGAAAATCACTTGTCAAAACGTTCCTGGCTGAAGTAGTTAAGCTGTCATCGACAGCTTAAACACTGTTTATTTGAATATGTAAAGCAACTTTTTGAAAAACCAAAAGTACAGAGTCTGTTAATCAGAGTTCTCTCTCCAGACGTCTTCATTCTACCTCCCTCATCTCCTGGGAAAGAAAACTTCACATGAAGTGCAAGGCCATATACACCCACAGTGAAGTAAGTACACTGCTCTACTGACACAACTGATTTGACAAAGTATGGCAATGGTACTACCATGGTACTACAGGATTGTTACTCCGCAGTGCCCATTATTTGAAATGGAGTTACTCTGGGCTTACCACAAAACAGCAAGTAGCATTTTGCAGTAACACAATAAATAACCCATGTCATCTCTGTATCTACACCTTTTGCAGGAACAGATACAGAGCCAATCTGAAAACAAATCTAAAAGTGCTATAATAATGCTGGAATGACATGCCTCTTAAGCTGTTTACAGCTGACAGACTAAGTGAAATGGTATGACAAGGAAGAACACAGTATGTGTTGACAGCCCTGCTTAGTTCCTATTTGAAAGACAAAATTAAAGTCATACTTTCACAAGGTGCAGAATTCTGCTCACCTGAAGGACATTCCCTTAAGCAAGGCATAGTATTAAGCCTCTGCCATCCTCCTCCTCCTGTCGCCCATTTTTAGGTGTAGGCCACTAAGTGGCACACCTCAAAAACCAGTCCTGACTGCCTATCTCAGTAATTGCTTTTGAAAACGTATCATTTAGGAAACTATGAAGAAAGCAACAGCAAGAGCAACCATAATTGTTCACCCTCCATAATTTAAGGGAGCACAGTAACATATGGACAGCATTTGGCTTTTCTTACAGCAGGCAGCACTGCTGGGAAAGAGCAAACATCAAAGGCTGAGTACAAATCCCCTCTATCCATAGAGACACCTTTCACTTGATTACAGGATACAAGAGAAAAACATAAAACCACACTGAATCATAAAAAAAGTAAATAAGAGCTCAGACAGGTCAGAGGAAAGGGCTGGAGACAGACACTAGGAAAACCAGACTGATTTGGCAGTACTTGCACAGCTCTAAGGCAAAGGGAAAAGGAAGGCCCAAAGGACAAATAATGGCAAATAGCTGGCCTTTCATTTTTACCTTGTCCTTGCTAATCTATAGGCTGGCAGTAACAAGAGGCTGTCAGCAATGTGAGAGCAATTTGGTGGGCTCACTCCAGCTATTCTACTTCTAAAAAGAGGTTTCTTCACTTCAAAAGTTCATGCTAATACTTGGCCCTTCCCTCCCGCTTTGGGTGACTCTGTTATTGTACAGTAGATGCCCTGGAGAGAGAAAAGCCAATGTCTGCTAGTCCTTTCCTGTGGGTAAGCCCAGGGATTCAGCTGCTAGCAATGCCAGTCAGTCTGGCTTTTTTAATGAGCCCTGTAATTGATGAAAATTACCCCAAAAGTTGCCAAATGAAGTCATCTTCCTGAGAGAAACTACCAGGAAAGCATTAGGAATATTCTGCACTTGAAGGCATAGGATGCATTCACACTGGAGGGGCTTTACCAGCTCAGCTGACCAGGACCAAGAAGTTGCACTGTCTGTGTTCAAGGGGAGCCTGGCTGCTGGCAGCACCTTCCTTATGCATAAGTGGAGAGCTGGATCCAATTGTAACTTCAGACAAGACTTAGCATGCAGCAGTTCCCAACAGTTTCAGTTGCTGCTCCATGTCTGGAGAACACAGGCAGATCATGAACAGGGGCTGTTCAAAACTTCTGGCTGAAGCTGCAGTTCAGGAATCAGAACAGAGCTGAGTGGAAGTGTTTTTTCAAATTAATGGAAGTTTTGCCTACATATTTCTTCCCACACATGAAGGTCATCGAATGTTTGTGTGCCAAATGTTAGAATTAATGCCATCCTAATGAACTCTGAAAACATTTTCCTGTCAAAACAAATAGAACAAGTTGACATCACTGATCCCAGCATCGACCAAAGAGGAAAAACAAACAAACCATCAGTTAAAAAACTAGAGGTTCTTTTTTGTTTTCTAAGTTCAAGGATGTGAGTCCAGCAGTGCAATGACAAAGGGGAGCACAGTGCAAATGACAAAAGGGTTATGCTCACTGCAGAGGAATTCAGTCCTGAGGAAAAAAGATTGCCTCAGCATCAAGGTCAGCAATACCTGGGCACTACCTCCTCCTAGCATTTGGCACACTTGAGATCCCTTAGTCTGAGCTGCACTGGGTTATTACCTGTGACGTGTGCCATAGGCACCTGAATGGAAAGTAAAGCTTACTAATAAACCTCATCAGAAGCTGCAAACTGATTACATTCTTAAAATCAACCAGCAACTCACAACTTGTCTACCAGGAAACTTTTTCTTTCCTCTTGGAGCTGCCTATCCTTGTGGCCTCCTCTTCCATCTCTCAGTATCCAAATATCTATCCATCCAAGTATCACCATGGAATGGCAACCTTGCTACAACTGGATGTAAATACGAAGGAAGTACATTTTACAGATATGCTGCTAAATTGGGATTAGGGAGATCCAGACTAATGTCTTCCTTCTGACACATGATTTCTGTATGTCCTTTGGCAAAATCATTCCACATGGGAAATAACTATAGCACCTCCTTTGCCTCTCCAGCTTGTTCAGAAATTTGGGACAGGGTTCATCTTGCTGTGCGCAGTTTCTAGCCAAGAAGTGTCTGGTCACAATCTCTCTGGGTAGCTCAGTGGTTCAGCATACAACTAATTAAAGCTAATTTCACTATTCAGACAGTACAGAGGAAGACTTTCTGCAGAATACAGAGGGGGTCTGCAAGCCTGGTGAAAGCAGCTAGGTACCAAGCACCGATGGAATCCCCAAGCTAATGTTTCTCCTCAGCTGCTTTGGCCATTTTCTGAAGGAGATTTTTCACAGAAATTGCTACAAGGTGGAGGTCCTGTTGAAAAGTACAGCATTAAATCTGGGAATAATGACAGAGGAACCAGAGCAGAATTAAAAGAATGAAATGTACTTTGTCGCTCCCTACATCAAACACATTTCCATTTTATTTACTGTTTTAATTTCCAGTTCTCCCTGTGCCACCACCCATGGTTTTTTGAACTGAAAAGTATAGTCTCAGCTCCCATTTCTCCAAAAGTCAGTTGTAATCTCAGTCACTCTCCAGCCCTGCAGTTTTCCTTCTCCTTGACAAGCCTGACCACTTAAATTTCTATCAGCTCAGACATTTACCCGCACCCCTTTCTGTTCCCATCTCATTTCTTCCCCTTCCAGTTTTTGTGATGCCATCATACATCTATGCCAGCACACAGAACATGCAGCAATAGACATATAGATCCTGGCTGTGTTCAGGAAAGGGGAAAGGTTGAAGTGAATAACATCCTGCGTATGAATGATTCCCTTGCTTGCTATACTACGGTGAGCTGTGCTTTCATGTACTGTGATGGATGTGAGTTATGGGTCACTCCCTCACTTGCGAAAATAAATGTATAACACTTGCCAATTGTTATACTGTATATTACAAAATTCTATCACTTAAGATTTATGTACTTGGCAAACCAATCACACAAACAATACAGGTACAGCACAACAGCTCTGCTACCAGTTTTCTCTTGTTGAGACAAGACAGATGCAAAATCACTCTTAGGAATAAAGTGGTGCTACATTATCCAGAGGGGGACATTTTATGGACAAAGAGTTTATCCTATCCAGAGTTTGCCTTGGGTGCAGTGGACTTAGCATGTGTTAAGTAATGCTTAAGTGATTTGCTGAACTGGCCTAATAGCAAAAACCACTCCTGGCTTATTTGCTTATAAATACATTTCAAGGCACTGATTGAAGTCTGTAGTGCCATAAATGGTCTGGGACCCAGTTACTTAAAAGATATCATCTCTCTTTATAAATCTTATGTGGTAATTCAGAACCATCAGCTGTTCTTGCTTTCTTTTTCTCGGTGGACAGTGGGGTGTCTTCAATGGGAGATGCATTAACCTGGAACCTGTCCTCATCAGCTTTTGCATGCAGCAATGCTTCAGAGCACCATTTCAAGGAGAAATACAATGCTGGCCTCTTCAGTGTGACTAACATCAGTTAATCTCTTGAGTGATCATATTAGCAGCTGGGGGCCTGGCTGTGACTGGCCATGTGCTCAGGAAAGCTATTCCAGAAACCATTTTCTCTTCCTCCTCTAACCACAGAACCAGTACAAGGGCTTAAAGGTCACACTCTTGCAAGTGCCACCTGTCCACAAGATCTGAGCTGCCCTGGCAACCAGGTAATGTCACAGAGAGCCCTTGCTGATCACAGTTCCAGCAAGGCTCCCTTAAATACTCACAGCGCCACCAGCACATCTTGGAAAATGAGAGTGGGTCCTGGCCACGTGTATTGTATTTGCAGCCATGTCTTCCATTTCAGGTTTATTTTAATGGGCATGAGCTGCTGAAGCAGGGGATGTTCTTATCTGCTTTCCTCAAGGGAAACAGATATATAAAGTACAGAAGATTGCAGGTTTTTAAGATTAAATGCTATAAACACAGATTAAATTATATGCTTTTTATCCCTTTAAGGAACTCTTGTTCATGACATTTTGTTCCAACTTTCCAAAATTATTTTTACTTACATTCACATTTAGAAACATTTAAAACACAGCAAAGAGGGAACGCATTTGCTGACGTAACTGGCAACACACAACTCAGATCTGCCTCCAGCTACTCCCGAACTGCAGATGGCAACAGAGGAACACTCAGGGCAGCTGAAACTACCTAAGGCAGGGTTGAGCAGGCCCCTCCATGGGGCACCAACAGTGAGAAAAGGTGATCTTGGCCCAACCTCTTCACAAAAACACTTGGGAAAAACAGTGAGGAAAACATTGCCTTAATCTCTGTTTCCATGATGCCAGCAAAGACTGCCTGATCACTTTCTTGAGGGGAAGCTTGATTACTTGTCTTTGCAGTAAGGCTGCCCTGATGAAAAGGAACTGAGAGATAACAAATAGCCACTCACAGGGTAACTGCTTCAGTCGGTTGTTTTGGGTTTGCTTTAGTTCACTGGCTTAAAAAGGTCAGCAACATTTCACCCTGAGGACCCTATTAGAGAATTAGCTTTGCGAAAAACATAACTAACCTGTGGAGCTCACTGTACCACGATATCGTTGAGGAAGTGTAAGAGAGAGGTTTAAATATTTTTTTAAAGGATTGTATATAAGCAACTCTAAGGATGAAATCAAATACTATCAGTATTTTCACTATAGAGAATTCACTGGTATCAGCCGGTAAGCACTGTGCTTCTGGGAATCAAGAACTAACAAAACCAGGGCCTAATAAAAAATTCTTCACACACCAAATGGTAGGTGAATATGACAGGTAAAAACAGTAATACAAATCCAGACTGCTTAAAGACTTCAGAAATAGCTATCCATAGAGGCAGGAACAGGAACTACAGTTGATGAATGGATATTTGACTAACTTTCTAGCTCCCAAGTGATGGCCCTTCGCAACCTTAGAAAGATTAACCAAAAGTACATAAACCCCAGCCTGACCGCAAGGGCTTAACAGGCAACCTGAAAGCAGCATACATATAGAGAAGGTTTCAAATGGAAAGAATCAGTATCCAACTGAAAACGTTTTCTTTCACTGTGCAGGAGACTCAAATGGCTTCTGCTAGGAGCCACCCAACCGACAAGCCTGTCTGAGAATGACATCCTTTAAGTGACTCCTGTCTTTTAGAAAAAATGAAAAATCCCTGGGTTAGAGGGGCAGGGCAGCAGACAGGAGATGTGAGATATTTGGAATGTGCTGACATTTGGAGTACTTTGAATCAGTAAGACTCACAAGTCTCCTTCAAGACAGAGAAGGTCTGAAATGTGCAACGCATCTTGAAATTTCAGGGTTATGGCTGTAAGAGAGTGTGGTAAGGATTTGTGCAGACAGGATGCCACAAGTTCTCCCATTTTGTTACCATTAATGTCAAAAATAAGTAAGAAAACACATCTGTAGCACTACTGGGTACATTTTTCAGAAAGGTAGAAATTGTGTATAAATCTATTTCTAGTGCTGTGTAACGAACTACCTGGCATACACTGGGCTCTGTCCTCAGCAGCATAACCTCATGTATCCTCAGCATCCTGGACCCCTCATGTTCTTCAATCTATTCCAGTTTTGAACAGGTAAGACTTTAGATTTGACCTGAAGGATCTTCACAAGATAAAACCAAAACCAAACCAAAGAAAAACCTACCTGTACTTTTGGCTACAAAGCCAAAATGTCGTCAAGTGTAATGCTGTGTAAAAAAACCTCAGCAAAACACTAACAAAAGCCCCTGCAGCCTTGTGAAATACAGAAAGGGAAACTATGCTGTGAACTCTGACAGTAATAGAAACATAACTAGATTGATTCTAGAGAATTTATTGAACAAAATTTAGTTAGGGTCTTTTTGTTTTGTTTTGTTTTAACGATTTCACACCACTTAATTTTTATGAGCTCGATTATGCCTGTAAGGCACATTCCAGCAGAAGGCTGAGGTGAAAAAGCCTCTCCAGGGAGGATGCAGCAGAAGAAAATGCCTCTGGGATGTGCAGGAGTTGAGCTAACCCTTTCTAGGTATGTGTTTGGTATTACCTAGCCGCTCTCACATTTCCCAGTGGAAAAGCAAATTTGTGGGCCCATGGCTAGGAAGTTTCTGCCTCATCAGCACACTGTGCCCAGGTGTGATAGGAGGCTGATCCAAACCGTCCTTCAGGCATAACAGCTGCAGACTTCTCCATGAACAAGTTATTAAGCTTGGGGACCTGGTCCCTGCACCAAAACCTGGGCTTTATCAGGAAAGACAGAGATCATTGTGCCTCATGTATCCTAACAGACAATGCTGTCAAGTTTGTTCTTAAAAACTCGAAGTTGCTCACTCTAGGCAATGTATCATGATTTAAAACATTGAAAATATTAAACTCAGACCTCAAAATTAACTGCTCCTGTCATCTGCCCAACAGATCAAGCCGTAACTGACACTGAAAGTCATGAACCCTTCTTCTTCCCCAGTAACAGAAACAAGGGCTGGTGCTTAATGGGCAGGGGGATTATTGAGCAATACTATATAACCCTATTACACTAACCTCCTTACCCCACTTAAGCTTAACTCTTTCCTGAAGCAGAGACAAGAGCTCTGGCTTTTCAGGAGGCAGTACGCAGCACTAAGCCCAAAGGCTACTATTACCTCAACCTCCTGATAAGCAGGTGCTTCTCCTTCCACTTCATTTGCCAGATGACAGGACTGCACACTTCCTTAGCAGAACAAGCTTTTAGTGATGGGGCAAAACACTAAAAACAGCATAAAGCATTGTTCATAGCATTTGGGAACCTTGGAACAACTTCAGATTCCACCAGGTGTTAAAACTATTTCAGTTCCACAAATGCAGCTTCCTTCTCCTCAGTGCTGTTGCATACTGAAACGTACACACATTTCCAGCAAACAGGTACAAGTCTTTGCTTTAATCTATGAATGTGAAAGCGCTTCCCTCATTCTCCCTTTCAGAAAGAATTCTGCAGTCTTTAAATGCAGTGTGCACCACATGGGCTTCCCAGAGTCTACCGCTGTGGTCCCTGCAGCAACCAACCAGCCAACCCTGGGTCTGTGCAGCAACCACCACCCCAGGCTTTCTGGGGAGAGGTGCCACAAAGCCTGCGTCTGAAGTGGTCCAGGTACCAGCACAGCACCTCCAGAGCAGAGCTCGGCCTCTCCCAGGACAGCACCCCTTAGCTGCTGAAGCCTGCCTGACCTCTCTAGTTCAGACACGGCTCTTTAACTTCTCTCCCTCCTTGACTCAGCTCTTTGGGGTGATCCAGTAAAGCCTACAGTGCAGGGGCAGCAGAGGGACAGACCTACTGCTCGTGTTTCAGGACTGCTCCACCGGCTGAGCTGCCCCATTTCCTCCCCTGACACTTGTCCCTGGACATAGAAGTTGTGCATGTTGGGCATTCAGTCCCTGTTTTTCTCCCTTTTGCTCATACCTTCCCTCTGTTTTGGATCCCAGTCAAACAAGGAGTGCTTGGAAAAGTGAAAAATGTGAACTCTGGGCAGGTCAGTGGGGAAATTCAAACTGAATTTAGAAACAAAAAATACTCCCCCACCCCAAGAACCATAATGAGTAAGAAATGCCCATATTTACAGTTGACTTTTACAAATCACACTATCAAATGTATCACCAAAATGCCTGGGGTACCTGTCAGTCTCACAGTTACTGTCCTGCCCATACTGAATTGGCAGCACCCTGCATCACACCGCTCTCACGCAGGCCGTGGTGAAAATCTGTCCAGAGCAGAGCTGTGTGCCGTCTCACAGCACTGCCACCCAGGAGGGCTCCTCCAAGGTGAGGGATAAAGGAACAGCAGGACTGATACTGTGTCTAATGTGGCACAAGGTTCCCTCGGCACAACGTGCCCCAGCTAATGAACGGCACTGCCCCAAGTGCAAACAAGCTGGGAAAGGTTCTGTTTTCAAAGCAAATGTATTGCACTTCAATGAAGATTTTTTTCCCCCTAAAAAGTTTTAATATACACACTAAATTAAGCTTGAGAAAGGGGACATTTCATCTTTAATCTATTTACTTCTGAATATTTAACATACAATTCTGGCACCAATCACCAGATTTAACTGGAAAATTACTCACTAATCTGTTTGCTTATTTGGAATAATTGGGTAGGCTGCCAGGGAAGAGGATTTCCTACCCTGTTTAATATCTCAGTTAGTAGTCCAATTTCAGCTTGGCGGCATAATTACTCTGACAGAGCTGTAGCCACAGGGCCTGTGAGTGGGGCTGCTTTTTAAACCGTAAATTATGGAGGATTAGCATTTATGAATTTTAAATCAGGGCTGTGGTAGGAGACACTAAAGCTGCTTAGAGCTTGCAAACCACTGCATTCAATCACCAGTCATTAACACATTCCTTCCCAGGACTTTCTGCAATCACATTTAATAAAAAGGTATTTCTAATTTACCCTGGAATATTGTGGCTCTGTGTCTCCAGCATAACACCAGGGATAAGGAGATCCACTTTCCAGGAAAAAAGCATCACAGTTTAATCTGACCCTGATTTACCTCCCACATGAGACATTAAAGACCTATGTCCTCTGCTTGATTCCTACCATTTCTTTTTCCAGACGGAAAACATGTGATTTGATCCCTATTATACTTAAATAATCACAAAAATGAAAAACTGCTGAAAATCAGAGCTGCAAAGTGGCTGATCAGCAGAGATCTGAACTTTGCTGTTCCCCTTGCTCAGGAGCTTTGGCTTGTGAGCTCTCCACTGTTGTGTTTGCCTGTCAGGCTCATGATGAATCATTATGGGGTAAATCCTTCCTTTGATGTAGCCATGTAACTTCTTTTAAGGCCAATGAGAGTTATGTACATGTACTGAGGGCAGGATATTTTATGCCCTGAAGAAGAAGTCTTAGAGAAGAAAAAAAAAGCCTCTGCCAAAAATCACACCGCTTTGAACTTTGGAGTTGCTCCACTCGGGAGTCTAAAGAGCTCTGAAGCCCTAAGACACGCATCCAAATGCAAATGCTGAGCCCTTCCCCTTACTAAACACATGCATCTCTCCCTCTGCCAGCCTACAATTCAGCAAGGTACTGAAGTTAGTGCTTCACACGACTATTTCAAAGACCAATAGGCATAGAATACCTACAATTTTTATATTGAGAGTTTTCATATATTAAATTATATCTATATATGCTAATAAAAATACATAGATAGAGCCACCTACCACAAACCAGAGCACAGACATGCATGAAAGTTTTAGTTTTATACAACGAAATAAGAAAAGCAAGAAAAAGGTGGCAAATTGGCCAGAGTAAAACTTGATACAGCGCCTGCCATTAAAACCTGAAGGAAACACAGGCAATTTAAAAAGGAGCCTGTCTGAAATCTCACAATATCCCTGTGTAATTATCCCAGAAATTCTCGGAGTTCTGAGTTCTCAAAGCCACCTCCAGAAAGGGACAGGAAGAATTTCCCTGCCTTTGCACGGTGATGGGAATTTGTACGCCCTCCTCAGAGCCTCTCAGCGTTGACCTCTGACATAAGCAGGATACCAGCTGATGATGCATTACACTGCAATCAACAGCACTATTCACTGAAGCAAACAGATGATTTAAGATTCCCAAACCTCATTGAAAGTCACTGGAAATTAGGCACTTTGAAAAATCGACACTTTTGAAAATGCCTTTTAATCTCCTAAATCACTCATGCTTTTGAAAACTTTACTCATGCTAAGTACTTTCGGGGCCTCAGTCAGTGAAAGCTAAACTGAAAGACACTGAGGAAGGACCATTTACACAGAACCTTGCTCAGCTCTTATCTCTCTTCTATCCTCCTAGCAACAATAGACAGAAGGAAGGAGCTCTTGGCAACACCAGCCATGTGCCAAGAATTTATCTGACAGAGTGGCAGGTCCCCAGACCCTATTAAGGCTACTCAGACAGATGGATTTTCTTCCCTCCTGCGCCCAGAGTAGACTTTTTCTAGCTGACCTCCTCCCTCTGAAGGCTGAGTGGTGCCACCACTTCTCCCTCAGAAAGATACAGTCCTTACTGCTGCAGGAGGAACAATTTCACCCCTTCTTGAATAGTGCAAACTGTCCATGTTTCCAGCACCAGCCCCATGCATTGTCCCTTCTTCTACCTCTTCTTTCCTGCACACAGCTAAAAAACACTTCCTAATTGTACTTTTTGATTGCCCCACAGTGTTCACACTGATGCTAACTGCACATGCACTCCATGGGTATGCATATAACAAGGGGACAAATGGTATAACAACCAGGAAGAAGAAATCTCTTTAGCATTCAGAGGCTGAGAGGTGATTCTAAATGTTTTTTTGTCCCTCTGAGGAACAGCTGAGGGCAAAGAATGGACACACACTGGTGACCAGAATGAAATGCTCACCAGAGTATATATTTGCAACTTTTTAAGTCTAGGACATGAATTGAGATTTGGGTAGGTGGCAAGACCTTAATGTAGAGCTATGTCTGAGCCTAGTGTATGTCAGGAAAGGACTCACCTTGTCCCTAACAAACTAGAGCAGTGCCCAACCTCTAACACAAAGGGCTGTTCTTTGCAGGTAAAAATAGACTGCAGCAAGTCACCTAAAACACTTCTTCAAACACACTCATCCATACCACCTATCATACTGTGGGAGGGGAAAGAGGCATGGTACAAGGAGCTAAAACAAAAAAACAAAACCATTTTAGTAGCTGTGCACTGTCTGGGAAAGCACCAAACAGCAGGACGCACCCCAAAGGGCTGTTTGGGCTGGCTTTGGGAGAGTTGCTGTGATCTCTGCAAAGACAACATAAGGGCTACAACAGAGACCTGATTCAAAACTTTGACAATCAAAGTCTGAAAGGAATAGAAACTAAACAATTTGGACTCAACACCTACACAGCATCTCTAAGCAGCTTCAACTCCTTAGCATTTGGGCAAAGAGCTAGAGCACTTGCTTATTCCTCTCAGTACTATGTAATTGCCTGAAAATGTTGGCTGCAGCCAGAAGTTACGTATTAGTTCTCATAAATCAAAGAGAAATATCCTCTACATTCAATGTCTATACTGTAATATTTCTAAAGACATCCAAATCTTTTCTTATCCCACAGGGTTTCTCTCTGTGGCTCTGAAAGTATCTCAAAACTCGCAAAAGAAGAAAACATTTCTTCCCCCAAGGCAAGTAGGAGGGGGGCAGTTTTCACCTTATATATAAGCGACTGATAAAACTTTGACTTGGAAATCTCTCTTCAGAAGGCCTAATATGCTTCCTGTGCCTGAGAAATGTATAATGTATAAAGCAATCCTGCCTGCCTCATCCTCAAAGCCACCTGAACAATCTCCTTTCATTGGCCATGGGGCTTTACAAGCAACATCTCTATACAACCAGGTGGCCTGGCATATGGCCATGATTTTCTGCCACTGCAGCTAGAACCATTTTAGACTTATATAACTTTTCCTCTGAAAGGTTGGTTGCTGGCAAATAGAGTCACCACCATTTCGTCTGACACAGGAGAGTAGCTATTACTGCTCTGCCTTCCTTCCAATGCTGTACCAAGACTGAATCTTTCTCAACTTACACCTTGTTTGGAAAAGTGGTCAGTGAGATGCTATGGAGAGACTCTGAGATACATCACTTAAGAGCTATGTTTGATCACAGGTGGTTATACTGAGCGTGGCATCGATAGCAAAACTGCAAGAATATGCTAGTATACATTGTTTAGCTGTGCAGGGAAAGATGGAAGGTAAATAATATAGTGATAGCTGCTAGCAACTAAATGTTCTTTTGCCTGAAGGAAAAACAAAAATCTTTGCAGATGCTGGTGCATGAGGACTGGTAGCACGAGCTACATTGAGTTCAATACTTAGGAGGTTCATAACCTGTATAATTCTACGTTCTGCAAACTGTAGCCTTTTGGCATTAGCAAGAAGGGAGCAGAGATTTCAGGTTGCTGCTCTAAGGGAGGAAGAATCAATTGAACTCATCTTACCCATCCAGTGCAGAAGGCCTCGATGGGTGTGGAAGACAGGTTATATCCTTCTGCAGAAAACAGATCCAAACACAACCTTATTCAGACAATTTTGCTGCCACCAACTCTAAAGGCCACAGTGCATTCGTCTCCCAAGCTCTGCTTCATGATACTATGAAAATTGGTTCACATTGGATTTTATCTTGGTTTTGGTCTTACAGCACAGGGTGAAATTGCTGTCTCAAAATGATGCAGCATGTTGAATACTTTGCCGTTACCTTTCATGTTCATGTGTGAATTTCCCTTTCTTCTATGCAGTCAAGTACTTAACGAGTGATAGCTGAGACTACTTTCATTAGTGTTAAGGGGATAGCTAAAGAATTGAAGCATGTGAGTCATTTCTCATGTATAGCTTGATATACCTATATACTGTGGAGAGCATAATCCCATAAACTTCAGGTTTAAAAATAATGCTCTCACTGGAAAACATGAGGGACTCATCACTGAAAAATATACCAGTCAAGACTGTAGATCTGTAGAAATTCTGAGAGACAGAAGATCAATGAGCATGCCACCTAATCACACCCCAGACAGCAAAAACCTCACCACTGTCCTAGGAGCACTGGAGTCACAGGAGGAGCTTTGAAATAGTTTGTCCATGCCTGTTACATGAAGGAAGAGGAAACCAAAGGGGATGTGAATCCTGAGAGACAACCAAGCTAGGTTAGAAGTACACCATGCAGATACCACTGCAAAGGGTCCAAAAACTCTTCAGGACACATGTGTCTTGCTACAAGAGGTTAAATGCTGCCCTCTGCTTCCTGGTTCAACATGGGGAAAAACTATTGAAGTAGGGAGGAGAAGGGGCATCAGGTCAGACGTCTCATAGGAAGAGGTGTGGCAGTAGACATCTCTGAGCTTCGTTTTCTCTACAGGGCTTAATGCATATATTTAGTACACTTGTCTGTGCATGAAATTTGCAGGTTTTTATCATGTTCAAATAGAAAAGCACTTCAGCTTCAAAACCAGTATCTTCCTCATGTATCTCCTTGTGTATAACAAAGACAATTTCTCCCACAGACAAGCTGAGAGAACTATAAGGTCTTCTTTGTTTGCCAATATTTGCTAGATGGTACCAAGCCAGATGCTCCTACTGGAAATACACTACTGAAGGAAACAGCCCTATGGAAAGGGAAGTGCAGTGTACTTAAATAGGGTCCTCTGTAGGGGTCCCACTCCACTACCAGTATCACTCCCCGAGCATCATGAGAGAGCAGGACACTCTCTCTGCTCTTCCTGAAGCATCTACTGTCAGCATGCACAGTTCTTGTTTCTACATTGTGAAGCTCCAAAAAGCCTCCCTTCATCTTTCACCTTGAAGGCTGAAAGTTTTAATACAGAAAGTTTTAATAATGAGACTCTTGGACTACAGATTATAACTGATCTATCACACCAAATGGATCCCGAGTTAGATCCCAAGCTGGCGTGACTGACTTCAACACAGCTATAGGCTGTTTTATTCTGCCTGGTGATCTGCTCCTCTACAGTTAGTGACATCTCAATTTCTTTTTTAATAAGCAACAGGCCCTGTTATAATGGTATATATGGAAGGAGAGATGTAAAAGCTTATAATGTGAAAATTGATTATCATGTACTTCAGACTATTTCCTGCTGTGCCCTTTGTTTTTGTATGCGTGTTTCATTTCATTACTTGGAGCTGTTTCACTGTCTCTGAACTACACTATGAAATACATTAATTATCTCATTATATTTGGGGCAAAACCTTCAGTCCTTCTTAAAAACCATATTCACTGAAAACCATCTTCAGGCTTCATAGGGATTTCAAGTGTGGTGAGAGAAGACAGGACTGCAGCTACATCACAGCACACACCAGTTAAAACTCCGGTTCTGTTTGTGCTTGTACAACTCAAAATGCAACCAAAAAATGAACACAAACTCCCCCCTGCCAAAAAAAACCAAACCAAACCAAACCAAACAAACAAAAAATCAAACAAAAACAAACGAACAAACAAAAAAACAGCCCAATGTGGGTTTGCCTCTTTTTAATTAATTTTCAAAATAAAATTGCTCTCAGGTTCCCAACTCATATGTCAAAGTGTGAACCCACAAGAACTTTTCAAGGCTTAGTCATAAACTTCCAAAATAGAGGAGAACAGAAATGACAGGTAACTTTACTTATAGCCCTTCCAGAAGGTGCCACAGAAATATGGCAACGTCAGCATCCTGAATTAGCCTCTGTATCAGGTAAAAATAATAATTCTATTTTCATGAATAAATCTTAATTAAGATAATGTCTTCTCAAAGCATGAAGTAGAGGAAGGTAGAAAAAAAATCTGTCACACACTATCCCATTTTAAATCTAGGATTGGGTTGGGGTCATTTTGTAAAGAAAATGATGTTCCAGGCCCATCACAATTTGTGAAAGTCAGGTTAAAGTAAAAGCAAAATTCCCCATTGTCCTCACAAGATTTCTTGCCCTGTTCTTTTGCGAATATGGTAGAATGGGTGACGGATGGGAGGCTGCCCCTTTCTGGAGTTCTTGCTGTGTTTTGTGATAACTCATTATATTTCTTTCTTTACAAATAGCCCCATTAACGCTCCAGAATTGAACAGAATCATAAGGCTTGAAACATCCCACTTCCATTCCGGTAAAGCTAGAGGTATTGTTTCATGAATTACAGAGCTGCCAAAACCTGATTTATCCAAGCAAAGCCTTCAAAGCCCGAGTCACGGATATTTATTTATTTATTTATTTAGGACTGTGAAAGAAAATACTTTTTACTGAGATAAGGATGATATAACCTAGCTACAGTTTTATTTAAATTGAATTATGTGTCTTTTATATTTCTTCAACAATGTGGTTGATGGAAATGTTTTAGTCCTTGGGTTTTTTTTTTCCGAGGCTGAACTAAAAACCTTATTAAACCATTTATAGAAAATTTACAAAACAGAAGAGAGTCAAGCTCTTTCAAAGTCTCTGTGGCCTCAAAACCATATATATTCTGAGATTAGATGTCACTCTTAGTCAGATGATTCTAAACAAGACTGCTATAATCCTCTCTGCTATGGTGATATTTATTTTTGTCTGAAAAACTTCAAAGCAGGCCGTGACAGATAATCAAAATCAAAATTTGCATTCCAATGAGAGTTTCTTTTTAATAAAGAAGAATAATTCTCACAGCTCTCCTGTAAAGGAGAACTGAACTCGCTCACTTCCAGTTCGGGGATTCAGGGTGTGCGGTTTATTTTTTTTATCACCTTTCAGTAAAGTTTTTGATACTTTTGAGCACCAAGTAAACACACCACTGAAACCAAACCACGTAATCTTTGTTCAGAATCTTCCCCAGAGTAAACGAACATTTAGGAACCACCATCAATACATAGTCCTACAACTGCCTTCCTGGGTGAATATTCCACAGACATAATGTTTTCCTCTGGGAACTGGAGCGAGTTTTCAGTGGCAGCTGAGACCACACGGGCAGTGAACAAACAAACCTGCTTTTCCTAAATGTGCACTCTTTTTCGAACATTTTTCCTTTTTGTGTTGGCGGTGGCAGTGGAGAGCTCTGCCTGTGGACCAGGACCTCAGCATGGCAAACCCTGCATCACACCAAGACATCTGATACTCTACAGACATTTGTGACATCTCTTCAGGGGTAGCCGAAGACACTCTGCGCTTCCACTTCCCCTTACAGGCCTGTATGCACACAGTCAGGGCTGGCAGCCCACCTGGGGAGGAGCTGAACAGTGATTTTGTCCAACCTACCTCACTGCCTGTGATAAATTGCTTTTGGGAAGGAGAGCCATTTGGTAGAAAATGCGCTGCATCCCTGGGTGCCAAGACCACTGTTGGCCAGCTCTTTACAGTAGCTGTGCACAGATGAGGGAAGGTGCTTTTCCTTTTCCAAGTAAATCACCAGCCTGGCTAGTGTCCTTGCTGTAGCACAGATCTCTTTGTCCTTTCTCAGTACTATTGTTTCTTTCCTTTTCATAGTATTAACAAAAAATTAAATACCCAGAAATAATGCACTTAACTCTGTTCATAAAGCTATACTGGGGCTTCCAGACTCCCAGCTTTTACCGAAGTATTGATGCTGAAATGGCAGTATCATTCCCCTCTCTGAAGCAAAACTCCTTTGCACTACTTAAGGAATCCTCCTCTCCTCTCAGTGATACACAGGAGGAAGGGTGAAAAGCAGCACAGTCATGAGGGTGGTCTAACAACTCCACAACACTTTTGCCAAGAGCTCTGGAAAGGGCTGAGCAGAAACAGCTACAAGAGACATTGCCCCAGACTCCCACTTACTTTCATGATAGCTTTGTATGAGAGGAATCCACTTCATCCCCTTGGAAATGAAAGGCAGTGTGGGACAAGGTGCCAAGAAACTAGGTTCTCTCTGGTGGGACTTTCTGGAGAAGCAGGACAGTTGCTTTAGCTTGGTATAAGACAAGGAGGCAGCAGCCCTTGGAGAGTATCAGCTCACCAGCCCTAAATGGCCATAAATCCCTCTGCCAGATATGGTGTTTGCTGGCAGTTTTTGGCAGGGCTCAGTTGCAGATTAGTGTAGTCCCCTATATGCAAAGCTGGTTTTGCACGTCCTTTGTTATGTAAACAAGACACTAAAACACATCTCTCATCCTTTAGGGCAAAAGGGCTGCCTGTAAACTGCAAAATCTCACTTCTGTGTGGCAGGCTGGTCAGCTGTTACACCTAATCCCTTTCCAGTTTGCTGGAATATATTTTTACATTCCCTTTCCAGGCAATATAGCCTGGCCCATGTTGATTCTCATTCACAGTTGCACAATTGCTTTGTTAGCACCTCTACTTTTTTATTAATGGCTTTAATAGTGGTCATTCCACAACAGCACCCTGTTGAAACACACATGAAGGAAAGCTTAAAAAGAAAACCTTTGTGACTGCTTATTTCATGGGCTGCTTTGATATTCTGATCTCACCCCACTTAAGTACAGTTCTGGAAAGTGAAGGACAGCGGTGTAAGTCAATCTCAGTTAAATGCTAGCTTTGCTCATTTAACAACGCAACGGGCACACTTGGCTGTGTTCACTAAAACCTTGTTTGATACCAATTAAGCCTTAAAAAAAAAAAAACCTCCATTAATAGTCTGAATGCTTCTCAAACTCACTTTGCAATTTATTTTGAAAAGACTCAAAGTTGGATGAAACTGCAAAAATCTGCCAAAGATTCAATGAAAAGGGCTGATTTGGAACAAATGGTAGTTTTAATAACGATAAACCTCTGCATAACTTTAAAGTGGGCTCTAAATCTGTCTCTATCCTCTTTATACCTTTAACTTCATCCTGCATAAAGCACTAAGCACAATTTTCTTCTTGGAAACGTCTCTTATAATTGAAATTTTCTTAAAGAGCTACTTAGCAAGAACAGTCTGATTTCAGAATAGTAATTGACTTTTCTCGGGTACACCATCTCCATTTCAGACATTTCATCTGGGGCCTGCTCAGAGTCAGCCTTCAGTTTTGATGGGAATGTATAGGCAAAGTATTTGGAAGAGAAGCAAAAGAAAGAATATTTCCCTTCCCACCATGCTGTCATATTACCTCATTGATCAGCAAGCTTGTATTTCATGCCTTGCTGAAACATAATTTTTGAGGCCATTTACTCCATTGGTAAGAAGGGCTGCTTTCATTTTTGTCTTTTACAACAAAACAAAAAGACTGCAGTAAGTAAACCCACACCTGAAGCCTGTCTTGGTTTATTTTATTTTAAGTTTTTTGGGTTTTGTTTCTGAAACTCCCACAGGTCCTAATTCCTGCTGAATAAGAGGATGCTTACACCTCACTTGCAAAAGTACACCACAAGTCCGGCTTGAAAAAACAACGTACGTAAAACCAGAGACAGCATTTTTGCTGAGGGCTGACAGAGCACACCCTTGGGACAGCAGGACCCTGGTGGCTAACATGACAGACATCAAGCAGAAAAACAACCACTTTTGGGGAGCTGCCCTGACAAAGCTTCAAGTGGCACCAGGGTACCTATTATGACTGCTCCTCTATTTCTAAGCAAAATGATTTCAAACACACAGAAAAGACAGCCAATAATGAGAAACTTGCAGCTGTTCTCGAAGAAAGACTTTTTTTTATTGTACCCCAATCCAAAATACTTTAAACCAGTTTTATCAATAGCGATAAATCAGTACGATGATATGATGTCTCTTTAATCTTTTCTAAAACAAAATTTTTTGAACTTTTGAGCATGGCCTTCCCAAATGGGTTAGGTCTTCTAAGACAGCATCAAACCTTCTTTTCCTTGCTTCCCATGTCAGCCCGAATCCCAATAGTTATGAAGCACAAAAAAAAGTTCAAAGTAAAATATAAATTACCATCCCCTTCAAACACAAGTAGAAGTCTTATTAAGTCTCTAGTGCTTGAATCACGTCCCATGTCTGTTCTTTAGACCTTTCTTCCTTTGTGAGGCATAAATGGACACATCTTATTGATTTTCTTTCAACCTGGATCACCTCGATTGCTGTGAATATGGCAGACAAATCCAACTCATTCTCCCGCAGGGAATGAGGAAGAATGCAGACGAGAAGCTGGGGAAAGTCTTCTCACAGTGGGATACCAAGAGTCATTACGCAAAACCCCAAGTCTAACTGCTTGTAATTCCAAGACCTTTTTCTTTTCAGCTCCTTCAAAAAAAAATTTTTTCTAACACTGAGAGCTCTTTCTTAAATTTTTTATGAATATCATTTTGGCTACCATATCAATTTCTGAAGGTGTTTTTGTTTAAAAAGAGAAGTATCAAATAGGCCAGCGATGGCTGCAAACCCTGATACATACATATTGTTAATGACAAGTGACTGTAAACAGGCATTGGTCAGAAAGAGAAAGTCAGAATCAGAGAAAGCATTGTTTGAAGCTTGACAAAAAAGCTAGTTAAAACTTTTTCCTTCTAAGTTGGCTCCACTTTGTTGTTTTTTTTTTTTTTTTTTATCATTTATAGACTTACTTTTCTAAGGACAATTGTATGAAATGAAAGGAAGCGTAAAAGTAGAAAGATTTTTGTGCCTTACACCAAACCACTTACTGTACATGAAAAAGGGATTTACTGAATCAATTTAGTTGTGTAAGGTTTTTTAAATCAAGTGAATGATTTCAGTGAAGTGGAAAAAGGTGGCAAGAATGTGCAGCAACCCAAGCTTTGCTCCTAAAAGCAACAGAAAAGACACAATTGAAATGCAGTGGGACCTCTGTGGATGAATTAGACAGACTGTGTACAGACACTTTGCAGTGACAATCTGCTTCTGAAAGGGATATATTAAGTGCTAACTGCACTGAGGACGTAAATTGAAGACACAATATCCAAGGACTAATTTCAAAGCACTTCTCCTTGTTAAATGAATTGCTGAAAGAGCAGGGTTTAAAAGACTTTGCTTTGCATTAAAGGATTTGAACTACACCTATCAGCAGAATGTGCCAGCAAACTAATGCTAACATAATAAAACCACCACTGTCTTTTTACCATCCCCTGAGCTACACCATCACAGCAGTAATGAGCTGAATATCTCCAGTGGTTCTCAACACCCCAAGCAAAGTGCTTTGCCTTGGTATTCAGTCTCTACCACATAAAATTAACATCACTTTTATAGCATGAAGGGAAAGGTCTAGGTCATTAGTAGTTTAACTACATGAAATTCCAGAAAATAAGATCATCAGCGGCAAATTTTTAATGCTTCTTAATGACATGCTTAGACATGATAACTGTATGTTCAATTATTTCAAAAGAGTTTTGAACAACATAAAATGGGATCTTGGAAGGTGCAGAAGATATTCTAACTTTCTTGATGTTCCAGTTTTATATTAGCCTCTAGTTGTTTCACAAAGTAATTCTGGTATCAATATGGATAGAGCTTGGGGGATTTCTCAGAATAATTCTTCCCACAAATATCCATCCAAAGAAGTGATGCTGTTAGTCAGAATTTGCCCAGCAGGCTAGCACCAAGCCCTGCATTACCTATGTGCTCTCCATTTCTGTAAATACATACATTCTGTGAACACGTACAATGTAGTCACTGATTCAAATGTCCACAGGAATACCGACAAAACACAGCAAACAGCACATGTAAATATGTCAATGACAGATATCATGCTGTTCACAGCAGAGTATTTGAATAAAGGAAGAAGGGATAGATATGAAGAATAGGAGAGGTGTAGTTAGGAAGCCATGTCTTATGGATGTGCAAAAGTATCAAAAGGAATGACCTGTGCTGTAACTGAGAAATATCAAAATTATGACGATTTCATAAAAACAATCAAATGACCAGTGACTGAGGTTAAAATAGCATACTTTCCAGTAAGATGGCACCCTTTCCAACAGCCTAGTTGACAGAGCACAAGACAGACATGCTTAGAGACATATTCAGGCTTTCTTTCACCTCAGCCTTTTTGTATAACCTTGAATAAACCTTTATCTCTTCAGTACATCATTTCCTCTAAGTACACATGAATATTGTAGGGCACTATTCAAATATCATAGTAGTGGGAATTATACAATAATCTAATATAGTAATTTAAAGATTGGCTATTCAGAAGAATTTAGGCATATTTTTCCCTGTTTTAATTTTTAATATAGTAAAAAGCAATGCATACAACTTGTAAGGTCCAGCTATATCACCTGGTAGAAGAATCCAGATGTTCCCCCTTCCAACGGCATCATTAAACATGAGGCTGATGTGAAATATTTATAATGAAGGTGAATCATAGCCCACAGAGGAGGAATCTAGGGCTGTATCTTCTACTAGCATCAAGCACAAAAATGCAAATACACTGAACAAATACCGCATTAACTTTCAAATCACATGTTCCATGTCTCACAAAGTAAGATACAATTTAGTTCTGATGCAGGTGACAGATGGTAGCAAGAGACCATCAGTTTGGAAAAAAGTGCAAAAACCAGATTTCTAAAGAAACACCCAGTGACCCAGGATGTAGAAGCCTAGGACTTGAAAGTGACCTCCTGGGCCAGGGAGAACGCTTCACTCTTTTGTAGGAAACGGCACCATAGGATCTGTTTCTCAAATTTACCAATTCCATCTTAAAATTCCTTTGGTCACTTGTGCCAGTCACTCTCACAAAGGCTGTTCTGAGGATTAAAAATCTCCTTATTTACAGGTCATTTTTGTCATGCTTAATTTAAACCCACTCATTCCTGTGCCTGCACTGACCTCTAACTTAGTCTGCTCTTACCAGCTCCCAGCTTTTGCCCTCAGTATTTTATTAATATACTATCTCCTTCAAGCTTTTGTTCAGCAGAGCTAACAATACAAGGCGTGCAGTGTCTTTCACCTTAAGTGCTCTTTGCATCTCTCCTATACCAAATTAATCCTTAAACATGGGAAGCCGTATTGTTGCTCCATGCCTTACAAATCCCCTTTGCCATCTCTTGCAATATCTGTTTCTGGATCTTTTTGCATGTGTCTTTTTAGAGCTGTTCAGTTGATTGTATTGGTACCTCTGATTCTTCTCCTTCCAGATCAAGTTCTAGATTCATCTCTCTTTTTAACTCCACTAATACTGTTTATTTTTGCTTGACCTGAACCATGTTCACTGAAACTGATGCAAATACACCAGTTGGCTTAAGTCAGTACTGAATCACACACCAGAAACCTGGTCTTTGATAGGAAACAGAATTACAGAACATTTGAGGTTGGAAGCCACCTCTAGATTTTGTCTAGTCAGCTGCTGTTCTGCTCAACACCAAGCCAACTACAGCACATAACTCAGGGCTGGGTTTTGAATACCTCCAAGGATGGAGGCTCAGCAACCTGTCTGGGCAACCTCTTCCAGTCTTTGACCACCTTGAAAGTCAGTGAAAAGTTTTTTTCTTATGTGAAAATGGATTTTCCTGTACTTCTATTTGTGCATACTGTTCTGGCACTACCGAGAAGAGTCTGCCTTTTTTTTACCTTCACATCAGGTATTTTTACACATTGATAATATCCCCTTGAGCCTTCTCTTCTCTAGGCAATCCCAGCTCTTCCTCATGTCAGATGCTCCTATCCCTTGATCATCTATGTGGTCCTCTGCTGTGCAAACTGCTGCACCTGTTGGCTGCTAATCACCGTCTCTGCTTGAACTTAAAAACATTATACCAACATATGATTTATAATCAAACCTAACATTATATCACTACTTAGTTTAAATGGATCTAAATGCAAAAAAAGAGGGAGCAACAACAGGGTGTTTGTCTCCTTTCACATATCCATTAAGCTATCCTAGACTGGCTCACTGTGCTAATTTGGAAACTGAAAAATTTTACAATTGTCAACTGGCCCAGTCATTAGAAATTAACAATTATCACCGCACACAGCATTTGAAGCACCAGTCTTGTCCACAATAAGAAACTGCATATCTGTTTGGCACAACAGTGGTCCTGAAGAGCTGACGCACACTGAAACAAAACATACTCTGAGAGAAGTGGTGCAGTAAACCAGATTCCAATTCCTTTCTTCCTGGCATTGATAAACCTTCTGCTAGGCATTATTAGTTCCCACACCTTTGCAATGCCCCACATACTGATGGGCAGTGAAGTTATACAGCCCATAATAGCAAATTACTGTCACCCAGCCTCCAACCCTACAAAAATCCATTCTAGGAATCTGCTTCCACTCTTCAGGCAGTACTTCAGTGGCATCTCACTGACGTGAGACGCCAGTGAGTTCTTACCACTCCAAATAAGAAACTTACAGCTCAGCTCAGAGAGGTACTGTCAGAATCCACCTAACCTTACTTGGAGAACCTGGATAAGCTTATTAATGTAAGAGCAGCTCATGCAGGACTCCTTCAGCATAAAGAGATATGGTGTCTTGCTTATATATTCTTGCAAACCTCAGACTATCATCACCTAGCTAAATGCCTGTGAAGTAGGCTCTTATGAGGAAGACAGAAAAAATGGCCAGTTTTAGTGATTAACTGAATTGCCACAGCATAAACTGAGCACTGCATTCTGTGCTCTCTCACAAGACAGAGAGCAAATAAGAACTGGCTGGAAAACATTAATAAAAAATGATCTGAATTTTCTGATTTATCAACAAAGTACTATTTCATAAAATGACACAATTTCAACAAACTTCTGGCTTCCACTTTTTTCCCAGCAGGCAACCAAGCCTTTGGGATACAAAGCACTGCACATATGTATGAAAACCTTGCAGGTGCTGCCTGATATGGATTTTTTTAAGGGGTGCTTTCACTGCTCATGTCTATCAGGCAGACGACTAAGGAGCCAGGAAACCATTTTGTTTCAAAAGTGCCATTCTTCCATCTTTCCAAAAGGAATCAGGGTATGGTTTAAGCTAATCCTTCCAGGGTTTGTTTGTGGGTTTTTTTGTGTGTTTGCTTGTTTTTTTTTTTTTTTTTTTTTTTTTTTGTTTGTTTGTTTGGTTTTTTTGTTTGTTTGTTTGGTTTTTTTTGTTTGTTTGTTTGTTTTTTGTTTTTTTTTTTTTTTTTGTTGTTGTTGTTTTTTGTGTGGTTTTGTTTTTGTTTTTGTTTTTGTTTTTTTTTTGGGGGGGGAGAGGTTATGTTTGGCTTGCTTTGTCCTGAATCAGCATAAAAAAATGTTTCTGGAAAATGGAACAACTCTTGCAGAAGTTAAGAGCATACTTAGTTGCTAGCTGCACTGCAAGTGCAGTTAACACAATCAATACATCATTGCAAAGCAGAACACAGATGATTGTGATTTTGCATAGGTAAGCAGGCAGCAAAGCAGGTGAAACGGGTATAGCTAGTCCTTTTCTTTCTGTATCTTAAAAAAAAAAAAATAGCATCCTTACTCTTGATTTTGAGATTGTTTTACTTTACTACTATTTTTCCTCATCTCTAGATCCTTCCCAAACAGATACTTCTCAAAATCTACTCTTTATCATATTGCCCATTCCCAAAATTGCGACATCACATAGCTCTTTACTGCTTGGATAAGAGTAGCATCTAATTACTGGCCCCCTGACCCAAAAGGAAGGCATGATCTTTTGTCATAATATTCAGTAAAGACCAGGCTTTTCACCTACCGAATGCCATAACCACTTCGGGCCTGCATGCCATGGGTTCTGAAAAGCAGAAAAAGGTATCAAACAGAACTTTTCGGGCAAGGAACTTGCCTCATTTGAAGCATTCTCTCACTTCCATCTGGCCTCCTGTTATCCCAAATCCTCTTGATTCCATGATGCAACTAAGCTATTTTATCTGTAAGGAGTCCCTCCTGAAGAATTACATTATCAAACTACGGGGTAACAGAAGCCCACTTCTTTTCCAGTCAATCTTCAATGAAATTAAGCAGCTCCACATCTCAGCTGGAACTAAACAATGTACTTCAGGTCTCTACAGTTATTTATATGCACCCTCCTGCCCATGGATGGTGTTACATTGAAGAGAGCAATTCTCATTAACTTCCCTTTTATTTTGGATGTCACAGACTGAAAATACTTGGCTAGGGTTTATGCTTGTGTATGGATGGTTGCTGGTCCTTAACTCTTCAGAGTTAAGTAGTTTGTATTACCCACCTCAATATTAATTAGGTTCTCTGTGCATTGATAGACTAGGAAAGGCAAATTAGCTTTCCAGCTTCTTTTATTTCACTAGAAGGTGAAGGCAGACAGAATATAAAGGAGTAGGCAGTTAATTTCAATCTTAATGTTCATTTAATGTCATGTCTGTTCCTACCTATATCAAACCAAAAAAGCATTTTTGATACAAGAAGAGCAATGATAACTACAACTAAGTGTAACTACTAAAGCATAAAATATCATCTTATGGCAGTTTTTGCTACTCATTTTTAATACATCAGTGACACAATATTTCCCCCATATGCTTTGTTATCTCCCCAGTTCTAAAAATCTTTATTAATTACACTGATTAGCTAATCAATGCTCATTTTATTTCAATTAGGAATGAAAGTCTTATATCCACAGAAGAAAATGAGTTGGAATTATTTAGATCCTAGTAGATAAAGAAACATCAATGCTCTTTGTGTTTGAGTCAAAGTGAGAGGTCCTGCTACCAGCATCATGCTCAGGCTGCTAGGCAATGCACGACTGTATCTCTATGGAACAGGTTACATCAGGCAACATAATTTTTCTTTATCCTTGTATATATCTCTTACTGACCAATTCCATTCTGGACTTCTAGAACTTAATCTAATTGCTACATTTAATCACTTTTCTTTTATCCACTTAACTTTATATTATTTTCCCCTTGCAAAGTAGGAATAGAAATCCCTAGACAATAAAAAAAAAGAGAAATAATAAAATGTGTAAAGTTTTAGACTGTAAAATATGTTCTGAACCTAAACAATAGGTTGAAAATAATAAAAAATTTAAGCTAACTTGCAATAAATGATAAAAATGTTTTCTACAGAATTTGAAAGAATGAACTGTATAAATTATTTGTGTGAAAACAGCTGCATTTCCAAATGCAGGGCTTAGAGCCCTGTTAAAAATTCTAAAAATTAAACAAAAGAGGACATTTTTTAAAAGAGATAAGGCTCAGTGGGATTTATTAATGCACATCTTTCAGAAATATTCTTACTTGTATAATGCAAGCAGTAGGTTAGCATGGACTTCCAAATTATATTTAATTGGACAATTATTCAAAGTGAAAAACCCAACACAGTAAACTAAGGAGGTCTTTAATAAACACCTTGTCTCTTCAAAAAAAAACGGGGAAGTCATTTACTGACCCAAGAGGCACAATTTTGTCTTTGGTAAATTTATTTTAAAGTAATTGCCAACTCCAGGAATAACAATTTTTTAAAGAGGAACATGGCACTCTCAGGCAGAATAATAAATTGGTCTGTGCCCTGTATGATGGCCTAATCACATTAGAAAGATGTACATGTAGTTGTCTGAGGCAAATAGAGGATGTATATCACCTGGTCTATGAACCCTCTAAAACTCATATTAATGACATACAGCTTTCCTCCTCTCTCCAGATCAGGACTGAGTATTAGAAGAGAAAAGACAAATGATAATTTACACATGGGCTTTGTAGTTCTGCACTACTGTCCCTAGTTACATTCCAACAGAAGTGTTCCCATACAGAAGTCTTCTGCAGTCTCCATTTCATTAATCTGCCCTCTACCAGCCAGTACTCATCACCAAGAATGAGTTCCATGTTAATAGCATCACCTTTAAAAAGCCCTAACTTCCTCATAAAACCCAAATGCTACAAATCCCACTGTGACTAATAGCAAATTAAAAGTACAAATCAATACTTAAAATGTTAATGTTGCTTCACCTTAGCTGGAGAAGAGCTCTACTAGGACTACCACTCTGCCTTCTATCTGTCAGGATATGCTTTTCAGATATTGGTACCAGACAATGGTGTTTGGTAACAAGGCTTTAAGGCTTGGACACATAAATGTTAAGGACAGACTGTACTTCTCTGAGTAGTTTGCGTGCCTTCAGTACTGGCACAGAAATAGCCCCAATGAAATAGCTCCAAGAATAATTCCTGAACTCCACAAGTGAGTGTAATACTATCCTGCATGCATTATTTTGCAGGAAATTTCCAACTCCGAAGTCTTCTCTCCTTGTCAAGGTCATCCTGGGCATTGGGACAGCAATGCTATACAAGCATGCCTCAGTGAATTCCCCTCTATTTCAGACTAAAAAGCTGGGACTCATGCAGTGCAGATTAAGATAAAAGATTTATTTGTGGGGAGTTGAAGATGGTGTCTTTAGTGAAGTTAATAAGTTGTTTTCATTTTAGATGCTTTCATTACAAGCACTGATAAATCTTAAGGCTAAGAGAGTACATAAGAGTAATGAGTTGAAGGGCTCCTCAGCTCTTTGGTGATTATCTCTCTTTTAAGCGCATTACCATGGGACATATGGCTTCCAAATTTGTGCCTCTCCTCTGCAGATCTGAGGACCAGCCTACCAATTATACATTCACATAGGTTGTAATAAATCAACAGCAGCCAAACTCTGACAAGGTGATGGCTGTTGACAGATAAAAACGACATGCACTGTCATGCTGTTCTCCAAAAACAAACACATACTTTTATCAGATTTCTTTTCTTTTAATCAAAAAATTGCCTCTTTCAACATTGAGTCACCTAATTTCACAGAGGACTTGCACTACACAAGGTTCCCCTATCTAAACCTGAGCTGCATGTAAAGCCAGGTTCTCAAACAGGCCCTGAACAGACCTCCCACTGCCACTGAGGAAAAACTGTTGCTCCGGTCCTGAATCACTCCAAGCCCACAGATCATTAACCTTTTACTCCGAGAAGCACGTCTGTGCAGAACATAGAACTGAACAAAAAAAGTCCAAGAATACAGAAGACTTGGATTTATTCATGATCCAAGCAGAGTCTGGGTAACATATTTCCTTCAATAAAGGATAGATATAGTGAGGATCTATCCAGCATTACTCTGTGGTGAGTGCTGCCCAGTCCTCATCCCATGGGTCTTAGAGGAATCACCTGGCATTGCTGGATTCTTCTTGCCCAACTACAGCCCTTTGAAAGTTAGGTGTCTAACCTAAGTGCATTTTCTAAACAGCACCAGAGGTAATTAATCTCAAAAGCAGTACTTATAAGGCAATGCGAATTCTGCTCTCAAAGTGCCTTGGGCTGTGCAATGGTGACAGGGGACCTCACGTAGTTTACTTCCACAAACACCTCAATTTCAGTGGGAAGAATTCCACTGCCATTGGTAAAATCGATCACTCCCTCTGCAAATCCAAAACAAAGTAGTTGCACTGTTCCGATCTGAAAATGCTATCAGGTGATATCACAAAATGTGAATTAAGTGACAAACACTCTACAGTAGGCCCTTTTGAATACTTGTAAACTACATGAAGTATCACAAAGATTTGATCAGACAAAAAAAATGTGGGAAGCAAGGGGCTGTAATAATCCTACTGGAATACCTCTTAGCAATTCTCAGTCAGGGAACAGGGTTTTATTCCAAAGCTTCTTAGCACATGGTGGTAATTCATCCACTGTCTTATCCTCCCTTGAAGAGACCAGGACTATTTTCACAGCAAATGATGTGAAATACCTTAATCTCCAGAAAAGTCGAAGACTGAGAGACCATCCAATTCTGCCAGTCCCCGTGTTAATGAGAAGAATGCAGCATAATCTAGTTCACCATAAGCATTTTAACTTCTTCAGAATTTCTGGTACATCGTGGAAAATGGCATCTCTCAGATGTGTCTACAGGACTTTGAATCAAATATAGCCTTTTCTAGTGAACTGACTGGACAGAAAAGTAGCATGCTACCCTCCAGCTCAGTTTTATTCTTTGACAATGTTACCTACTAGAAAGAGCTCATCAGACATATGTTTTGAACCTTTTCTTATTGATTTCATCCATTTTTTTATCTTTCTACCTTCCTTTTCCATTCCATTCCCACTAGTTAGCATGCTACTTTGACCCTAGAACTGGCAAGTCCCACAACAATAAAATTACAGGTTAAGCACCTATTACCTTTCTGCCAAAAGAATACGATTCCCTTGACATACACACTTCCTATTCTCATCAATAATGTTGAAGAAACCATCAATTGCAGACGAGCCAGACAGAAAATTAGTCTGCTTTATGATAAATGCCATTCACCTTTGCTTGACCGATTTACAGAATCAGGCCCTGAAACTTCAAAGCTTTTTGTGTCCTTTGACACAACTTTTTTGTCTTCTCTCATTTTGAAGTTCAGTCCTATTGAAATTACAGCTGTTGTATGATCTGCAGCTGTTATGTAAACCAGTGTGACCAACTTCTTAATATTCAGTCTTACTTTTCTAAAATCTATACAACATAATACGAGTTTTGTTTATAAATGACTATGTAAATATTCTTGTAATTAATATGATTCCAGGAACTTACTTATTGCAGATATTTAGCTACAAAACCACATGTAGTAGTATGAATAATATTACAATAACAACCTGAGATTTTCAAACAAGTCCAAGGAAATTATTCATCCAACTCACACTGTAATTCAGTAAGAATTAGGTAATAAATTCCCCCAGGAATTATCAAATTTTAAGAAATGTAAACTGAAAAACAGATTACAGCGGAATTCAGATAGTTGGGGTACAGGAGGTCTCTGTGGGGAACTGTATTATCAGTAGACACTCAGGCTGCCTTCACTGACTTTGGTACAGGATTTAGTACTCCTTATGTGAAAACTAAAGCAGAATATGAGACTAAACTGAACGGCTCATTCAGTTGCTTCTGGTAAATTGGAGAACCTCATAAGGGAGATGTTTGCTTGAAAACCCCTAAATTGACATTAAAATTCAAGATCATTATTCAATCCACAGAAAGAGATACTAGAAAATAAAAAGTGTTGTAATATTATGGATTCCTTCAATTAAGCTAAAACTGCTTATGATACTAGAATGCAGAAATGAACGGCTTCTCCTGCGAGGTTGCATTTAGGGTCCAGGAGCAGCAGCAAACTCATACAATCACTTTGTAATGTTTAGAACTGGTTCATTGTTTGTTGTGACCATCTTCTTGGGCAAGCATAATCTTTGGGTAAGATAGTCAAGAAACCTCTAATGGCTAAGTGGTCTTCTAATGTGGGTGCACGTTTACTCACAGTCAACTGCTATTACTAGCTATTTTTCCTCTTCCCTGATTTTAGTCACTAAAATCTTCATAGGTTTTATTTGTTAAGCTAAGCAAATCAGTTTCCATTATTTCTTCTACTAAGAAACTTTTTCCGTTCTCCTAATCAAAATCAGGTTCCTCTTTGCATCTCTGCTTTCTGTTTTAATCACAAATACTCAGAATTATACAGCTAGGACTTGTACAATTAAACTCACACATTCTTGTCATCAATAGAAATGTTTCATCTGAAACATCTTAAAATCACATTTGCCTTTTACATGGCCATTTCACAATGTGTCCTGTGAAATACCTATGCATTTCTTTTTCCTTTGGCATTGCCAGTTAATAAGCATATAGAAAAAAAAATTAAATGTCATTTGACTTTGTGTGCTTCATACAAATATAACCCCATTTCTAATTTTCTAGTCCTGAAGATGGTCCAGCTCTTCCTGTATGATATCCCAGAATTTCTGTGTGTGAATGATACTTCTCAAACATGCAGCCTCAGCATGTTTTACACACAGACGTTTTGTGCCTGTCAAGCATATCCCAATGCCCTGGCAAGCCTCCTTAAGCTCTCAGTCTAGAAGAGCAGTTACTCCCACAAGAAACTGTACCAAATGAAAAGACAATTCAATACTACTCTCCAGGATGAGGTCTGATCACAAATAACATTCTCCTTCTCCTCTTTACTAGCTTACATAAAAGTATTTGTTTTCCCTCAGCACAACTGAAGAGGTATTTGAACATCTACATGATACATCTCATCCTCACATGGTGAACCAGGCAATGACCAGCCATGGATTGTCCTCTTGGATCTACGCAGTGGCATATGGCATTAAAAGCTCCTGAATGCACATGGATATTAGTAACACTACGGCGCTATTTTTAAGAGTGGGGTGTGAACCTCGCCATCCTGTCTTCCTGACAGGGGAAATACATTCCACACTGGCCACTTCTTTTCTTGTACTCCTAGGGAATTATTAGTGCTCCTCATTTCTTGTCCTAGATCACTCTTCGTAAAAATACTTTTAGAGCATTCAGGATGTAGGACTCAGTATAAGTATATAACAGCCACTAATGTGTCAGCAATTAATTAACACCAACAGAAAGGATGACACTGAGGAGTACTGTGAATGTTCTGGTAATATTACCTTCTAGTTGCAAAGGAAAAAAAGTAAAGATAACCATAGCAGTCACCATGAACTCTTTGCTATTAACTTTAATCACTCTTTCTATGGTTTCCCTAAAAAAAATCAAAGAAAAACCTTCTAAAACAAAAAAAATCATCAAAAAGCCTATGAAATATTGAACACATTCAGCAACATTTCCAGCCCATGGATTAAAAGAAAGATCACCTCGAGTATTCTTAGCAGCCACAAAAAGCAAACCTCAAGAATCCAAGTGTAGGATAAAACTTTTACAACTACATAAGGAATCCACAGTCTCACCTACAAAATAATTTAGGCACTATAGCCATGTATATGTGGTGCTAGGCAGAACTCCAGTACCAAGAGAGTACACTTGTTTGGTGCTAGCTTGGATATCAATACACAGCAGATACATGCAGCACAGAAACCACACAGAAGCAGAAAGACATCTACTGTAAGAACCTTCAATTCAGGATCACATAGATGGACCTGGACCTGTGACCAAAAAAATGCTACAGTTTGATTCTAGATAAGTAAACAGGATTAGAACAAACCTGCAGGAGCTCAGATGCTGAGATTCTCACTTGAAAAACTAAGTGAATGACATAAAAAGTGGCTACATTTTGAGGCAGTTCAGAAAAATACTTTTTAAAAATTAACCAAAGAACATAGAGGAAAGAGAAAGTAGATGGGATCTGAGAAGAGTTAAAACAAGTTAATGACACCAGTTAGGACAAAAAAGTCAGTACTACCAGGGCTGGTAAGGAAGGAAGAGGGAAAAAGTAAGAATCTAAGGATTAGGGAGGCATTGAAGAATTGGAGGAAAAGAGGTGAGAAAGCTAAAACTGCAAATGGGAGGAGCTGACAAAACCTCAAAGATCAAAGATGACTATGGATCTAGATTTCAATTATGTGCTTAGGTGTCCAGAGAGAGATTCACAAGACAGAGGAGATTGTACTACAGCTTTAGGACAGTGATGAATTATATATGGAATACAACAGTTCAGGAAGAACTTTAAAGAAACTAAGGCAACAGAACCGCCTTGGTAAGATTAAGGCTGTTATATTTGGCTCTTCCAAGAACTTGATTAACTTCTTGCTCCTTCCCAGATCTCACCACTTCATCACATCCATTTTCCATTTGCAAAATGGAAGCAACATTTTCCTCTCTTTCTTATTTGAATGGCAAATGCTTGTCAAAGCAAGACTCTGTCCCTAATTATGTGTGTGTACAGCTCCCAAACCAATGGGGTGCTTGTCTCAGAAACAAGCAAAGAAGTAAATTTGCCAAACCAGAGAAATTTTGTGGTAAAAAAATATTTCCTTAGGGACAAGTAGCTGTTTAGATGGTATGCTATATATGACTCAGGGGCATAATGGTAGTAGTCAAAAGTAAGTAGAAGCTCATCCTCTGTCAAGCACAACCTGTTAAAATGTCATGTACAAGAGGGGAAAGTCAATGACATGAGTCATGCCTTGCCTTGCCTGCTACATTATCAAAGGTTATGTTACACTCAGTATGAAGGATGGTAGGAATTCCTTCGATCTACAGTCATATGGAACATCTCTGGCTCCTGCTGCGAGCTCTGAGGTGTCCTCTGTAGGTGTCACTCTAGCTGCTGATGGCCATAGATAATAACAAGTTAGGGTACAGACTAACCAGGAAATGATACCACCTGCTACCCAAGATAAATTACCAACCCCTCTGGGTACAATTATTCTTTTCAACATGTCACATGGCTATTATATTCACCCTTATGCAGAAATGCAGAGCAGCAGCAGATTCTGCAGAAAGACTAGGGTTTGTGGCATTTCTATGCATTCACTGGAAAAAACAATGCATTTGTTCCTGAGCTGGAAAAGAATTGGAAAAAGTCCTGTAACACAGAGAGCAGAATTAGTCCCTCTGCTACCTGTCTTAGCAGCTGCATATCTAGTCAAAGAGTGGAAACACAGTGAAACAAAAGGCACCCTCCAGCAGGTTTCTTTCCAAGCTCCCCCAAGGCACAGGTCTTCTCATTTCCATAGATCAGGGGCTCCCAAGCTGCGACTCCCAAGTGACAGTAACATGCACATTATTACTTGACACTGCACCATTACACTGAAAATCAGTAGACTTCTGCTCAGTCTGCAGCTGAAGTGACTTTCCCAGCAGTTTTAGACACCTGTTTGTGAAACAAGCAGCTGTATCAGAAAGAGCTGAAGCATGAAAGTTCAGTGTTATTGCTGAAAGAGCTCAGGTGTCTCTGAACTACCCCATGTTGTCTCTAGGCTAACACTACACTTCTTGAGCAAGATTGCATGCTATGCTGACAGCAATTCAGTCACTGCCATTCTATTGTAAGTGCTTTAAAACAGAGTCTGATCCTTAAGACACTCGGAAGTACACAAATAGTGAAGAAACTGAGCAAGTCTTTTCACATGCTTCTGCTTAACTGCCTATGGCTGAGCAAACTGACCACTTGGATACGATACCCTTCTGGGCACACCGACTGAGAAACCATCAGATTTTCTCCAAGTCCTAAGACTGCATAAGGCTGACAACTGTTTGCTCTGGTGAGAAGAATTTGATTTCTTCAGTCAGTCTTCAGTAGGGCCATCAGAACCATTAGGCCATTTAACCAACAGGCCTGTACCAGCAACCAGAACAGCCTGTGATTTGACGAAAATGCATATATAAAAAAAAAATGAGATAATTTGGCTTGACTTGATTCATGTTGTTTCTGTGCAGAGCGATGTATAAGGCCTAGAAACCATACTCAGAATAAAGGCATTTACTGAACATGAACAGTACAATATGCCAACACCTACCAAGGGTCTTTCTTGATGATCGCTTGTGATTATAAAGGTAAATTATTTGCTTATGTAAAATAATAATTAGGAAAAGTAAAGGCCATCTATCCAGATATAAAGCCAGCTGCAAAAAATCATCAGCATACACAGTTAACAGGCATATTCATTGCTTTATAAACAGCAGGCCAGGATAACATTATATAGTTTACAATCTGTATTTGTTCTATGTGAATCATAGCTTTGCATAATTTTATCACATTCCTGCCAGGCAAAAACAAACATTAAAAGAAATATTAGAAGCCAGCCAGTTAAATATCCTAGAAGAAGAAAAAACCCTGCACTATCTCCATTCTAACGACCGATGATCATTATTTTATCTGTGTGATTTGGTAGCTTGTGTGTATTTTTTGCATTATCACTTCAAAATAATTTCTAATATGTGATTAGTTTATTTTGATTGGTCTAATAGTCCTACATTGTACTAAAGCAGTGATACAACTGCTTCTACTTTTTATATATGACATGATTGATTAGGTGCAGATAAGAAAATATTACTTCAAGAGACCTGACCTTCAGTGAATCATCTGATATGAAGAGAATTTAAATGCTGCATTACTTGTGCTTAGCATCAGAAAATGCTATAGGAAAAAAAAAATTACTGAGAAATTCTGCTATGAATAAGAACATTTTCCAGTAAGATTCTTCATCTCCATTTCCCCTACTGGAAGCATTCCTCATCCCTAAACTCTCCTGCAAAAGCAAATACTGGCTACAAAAGCCATACAACACTTCACCAGACCTGCAGAGAAAGATCTTTTACACCTTTATGTCTCTCATGCAATACATTATAGCTGATAGCTCTTTCCCAGAACTTTAGGACTTGCAGCTCTTGGAAGTGATCTTTCCTCTGTCCAACAGCCCCAGCACTGAACACTCAGTGCGGGCAGAGCAAACACTGCCCTGGACTTTGGCACCTGCCCCAGGTCAGTGCAGGTCCACTCTGGTTTCCTTGCAATCTCCGTTGCAATGACCACATAGACCAGTTGAGGAGCAGGAATGACCACAGGCCACCTTACTATATGGCACAGGCAGTGAGTGAGAAACTGCTGTCACTTGGGACAATGTCATTGAATCTGGGATGTTGAAAAGTTGGCTTAAATCAATGTTCCTCCTCTACATACCCATACCACACCTTGTGTGCTGTCCTTCCTCATACAGGAGACACACACTGCTGGCTCCTCTCTCATGTCTCTCCCACTCCCCAATCAGTCTGTAGTGTAACCTGACTGATCCCCACTGCTTCCTGGTGCTCTACGCCTGCCCTGCACCTGCCTCTTTCCAGCTGAGACCCATGGTGCCCAGCCCCTGTGGTGCCTCATCTGTCAGGGAGCTTTATATTCAAAGGAAACTCTCTACAAGGTCCTACCACAGCCAAGCACTGAAATTTCTTCCTTATTGTACAGCCTGTAAAGCTTATCTCCCCCCATCTCATTCCCCAAAGGACAACACAAGAGAAGAAATTAAGGAGATGCAATCATGTAGTTTGCCCAGCTCTGCAGTTTGTTTTCGCCACTAGCTGTCTCCCACATACTGAAAAATCCCAGACTCCCACTCAAGCCTCTATAATATCCATGAGAGAGAAACTGGGCAAAGAGATGGGAGCAGGGAGCTTAGACATATTTCCTCACACCCACTCCTTTGCTCTAAATACACAGGAATTTAAGCCTGTCCCCATTAAAAAAATATTCATCCTAGAAATGAGCTACTCAACTCTCCCCCAATTGAATCCCTGTTATATTTTCTTTTTAAAAGAAAAAAGGGGAGGAAAAGAACTACATAGAGGTAACCATTTGGCAAAGGTAGTTTGCTACTCTAAAGAATTTTTCTCTGAACTATTTATCTTAAAGCATGTCGGAGCAGGCATCAAAGGCAGCCACGGCATCAGCGGAGTGCACACTGTGCGCACTGTCACTTACTGTGATTGAAAGGACAGTATGTTTTCAAACAACTATACTTGTGTGAAGTGTTACCAGATCTGACTGCTTAATCCCGATTAAAAAAAAAAACAAACAAACAAAAAACTTTTCCTGTTCCATTCAGAGGTGAGACTACACCGATGACATTGTCCAAGAGTAATTCGATAGAGGCAGTGGATAATCACAGCAGCCACGAGCGACTAGATTAGTGACAGGGTGCATCTCGGAGTCATCATCATATTGAACGTACAGTAAGTGATACAGCCATCAGGCAAGGATGCAAACCAAGGAAAGATGGTTCAGAAGTTGCATCTAGCAACCAGCAAGATTTGCCAGCAGAATCTGTACTTTGAAGATTGCCTTCCACATCCTTTCCACAGGATGCTATAAAAATTTGAGATTCAGCACTGTTGGAGTAACCCATATCAGAAAGAAAACGGAGTTCTACAAAGCAGCTTTAAAAATTGCCCTTGTCCTTCAGGAGAATCCTGCTGAATTCCACTAAAAAAAGCAAACTCAAAAGGAAAAAGCATGAAGTCATAGAAGCTGTTACTTAGAAAATTTAAATTGATACAAGAAAACAGAATATACACATCAAGGAATAATTTAGGGTTGACAGGAGGGTGAATGAAATATTAGATGACCTATTTTTCTGTTTATGATTTAAATCTAAGGCTCTTACTATTTTTACTAACTGGGGCTGAAGTATTGATCACTGCGCAGTCACTTAAAAGTAACATCGGACTCTTAGTAACACCATGAAAACAGCATTCTGCCTATGTGTGATAAGAAGGCATTTAAACTTGCTCATTTACCGAAGTTCATCTGTTTGGGACCTCACCAGGAAACATACAACATCTTGATATTTCATCACGTTAAGGAGAGTGTGACTCCAGAAGACTTTGTTCTATTCCTCTGCATGTTATCTCCCTGCGCACTCCCAGGGCTACGCTATAAAAGACTGCAAGGTGACAGAATATGTTGACACAGGCTCTAAGTGATACTTTGCAGGGTGCATTGTAGTCCGTTACCCTGAGGCGCAAAAGTATTTAATGATGATGCTGTATGTCATTAGTTAGTATTCTGTAAGTGGACCTTATAGGAGAGTATTCTAAATTATAAATTGAGAACTTAACTAAATATTAGTGAAGAGAAAGCATTAAGAGATAGAGGTTGTGTTTGCAGGAATCTATACAGGAAGATACAGTTTCAAAGTCTGCCAGGACCCCTCATGCCTGCAACCAAGCCTGTAATGCCTAAAATGAGCAAGTCCTGCCTCTGCCCAATCCAGATTGGCAAAACTGGAAGAGTATCTTGTCTGCTGGTATTTGCCTTCTGCTCTTACCTGTAGCCATACACAAATGGACAAAAGAAAGCATGCCTTTTGTGTTGGTGTTTTTTAATCATTTGCATTCCAGGGCTCCATATAAGCAAGAGATCACACATTTATTCAGTTAACACTATTCAGCTAACCAGCATTTTTATTAAGTATCTATTAACTTATATCAATGCCAAGTTGTCTAATGCTCACAGTAGTTTCCTTGCTTCCAGCTATTATCTGTAATACACTTCTCTGCACGTGCACGTGTGTGTTAGGAAGAGAGTCAGAGAGAGAGAAAAGAGATGGGGGAAACAGAGAGGAGGAAGACTGGGAAGTGGGGGTCACTGAATAAAAGACAAAATGGAGCTTCGGAATTACAGGCACAGTTCACAGTGACACCTACAGTCAATCCTGACTAATACTTCCCCACTATAAATCCTTTTTCTGTCTCTCTCCCTTCCCTGTTCTCTAAAAACTGTTATAGCTGCAACTGATGTTTCCGTGCCCCAATTCTACCTCTGGCTTAACTTAAAAAGCAAAACCAAACAAAAATCCCAACAAAATTAAACACAAACGAAAAGACATCCCACTTTAGCAAAAATGTCAAAGCTGTTTTCAATAAGGTCAGAAAAATCTGCAGAGATTGCCAGCACAAACCTTGTTTTACAAACAATATTGAACATTTGGAAGATCTGGAGAAGAAGCATGGGAATTCAGCACAGAGATAACCCTGAAGCAGACAGACACATATTAATTTCCTCTTCATTTAGCCCTATATGAAGTTTCTTTAAAGTGCCACCTCCATTGCTAAATAGGAGTCCTTGGGTGTCCGGTTGCTTAAGTCCAAAGGCCTCCATTGTGCTCTGAGTAAGCTTCTGCACTCATGGGTCTGAGCTCTGAACAACACACAGTGGATGCAATGCACCTCTCCAAGCCCAGAGGATACCTCATGTCGTCACATCTGCCCTTCTTACTACTGGTAATTCCTACCAGAGATACCTACAAAAGTGACTTATGCGGATAATCTTGATTCTGCTATTTCCTATCTTCGACGTTCAGCTTGCAAACTAACCATTCCTTAAATATTTTTATGTAGAAGTACATGGTGCCAAATCCTTGCATGGCAGCAAGAAGCCCAGAAATAAAGCTGTTGGGAATATTCTTGATTGTGACAGATAAAAAAAATAGAAACACTGATGTTCAAGTTATTATTCAGAAAAAGAATACAATCGAATACAAATGTGAGTGACAGCAAGTAATTTAATCAACTCTTCTGACCACTGAGACATTATTCAGGCCTTAGCGTCTAAGAAAGGCAGTGTCTTTTGTCCCTTTGACTTTGGATGTCTGATTAAGTGAAAGAAATTCATCTAATTAAGATATCCAAAGGATCGTATTCAGCTTTTTGTGATTTATTGCAGAATTCTTAAAGTTAACTTTGTTTTACTGTGACTTTTATATATTAAAATTCAGGACCATCTGCACAGACTTTATCCATGCATATTTCAAACTCTGGAAGAGCTCAAGTTTGAATTAGTGCTGATGTGTGGACATTGTTCATCATTAACACACTGTACGTGTGCCCAGAAGAAAGGTCAAGGGGTCCTGAAGTATAAAAACTCCCCACTGGCACCTGCTACAGAATAATGATATTGTGCCAAGCCAGGTTTCAATACCTGTTTGTGAAATGGGGAGCTGGTAGAAAGGGGAAGTGCATGAGAGGAATGCACTTCCCACCCCATGGTTGGTTAGATATGTGAAAGCTATACTAAGCAGCACAGTTATAAATTCAGAAGGATCAAGCGCTGGGTACAGACCTGAAAAATAAAGAAATAAAGGAATATCCAGCACCTGCTACTGTGTAACACTTCAGATTTTTCATGAATAGTCTGAACAAGGAGTAAAGGAGAGGGACTATAAATATGAGTAGAAAATAATATTTGAGTGGCCAACTCCTGCGGCACATACACAAAAAACAATGTATGTTACTGCTTTTGGTATGAGCAATGACTAAGAGTCTTCAGTATTTATATTTTTTAGCATAACCACCCTCCCCTGATTATCTGGATAAATCTCCTCTTGTTGGGTGTTTGGGTTTTTTTTTTATTGTTTTTTTCAGAAGGGGAAGCAGATGGCGCCTCTGTGAGCACAAGTGATTTTAAAAGCAGGCATTTACATACGAACAGTGCTACCAATAACCAGCTCAAATCAGTTCTGTGATGGAAGCAGTTTAAAAATTCCTGCATCCTACCTGCCCAGCCAAGTCCAAAGGTATTGAATTATCAATCTCTGGCCAGATAAACAGTGACAATGTCCTTGTTACTTGCACATGACATTGAGGTCCCCAGGGAATGCTGTTACCAGTTGTGACACAGCTCCAAAAACGCCTGCTTGATTTAGGGAAAGAAGAAAAAAACCCTAATAAATGTAGAAATGAATACAGTTTTTTGGTCTCCATTGAAATTCAATTTATATAGCCATTATACACAGTTCCCACAGCAATACAGCATTTCCCTTTCTATGAGCTGCACACTACATGTGTTGACACAAATACTGCATGAAATGAAATGAAAACAGGACAACACCATACTCCGAAATGGGACATTTGATGAAACAGCAGTACACAGCCAACTGCTGCAAAGTTTCAGATTTCATTTCTCCTGATAATTCACTATTTATTGGTCATACACACCATAACTTAGACACTGTGGCCCCAGACAGCACGGCCTTGATTACAGTATTACCACTGGAAAAAATCTCCTGCTGCATTCCCTCTCAGTAGATATGATCAGCAAAGGCAGCAGGAAGGTGGGGCAGAGCTCAGTGTTCCTCTAAACTTCAGCATGACTTTATGACTGCCTTTTGCTCACTCTAGACTAGGCTGTGTCACTGTCACTGCCCAAGGGAGTAAGCATGGAAAAAGAAGAGAGCAAGGAGGAGAGAGTTGGGAACCCATGTCTTCAGCTACACCAATTTCACTTTGACCATGTATACCAGAACAGGATATACCCAAAAGATGCTTCTGTTTTAAGAGATGCAAGTTAAGCAAACTGTCCAAAGTAATTAGGTAGTAAACTTCACAGCAGTAACAAACCTTAATTTTCCATTCAGATTCATACTAACATTATTTTAGTCTTCTGTTGAACACTTCCTACCTTCCATATCTGAGTATTTCCCTCAAAAATCTCAACATAAATATATGTATATTAAAAAGAAAATAAAATCAAAGGAAGTACTCAGGGACCGCTTCCTATGGAGGTGTGTGCAGCAAAGAAAATAACTGATCATGAAATGCTGAGGGTCACGTAGATCCTGCCACTGGAGTTTGAAATATCTGTATGCTTACCATATTGTATTCCATGACAAAGTCCTACCGGACACTCTGACAGCATTCACATGGGCTCAATGAGGATCTGAGTACTTGGGCTGATATTACAGTCTATGACAAGGTACAAATTTATTTTCTCTTCTTGTAGTATAGCCTCTAGTAGGTATACAAGTAGATCTCTGAAACTCTCTTCCATATAAACATCACATTCACAACTTTTGAACACTTGAGGTTAATATTTCTATTCTGGGAAGCTCGTTGAAACATCTTTCCCATTTTTGTGCAACAGTGAAATGTCAGGAAAGGTGGAGCATCAAACAATATCTCCCAATCTCTGACCCTGTTATAAGGGTGCACAGTTCAACTGGACATCCTTTGATTTTTGACCAATTAAATTGCAAACCTGCAGGAATTCAAAATGTGTGCAACTGCCAGACATGGGATCCAGGGAGAACATGCTGTTCAGGTGAACACTCTGACCACAGGTTTACTGCTTTCCCTTTGAAGTGGGCTGTCATCCATTTGGCTAGAAAATGAAGTGTGAAATATAGAGGCTTTACAACGTGTAATGACTGTGGCAATTTAGTTAAAGCTGGTTTTTCAGAAGCCAAGAGCTGAGTTTCAAATTAAATTCCTTATCAGTGGCCACCATGACAGAGTGTATATTTAGGAAATTATTTATTCCAACATGATATAATTAATTGTAATATGTTCCTTAAATTCTGCGTGGCGCTCTAGGTACTGGACAAATAACATATAGCTGGAATTCAAACTGCATGGAAGCCTACTATGCATGTATGTTGTTCTGGGTGTTCACTTAGCAGGTTCGCAATAAGAAAAAACAAAATAGACTTGATCAAATATTTTGAATTTTCTGATCTTTGGTAACAAATTCATTTATTGCTTTTTGACTAGTTTAGAGAATGATAGAAATAGTCTGTTTCCACACAAAATAAAACTATATTATTGTAATGTCTAATCAGCTCTCCTCCTTCGTTGCAGCTCATTATGTTGGCTTTCTGATATCCTTACTAAAGGTCTATGGTCTTGCTAAAGAAATAATGAATTATATGTATATGTCTCTACATATACACCTTAATACTGTCCTCTGGAATATGCCCAGAGAGAGACAGAACTTACAAGAATTTACATGAGAAGGAAAGCATCTTTAGCTCTATTTATCTAGTATTGCACCCTTTGAAGCTTTAAGACAGGGCTGGAAAGACCTAGTGTGATACCAACTAGGTAATTGCTCATCTGAGTTACAAAAAAAGACCAGAATTTCTGTAACAGTTGTGCTGTAGCTGGTGGCCCCAGCACAAGATGTACCTGCTCTCCTGCTTCAGTAGGGTAGTAAGAAACCTAGGAAGGACTGTAATCCTTCAAGCACAAGCACCAGGTCTTCTAGCTTCAGTAAACTGAATGAAGGCTGATCTGCAAGTCTGCTGCAGATCATGCCAGCTACATCAGAGCTTCCCCAGCTCAGTTGTAGCGTCTGTGTTCACCCACAATTGCAGTTAATCTTGAGAATCATGAGATATATCCTGAAACTTTCTGGCAACAAACCCTCAATTTGAGTAAAGGCTGAGGACCTCCTCGCAGCAAGCGGACAGCTTCCACGCAGCAGCAGCATATCTGTCTGCCACACTGGTTTATGTTTCCCAAACGATCCCATAGGACTTTGCCCACAGGACAGAGCTGTTAAAAAAGGTTCTGTAACAGTAAGGCCAATGTAGAAAGCTTTGGCAGAAAGGAAGATGTCAGTTCAACTGAAACTGCAGAATACAAGTCACCCATGTCAGAACATTACAAGGACACCTAAGCTCAGTGCCTAAAAATATAAATATAAAAATTTAGCATGATGGAGAAGTTTCTTTCTCTCTCACCACCCATCTAAAAGATTAATCAGATCAATCATGGCACATTTCTTTACAGAATTCTATGACTTAAGTGCTACAGGCATTAGCAACATTTCAATTTCCTGTCTCTGATCCTGAAAACATCATCTGTTAGGTTTTTGGCAATGCTATAAGGAAAATCAAGCTGCTTAAAAAGAACAGGGAACATTTCAGGAGATACCAGTGTCAATCTTTCATTTTCTCTCCCTACCTCTCTGCAAAAATTTACATAGAGGCAAAAATATAGAAAATGGCATGGTTGGTGGCACTTTATAAAACCTCATTCAACAATAAAAAGCAAGCAGGGAATGAAGGCTACTGAACACTATACTGATAAACTTATCTCCCACTTTCAATAAAGACACATAAAGAAGCTACATGTTAAACCACTGTTGTACCACCATGGAATATGCATATGGAATTAAAGGGGAGAAGAAAAGCCACAATTTTATCAAAAGTGAAGAGACAGTGGCCTTACCCTACTTTGAGCACTAGTGCTTCTGAAAAAAGCTCTTTAAATTCAGATTATTTCTCATTTGCATTTGCCATTACTGAGAGTTTTCCTACAAGGTCCAATCAAGAAATACTTCTTTTCTACAAGGCAAATTTATCAAAAATTCAAATAAACCTTTGATGCATTTTCTGCATAAACTAATCATGAATAAACATAATCCTGTTGCTCTAAGAACAGATGCCATCCTGTAACTCCCTGCCCCCAACAGCTCTGCTCTCCAATCATGAAGGAGAAGGAAATCGTTTGGCCAAGTTTACAAAATGAACCATAAATCATAGGCATCTTTGCCAAAGCAAACTCATGTTTCTTTTATGAAACAATTGCTCCTAAAAGAATTTATATTCTTTTTTTTATATATGCATTTTTTATAAAATACATAAGGAAAGTAGAATATATTGTTCTGTTTCTCCTTTAGAATGCTTGGTATTTTTCAGTTCTGGTTGAGAAAGCAAACATTTGCATTTTCACGTGGCTTTCCAAAGATAGTTGCATGGACCTGGCTGCAGTATTTCAAAGGATTTGAAAAACTTTAAAACTGCTTTGGAGTATTTGAGTCACCATTATTCATAAAAGTACTACTTGAAACTAGAAAACCTTAGGGATTTTTGTTGAAGTCAGATTTTGGAAACAGGAAGACTTGTGCATCTTCATATACAGGGAAAGCTTCAAAGCTGGATGCTTTCCCAGGAGTTTAAAAAATCCAAACTCTGTGAATGACATCAAGACAGCTTGACCGTTCCTGAAGTACATGTGCAGCAGAGACATCCTGACTGGCTGGGGCACCTCCCTCTCTTCCCAGAATAAAGTCTGACCTTAACAAAAAGTGCAAAGACAGTGGCCTCACCCTGTTTGAGTGCCAGTGGTTCTGAAAAAAACCTCTTTAGATTCAGATTATTTCTCATTTGCTTTCATATTTCAGAGAAAAGTCTGACTTGAAAGGATTGTTGATAGCCAGAGTGCTCACAAAAAGGTACAGGGAGCACAGCATGGTATGGGCAGCTCAGCAGAGCACAGAGAGACACTGCTGCACCAAGAAGGCTCCACGCTCGTCTGCATCTCTACATCACATCTCCAGTTTACCCACCAGGGCACACTGCTCCTTGGGCTGCTTTGAGCAGCAGCACTGGAAAAAACTGTACACTCTCCTCAGGCTGAATAGAGGAAAAGAACACATATCTGGAGAAGAGGCATACCATTGCGGCTGCATGTGACAGTCAGTCACTTCAATGAAGCTTCTAGTCTCCTAGATGTGCACAAGTGCTCAGCAATGCCCCGGCTACACTACTCCCATCTAGAACATGTCATTCAGACTGTATCAGTTCATACAAGGCTGAGTGCCTAGTTACATCCATGGCTTTTGAGTGTGATCAGCCCTCAAGTGTCTATGACAGTACTGTTCTACTGTACATGGAAGGATCCAAGCCTGTGATACTGCTTTATTTCCTTTGGGAAAACCTTGTTTGACACAATGCCTCTGCTTTTATTCTTAAAGGATTTCTTGTCATCCTGTCAGATCAAATTTGTGGCTCTAGTTCCTGGGATGGACAGTGACAAGTGGGACAAGATCCTGCTCCTTCATGTTCACCACTCTCATGTCAAAAAAGGGGCATTTTGTAGCAGAGCCAGAGCTGATCTTCCCTTTCCACTCCCCTCTTTCTGTCGAAAAAAATTTTAAAATTTTAAAGATTGAGGCTTTCCCCCAACAGTAAGAAGTTCAAAGCTTTTCCTCACATCATGTCTCTCTTCTGAGACTTGCTTTGTTTCCCCCATCATCTGCACCTTAACTCTGCTCCCCTCCAAAGAGTTCCTTTATTTTCCTTCTTCATCAGGCTCATTGCGCTCTTTCTTCTTCCTCTTTGCCTTTCATTTTAATGTAACCAGCAAACTCCAATCCAGACTACGAGCCCCAGTATGCTAACTGCTGTGCCAACACCGTGAAAGAGCCATCTCTGTTGTGAACAGTACAATGCTTTCCTTTGGTTATCCTTACCCTTTACATCCTACGCTACAACACATCACTACAGCTATCTACCACCTCCCACTCATTAGGATTAAAAGCTCCTCTACAGCAAGAACACATTTTCAGTTCCAGCAGGTATTAAAACCAAGTGCCTTGTTGCAGGCTGTGTCCTTTCTGCAAAGCAACAAAATTTACGACAATGACAGCACAAGAGCCTAACGCCACAGATCTGAGATCACTCTGTTTTGCCTTGCCCTTGCTTAATGAACCCCAAATGAAAGGCACTATTTATTACACATTTTTTCTTAATTGATGTTTTCAGATGAGACAATGGCCACTGGAAAAGACAACTTTTGGCTGGAAAAAGTCATGTTATTTTCTGATAACACAGCATATAATGCTTGTCATTCAGAGGGTGAACAATTTCTTCCATTCAGAGTTTTCATCTGCTTGCTTGTCGTACAAAGTATATGCATTACCTGATTAAATAACTCATGGCTCCATAAATCGTTAACCATGTGTACAGTAGCTAATTCAGTGATGTGCAAACTGTGTTACAATACACTATCTCAAAGCCTTTTCTCAAGTTAAAAATAAAAACAAAACAAAAAACAAACCCCAAAAAAACTGCAAAGCTTTGTTCGTTAAACACTGTGCCAGTGACCTTTCTCTCTAGTTTCCATGGCATGTTTGTTCAGTTAACTGCTCAAAACATTTTAATGCTATATTCAACCCCTACAAAGTCAAACCGACGCATGACAATCCATCAAAATCAGCCAGATAACAGAAAGCACATTCCAATTCCAGAATTACTGTTGTCTGATTCTAAATGACAGGGTATGAAACAAAAAGAGCACAGAGCTTGATTTTCCAAAGCAAAATTAAGCCCAAAGAATGATAAGAGAAGAAGCCTTTAGACTGAGATCCTAGAGAAATGATATGAAATTTAACAGGATGAGAACATATGCAACAAGGCAATTGCATTGTCACACATACAAACTTCGGTCAAAGAAAATAATTTCTAAATGTGTGTATAACTGAAGACTCCCTAAAACAAAAACTATGAAATTGTTTTCTGACAATTAAAGCAAGGATGTGTTTATGCCATTAGGTCTAGATGCAGACTCTTTCCCCAGGGTCCATCTCAAATCTAAGGATTAAGTATGTTGTGATGAAGTGTTTCAATTATCTTTATTTACAATACTTATTGCTAATTAAAATGTATAATTCAGAAGAAAAAAAGTCAAGTTGTAAGACAGTCGGCTTCATGTAAAAAGTTTCGTTAACACTGTTAGTCAGGATAAGAATTAGTAAAAAGGCAACCTAAAAATAGGTACTGATGAATTAGAAAGAAGAAATCCTCCAGGTTCTTTGGAATGAACGAAATAGAAGTATTGCTATATAAGAACATCACTGTCACAGCATTTTGCTAACTGAAGTAGGTAAACACATTGACATCACACCTCTTTCTCTCCCACAAAAACCTGGGACCCTCTGGACAAACCTGGTGTCCTGGATATGAGGCTTCTTTCCTTAGAAAGACCCATGATAGCACAGCCTGTGTGCAAATGCCACGAGGAATTCAACTAAGCAGGACTGAACATGATCTTACCAGCCACGGACAAAAAAGTGGTTTCTCACTCTGTGATCCTTTGGCTACCTGGACTCAGTAGGGAGAGAGTCAACTTTGACCAGGGACGTATTTGGGTCTGGCAGAGCACAGATATGAAGGCAAGGTACTATTCCCAAAAAGCTGTTGAAAAAGGAATAGGTCATGGAAGAAAATATTCTTTAAAGAACATGTAAGGACAGTCAGCAATTGCAATTTCACCATTTGTGTCCTGAGGTGAATGCTTCAAGATTAAAGACATCCAAAGATACTTGTTTATGAACAATTATGCTGCAGTCCTCATGACAACTTTGAATATACGGGTCAGAAATAGTACAGTTCAAGAACCTGTTCTCTGATTTCTGAACTTTCTTTTGTGATCCAAGCTTGAAAAGAAGCTTCCGGAGATGCAAGCTTGAGATGTGCTATTTTCCAAATTGTCCCCCTGTAACTTTAGGAAACCAAATGTGGCTCCACCCATTCTCAGCGATCAAGCCACCAACTCAGTTGCTCACTTGTCACTTCAGACATGTCAACTCCCTGCCACTCAGACACATTCCTTCCTCTGGCCTTTTCCTTTACCCCTCCAGCAGATTTAAAGCAGCTCTTCTTCAGCATCACAGAAATTTTAAACACTTCACATGTTTGTCTGACCTCTGTCTTACAGGACTACCAGTGGCATTTTCTCTCTGCCAACAGCAGCAGCATCAAAATTCCCATACTTGTCTCTCCTTCTTCCCCTCCTTTTCCACATCTCTTTTCAGGATCTTGTTCTGCCACAAGAGCTGTGAGGAATTATCCAGTTGTTACTGGATAGATAGACTGGGGGATGGGGAACAGTGGGACTCGTGTCTAGCCATAGATAGGGCCTATTTTAATGTCTAGACCTCAATTCACTCATGCACTGCAGTAAATTTCCTACAGGCAATGCTCTTCTGCCTGCTGAGATAGACATCAGCTCATTTCTGAAAAGGACTAAACCAGCAGTCCTTCTAGCAATGGAATCTGCTAATGCCCAAGGCAGGCTCTGGCACCCTCAGAGCTATTGTTCAGTATCAAAATGCCACTGTGCTTCTACCCATAGGAAAAAATCTGTCCTGCCCAAAAACTTTTACACTTTTTGGCTATAGAAATCAGCATCTAAATCCAGAGCCTGTTCTGTAAAGGAAAATAAAGGAGAATCAACATGAAATGCCTAATTCTCACATTTGTTCCTAAGGCTAAACAATAAATTTCGTTTTCAAAAATCTCTACTTTTTTCTTACTTTGGAATTGTCACCCTTATCCAAAGTAATAAAGGAAAACACATCATGATAAAAAGTCTGTAAGCTCTTTCTACACATAGATCTTATTCCTCTGCATATTTTTAAGATTTAATACTTTTCTAAAATTATATAAACTAAAGGCTCTTTTTTTCCCAATTAAAATTAGAAACCAGTCAAGCATTAGCATATATATATACACACACATATAGATTAAAATCATCAAGGAAAATTATCACAGTACCTGGATGCATTTTACGTAATGTACCTCTAATCTAAATTGCCACAAAACCCACTCCATATCTCTTCTTGCTATTGAAACAGCTATAGAAGTACCCTGAAAAGGGTAGCCAGGATACCGACTGCCAAGTGAAATTCCTGTGCCTGCCGTTAGTGGAAGCCTCGAACAAAGAGGGGTATTTAACACTGCTTCCTAAACTTTGCCAGATTCAGGCTCAGACAGATTTCTGGCAGGAGCGAGATCCCGAGCCAGAAGCCTGTCGCTGAGAATGACCTGCCCCCTCGTTCCCACGAGCTCCTCCCTTGGGACAGATGGAGGAGACATGAAACCCCCAGTCATTAACGGGGGAACAGAGTGTGGGGCGAGAGCAACCCTCTCACTGAGGGCAAACAACAGCCCGGCTCTTTGCACTGAACAGCCAACTGCATGGAAAACCCTACAGGATTTAAAGAGTGACACCACAAATTGGGTTCCACACAATACAAGGCTTCTACAAAACATCTTCCAAAATCTGTGTAATTTAATAAAGAAGGATGACCTCTCGCTAGGATTTTTTCATCCTGCCCTGTGGAGCTCTAACAGACACGCGGTTCCGGTTTACACTTTTAGGCAGATTTCAAAGCCTTATACAAAAGCTATGACTGTATTTTTCAACTGCATGTGACTTTGCCAGGGAAAATGATATTCACTTTATGCAGTCAAAAGGAAAAAAAAAAAAAGATGCCATTGGGAAAAGAATGATGCCTGTTCCCAGAGAGGATAAGGTAGAGATGATCCTTAGCGGAGGTTTTCCCCAGAGCTGGTAGTGTACCTGCTAGAACTCTGGTGGATCATACGTGATGTTGTACAATTGCAGCTTTAGCTGCAGAGTGTCAAACTCTCAACAGAAATTAAAACACAGACAAAGCATGCTTTCCATCTCTTCTCATCAATTCCTTCATGCCATATTTCATAGCTTCTAGCTCTGAATCTGTATTTCTTGTTCCACAAGAATACATTTCCACACACTAGTTACATTGAAAAAACATACAAAAATCCAGTTTTATCCTGCTTTCTGAACAAACATTTGGATTCCTGAAATTTCAGCCACAGATTCAAATAAAATCATTGCAAAGCAAAAAGAAATCCTAAGACAGACAAAGAAAACAAGCTGCTGTTGATCCACACACAGCACATATCCTGTGATGACACACTGCAAGGCAGGGTACGTTGTACCCATCTTGTATGTATCTATTTCATCTTTGCATGCACTTGAAAAGAAATGGATGATGCAATCCTAAATTACATTGCATGACTGTGGTTCAAATATTAGTTATACTGATATGCCAGAACTTGTAGCAAATGAAACTGACACCGCCATTGAAAGGCAGAATGACATTCTGGTGGGCAATTCCCAGTGACAAACGTTTCAAAAGTTCATTAAGAAAAAAAAATGGTATATTTTAATTTTTAGTAAATCTGCACAATATTTAGATACAACAGTGCTAGTTCTAATTTCTGAATATAATTGCAAAATGTAACTGTATCTCAAGCCTTCAACACCAATGCTTAGAAGATATGTAATTTCTGATAACATATTTTCCATTTAAAAAAAATCTAAATGGATATAGGAAGGAAAAAAAAATCAGTAAAGTATTCTGTAAACTTCTTGAAATAGAAATGTCTCTTCTGTAAACAAAACCAGAACTGACATGTAATACAACAGATTTACATAAAAAGATTTTCCTACCTAGTGTTTTGACTCTATTTACAGAGGAACATACCTAAGAAAATTTGAGTAAAATCTTCTAATCCATAGGACTGACATGATGCAAATACAATTTTACTAGAGGGTAAGTAATGATACTCTAGCATGTCTATGATCATAGAATCATAGAATCATAGAATAGTAAGGGTTGGAAAGGACCTCAAGATCATCGAGTTCCAACCCCCCCGCCATGGGCAGGGACACCTCACACTAAACCATGCCATCCAAGGCTATGTCCAACCCCACCTTGAACGCCACCAGGGATGAAGCATTCACAACTTCCCTGGGCAACCCATTCCAGGGCCCCACCACCCTCACAGTAAAGAATTTCTTCCTCACATCCAATCTAAACCTCCCCTGTTTAAGTTTAAACCCATTGCCCCTTGTCCTCTCACCACAGTCCCTCATGAAGAGTCCCTCCCCAGCATCCCTAGAGGCCCCCTTCAGGTATTGGAAGGCTGCTATGAGGTCTCCACGCAGCCTTCTCTTCTCCAGGCTGAACAGCCCCAATTTTCTCAGCCTATCTTCATACGAGAGGTGCTCCAGTCCCCTGATCATTTTCGTGGCCCTCCTCTGCACTTGTTCTAACAGTTCCATGTCCTTTTTATGTTGAGGACACCAGAACTGCACACAATACTCCAAGTGAGGTCTCACGAGAGCAGAGTAAAGGGGCAGGAGCACCTCCCTCGACCTGCTGGTCACACTCCTTTTGATGCAGCCCAGGATACGGTTGGCCTTCTGGGCTGCAAGCGCACACTGCCGGCTCATGTTCATTTTCTCATCAACCCACACCCCCAAGTCCTTCTCCGCAGGGCTGCTCTCAATCTCCTCCCCGCCCAACCTGTAGCTGTGCCTGGCATTGCTCTGACCCAGGTGGAGGACTTTGCATTTAGCATGGTTAAACTTCATCAGGTTGGCATCAGCCCACCTCACAAGCGTGTCAAGGTCCCTCTGGATGGCATTCCTTCCCTCCAATGTATCAACCGAACCACACAGCTTGGTGTCATCGGCAAACTTGCTGAGGGCGCCCTCAATCCCACTGTCCATGTCACCCACAAAGATGTTGAACAAGACCGGTCCCAACACCGATCCCTGGGGGACACCACTCGTTACTGGCCTCCAGCTGGACACTGAGACACTGAGCACTACTCTTTGCGTGCGGCCATCCAGCCAGTTCTTTATCCACCAAGTGGTCCACCTATCAAATTGATGTCTCTCCAACTTAGAGAGAAGGATGTCATGTGAGACAGTGTCAAAGGCTTTACACAAGTCCAGGTAGATGACATCAACTGCTCTGCCCCTGTCCATCAGTTCCGTAGCCCCTTCATAGAAGGTCACCAGATTGGTCAGGCAGGATTTCCCCTTAGTGAAGCCATGCTGGCTGTCACCAAGCACCTTGTTGGTTTTCATGTGCCTTAGCATGCCTTCCAGGATAATCCGCTCCAAGATTTTGCCAGGCACAGAGGTGAGACTGACTGGTCTGTAATTCCCTGGGTCATCCATTTTCCCCTTCTTAAAAATGGGGGTTATATTTCCCTTTTTCCAGTCATTGAGGACTTCACCTGACTGCCATGATTTTTCAAATATGATGGACAGTGGCTTAGCAACTTCATTCGCCAGCTCCTTCAGGACCCGTGGATGGATTTCATCCGGTCCCATGGACTTGTATACATTCAGGTTCCTAAGGTGGTCCCGAACAAGATCCTCCCCCACAGTGGGCCCAGGGTCCCCACCCTCACTGTCCCTGCATCTGCTTTCCAAGACTTGGGTGGTGTGGTCAGAGCATTTGCCCATAAAGACTGAGGCAAAGAAGTCATTAAGAACCTCAGCCTTCTCCAAATCCAGGGTAGCCAGTTCTCCCGATAGCTTCTGGAGAGGGCCCATGGTGTCCCTAACCTGTCTTTTATTGGCAATGTACCTATAAAATCCCTTCCTGTTATCCTTAACATCCCTAGCCAGTAAGGTTCCATGGGATACAGCCCTAGAGGGCAGGGGGGCCCAAGACTGTTGGTTGATATTCAAGGCTCACCTGCTGCAAGCTCAGGAGCGATGCATTCCAACTAGAAGGAAGTTCAGCAGGAGGGCCAGGAGACCTCCTTGGATGGATAAGGAGCTGCTGAGCAAAATTCGAAGGAAAAAAGAGGCTTATAGAAGGTGGAAGCAAGGTCAGGCGGCCTGGGAAGAATACAGGGATGTTGTCCGGGAAGCTAGGGACCAGGTTAGGAAAGCTAAGGCCCACTTATCCTAATAGGCGACTGCATTATGAATGTGTAGTGTCTGTGGTGTGCCACAACTGCGGATTGATTATTGTCTGGTATGATACTGATGTAACTACAAAGGTACCACAAAGCTCCGAGTCTCTGATGTGACTTTACTGCCACAGCTGTGGCATTGCTGTGATGCAATCTTCTACATTGTTTTGGCATTTATATACATATGCACAGTGTGAAGGCGAAGTTTCAGAGTTTAAGCAACCCTGGCACTTTCGGAGGTTTGGTAACCATGTAAAGCTAGCACATCCCTTTAATTCTGTAAATATTTTACAAAGGATTTTCAAAGACAATGTAAGAAATTAATATGGCTAAAAGGACCGGTTTTCATCACCCACAATTTCACAAATATTTGAATGTGCAAAAATGCTAACACATGGGCTAATCTTTGAAAATATAAAGAAAATGTCTTTAACTTAACAGCAGTGTAAGCTCTGTTTTGTAAAACGTGTTTACCCTCCTGATTTAGTGTGTGTTCTCTGAGAATGCAGGCTACCAGAATCACATTTTCAGGGAATAGTACTTCTAAAGGAGGCTAGGTGCTCTGAAAAGCATGACGTATGTTAAAACACAATATTTTAAAAAATAGGATAATGTTTAGTTTAGCTCAGTTCTAGCATTTGGAGGGGAGGGAGGGAGATGAGCAAAAATCCAAAGCATGCAATAATGTTAGTAAAAATCAGAGGCTCCATACTTCTGTATAACTATCATCTTTTTGTATTAAAATTTGTTCTTGTGGCTGCTTCTGCAACATTGCCAAGTTCTGCAAGGTTTTCTTTCTTTTTTCTTCCCTGGCAAAAGTCTATGAAAGTAGACATCAGAAGCGACTGTACTGACTATAAACATTAATCTTCAGGAAACAATTATTCACTGTCACAAAAATGGAAGACAGACATTTTTAAAGAAACAATTTTTTGCCAATGAAGAATTTCCAACTGACATAGAAAAAAACATGACAAGAGATAAGCTAAACTATTTCACAACACCTAGATAAACAAAATTCTACACAAATTTATCTTGTAGGATCTGTGATTCTCAATTGTAGCACAGTACAAGAAACATCCTGGTAAATGTCAACTTGAGAGGCCTCAGTACCTTATATAAACACTCTGAGGTCACATTTACAGCTAACGTAAACTAGCACAAATGTAAAAACACAGCATACCCAATTCGGTGCGCACATAAAACATGAAATAAAATAAATCGTACCAGTGCACAATGCCTGAAATGTGTTCCTCGAACTTCACACATATTCCATAAAATACAGATTACATCCTTAAAAAAAAAAAAAAAAAAATCATATTGTACTTTATACCTTAAAAACAATGCAAAAAAAAGGCTAGGACTTCAGCTACAGCCTGCTGGACTCCACTCAAGGCTGGACTGAAGGAGGCCAGCATCCTGAAATGCCAAACCTGAGCTGGCTGCCATCAGCACAGGTCTTGGCTTTTTGCATGTGCTTCATCCCAGACAGACCCTAACTAAACTATGCCATGCTCTCTTTCAATAGTACACTAAAATGGTATTTTTAAACAATTCATGCCAAAATTAAAACAACTCCAGAACACCAAAACAAACCTACCACAACAACTCTTGCTTCACAAGAAATGTCTGCAAAAACTACTCTGCCTAATTTTGCAGCAAAATCGCAGTTCGAGCAGCACTAAACACCTGCATTTAGAAGAATGGGTGCATGAAAACACTGCCTTGATATACACAAAACCTCAGCATATAGCTGTAATTATAATTAAGTATTTGGAAACCAATGTTTCAAGAAGTAGTAGGAATTAGTCTGGTAGAAAAATGGGAAAATTAAGGAATATGCAGAACTTGTCAAACATAGCACATGCTCCCCTAGAAGCATACAGAAAATTTCTATTTACTGGAATGAGATACAATATTTCTAGGGTGTTAGAAAGAAAACTTGGACAACTATCTTTAAGAAGACCCACTGCCAATTCTTCATTGGTTGCCTTTTTTCTTTTCCTGAAAATATCCATTTGTTAAAACCTAAGATGAAATGTTTAACTTCTGGTCCTTTGCCTGAAACAAAAAGTACAGTCTTTATGGGTCTTTCAGTTTCTCCTACTGTCATTATCCTACTGCATAGACACAATTAAACACTGATTGCAGAAGGGACCAGGGTACCTTAGGTTCCCACACGTGTGCTCCCTAGAAGGTTGCAGTCCTCCATCCCACACACACAGAGGCATTCCCATTGCTGCCATTTAACACACGAGTTTGTCAGTGGACAGCCTTGTCCAGAACAGCCAGCTCAGCAGGCTGGTCAAGAGGGCATCTGCCTTGCAGGTGGATACCCTGGAGGTGAGGACCTGTCATGGTTTTTGGAGGGTCAGGCTTGGTCAGTACTTGGATGGGAGACCGCCTGGGAATCTTGGGTGCTGTAGGCTTTTTACTGCGCATGACATGCTGTGGTATAGAATACCCCTTCAGTTAGTTTGGGTCAGGTGTCCTGTCTCTGCTTCCTCCCGGCTTTCCCTTCTCACTGGCAGACCATGTACTCAGAAAGTCCTTGGTCGGAGTAAACATTACTGAGCAGTAACTAAAAACATCAGTGTTATCAGCGCTGTTCCAAGGCTGAAAGTCAAAAACACAGCACTGCACCAGCTACTAAGAAGGAGAAAAAATGACTGCTACTGCTGAACACAGGACAGGAGCCTACTCCAAACCACCTGAGGGAGAGGATTTTTTCTCTAAGACAAACTCCCAAGCCAGGAGGCTTTTGGCTGCACTAGTAGTACAGGTGTTTCTGCTGGACAGACAGGAAGCATATATTGGGAGAGTTTGGTTCTGTGATGACACAGGAAGGGAAAAGACTTGAGTGTTCCTGGAAGCCCTTCAGGCTTGGAAAAGTTTTCCCCCATAAGCTACAGAACTAAATGCAAAAGTGCAGCTCACTATACAGAAGGGAAAGGCAAGCTTGTGTCGCCCTTTCTTTTGATTTTATTATTCCACATCAAAGAAAATATCTTGGCATATCCTTTTTACATATTTACATTCCTGAAATAAAACATCTGCTTAGCACGCTATTCAAACTCTACTGGGGACAAATTCTACTTTCAAAGATACCCACACAACTGCAGAGAAGTTACTGATTAGAAACGTTAGAAAAATTGGACACACTTCCCAAGATTATTTTTCTGAGCTGGCTCTCTTCTGTTTTCTCACTGTCTCAGATGCTTTCCTCACCACCATCCCTTATATAACTCTGCATCCCAATTTAAATTCCATTTGCTGCATTTATTAAGACAGTTGTTACCTTTGATAGAAGGCATCACCTTTGCTTAGAGATTTAGTGGTCTTTATGAAAGCCTGATCAGTAGACTCTTTTTCCAAGCTCATCTGGATTTTGGATGTGATATGCAGAAATTTGTTTGCATTCACTGTAAATTAATCCTTTGTTACTTAGGGTTCTGTGCCCATGAAATTTTATAATGGTACTTTACCTTACCTGGGATAACAACTCTACCAAACGTGTTTCATTTTTTATCAAACTTGGGCTTTTTTCACATGAGATATAAAACATTGATATTCCTATTACATCCCACGAGGGAAAAGAAACACCATTTGCTATAATCAGGGGAAATGTTTTATTGCCTAAGACATGCATTTATCTCCCTCACAAACAGAAGTCATAAAAAGAACATACAACTGGTTAAATGTTACTTGATGTACCTTAGGTCCCAATTGGTTTGCTTTAGGTCCTGCAGTGTCATGTGGAATTAAATCCAGGCACGAACACAGGTTAATGCTTATTCTTTCCTTTTAGCAGAACTCTTGTCAGTTTGGCCCACACCCCAAGAGCTTTCACTTCAGGCTTACCTGCAAGCAGCACTGTGGGTCTATCCTTTACTTCTCCTTCCCAATGCTCCAGCGATTCACCACTGACTAATTAATTATAAACCTCAGTTCTTAAACCGCTTATATAAATCTCTGTCCTTGTTGCCATCCTGCAGATCTATTCAGTGATCACAGTCTAACTTAAAACATATAAGAAAGACTGGTCTGTCCCTTTTATCTGAAAGGCTGTTAAGGAGGCCCAAATTCTAAAGCTTTTTGTAATGAACTGTTCTTTCTTGAAGACAGTTTACCATCAAGCATCCTTCCAGGTCTCATGAAGGGCTACACTGCACAAACCGAGATGACAGCTGTCAGAAGGGAAGGCCGGCCCTTTCCTGAATAGAAAGAAGAATAGACTTGTCTTTTCACTTCTGTCCTTTCTCCATTGTACTTTCAAGGCACAACTGGAGCTCCTACAGCAACAGGTATTTTTCTTTGCCAAGATTCATTGTTGGATGCTCACTGGTATTCTGAGTTCTTAATTCTAAATCCACTTCTCTCTTTTATAAACCTGCATGTTATTTGTCTCTAAAGGACCTTCTTTGTAAAGACTGCAGTTTTCAGAAACTTGATTCCACTTTCTTCCAGGGCCTTCTATCTTCCTCTCCTCCTCTTCCCCTCTACCACAATGGTCTCTTAACGAAATCTCTCATGGGTGCTGCTATTCAAAAATAAAATCAGGTATTTGATCTTTTCTGTCCGGACTTCCATCTCATTCTCCATTTCACTGTATTCTGTCACATGCTGCATTGTGTGTCATACGGTTAACTCAACAGCCACTGCTTAACAGTATATATTGAAAATACCAGGACAAATAAACATATTCAACACTGCGTTTCATCACAATATTTGACATGAAACACAATTTGTGAAAGAGAATATTTCCAACCTTTTCAAGTCTAACTTACTTGGAATTCCATACTGAAAAAAATGGACGGAAATTGGCATGACATTTCCTAAAAGCTCTGTATTCAAATAAAAAAAAAGGTTCTTTTACAGTAGCCATTGTGTATTGGCCAGGAATTGTAGCATTTCCACTCTCGAATTTTAATTCCGTCCTCTGTGCCAAAGACTGCTTTTTAGAGATTTAAACATAGGTATTGACGCTTGTCCATTTGAAGCGAAGGGTTTATGTCCCCTTTAGCTAAAATACATGCTGTCCAGAGGTTTTCATGCTCAAGTTCTATGACTCAAACTTTGCTACAACTCATCTAATATCGAAGTTTGAACAATATAAGCCCTTAGCTTGAGAAGAGCTGTTCCAGCAAGTATGACTGATGAAAATATAAGAAAATTTTCATCTTCATCTGAGAATTCTAGAAATCAAGTTTGCATGGAAGTATTGCTTGGTACCTATGATGTAATAGAATATTTTTGGCAAAGAAAAATGATATGTATCACTTTTTAAATGATCTTCCCAAGATAGGGTGCTTTTTTTGTTTTGAGAGAAGTTTTTTAAAGGAGAACTTCACCTGAAATTTTTGAGGGCAGTGAATAATAAACAGTGCACCAGCCTCTGCCCAGATGCAGCTAAGTGTTCTGGATTTCCAGTTGCAAACCCATTCAACAGATTGACTAATTCCCTAGTGCATCTTTGTCATTGCTGTATCCTCAGGCCTGTGACATTTTAGATGCATGGGAATGCCAATTTAACAAAAATTCACACAATACCAGTTGACATTTAGGGTGGGGTATGTGACCAGGTTTAATCAGGACTTCAGGTAGAAATTCATCAAATCTCCACACTTCATTACTTTCTTCTTCTCCCTTCCATGATATGAGGCAATTTTTTTCTTTTAATTATAGATCTGTATTTAAAGTTTAACTTTAAGATTCATCGTAGGCTATCTTGCCCTAAGCATATCCAACATCAGCTCTCTAATAGCTGCTAAAGGCTTGTGTACAATCTTGGGATCAGATTACTTCTCCAATTCCAAAGAGAATACATGAAGGAAATCATAACACAGTAAAGACACAAGTCAGCTAGTCTAAAGAAACAATTCAGAAACCACTTTTTCTTTCCATTTTTAAGCATCACTCATTTCTCTCCAGCAATGTAAGATACTGGCTCATGGAGAGTGTTGGAGGATGTCCTCTACAAAGCACTTCCTGCCAGTCACCCTTTTAGGATTTTGTAAAGTCTGATCTCTTAATCTGTAGCCATTTTACTAAGGCTCCTGTTATGGGGGAGTACTGAGAACCTTTAAGTCACCTACTAGAGTTCTGACACTTTGTCAACATTTAACATATCATTTGAAGAACACTAAAATGTTGCACAAACATACCAAGAATTTAAGGCAGTGGAAAATTTGAAGAGGTACCAAGTTATTTCCTACCTCTGCCTTTGAAAATTCTATTTCTGGAAAGGGGACACAAAAAAAATTGCTTAGCTTCAATCCCCCGCCCTTCCAATTAGGAGAATGAAGAAGATTTCACGGCTCTATAGCATGTGGCCTGAGCTTCCTATGCACTAGATCCATTAGTTGTTTGCTGGGGAAAATAAAATTAGAAATGTTTTATTATGATTTCCAAATTACTGTGTAACAAATGCTTCAATAATCCTTAAAGCACAAAAAGTCTGGTTTGCCCAACAAGCAACTGACAGCTCTCTAATGCAGTTACATTAAAGTGCTTTCCTGAGTGTGTGAGGCACTTTTTAACTAGCTCCTTAGGGCATTGTTAGATATCATTACTTACAGCCACTGCGAGCCACTGTGCCATAATAGCGCTTCCCACTTCCTCCTGATCAGTCAAATACAAGAGGTGACTTTAGAAACGAGAAAAAGTCCCGACCAGCCAAGATACCAAATACAAGACTGTCTCTTTACATACAACAGGAACCAAGAATGAAATCACAGCCTCCTGGAAAATGATGGCTCTCAGGGTACTAGAAGGAAATAAAGAACAAATTCGATCAGTACCTTTTCTTAAATTAGTAATTTGCAGGTGCTTGGAGTCATTTTAAAATGGGAAAATATTAGTTTCTTATTTTCTGCTTTAAGTATACAGTAGTTTACTAAATAAGTAAACTTGAAGTAAATCTCAAAGTCATCTTCAGTAAAGGAGTGAATCCATTTAATCTAAACATGAAAAATTAGGAATTAGAGAGGCAACAGAATGCATACTTTTGAAATAGAGATTACTAAAAATCCTTTATTAGGTATTTATTTAAGAAGCTGTCATGATTTTTACAGCTCTTCCAAGACAGAATTTGTGGAGATGAGATTGAGAAGATAAGTTACCTTCCACAGTCAAAGGCACACAAACAGTTCTTGTTGAATAAATCCTTGATAGCTATCAAAAACTGCAATCAAAGTTCAGATGCTTCTTTGCAACAAATTATTTTATCAACACTGTTAGCTCTTATTGCCCAGGTATACTAGGAGACTGCTAATAATGCAAACATGAAACCTCAGCTAGTGTCAGACTGTCTTCAGGACAGATGAAAGACACACACAGCTTTCCAGACCCAGGTTAGACACTTGAGCACTTAATCAAAACCATTCCAAAGCTTTGTGACTAGCAGTGTATCATTTCAGAAAAGGAATAAGGGGGTAAGTTACCCTCTTCCTCTTGAAGAGACTGCATCTGCACTTTACATTTCAAGAAGCTGAAATTCTTGTGTCATCCCACTTATCTAAGGGACCAAAGGCAGCACACAACCCACATGGAAAAAAAAATGTGGCCCTGGATAGATGTTGAGCAGTTTTTCAGTAAATCTTATTTATTTCCTCCGAGTCTTCAATATCTAAAGCTTTTATGTATTCATTATCAGCAACATGTCAAGTAATGTGATAACTTGACAAGGTTCTATTGAAGCAGCTTAGTGGGACATATAGTACTTATGCTGCCTGATAAGAAAACATTCAGAAAGGTCATATCCTCTGTTGTATTCCCTATCTCTCTGGGCAGCAGCAGTTTGGGTTTTTTCTGAAAACTAAAGTTTGAAAATATTCCTGGTAAGAATGGGTGAAAAGCAGTTTGTCTGCATTAGCACAATGACAACCAATTGCTATTAATGTTCACGTTACTCCCTCAAAACTGGATATTAAAATAAAAATCCTTGCTAAAAACTTAACCATGGTGACTAGGCATGATTATGAAATGAGTATCTGGACAACTCAGACTGTTAGACTTGGGATATAAGGGTAATATCCCACATTGACTGACTCCTGGAATGGCAGAACAGGCCCTACCTTGCCTGCTCACCTTGCTCCCCCACATCAGCTCTTAAGCAGCATAGAAAGTCAAATCCAGTTCAGAGCAACACAGACAAAAACATGCACCCTGACTGTGCCTGACCTGCATTTATACAAGCAGCGAGGAGTAACTATTTGAAAGTCTTGAGACACTGGAGACCTACAGAGCTTGTTCTGTACCTCTTATTTTGCACAAGGACAAAATCAGGAAAAGGGTGTGATCGACTTCACTGGGATACAAGGATCATCCATTCACTGGCTGAACAGAGGATGATCAGGATGAATAGAGAGTGCTTGGGGCCATCTCAGGACAAAGATGAGGAGCAGCAATGCTCAAGCCCTTGAGATGCCTCATAACTGGAAGTTTACAGGAAGACGCTCCAGAGCCATACTTGTCACACATTCTCCTTAGCTGCAATTTCTGTGACTCCAAAGCAAGCTTGGTCAGACCAAAAAAATTCTCGTTATTCATGTATACAAACACAAGATGACAGACCAGCTACTTCTGTTATAACACCACGAGTCACAAATAAGTTGCTTCAGAGCTATTGCTCTACTTTTGGCACATAATGTCTATATGAAATGATGTATGATACTGTCAGAGATATGGAGGCACATTAAGTTTGCTGTGTAACTTAAACCACATGTGCTTACCCACAAAATGTTTATACATAGGCTCCTTACAAGTGCTAAAAAGAACAATGAAAGCCAATTTCTCTAAGCTGTAGTTTCTAGTAGGCAAAAGTCTTCCATATTTTCCAACATATGCTGCTTATTTCATTGAACAAATTGAGCTGATCACATCATCTTTATCGTTACCTTTCTTGGTCACTTATTTTACCTTGCATATGCAGATTTCTTTCAAGAAAGTTTTACAAACAGGAAAATACAAATGTCATTATTGGACTTTATTTGATACAATGTTACCTTTTGATACACTTGACTAAAAACAATAGCCTAAGTGTAAATGTGGATCACAGCTGTATGCCACAAGCAAAATAGTGAAATGAGTAATAAGAGACAGGGAGAAAACAACACCATTAGAGACAAATTAAAGAACCGTCATTTACATAAACAGCTGCTTATACTTAAATCTTTTGAAAACAATCATTTTAAATCCCAGTAAATACTGCAACTCAGTTTGTCAAGGATCAGATACACTTGTTTTTCTTCCCCTCACTCAGAATGCTCTTGGGATCAGAATCAGCAGATTAAAGAGTTTATGTCAGCTGTTCTGCTTGAGGGAGGATTTTCCTTGTGATGAGGGGCTGCACTTGAAAAAATGAGAGAAGTGGAGGGATGAGTGCCCGTAACAATAATTTCTCTAATTCTTACTGAAAATCAGCCTATCACTTCCTGCTGTATTTTTATTAAGTCTCCCTTGATGACAGAAGCATAATTATTCTTCCTCTTGACAACTCCTATTAGTAAAACTAAACTTTAATTCTCGTATCCAGTCAGTAAATGACAGCAGATTCAAGACGAAGAGTGAAACACTGCCCTTAATTTGTGATGTCAAGCCCTCTATGGCCACAACTATGAGACAGTTAATCAGAGGTATCATCTCGGGTAAGATGGCAGCTTCTGCTTGCAATCAAAAGCTGCTTTCACACCAAGGTACAATTCCACATGAGCTGTAACTAAAGACAGAGTGCCACTGTGCACAGCAGGGGCTAGGGGAGCAGGTATGAGAATTGTCTCATATTATTTGCCATACTGGCAAATAATGATTTTATCAGATCAGAGGACAAATTTTAGCTCAAGATGAAGTTGATATTGTGCTTTTTTTGAAAGATGAAAGGAAATGAATCTGACTTTGACTTTGTGACTGGCCCACTTTACAGCATCACACCAGAATGCCTGGGACTTTAAGAATATGTAGATTCTGATTTAACCAAAAATCTTGCGCTAGCATTCACCTTTGATCTTAAGACTTAAATTATCTAGCTTTTCACCAACTTCATCTGTGGTCCTGTTGTTGTAGTTATCTATTGCCTTAATAAAACCCCCAACCCTGAGCTTAATAATAGACATTAAAATCCTCTTAACAAGAGTCTTATAAACATAGACACAGTTCTTATTCAATTAACAACAGTCTCTGTACATTCCAATGTTCATACTGGTGAAAAGAAGAAAGACAAACTAACAGTGTATTCTGATTACACATCATTTTATCATTTTCAGAATCCTTGCATGCAATGAAAGACAGACCTTAACCCTTGTGGTCTGAGCAGCTATTCTGCAAGGCAGTTGCTCATCCTGTATTCTCTTTTGCTTAGCAAGACATTGACTCCCTCCATGTCCTCTCCTAACAGAGAAAGGAGGGGTCAGAGACCAGTGTCCAAATTTATACTGGTAAAATGTTAATTTGGGATTAAGATTGTTAATAAAACATATCAAAGGTAGTTTTAATCACGAGGAAGCCTAATTAAATGAAAAGGTTTTCACAGGGAGTATCTTTGACCTGTTTGTTCAAAGTCAAGAATGGCGATTGAAGTCTCACTGCAGGGATTCCAGAATTTGAAAGCTTTGGGATTCCCCTCTGGCCACCTTTGATTCTTACTAGATTCCCTACTTCATGCAAAAACATCACAGAGGGAGATCTACAACCTCCAGGTCTGACTGCAGCTTTACTGTGAAGCTCCTCTGCTGTGCGGAGCACTTAGAAAAAAGTAGCCTGGAACAGAGGCAGGTAGCTCCTATCATGGACAAAGCCTCTCATAACCAGCTCCCAAGCACTTTTTCCTGCCAACGGTCCTTCCTGACTTCTGCTTGCACTGGGAGATGCTTACTGTCAGCCCACCCTTCCGGTGTGCTGGAGAAAGCTCACAGAGTTGCCTTTTTGCTTCCAAGTGCAGTAACTTATAGCAGCTTTTGTTTCATACATTGCTCTCCTCCAGAGCATTTTCCATTCAGAACAATAATCCTTAACATTCCTCCCAAAGCCCAGGTCCTCCACAACAAGAGAATGGCAAGATACACTTTTAAGATGCCATAACAGGGCAGTGAAAGCCAGACTGGAAAAGAGGGGGATGGTAAATGACTAATGCGAAGTTTGCTGCACACATTAATTTCTTGAAGCAGAAACATGCATACGGCTTCATTTAGAATCATAGAATAGTTAGGGTTGGAAAGGAACTTAAGATCATCTAGTTCCAACCCCCCTGCCAAAATATTGTCGGAAACCCCAGTGTTTGCTTATCCTAGAAGTTTGCTATCGCTCCTACTCTTGCTCCATGCCCTATACTGTTTTAAACATATGGCAGGCCTCATCTATGTAGAAAGATCTTTTTGAATTTATACAGCTTCAGAAAAAGGTAAGTTGATGGAAATGGATTCAACTTCCCTTCAAGAAACTTCACAGCGTAAATCATCTGCAAGACCCTAAAGATTTCTCATTGCTTTAAACAACTAAATCTAAGTTTGAGAGAGTGTCTCAGAATTAACTGAGTTCTTGATCATAGTCCTCAGCATCAGCCTGATGGTAAATCAACCCTGCTTCACCAATCCCAGCATTTGCATCGAAATCAAGGGACAGAAGCCCGAAAGCACAGTCAGCCATCTTATGAGTTATGGATCTTTCTCTGGAGAGCAGCTGTCATAATATGTTTGTACAGCAGCTAGCATACCCAGGCTATGACCTTCACTGGGATCCCTACACCATTAGAAATAAAAATTATGTTAAGAGGCTCTGGAAATAACATTATTCTACTTAAGGTTAGGCATAAGTTAACCTCCCTTAAATGAGTTCAGATATGCAATTCTTAAACAGCCGAGTGGGAAGAAGTCAGACACTGCAGTCATGTGTACCCTGTAAAACAAGCTGTAGGTAAAACCTGTCTCCTGGGTTGCAGTAGGAGAAATAGAAGAGTCCCAAGACAGGGCAAGGCTGGGAGAAGAATGCCTACACATGAAGGCTTGAGTTCTAAAGTGAGCCTCCCTCAGTCATTCTTGGTGATAAGCTCATACAGATGGGGTGCAAGCAGGGGGCCTTTAATGTGCATTTCTGTGTGTATTTGAGGTTTTGTAGGCTGTATCTCAAGGAATACAAAACATGAAGTTTTCTGAACATGCGAATTAAGAACCTCAGGGAGCAGGGGAAATATCGATTCAGCACAGTATGCTGTTCAGTACAGAAAAGTACAGCAGATAATCATCAAGGGTAGCTGCATTCAAACGTGCATGAAACCCCAGGGCAGCACTTTCAGCACGTATTAGTAAGCTTGTAGTGCTCAAACAATTGTCTTACTTTTTTTAAAATGACTTTAAAATATTTAATTAAGAAAAATGTAGACAGGGCCAAATACCTTTATCTTGACCAAGTGCAGTGCAGGTCTTGCAAGATACTGTTTGACAGAAACAGGTTGATCCTCAGTTTATAAAAACAGTAGAAGAGCAACAAGATTTTTTGTTTGTTGTGAAATAAGAAAGGGCTGTTTGGCTCATAGCAAGGAGGAAACATTTCCTTTATTATTTTTTCTTTAAGCAAAAGCTAAATTAGAGACAAAAATCTTAACTAGAATTAGAAAAAAATAATAGTCAAGCTCAACTTTATCTGACCTGTGTTATAAACTAGCTTTTTCTCTCCATCCAGAAGCTCTAAGGAGATTATTTCTGATGACTAGTCTTGAGTCTGACAGATTTCAATAGCATGTGACTGTCAGACCATTTCACATGTACGATTCTACATGTTTGATTCTTGGAGAGGAAAGGTTAAATGAGACAGTGGTGGAAACCTGAAGAAAGAGAGAAGGCTGATGATGGGCTGAACAGAGGAAATAAGGCAAACTATTTAATTTTTACCTTTAAACTTTTTTTCAGCAAGATCAAAACATTGGGATTTAGATTTTTCATTTTTGCATTATTCAGAAATAAGTGGACATGAAAACTGGTCAGGAATCATATACAGAAAACTTAATTTTAAAACGGGTCATAAGAAGTTACAAACATGTGAAAATGGAAGCTTGGCAGAGTAGCCTAAAAAGCTTCAACCCCAGTAATCATTTTCCAGAAATGCCAAAATATCAGACTTAATGCCATGCTCTCCATACAAACCACACACAAAAATCTGTATCTCTTTGAAAGAATAATCACCATTAACATGAAAGTTTAAAAAGATGTTGCCCTTCTTTTCAGTAGTTACTATAGAAGGCAGCATAAAGCAGGGGTTTCTAAATTAATTTTAAAATCTCCAGAGAAAGAAAAGACGAGGAAAACACTAATGCAGTCACATGGCTCTCCACAATCCACGCCAACAGGAAATCATAGTTGATTTTCAAGTAGAACATTGTCAAGATTTCTAATAATTACTGAACAAGCTTCAAGTGCCCAATCTACTCTAAAAAATTGAATTAGATATGCCAAAAAGCAGTGAAAAAAATCCAGGCCTCTGGATTTTCTCACTCATGGATCGATAGAGCATTCATGAATCCAACCCTGTGCGATGGCAAGGATCTGAGCATTCTACATTATTACTGTGCTGTAGTTCATTTAATGCTGTGCTGGCTTCTCTTGCATTTTCCTCATATAAAAGTTAAGTATCCACTACAAAAATGAATCATCTAAACTCCAGGTAAAAGCTATCACAGTATGAAAGTAGAGATCATGCTGTGAAAATGATATCAAATGTTATATAAAAAGAGCTATCCTATTGAAAGTGTGGTTTGTGGTTTACCTCCTGTTAGCGGCTCTCTCTGTATTGATTTCAAAAACCTGTTCAGAAAGCTAAACTCAGAATTTTTATAAAAGTATTTGAACAGTGCAGCCTGTTAACATCTTTTTGTAAGTGAAAAAACAATATATATTAAACACATGTCCACACAAATTACATTAGAAGAACATTAAGGCTGCACAGCAAACCACTCAAAAGTTTTAAGATGCCATAATTAAGATCCTCTGCACAATCTTAATTCAACTCCCACCTTGTGCATGTCCATGATGATACTGTTTGACTGCACAATGACCTTTTCCCCAGATGATCCTAACATCACTCATCCCAAACCAATACTTTGAATTTGTCCTGAGAACAGTGACAGAGACTACCTGCATATACAAGCTTCATTCACTCCTTGCAGAGATGAGGAAATGAGAGAGATGTAAGGTAAGGGACTAAGCCAGGGAATGGTCACAGGATTAACTCTTGAATTCTGCCCTTGCAGATTACACCTTTTCTTCACCACTGGTTCCTACAAAATCTCAGGTAAGTCATCTGCACTTAGCTTCTCATAGTATTAATCACTTGCAGTGTCTTCACTTTCTGTATCCTGGCAAAGAGTACCCAAGAAAGAGGTCCATATTATAGAAGACTCAGCACCCATCAGCTGCAAACTGGAGTCAGCCTAGTTTGAATTCATAGCACATCTAACACTGTGGAGAGCCAGGAAAACATCAGGCCCCTGCTATCCCAGACTCAAGCACCCTGCATCCCCTTTCTCCACATGCAGGAGTAGGAGAGCTTTACCACCCATCTCACAGTGAGGGCATTTGAAAAATAAATGTTATTGTTTGCAAAACAGGTAGCAATGAAAAAATCCATGAGGAAATTAGTAATTCTGTGCTCAGTCTTAGTCTTGAGCAGTGTACAGCAAGGCAAGGCTGGGACTATCCGTGCCACAGTGAGAATAAAACAACTTAAAGCTGTACTCATTCAGCAAACACCTTCTACTTAGCTCACAGAACGATGCAGGGGTCCACGGGAAAAAGCAGTGTGTGACCATGTAATTAGAGACAGTATCAAAATGTATACACACAAGGGGGCCCAATTAAGGTTGCATGGACAGCATTATTCTTTTTCTCTTTTTTTTTTTTTTTTTTTTTTTTTTTTAGTGCTTGGTTTTATTGCAATGTTCATGGTTTTGTACCCTTTTATCTATAATTTCATAGGTTGTTAAAAAAAATATAGAAGGGAAGAGAAAAAGAAAGCCTGAAAAAAGTCTATTGTATGGAAAGGCACTGATACTGAAATACGGGGCTGGCGCTTCATGGTCCATAGCAGAGGCTTTGCCCACGTGATGGGTGGGAGCAACGGTAGCCTGCACACAGAGCAGGCTGAAGGAAAGGCTGAGAGTTTTCCAGGGACCTGCTGCAGCACAGGCACTTGGACCATCATGTATCATGGCTTTCTGTCTCGGGTCTAGAGATGAATGACCTTAAGTCACCTTGTACTACTTTCCATTGCAAATACTTTTCTCTCACATTGTTCCCCACTCCCACTCCTTGCCCTCTGCCAGCATTTGAGTTCAAGTCTCTTTTCTGCACTTTACCCACAGGTTCCCAATCCTACCACTTTTCTTTCTGTCTCCTACCTCAACCCATATTCATAGTTCTCCAATTTTCCTGTCATCTCCTAAGTCAATAACAGCATTTGCCATCCTATTTCCATGTGAATCCTTTCTTGCTCACGTTTTGACACCAGTCCTAGCCACGTGCTTTTACAGCTCCCCAGCTCTGCTATTAAGTAGATTTTCATTCTCCACCTCCTCAGTTTGAGCAACAGTAAAGAGAACCTCAAAACCCCAAGAGCATCTCCTTGCTTCCAGCACTGCTGCCCTGCACTGTGCTCAGAGCAGGGAGCTGACTTCCTCACTTCAGCATCCCCAGCAGCACTCTGCACTGCTCCAGGTAGGCATATGCTTCCGTCACTTCCCAGCACTTGATGCTTCAGTAGCCTAAAACCCATGAAAAGTAATTCTCGACAAGATTTTGCTCAACAACTGCAATTCTTGTGCTTGGCATGTGCTGTACAGACAATAATTTCAGGGAATTCAGCTACTTCCAAGACTCTACCGAGCAAGTGAAGAAACAGATTTTTCAGTCTTTTCCCTAATGCATTTTCTCTGGAATAGCAAAGGATAATGATTCCAAAAAACTTTTAGATAGAGGCTGAAGAACAATGTGATGTGACTTATAAAACATATACAAGAACATACAATGTACTTTGACTTTTCTTTTTTTTTCTGGAAAGAATAGGATTTTGCTGCTTAAATTTCAGACCAACAGAAGTGGGCTGATGCAGGCATCCAGGATAAAAAATTTCAGCACAGATTATCATAGAATCATAGAATCATAGAATAGTTAGGGCTGGAAAGGACCTCAAGATCATCGAGTTCCAACCCCCCTGCCATGGGCAGGGACATTATGCTGTATAAGAAACTCTAAGTAAGATTTTAAAATAGGTCACTTATGGGAACATTAACTGTTAGGCCATTACCTTCTTTTGGTGTAAGTATAAATGGGAGGGGGAGGTGAAAAGCTTGTGTATGCATTTATAGACTTACATAAGGAAAAAAAAAAAAAAGGAAGGTCAAAAAAATGAAGTACTAAGCTAGGTACCAAGAACTTCTACTTGACATGACTTAGACCTGGCCAGATCCATGTGGTTCATTACATCACTTCAATATGCAGGTCAGTGCTCAATATACCAACTTAAATGAAGCACAAGCACACCCTTTGGCTTATACTGTGAAAAACACTGTTGGACTTCTAAATAGTAATGAACATTGGACATGGATACTTGGGAACTCATATGATAAATATGAATTAATTTCAGTTATTAGAAACTGAGGGAACCAAGAAATCAGGTTACTTCTGCAGATACAAAGACCAGAATATGCAAATGCTTACTCTGCAGCCAGATGATCACTGGTATTTAGGCCACGTAAATGCTCAAGGCACCCATTAGAAAGATCCCATGTGGCTCCACATCTGAGTGTAAGAATAACAGCCACTGTAGTGACAGACAAATGCATACAGCAAGTACAAGCTAGTCAGTCTCTGAGTAAGGCCACAGCAGCAGCTGCCAGGGCCATGAGGAGCTGGGGGCCATCAGCTGCTCATATAGGATGGCCGGAGTAGCTGCACACTGGTAGGGCAGTGAGAAAAACCTGCAGATAAGAAGATATGAATTCACAAGAGCATTCAGGCCATTACTCATGGTGAAAGAACTATGCTGAACCAAGATATCACTTGCATGTCTGCTGGAGCATGCAATAGTGACATGACAGAAAAATTGACAATGTTGATTCATGTAAGGAGCTAAACCAAACTAAGCAGTGGATCTTCCATGTGGAAATACCTTATGCATTTAGAAAAGCAGCTAAGCATAATGATGGGGTCTTCACCAAATAAGACAGACAAAAAAGTGGTAGCTAAATACTGGAAATCTTCCATGTCAAATGCGTGCTCTCTAAACAGGCTTCCTTCACTCCCAAGAGCCTACAAGTATTTTTTGTGCCTTTTCCCAGTGTAGCTATTCCTTCTACCTCCCTCCAACCCAGCAAGGTCTCATACCTACCCAGCCAGGAAGCCTACCATGTGAGCCTTTTGCTCCTCTGAGACACCATGATCCAGACTAGCATGGTTACGTAATTGGACATAGGAACCATTACTCTTTCTTTCCTTGCTGTTTCATCACACTGTAAGAGAGCCAGGTGCTTAAATTCAAAGGAAAAGGTCATTTGTTTTCATTACAGAGCCTCCATAGTGCCCAAATAATTTATATATTATAGAGCCAGTATTCTGAATGTTTCCTGCATTAGAAAGCAAGCCATAGGTAGCTATACATAGCGCATAGGCAAAGTATACATACAAATGTCAAATGTACACCTACAACACTAACTCCTTTCTCCTAAACAACCACTTTTTAAGGAAAGCTATTAGAGTTTGCCTGCTTGGAGAAATTAGCTATCACATACTTGAAAGACCAGTATTTATTTATGTCCCCATTTATGCACCTGAAAATCACTTCTCTGCTCTTTCCACATGTTGGAAACACCAAAATTCCTCAGCTGCTTCAATGATTTCTACTTTTAGCTTTGAAGTAGTGCTTCAGGCTTTTATATGAAGATGAACAAATTGGCATCTCACCTTACTGAAGCCAGAAACTCTCAGCTTCTCTGAAGAATTTGTCCCCCAGAGTATTCTTCAAGCAAGCCTACTATCTCCTAAAAATCAGATTGCCCAGTAAATTCAGTATGCAGGGAGACAAATTCATCCTCAGAAGCCAGCAATCAAGTGAGGCACACTGAGGAGTCAAACAGCCAAAAGCCTGCAGAGGAAGTCGGACTGAATCCAAGCAGAAGCGCTGTCCATGAAGGTAGAAGACTGTTTGCTGAGTTACTACGATTCAGTGCTCCATATGACCTACAAATTTGCAAAGGAAACTAAAACTACACAAGAACTCAATACAGATACATTCACAGACATAAGGTTTGATACGAGGATAACCCAGCTCAGCAGAGAATCAGTAGGGATTTTTTCTGCTCTGCCATTAGTGCACTTCTCAATCTTTGACACCACTGCAGTGTTCAACAGCACGGTGTGTCTGCAGAAGACAGGAGGTTGAGGGAAAGAGCAACAGGCACAACAGCACCAGGTAACACAGACGCTAAAGGAAACGGTGTTTTATCGGGTTAGCCACTAAGTGGAGCTACTAAGTAAGAAAGGTAGAGGAAACTTTTGATTCTTAAAATCACCTTCGACAGTATCAGAAACGCTGTTTAAATCCCCACTGGAAAAGTTTGAAGTGTCAAAGTAGTAACTCTAGTTGCCCTGTCACACACTTCTATACTGGATTACCTGCAGCGTTTTACTGTACTTAATAAATGGTTGAACGATTTTCTTACAAGGAGTTATTTTATTCCAGATGATTCCCAATCCTACTTCCAGTAAGTGAGTTGTGTTGCACCCCACTGTGCATGACCATGACCATCAGTGTTAAGAGAACTTCACTATAGCTGAAGCTTTTGAGGAGAAGTCTCTGGAAAGCAGTCGGGGTTCCTCACTGGAAGATCAGGAGATGAAGTGTTGACTCAAAAAGTGGGACTGCTCAGCCATTGAAGCCAGGCTGAGTTTTTCCCAACTGCCACTGTGAAATTATCAAATGGAGCTTCAGAAGAATGTATTTTGTTCATCTGTCTTCGAAGTTGATAAGAGAGGAAGAGAGCTGAAATCAATGTATTACACACAGTGACACCACACAGCTTCTCTCTGTCACTCCCAATGCAGAAAGCACTATCATTCAACCCCAGTGTCAAGGAGGGAGCTCTGCCATGGCTGAACCTCTGACCTGGTAATGCCAGGGTGAAACAACCTGGAAGCTGTACCCAAATCCAGCTGCTGTGGAAGTGGGTTCTCACAGTTCCTCTAGCATGGAGATCCCTTCACCTCACTCATTTAGCAGAGAATTATTTATTTTTTGCAACATCCTCTGCATGGACTGCATCTTAGGGCTACCCTGAAAACTCTGCTTTTGCAGAAAATATTATCCATCAAGCACCATTTCTCAGACCCAGCATGCTTCAGTAGATCTATTGTAATGGTTCCATGCTACCGTAACATACTTGATGCTTTTGCTTAAACACCAAAGAACTGTTAAACCTTGAGCTGTTCCCTCCACTCCCCACAGCCACACAGCTGCTACTGAAGTCACACCAGTTGCATCTCTCTTAGCACAACCATAAGGTGTGCAGGTACAGCATTCTTAATGAGTTGCCCTCAGCGCTACGGCAGACCCAATCTCTTGCCTAGAATAGGCAAAGACCATTGATCCCCATGGAAAGCTACAAGTGTCTTCTGTTGACAGAGGAGTGGGGTCTCGGGGGAAATTGCATTTATTTAGTGGGTGGATGCAGTACCTGGGGAGAGACTTGATTTCATGTAAAATTAGGACGTTTAGAAGCATCTCATTCAGATACACTGAAAGGAACGAGTAATAAGCAGAGTTACACATGGACCTAGTTCAAAGCACAATGCAATCAGCTAGAACTGCAAACTCACTGCACAGTTAAGACAACATCAGGGATTGTGGTCAACACCTCTTCTCAAGAATGAGCTGCAAGTACATTTGCTTCTACCACAGTCAGTAGGAAGAAGATGCAAGAGCTGAGCCTGTCTCAATGTTAAGGACCAAATAAAGGAGAATTATTTCATTAAAAACTCAGTTCTTTGTGTATGGTTCTAAATGGAATATTTAGGGATGTGAATCTATGTATTTATCATGGGGTCTTTTCTTAGTCATGCTGTAAGCTACCTTAATACTTTGTGATTTCCATATGCACTAGCCCATGACAAGGCATTCAAGTTGTGATGCCAGTCAGACAACGAACATCTGCAGTGCGTGTGAATGGACAGAAATGCAAAGTACTTGCTGCCTTCTTATTCCCACTTAAGGTGGGAACAGGAGGAGAGTTCATTAAATACTTTGCTGAACACATTCTCAAGTTTTGCAACTGGACTTGGCTGCAATGCACAATGGAGTATGTTTTCTTATAATTATGCAGTGCTCCAATAATGCCAGATCATTTATAAAAGCCCTAACTGGAATTACTAGATAGTTCATTGAAACTATTGTCTCTTCAAAGCTATTGTAGCACAGTCTTATGCTGATTAATTGCATAGAGCAAGACTTTTGACTTTTAAGATCTTTCCCGAACATTCCCCTGCAGTACTGCCATAAGTTCCACGAGATGGTTCCAATTTGGTTCATGAAAGATGGTGAAGTTAAAAGCTTCTTTCATCAAGATAGTTCTGTTAAATTAATTCATGTGCTTCCCAAACATTAAAAAAGCCCAGATATTCCTCAATAGAGCTTTGTAATCTTTTCAGATACTAGAAGGTCACTTATGTTTTCAAGGCCGTTTAGCAAGGTCAGGTTGTAATGAGCTGCAACTACTTTATTTGTGATTTGTGGCTCTGAGGGATTAATTGTCCCCACTCTGTCTCATCCACAATATAAGGCCGAATTGTCAAAATGATCCATGGCTTTCGTCCCCAGGCCCATGGTTTCATTATTAAGGTGCGTTCTAATCAATAGTAGCATTTTTAACATTTTGCCCCTTACGTTTTATCAATCCTTATTATCTAATGACCAATACTGAACTGGCACAAGGTTTTTCAGAAACACACTGACAGATTACAACAGGCAGTCACATGCATTTGTAATTAGACTTCATTACCATTATAAGTGCTGAATGGGAGCAGAATAAAATGCAGAAGGAATGCACCCAGTTCACAGAGCTCTTCCCACTTCTTAGAGCCCCTGCATGAGTCTCTCTTTATTTAGAAAAAAAAAAAATTGACAATAAACAACAAAAATTTGGGATCTTTTTCAGGTTAATATGCTCAGTTTATTCCACTCCAGTGGCCTAAGTGGTATCAGAAGCTTTGAGAATTAGAGGGCCGTCTAGAAATTATGAAGTTTTGTTTTGAAAACAGAAACAGTCACTCCAAAGCAAAGCAAGTCTGTTACATTTAGCTTTCTTAAATTTGATTGTTAGAATTACTTTCATTCTTTGACATAGCTTAATCTGTTCTCACACTGATGAGGTGAATATAAATGTTAATTTTCTTTTTCTCTTTTGGTGGAAACTGGAACTATGACAGATAATACTGCATCTCCTTATCTAAAATCACTACTGGCTTAGAAAGAAAGCTGTGGGAACAGATCCTCAGACAGCATAAGCTGTCCTAGTTCCACTGAAGTCAATGGAAATATGCTGATTTACATGTGGTGAACATCTGGCCCAATGGTGGTCATTAACAGAATATTGCTCAAGAGTAACGTTTGCCAGGCTACAGAAGAGCTGAAATAGCTATTTTAAATCTATAGCATTCATTCTCTCTCCCTTTCTGTGAGAAGGGATTCCTGGGCTGTCTAATGAAATGGCATGCTCTGGCCTTCTGGCTTTCTTATTCGAGGAAAGTGGTCACCTTTCCAACCTGATCTTGTCAAAGCAAGCAGCTTCCATCTCTGGACATCATGTAAAACTGCTACATACAAACACATACAAGAGTTTCTCTAGGAACAAAACATGACATTTTGCATTTCACGAACAAACCCAAAACACACAGTGATTTAGAACTGCAAGTAAATATGGTGATGTTAAAGGAAAAAAAAAAAAAAAAGGGTCTAAACTGAATTTTTAAACCCAAATCTGAATGAAACACTGGTTTGTCAATTCTGAAAATATAAAATTATTGCTGGCTTCAATAAGCCTAGAATATTATTCATCAAGCCTTCAAATTTTGTATTTTTGTGAGAGTCCAGTCTATATGCTTTCAATGAGGATTCTTATAAGGATTTTGATGAGGACTGAAAGCATACAGACCAGATTCTCAAATTGTTTTAGAGTCTATTATTGTATTTCCCTTTTCCAAAAATACTTCTAAAGCTGGTTGGGAAGAAAAATCTCCTAAACAAACTTAGTCTGCACACACTCAAAATAGAGGAATGGCTGGCATGACTCCCTGATCTCAGCAGTGATTTACCAGTGAATTCTAACACCAGTATCCTAAATGCAGTCAGATCGTTGCTGATCAGTGCAGGCAAGAAAGAAGTGTTATAGAGACTTGAATGATGTAATTTGACTGGCATCTCATTTCCAAATACAAATCAGCACTACCTAAAAAAAAGTAATCACCAACAATATTTTTCAGGTATGCTAACAGATTACGGAAGAAATAACTGCTTCAGACAGTCTATTCCCAAGGCCCAGCAGTGTCTTGTTTAATGTGATGAACCACAAAGACCTCAGCTAAAGCAAAGGGAAACATTCCTGCTGGTGGCAATCACAACTTTAAAAGAACACTGCAAATTTAGGAACTTCTGCTCTCAAAAATCAGTCCTGTTTGTACTATATATGGCTATGGGCTCATTTTCTCTTGTTCAAGGTAAAGTATTCTGTATACAGAATAATACACATGGCTGTATGAATATGTACTTAACTCTTTTGAAACACGCAGTGAAGTCCTACAAAAAGTTTCTGTGTTACAGGACTGATAGCTTGTGCTTATGCTGACCTGTATTTGATGAAGACCACTCCAGTAAGAAACACCTAACTTATCACCCTTCGGTCTTGCCAGCCAAGAAAGAGACTGCTCATTTTCCTGGAGAAATTCTGCTCACCTCTCGCCATTATTCTCAGATAAGTCCAACAAATATTCCTAACGCTCATGCAATGAAAGCAATTTTTTCTGCTCTGCTGAAAAGGCAAGTGCTAAGTGCTCAGATTCAGTGCTAAGATCCTCTGCACCCTACCAACCCAGTTACTAGTCAAAGTTTTTATTGCTAGGGCGTCCCAAATGGCACAGACATATTTCACAACTCACACTGTGCCTATGGATGAGGGAATTGATCCTCCCTTATTGCAAACAGCAAAGGTGGTTAAGAGCTCTAGCCAGCACTAGGTTATATTTGTCAGGTAGAGGTCATTAAATGCCTAAAACACCTATTTTTAAAGGGTTTACTACTCTTCCCAGCCAAAACCTTGCTTCTGTTCTCTATCGCCAGGGTTTGCCCATTTCCACTTTTCTCATTATAGGCATATTACATTTCAGCTATTGAGTTCTTCATTTAACATCGTGGCAATGTACCGCAAAATTTTGCAGCAACCTTAAACCACGACATACAGAAATTAGTCAATGATGCTAGACTAAAATGTTGCAATTAATTAAGGTTTTTCCCATAATACATTGTTTTTTTCCAAAGCTCACTTGGAAATATATTTTAGAGACATGTTAATGAAATGCAAATCCAATCAGATGGGGAAAAGGAAACAAACAAAGCAAAACAAAGGTAGGTGTTGTTTGAAGCAAACCAAAACACCTTTAGTAAGTTAGTAATACTAGAAGCTCACTCAATACTGCATTCCCTTTATAAGGCACAAAAGGGAATACTATACAGTGAACAACAATCCATCACAGCTGGCAATGTGAGTTTTGAAAAGCAAAAGGTTACCTTTTGGGTAAAGGTAACCAAATGTACTGACAAAGATATCTGCCATCTTTGAGGTTATTTGCTAAGCACAGACAGAAGGAGATACAACAATACACATGCAGTAAGGTGGCTTTTATTAGTCCTTATAAATTCACCTCAGCATCTTAAGCTTTGTATCCATATGTATGCATTAGGCCTTTCACTACCAGGACTTCCTTACTATCATCAAAGCAGAGCAAGTGAGAACAAAGTACACTTCTCACATGAAGTAAAACACTAATGTAAATGAACTCTTGGAGAAAATTATGAGACTTAGAAGGAAGACGGACATCATTTAAACACTGAATTCACTAGAATGACTAACATAAGCAGCTGTATGTCCTATTTCACTTCTTGTCTTGTCTCTTCAAGAAATTTTCCATTGTGTTTGCTCCAGTCACTGTCTGTTACTAAGGACAGAATTTGAATTCAACAAGAACAAGGTAATTAGGCCAGCAGCCATGCTGTATCCAGTTTTTCCAGGCTAACCTTGTCAAATCTGATCATTCAATTTCTATACCCAGAATACTCTTACTTCTGAACACGAGATATTATTCTTTGCTATAACTGATAGAGAGAAATCCACTTCAACAAGGAAAAGAATTCAAACAGAATTTATGGGAAAAACTCACATGCAGTCACTGAATCAACACAGAAGAATTTGAAAAAAATTCCATCAACAGAACATTGGGGTAACAACAGGAAAAGACCAAACTCTGGTGAATCCAACACTGATGAGTATTTACTGAAAATGACAAATATTCTAAGTCTTGGAGGATCCACAACAAATAAATACCTGCCTAGTGATGTTGCAGCCTTCTCAACAGGCTAATCATGCTATCATTTCTGTGTGGGCAAAAATTACCATCCCCTTCTAGTGAGTGAGCTTCTAAAAGAGTTATTCAAACTATCCTTTCAACAGCTTGAGAAATTTAATTGATGTTAGGCCCTGAAACAACTCTTAAACCCTATGAAAATAAATATTCTTTTTGAAGCATAACAGTGCTGTTATTATTCTGGAATTGAATTCAGGAAGATGTTCAGTGAAACTTTTAATATATACTTTCCAATCACAGCAATCCTGGAAGAAGGCCATCAAGACTGACACTGTTGAAATTTAGAGTAGCTAGAAAGGCTCCACTATAAGTTTCCATATAAACATTTTCTGAGTAAATAAGTTACACTCCAAGTGAACAGAACTGAAAACAGGTATATAAACTTATTTTCCAGCCATCCCAATCTAGGGAAGATAATCCCTGATTTTTAGTTAAGACAAAATGCCTTTCTCTGCTCTTGAAAGAATTATTACATTCCCCCAGTTTTCACTTGCATTAAAAGTAATGTTCCTATTTCAAGTCTTACCTGCCTCCAGATGGCAAATAGTAATGTTCACAGAAGTACAGTGAGTATGCCCTTTCACAAGATTAATATAATTTTTATTGAGTCTTGTCCATCTTTCTGATGAAATATTTTCTCTATTAATTAAGAAGTCTTTGCATGATAAGAAATGGATTCAATAACAGAAATCGGAGAGCCAGACTATATTTCAGCTGTTTTTCTCTATGGTCAAAAAGGAGTGCCTTATAACAGCAATATTATCACATACCTGTATTAAAGTCAAGCTTTTATCAGTTCTTCAAGCGCTTACATAGAAGAGACTGAATTCCATTCTAGTTCTCTTTGTGGTCACTCATTTTCAGCAAAGAGAGATGATAGGAGTGAGGAACAGTCTTCAAAGATATTTTTAAAGGTTTAACACAGGTCTAATTGAAAAGTAAAGGTGAAGCAGCCCACTGTATGGAGATGATTCCATTGAGCATTTTCACTAATGCAAGGCTTCCTCACCAAGTCATGGACCTCCTTTGTCAACATGACTGTACACACAAGATTGATCAGCAACATGCATGCAACTCCTGGCACATGCTCAAAACTACCTCATTTCTGAATTGTTCAAAGAGGGACACAGACTGTTACACAACATGCGTGGTTAAATTTAAATTATACAAACGCTTATTGATGCTGTCTATTTAGATACCCTATGACTACTACTGAAGTCAGCACCCAAATCCAAGCCAAAGCATAAAGCCTGTTTGTTTTCTTGGTAACTTACAAGCAGCTAAGCTCATGCGCGTATTTCTCCATAAAAAAGGTTTTTGGCATGTTAGTTAACAGCCAAAATTTAAATTGTCTATTTGTCTGGCCTTAGCTTGTGGCCATATGAGCAAGAGAAGGTGCAAATTTTTATCTTCCAGAGTTGTAACAGTTTAAGCTTTCTTCCTATATGTCTGCTTCGACTTCTTTTTTAAATTGGAAATTAAAAAAAAAATCCACTAGTACATTCAAGATGCTGAGACAATCTATGTTCTACTTTCAGTATTTGTCAAAATGGGGGGGGGGGAGTGGTGGAGAATAAAAAGCAGGTGAAGGAGGGTTATAGGTATGTTGAGCCATTGAGCCACTTTGCCCTGTCTATGGCTGTCAGAAAATTCAGAACAATCTCTAACTGAACACAGTTCAGCTCAGGTATAAATTCACTGAACCAGTATGATCTCAAGCACAAAGTTCTAATTAGTATATGCTTGGCAGGTTCTCTGAACAACAGAAAATACAAAAGAAGTCATTGATACTACTGGGACTTTTTCAGTCCTCCCAGATCTGGGCTGCTGGCAGAAGCAAAAAGCCCTCTTGCTCCTGTTACATTCAAATTGGTTTGTACTTACAGTAGTTCAGCATGAAAAGTATCCTGCAACCTAGAAGGCCGAAAGTATTCTGTCTGAATGGTCAGCCAATTTCCATTTAAGCAAAGGTCTTCTCATTGTTCTTGTTTTGCTGATTTGTACACTAGACAAAACCACAACTTTTCTCCAGAAGTTTTTGTAACATTATAACCTTCCTGGATTCACCCTGTTCATAGCAAGTGTTATATAAAACAGTACTACCATTCATTCTCATACCCTTCTCAATTTTCTAGTTATTTATTTTTTAAATAGATGTGTTTTCTGACTATAACTATAGCTATTCAATTTCACAGATGTTCCCCATGACCAGCATACTTTGCCCACCTTTAAAAACCCTCCCTCTCAGTTCCACTATGTTTACCAGTCTAACAGGGTAGCCATTACCTATCTACACTCTACGACACCACAAATGGGGAAGGGAAATTTGGGCAACATGCAATAGACAGTCATCTGCTTTTGTAAAAGTGCAGCTTTAGCACTCAACAGTGCTAAATAAAATAAATACAAATAATTTTAAAAAGAATAAAATAAACCTTCACTTTTAAGACTTCACAGGACAAAAAACAAACAAACAAACAAACAAAACACAACAACAAAAAAAACCACAGGATTTTCTTTTTCCAATTAAAATAAAATCACCTACCACTACTTCATCTAAGGAGGGAGAAAAAAAAAAAATAAAATCATCATTCTGCTTGGGGCCCCAGAGTTTCTCAGTCAAATAACCTCAATTCTCTCTAAAAACAGCCCCACTGGAGTACCCCAAGGGAGCTGTTATTCAACACTAGTGTGGCTGGCAGAGCCTGTCCTTATTAACACAGGGTGAGATTCATCTAAGCTAGCTTTAGACACCAAAAGTTTAGACATTTAATTCTGAGTTTGTCACTGTAGGCTCTTCTATGAGCCTACGATGTTTCTCAATGGAGAGAAACAGGTGCCTCCAGGGGGCAAGTCATCTGACCTGCCTATTTTAGGCCGAGATGAATCACCCTGTTAAGGTGCCCATTTTTCCTCTATTGACTGTAAAGTGAATCTAAGGGTGACTTCCCCAGACTTCAATATCTACGTTTCTAGTGTCTCAGTGAAGGCACCTGAATTTCACGCCCAATATTCAGAGCTCAAAGCCAGCATCTCTGACAAATTAGGAGGGTTAAGCATCTGTTCCTTGAGAAAAAAATTTTCACACCAAACTCCCAAATTATTTTTCAGTTGACTTTCTCAATTCTATCCCTCATAAAAACACTCTTTTTTAATCAGTCAATAATTTCAAGTCAATAGTTTCAAGCCAATAAGTTGACACAATAAAAAAGGGAAAATAAAAGGCAAAAATGAGTTTGACTGCTAAAGCAATAACGCTTGGTTTTTTTCTGTCCTATTCAGACCTGGCTTCCAGAAAATAACTTTTCTGAATCCATTAGTGGAGCATTTTTGGTATATTTTTGTTATTATAAACAAAAATGCAACAAGAACCTTTCATCAGTAACTACAATTTTTTCTGCCCAACAGTCTCACATTAAGTTTCAATTTTTAGATTTAAACCTTCACAACTTCACAGCAACATACAAGTGAAGTACAGGACACCGCAGATAGACAAATTGTTCTGTGCATCTCTCTTTCATAACAGAGGCCTTCCAGCTACACGTCTTTCCCATGGGATAAGCTAATGTTACAAATCAAGAAAGGTCCTTTCAATTATTATTTTTGGACAGATGATCCATTAGGGCAACACTCGCCATTAGCACTGTACTCACAGATATATTCCATACCTTAAGGCTAAATGAGCCCTCAGATAGAATCTAATCCACGAGCCATCAGAGTTTTACTTAAGACAGTCCTCTATGTTTTTCCTTTAATGACAAATTCTTACCATATGTCTTTTTCCACCACTGTATTCCCATCTCTTTCTCTCACCAGGTTCTGTAATACATAAACATAAATGTTCCTTTAAGTATTATATTATGTCACCATTTTCATATTTTTTCATCCTTTTTAAAAAAGTTGTAGCTAATAAAATAACTGTTAGAATGGTAGTTAAAATAATATACAAGAAAAAATGGGAAAAACAAAAGAAAAACTAAAATTAAAGACTCTATTTACTACTAATGAGAGCTCCTTTATAATCTTGTTCATTTCTAATACACCACAACCTATCATTAAATAAAAGAAAATAAGTTTTGGAATATGACCAGCCAAAACAATAAAAAAATTAATCCGTTTCATTCAACTCAATCCATTTATTCCAGTCTACCTAACCTACAATATCGCTCTATACTGTGTTGCTGCAGTGCGATCTATTTGCTAAAAAATGTGCCTACAGCAGTCCGTCAAGTTATTAGGTATCTGATTACTGATCTGCCTGCAGTTACCCTGAGGCAGGCTCTCCTCTCCTGCCCAGCTCGCGCAGAATCCAGATCTCAGCGTGTGCAAAGCTGTGCGCCATGTTAGCTCTGGACATCTAACCAAAATTGGAACTGTCATCTCCTAATTCCTGTTCACTCACTGAATTTTAGCACATTTTAAACACTGTTATGCTTAACTACCTGCAGCCAGATGCTATACTTCACAGTACTTTTAGGGAAGCACTCTGCAATTTTTTTTGCCATGGTTCATAACAAGGTATCCCATGAAGGAAGGCAGTAGAAGCATAGGCTTAGCTGAAAGCCCATGGCTGATTCCAAATGGCAATGCCACAGTGTTTTTCTCAGCAACAACTAGAGTAAATACACTACAAACATATCTAAAACATAAATAACTAACAAGGTCTTTCCCAAGCAAATGTTCTATTTAGCTGGCTACATAGTTGTCATGGGGAATCACTAACACCACATGCTGAAGGTTAGAGACCAGACAGAATGAAAATAAACTCCTCATTTACCTGAATAGTGAAAACATCACCTGTTACATAGAAGACAGCACGTCAAGCACTGTTCCACAGCACAGCCTTCAGAGCAGTCAGAAAATTCCCCAAGAACCAGGTAGAGAAATGTCTAATTGTCAAGGTGGTACCTATACTAACTGTCAGACTCTGGCCAGTCCCAAAAGTGATGGGGCACTGTATTGCCTATTTAGGGGATTCTGTATAATAATCCCTGTGCTCCTTAACAGACCTATCAGCTGAATTCAACATATATCCAAAACTTCAAAAAGCCAAGCCTGAAATGGCTCCTATTCACATCAGATCAAGTCTGAAGAACCCATATCTGAAGTCTTAGGATAGTATGAACTCTCACAGTTCTTGAAAAAGCACTTAAATACAAAGTCTGATGCCTCACCATATCTGAAAGTGCCATCCTGATTTTGGGAGACCAAGTCTGAAAAAGCCAAGTTTAGAGGCAGAAGTAGTCAGATTTACCCCAGGAAGGGCCCTATAGACTAAGTCTGTCAGGGGTCACTACAGGCAGTCAGCTAACAGTTACTAGGCTGTAATTGTACAGCCCAGAGTAAATTATAGAAGTGTGTACTGATAAAGATCACCTAATTAAAGTTAACAACTGAACTTGACAAAATTCGGTCCTTTGTCTGAAGGTGTCTTGTTCCTATATGTTTCCAAATCCCTGAGCTCTGTCTCTTGAAGTAGGTGTTATATTCTCTGAGCACTAATGCACCATCAAATATTTTCTTTCAGAAGAGCAACAACTATTCTGTTCGTAGCTTTATTTTCATAGATGAGTTTAGGTTTGATTCCTCATCACGCTCTCAATAGAATAGTAGCTAATGGCATAAATATTTCAAGTAAAAAAAACAAATGTATTTGTAATACACACACCAAAAAATGAAGAGTATGTTTCTGGAGGATGGGGGCAAGATGCAGAAATTGCTTTTCAAATGCAAATATTATTTTCAAGTGAAAATAATAACAATTCTGCCATGATGCTGAGACCTCTCACAGCAGGACAAGTTTATATTACCAAGATATAAAGTCCTGAGAAAGCAGATTTATAGGGGACATGGTGACACTAATTAGAAATTCTTATGAGTGTCCATAGAGCACAACTTAAGGGCATTGAATAAGTCCACAAAATTAATCATAGGCATTTGAAAATGTTTACCCACATGGTTTGGTTACAGTCAGTCAAATTTTAGGAGCAGGTACCTAGTTTTTAATATATCTCCGTAAAGCTCTTTGGTTTGGGCTACTGAGGAGAGAAAAGAGGAGGCAGTATCTCACAGGTATACATGTTCTATAAATCTTGCCACTTGGAACCCTGGCTCTCATAATAAAATAAAATGCCTTGATATAAAATTAATAGTGACTCAGAGAAAATACTTTTTCTGATGGGTGTTGGGAGGTACTGGCATATATGAGCTAATGGTCTCTATTAAACTCCTAAAAGAAAAAGTTCTAAAGCAATTTGTCCCCACTGCCCACCTTCTCTCCCAAACCAAATTGCTTTCATGTTGGCAATACCTCAACAAAAGTAAAGTTGTGAAATAAAATTTGGCCCCACTGCGATCAATAACAAAGTTTCCACTGAACTTGCTGGAGACGGATTTCACTTGTGGAGAGTGAAAGATCATCTTAACCAAGATTTTGTACCCCTTGCTCCAGTCTGAGATCAAGTGTGTTCATAAGGTGAAGGCTGCAGGATAGTTGGAACTGACACAATCCGTACTCTGATTTTCCTGTGCACGCTCGGGAAAGTGGGCTGTCTGGTTTATGCAGTTTGCAGTCTAAAACCAAGATGTGCAAAAATTTATGACTGAACTACCCTTTTAAAGAAAAAGGCACCTCTCATAGGAGCAAGCATTGCACTTGGTGGGTGGAAGCTGCTCCCAAATGAAGAAGAAAAGACCAGCCGTATTGTTCAGCTGCCTAGTATAAAACTTTTCTATGTGTTTGACTTAGTAATTTTCAGCCCTATGAAATGTTATTAAAGAATTTCACTTCAAATAAATATATATGCAAGCTACGATATTTTTCATGCAAAATATATTCATTTATATTGCTTAGGAGAATGACAAAATATTCTGGACTAACAAGTCTAGAATTCAGCTCTACAGAGTATATGAAACACTTAGCAGCAGAGAAACAAAACCCCCATATGCTTCATAGAGCATCAGCGTTAATTATGCAATGTTGAAAGAGAAGGTTAAAAAAAGCCAAAAAAAAAAATTGTCCCTTAAGCTTCAAATTTGCTTTCTTAAACGTGAAGTATTTCACCCTATTTTTAGCAGAAACACCTACAAATAATTTTACAAAGTTTTGACGTATGTTCAATAAAAACACAAAACCAGAAAATCCCTATATCTGAACAATAACTTAGATCGATGTTTACTGATTACTACTTGGAACAGACTGCAAATCAGAAATATGAAGCAGGTCTTTTTAAAACAATTCCAAGCAAATCCTGTATTCTTTACTTTTGAATGGAAGTGGAGAAGAAACTGATGGATTTTCTTGTAGATGTGTATTTTAACATCTAGGTAAGAAGATAATTGTGATAGCTGCTTCCCTCTATCTTAATAAGCAAACCTGGCAACTTCAGGACCTGATCAAACAGGCATCAGTGACTATCAGCAGATGAAAGAAATCACCAGTCTTTCTCAAAGATAAGCCCTTAACCAGCTTCAGCGACTTTCCAGGCAGCCTACCTGGTTTGTTTGCAGCTTTAATACACTGGTGGCTACTTATGCAAAAAAGGCAAAAACTAATTAAGTTTGTTTATATATGTTATCGTGCAGAGCACTCATTTCCAGACATCAAGCTATGAATCATTAAATAACTGCTAAATTGGTCTCCTGGGATAGATCATGCCTAGGAGTTGGGCAGGCCCCCCATCCCACTGAAGCCAGGTGTGCTCTGCAGTGAGCACGCATTAAAACTGCTTTAAAGGCCGTGATTTGGGTATGCAGCCAGGTCTCACACTGTGAGGTGAGTGGTAGGAAATCATGAAAACAGTGACAGCCCTCCTGTCAGAGTTACTCCTCTGTTTGATTAATGAGGGCATTTGAAAGACAATTAGCCAGAGCAGGTTTGGCTGCCACTGGCTTATCAATCAGGCACCCTCTATTCAAAGCACTAGTGCCTTCTTTTGTTTTTTTGTTGCTGAAGAATTGTATCAATAATACACAAACAACAAGGGACCTTTACATGTTATTTAAAAAGAGAAGAGCTAAATGCAGAAATTCACACGTGAAACAGTAAAAAAACCCAATAAAAATGTTTTGCAAGCCACTGGTTACTGGCAAATCATCACTGTAACTTCCACATCACTGGACTTTTAGCTTGTGCATGGTGAATTCAAGGCTGCAAAACTAACATCAAACACTTGCAAGTTTCACAAGGGCAAGTTTAAGCTAAATTTTCAACAATGAAATCCAACTGCATCTGTAACAAAAAAAACCCAAAACAATCCTTCATTGGAAAGCCTATCGTGAGCCCTACTCTGAGCTTCAACATGTTTCACACATGAACTGTTTCAATTTAAAAATAAAAAAATCATTTGTTGCAATAACTCATCAGTTTGATTTACCGATTACTAATGCAACATTATTGCTTTCCAGCTACCAGCATAGGTAGGATTTAATATAATACCGACGTTTCTTTGACAGCTGCTCTCCCAGGAGTGTGTTTCATGTTCTGGTTTAACTGAGAGCTTTGCTTCAACTAGGGTAGACCTTGGCCCCATGTAAGTGATCAGAAATATGCAATGGACCATTTAAACCATGTCAGTGCTTTTCCTGAAGATTTGCATTTCCATCAGAACAGTTTTTATCAAACTAAGAAAATGATGATTTTTGCCTGTGAATCAGTAAGAACCAAATCACTGCCTTATGTGCTTAAATTACTCAGGCACTAGATCTGAATAAATCCAAGATTGAAAGAATAGGATTGAGACTCAAGTGTGATGCGCCACTTTGCCTTTAGTTTACAGTTAATTTTCCCTGATAATATCAGATCAGAAGTATTTTTAATGCATGACGAGTGTAGTACTAGGTGGATATATATGCAGTGCTGGGAGGCTGATTTTTTAACCATGCTATAATCTATTTCAGAAATAAGCTCACAAAATAGCTGCATAGTGAGTGTTTGAATATGGAGCTAATAAAGTAAGAGGCAAATTAATATCTGATTACATTAGCTAGAGTACAAAGACAGAGGGAGCTTCAGCATAGCAAAAAAAGAATCCCCTCTCAAGCTTCCCTGTGCTGGAAGTACATGATAGTCCAGCACACATGGATAGGGAATTATAATTGTTTTTGAAAATCAGGAACAGTTCCCACAGAACACACAGCTTGTCACAGGGTTAATCTACAGAATCCCCACTGTTAGAATCTTCAGCCACCTCCGTAAGCCCCAGCAGTGGCACCCACAATGGGAGCACTGTTGTAAACTTGCCCCTAGCAGTTTATACCCTGGCCCTGATCCAGGAGCCGCAACAGAAAGCCAAAGGCTCTTGCAGTGGATTTTTAACTGGTCTGCACTCCTGTAAGTTACAAAGGTGGTAATAAAGTATTGAGAGCTGCTAATAGAAAAATAAAACAGAGGATCCGAGTAAGTGATGGATAACCAGAGATTCTTCATGTTCTTACTGAGAAAGAGTGAACAGTTTCTCATTAGTCTATGCCTGTACTTGTAAACAAAAAGGGGCAAAGGCCTAAGTGGTGTGGCATGGCTCCAATCTACGGGCCAAATTCTTCCCACCTCCACCATGGGGGCAGCCCTCATTCATCCTGCTTATTAGAAACAGTCTCTGGCCTATGAAAACCCCTGACCCATACCTATGCATCATCAAGGAGAGGGATAGTTGCATCAAAAAAAAAACAAACGATGCCACAAATGTGGCAGCTGTAAAGCCCTATGAACACTTTCAGTGCTGTATTTAAGTCTGTGCCTGATCTTAGCTTACCAGTGCAGTCATTGCTTCTCTATTCTACTTTGACTGGATTCAGGACACGCTAATTGCCTCCTTGCAAGAGAGTGGTAAATGACTGTGCTTCAGCAACAAAGTGGAAGTGCTGGGATAAACGCAGGCTATAATCTACACCATAACCTGCTATAACCTGCACTACTAGTGTGTGATCATTCTAGGGTAAGGGAGACCAAGTGAACAGAAATAGGTCCACCATTTTTATACAGATTAACACACTCTGCCAGCTTCCTCCAAATAAGAAAAGTTTAAAAGGACCCTGGGCAAGTGACTTTGGGTTTTGTCATCACCTCTAGGAGAACAATCGCCTCTTCCTCCTCTTATTCCTCAAAGTCAGAAAGCATCCTGACACTTTGCTTTCTCAGCAGTTTGAGGAAACCATGGCATGAGCAAGAACAAAAATCCTGCAACATATCCCAGGTATTTTGAATTTGAGATAGCTAGATGGTAAAATAAAAGAAAAAATAATGATAAGAGAAAAATATGGGGCACTTCACAAAAGACAGGTTCTTCTGTTTCCTATTAGGGTCCCACAGTCCAGCCACTGCCATTTGATCAGCTGGAGAGAATAGCCAGAAACACCTTGTGTATAAAACAATCAGAAATGTTTACTAAGCAGAGATGATTAGACTACAGGTTTGACTGTTAGGTGGATTTAGATGTTATCTACTTTTCTGCTGTTTTCATGGAGGACTTTTGCAATGTATTCTTAGGTTGAAAGCTTAGACTTCAAAGAAAATGTCAATGGTTACAGTAAAGAAACATGTCTTTCCCTTACCTTCCAAAGGCATCAGATTGCTTTCCAGATACAACTGTGGACACTTCCTTTCCCCTGCAAGCCCCTACACTTATAGGGGGTATTGGCTTATTTTTCTGGAGCACACTTAGGGAGATTTCAGTTTCAAATGCAGGGACACTGAAATCTTTGGTGAAGAGCATCACATTTTTAAATGTGCTCTGCTATCTGGGCAAAGAATCTGGGCAATCAGAAGCAGCAAAGAAATTTTGCCCTTCCAAATGTGCTGGACAAGATGCAAGATCCACATGTATATGCAGCCTTTTCCTGAGGAAAAAATATGAAGGCTTGTTATAGCCATGATTAAAAAAAATATTCACCCATTGTCTATTTAAACCCATGTCTCAGGCCACATATTTAATTTACTTTCATAAGTAAAAGAAATATATAAAGTCAATCCTGATCACAAGGTGCATTAAAAATGACCTTGTATCCTTCCTTGTGAAAAGTTGGAGAAATGCTATCTATCTAGGCCAGATGGCTTTCACCTGGGTGAAAATGACAGAATATGCATCTTTGTTGACATTCCATTAACTACAATTTAGAAAGTCTTCCTTAGCCTTACACATTTTTTAATGCAAGTAAAGTTTACCTTGCTAATTGGATCACTAAGTAACACATCATTGTTATTAAAAGGAGAAATGAAAACTTGCTGACCTAACATCCATGGCTATGATTATTCTGTCAATTATTTTATATTTGGAAAGCCAAACAAATGTTGTATATAAAAACTAAATACTGTATTTGGCATAACTTCAAATTAGCTGTCTCACTGTGCTTATAGCATGCAAATTAAACCTCCTGAATAAGCATTAATCATCATAATAGGCTAATTATTGTCAGTTAGCTATTGAATAACTTAGCAACTACACCTTGCAAAGAATTGGAGAACAAATGTTAGTAAGAAGATTCTGGCTACCTAAAAGCAAGAAACAAACATTAGAATTTTTACCAGTAAGCTATTTTTAAGACAAATGTATACCTTATTTTGACCAGTTTGAGCATTTTTCTGGTTTTCCCACATATGTAGGCTTACTGTCTTTCAGTAAACTATATTTAGTGCAAAAACAATTTTGTATGAAGATGTCTTTGCATCTATATCATTTTAAAAGACTTGCAGAGCTTTAAAACATTAATGAACATGTTAATAAACAGCTAATCTTTGTCTTCTCTGGCCACACACATAGTTACCTCGGTACTTACAGATAGCAAGGGACTTAAATGTTTTACACAGAGCTAAATGTTTTAGAAGGGATAAAGTATACATGAATGTAGAACTGCTACTTGAAGTCAGTATATTGGGACCTTGGAGTATATATTTAATAAAGGAGTGATACATTCTTGAATGTAAATGGATAGCCAATGCTTACATGGAACTGAAGCACTTCTACAAATACACAAATGCCAACACATTCAAAATTAAGTCCTAAGCATCTAAATATATTTTTAAAACAAACTCGCAGTCAGGATTCAGGCAAACTGGCTGGCATTTGCCTTCAGTGTTTGTGAGGAAGATGTTCCTCTTAGCAGACTCATTTATATCTCCCTACATAATACATTTGTCTCATTTACTCAAAAGGTTTCCCTAAGGTGTTCACTGCAGCAGTATTCTTATGCTGTCATTAACATGTTTACCTTCAGACAGCCTCCAGTACTGGGAAGAGGCATTGGCCTTACTTTACAAAGGAAACCGATGCAGAGTACGATTTCTACAATGTCCCAGAGGAAATCCACCTCAGAAGTTTAGATCAGAACCTCCTCCCCTCTCCTTCACCACCACTGCACCTTCCAGGATGTTAAAGACAGCTCAAAGGCACACAGAAAAGCTGTGCAAAGCTAGTAACGGGTCAAGGATGCACAAATCTTCCTGTACTGCATTGACTACAAACCATCTCGGGAGAATAATTCTATAGTTATTTTTTTTCCCTCCCTCAAGTAATCACTCTTGAACCTTAGTTTTTCTGCTTCATGACATTCTCCCTTATAACACTGAGCAAAAGAAGCATGAAATACAATGACAGAGACAAGATGCCTTCATACCACATAACACAAAGGGCCTGTAAGAGAGCAGTTAGTAAAGTATTGATTGGGAAACAGTTACTCACTTGTAGGAGGTAAAAATCACTTCCCAGCCCACTACTGGCAGTTATCCAGTTACTCAGTTATGCAGGGATCCTAGATCCCACTGGCCTTCCTGAGCACATCTTCCCAAGAGCTCCAATTCAACACTCTCACCACCGTGACCTCAAAAGTATTTAAGATGACTGACAGGATGCAGTTGCCATATCTGTTGACACTTGTCTCCTCTGAACAACCTTATACTTGGGTGTGTAGAAATGCATTTTACTCCAAGAAGGTACGATCTATGTGATATTAAGTGATAAAAACCTGAGGATGTCCTCCCTCAAAATTTGCCACCAATCTTGATCCAAATGTGTTCTTGGCCAAATTGTTGTGGCTTGGTGTCAAATCATCAAAGACGACACCAAACACTGCCAGAATCAGTCATAGCATAATGACACTGGAAACATCCCATGAAGTAAAGGACTCTTCACCAAAAACTATTCTTTACCATCTGCCCATGAGGCCATTTTCAGTTTATTTGTTAGATACTGCAGACACAGTGTAAAGTGCTACTGTTGTTCTTAATTCCAAGACGGCATCAAGTTTTTTGAAGCCTAAATACTTTGTGTCTACACACTACATTCATCAGACTTGCATCACATAAGAAAATGGAAAGCCACTTTGACAAGGTTTTTTCATCATAAAACTGTGCTGACAGCCATTAACAAGGCTTCCATTCTGTAGTTCTTTGTCAATTAAATACAAAACATTTCACCCTGTAGCTCTGCTATGCACCACCACCTGACATTAACCAAAAGATTTAGGACCCCTCTGAGGCATCCCTTTTCTTCTGTGACCTCAGTTGCATTCCCAGCTTCAGTCAGGGTAAGGTGTGGAGAACGGCAACATTCAAATACCAAGGCCCTCTGAACTGTGGCTGCTTGATTACTTGGACTGGTAAGGCCAAGGAGGTATTCTTTCATAAAAATTTAACTCTTTCTTGCCTTGCTAAGGCAAGAATCTCATTGCTACTAGTAGTAAGAGATTGCCTAGTGCTAATGGACTAAAGAGGAAAGTGATGCAACTGAAAGAAAAAGAAAAAAAATTGTGTTTAGGAAGAATAGGAAAGAAATTCATGCACCTAAGGGCCTTATAGCATGAACTACTAGATGAGGATCCTATTTTTCCTCGTTAATATAATCTTATTTGAGTGTCAATTATTCTCTTTTGAACAAGTTAATGTCAAAAGACACTCAAGCAAAACACGGCTGAGGGCTAACCTTTCTCCTTCACTCACATACGCACAGGCAATTTTCCACAATAAAGTATTTTTAGTTCATTTTAGATCAAAAGTCAGTCACTGCTGAATGTCTGTGCTAAAATATATATTGCAAAAGCCCTGTAGGAAATGGGTAGGTTTACAGTGTCATTGCTGCTAAGATGAATGTGAAATTGAATGTAGTCTGAGGTTTCATAGACTTTCTGTAGTGAAAAGAAATAGGACCAAGAGGATTGTGGAATATTTTTTCATAAAGTAGTTGCCCCTTTGTCCTCTGTAGCTGTGTGTACTCATAGAATCCAGTGGAAACAGCAGAAACTAGTCCTTGAAAAGATCAAGTATTTTTACTTGAAAGTCGAGGCTTTCCTATTGCAAATTATGTTGAACTACAGAGAACCCATTAGATGGATAATAACAGCTGAACAAATTCTACATCTATCCTACTTGCACAATTCTGCATGATCATATCTATCTTCTCACAAGAAAGAAGAGTTAAGTAAGCTCAATTCAGTATATAAAGCCATCTATATTTTGGTTTGGTTTTATTCTTTTCCTCTACATGAAAAAAAAAAGCCAAGCCATGCTAAATGAACAAAACTGATTTGTGATGGGTTAAGGCCTATTTTGCAATAGCTGTTATAAAAATAACAGTACGGGCATAATCTTGCTGTTCCAGCAGAACTTGACATCAGTAGGAGAAATCATATGGTTGGAAAAACACGAAAAACACTATCAACAAAGTACCAATATAATAAAATCTCCAGAATAATTCTTCTTCATCTTGATAACAAGAAATATCAAGAGTTGTTTTCCCACCTGTTAAACGGGTCAGCAAGAACCACGCAAGACCTCACTGCGTTTCTGAAATACCAGTGCAACCACGAAATTAAGAGCAGAACCTAAAATAGAGCTGTAATAGCTAGCCATTTAGCAAGAACTTTCTTTTTAAAAAAATCCTACAGTCTATTATGCAGTGCACGCTAGAAGAATTGCTACATACTTGGGCAAAGTACTTTGATAAGATAGACATACCCACTGATTGACAATTTGTCGAGTATTATATACGTTCAAGTAGCAAAATAGACTCCAGCTGTGCTTAGTACCTCCTGGGTGATATAAAATAGTAAGTATTCATTATGACCTTTAGTCAGCTGCTTAATGGTAATACCAATGGACCTGCAATAAAATTTACCTGACATATTGCTTAAGAATATTTTTAGGCTATTTTGTGGCATTAACTTGGCATAGGTAATTACATTTAAACTCTAGATTAAATAACAAATTTTCAATTATGAATAAACCTTACATTTAAAGGAATTTTGGTAGGTTTTGATGTGACAGAAATACCTGTTCACAAAGAACACTTTCTAGATAAATGCTAGCAAGCAAGGCTAGCATTTTCAGACATCAAACCTTAACAGGAATAGTACTGTTTATGTAAATGATGGCTCACAAAAGAGCTTGGCTTACCATCATAGTCTCATACAACAACCAATGTGAACACACTAACGACCACAACACAGCCAAGGTGGTCAGGCTGCTGTGTTCGATCTTACCAAATAACTCTCCGTAAGAACCAAACCTAACAGAGATTTCTGCATTGCAACTGCCCATAGCTGAGGTGCAATTCAGCAGAGACTTTGTTATCCACAGACCTTGCAGTCTTGCCTGATCCATTCATCTCTGCCACCTTTGCACTGAGATTCTATCAAAGAACTGACTGGGGTTCTTCACAAAATACCTCGTGCATACTTCACAAAGAAAGGGAAGAGCTCACTAAAACTTTACTTAAACTGCAAGGAAGTATTACAGGCCTGGCCTTCTTCAGCTGCCACCTGTCCTTGTCAATATGACCTTTACAATTTTTAGATTTGTTCATTATTTGCTCCCACCTCTTGCTCTCTCTCTCAAATATGTTCCTAACATGCCTTGGTATGTGACATATTCTTGGGTTTGAGTCACCTCCCACTTAGTCTCCCTGCTTAAACATACGGCTCAAAAAACAAAAAAGAAAAATCTCACAGAAACAATCTTCTAAAGACATTTAGCTCTCTGTCCCAGCTCACGGGTGGTGTATGAAAGTTTTCCTTCTGTTATGTCAAAGTCTTCCTATTCTGAAATAGATATTTCTGTAAAATGACAGAAGTGGACTGATCTAGTACAGATGCACTGCCCACCTAAAGACTGGAGTTAATGAGATTGGTTTACAGCTTGAGGATAGATTTCTGCAGAGAAACTGAATAAATTATTGAAACTGCATTCGCTACATAACCATAGATATGAAAGCAATAATCATTTACTTCTAGAAAGCTGAGTAGAAAAATACATTTTCTTCAAACTTCCTACTTTACCGTAGGATTCTATGTTTGTTAATACGGTACAAAATGCTGTTCATTCTTTCCATATTTTCATACAGTCATTTCTTGCAATGTTTTATCTGCATAATATTATTTTAGGTACACAAGTCTCCTTCAGAATAACATGTCTATTATCCTTCTAGCAGCATCCTTCATTCTCTTTCTTGACATCCCACAGTGTACATCAGCCCTGTATTAAATCTAAACAAACACAAGACCCCAGAAAATGTTGGTTTGCTTCATTTTTAATCTATATGATACAAATATATCTTTTTCTCCTACAAAATACAATGTAAGAAATATTTGGGAAGACTTGAAGAACCTAATTCATATACTACTAACAATTTTACACTCCTGCATTTGCCCTCCTGAGTGCTCAGCAGTACACCTGCCTTCTGTGGTTCTGGTTTCCCTTTTACATCTATTTCTACCAATAAAGTGTAATTTTTAATGGACTTAAATTCACATGATTCCTGATAAAGCCACTGACACAGGTTTTATCCTTTAAATTTCTAATCCTACTGTTTGCTCATGTAAGAGAAAATGTAATTGGGGGCATGAATCCGTTTTATTTGCACATATTCAAATGCTAAGGCAGACCTTATCAGGGAGGATTTAAAGAAAAGGGGAGTCAAAGAAATGTTGATTTTGGTCTGCAGAGAACACTGCTGAAAGACAATCTTTTTACAACAGCATTGTCTATGAAGCCAGGAGAAGCAAATATGTTCAGTGAGTGAAAATAAAATGTTTTACAGGAAAGTTTTTGAAGTGCTGAAAACTTTGTTCCCACAGTAAGTCTTACCACTGATTTCAACAGCAGTAAAGCTAGACAAATAGCAAGTCCTTTTAAAAAGTCCGTCTTATGTATCCCAGCCTTACCACAAGGACCACAACAGAAACTAGGAATTGTTGAGGCAATATCACAACACCTGAACATGTAGTTGAATATTACTTACCCTTGAAGTCGGAGGGAGATGGCAACTTGTAAAAGCAAGATCACAGGGGTACTAATAGAATTCAGGTGAGCTAGGAGACAGATTAAACACTACTGCAATACTAATCTCCTCCTTACTTCCCTATGCACCACTTTTCTTTCCCTGGGACAAAAGAGGCTGAAGCAGTCCCACAACAGTCACCCATTTACCAACTCAGGCTCTTGCTATAAATACATTTTTCTCTTTGTGAGCATAAGACATGTCACATATACTACTATATGCAGCAGCAGTTGAGAAATAATACTCTTATCCCATTCACTACCATAACATAATCTATTTTGCGCCACATGACAGAGTGCTAACCAACAACATCATATCCACAGTTGTCACAGAGAGTGGTGATTGTAATTCCAAAATCCCAAACTGCAAAATAGAGGTTGTATCTACTCTGCAATTCTCAGACACTACTGTGATATAACACAGAAATATCCAAGCCAGCTGTAACAGAAGTAAGGTCATCCTGGTAGCATGAAACACAACTGACTTTTGTGGCAAATAGTTACAGTATATGCATATCCAAAAAACAGAGAATCTGTGTGGAGTGTATGTGTTTCTATTAACAACGCAGAGATGTGTCTTATCCAAGCTACGCACAATGGGAGTTGTTGTAGGAAGAGATACTTGCAAACTTCTTTGATGCTAGAAAAGCTTCATCTCCAGGTACTGTCCCACGGCTGTATCTTACAGGCATAACAGTATTTTAAATTACATGTGCTGCTCTTCAATAATCTGATAACAGATTATTGCTATTCTTTATTTCTTCCCCAAGTAACATATTTCAGAATGCACATTGTTTTCACAGGTGACTGGTTAGCCAGCACACAGTAAAAAGTCTAGAGGGTAAGCCTTACTGTAACCTTGCTCCTCTGTGCAATCTTCCCAGCACAAGCCAGATGGGTTCTTGCCTTCAAAGCAGTATGCAAAGCTGGTAAGGAAACCATAAGCACCTAAGCACCTATAATAATACAGATGCATTCCACTAAAACAAGGCTACATGCAGGGTCTCTGGTAAGCACAGCAGTGCCTACTGTCTCTGCTAAGAGCAAATTACTCAGATCACACACTTCCCACTACAGTCTCTTTTAAGAAACACCCACATACAGTATTCCTTTGAATTGTTTTCTCCTTTTCCAGAGCAGCAGCTAGAAACTCACACACTTTCCATGCTTTCAAAGTTTCCTGCAAGGAGAAGGCATTACCACCTATTCTTTAAACTAATTAACTATCCCTTTAAGCTATAATTTCTCTTCGAATAAAACATTTGTAAAAGGTCTGTTTTTCCCCAAGCCCTCTTTTCTCTCTTCTGGCTCTTCATTATGACCATGCCTAATTGCGATGAGCTGTCCACCATTTACTCTACAGGATTGTATAGAGCTTTGTAATGTGCCTGGCACTGATGTATTTACTATTGGAAGCAGTTAACTCTTTAGTCTTGCTTCCTTGCTCTAAACAATGAACTGCATGAGGAACTAGTGCTTAGCCCCAATTAAAGATTTTTTTTAAAGTCTCTATTTTAAGCCTGAGTACTCTAAATTGAGCATTTGTCAAAGGCCCAGTCACAGCTCCAAGTGGAGAGAGGGAAATCCTACTGAGGAGAAGAATAAAACTATCTCATCAGTTAGGGTGAAAGTTCTTTTCAATCAGCATCTCAGATGTGTGATCAGTATGGGATCTATTAGGTCTGCCTTCTCCACACAAGCCTGCTGATCTCTATCAGTGCTGTTATCAAACAAAGAATTTGCTTACATTCAAAATTTTAATATTTTTTTTCCTGAAGAGAATCTAACTCTTAACTGTTAAAATGTAGCAAGGGATTTTTTTTTTTTTTAAGGATATGAATATGAAAATAGCTCTTCTTACTGTGTCAAGAATTCCAGCATTTTTGCATCATAAGAGTTTCTCAGAGTTGCTCTTGACATAAACCTAGCAACACACATAAAAGTATTAGGAGAAATCTCTCTCGCTCCTATCTCCTTTTCCAGTTAAGAGACTACACTCAAGAGCCATCTACATTTTCTACATTTCCAAGATTACTTTCCCCAGTATAGAATCATAGAATACTTAGGGCTGGAAAGGACCTCAAGATCATCTAGTTTCAACCCCCCTGCCATGGGCAGGAACACCTCACACTAAACCATGTCACCCAAGGCTATGTCCAACCTGGCCTTGAACACCGCAAGCGATGGAGCATTCACAACTTCCCTGGGCAACCCATTCCAGGGCCTCACCACCCTTACAGTAAAGAATTTCTTCCTCATATCCAATCTAAACTTCCCCTGTTTAAGTTTGAACCCGTCACCCCTTGTCCTCTCACTACAGTCCCTCATGAAGAGTCCCTCCCCAGCATCCCTATAGGCCCTCCTTCAGATATTGGAAGGCTGCTAGGAGGTCTCCACGCAGCCTTCTCTTCTCCAGCATGACCAGTCCCAACTTTCTCATCCTATCTTCATACGAGAGGTGCTCCAGTCCCCTCATCATCCTCATGGCCCTCCTTTGCACTTGTTCCAACAGTTCCATGTCCTTTTTATGTTGAGGACACCAGAACTGCACACACTACTCCAAGTGAGGTCTCACAAGAGCAGAGTAGAGGGGCAGGATCACCTCCCTCGACCTGCTGGTCACACTCCTTTTGATGCAGCCCAGGATACAGTTGGCTTTCTGGGCTGCAAGCACACACTGAACCCAGCGCATGTTCGTTTTTTTCATTGACAAACACCCCCAAGTCCTTCTCCGCAGGGCTGCTCTCAATCTCTTCTCTGCCCAACCTGTAGCTGTGCCTGGGATTGCTCCCATCCAGGTGTAGGACCTTGCACTTGGCATGGTTAAATTCATCAGGTTGGCATCAGCCCACCTCACAAGCGTGTCAAGGTCCCTCTGGATAGCATTCCTTCCCTCCAATGTATCAACTGAACCGCACAGCTTGGTGTCATTGGCAAACTTGCTGAGGGCGCACTCAATCCCACTGTCCATGTCACCAACAAAGATGTTGAACAAGACCGGCCCCAACACCGATCCCTGAGGGACACCACTCGTTACTGGTCTCCAGCTGGACATTGAGCCACTGAGCACTACTCTTTGCGTGCGGCCATCCAGCCAGTTCTTTATCCACTGAGTGGTCCACCTATCAAATTGATGTCTCTCCAACTTAGAGACAAGGATGTCATGTGGGACAGTGTTGAACGCTTTGCACAAGTCCAGGTAGATGACATCAACTGCTCTACCAGTGTCCATCAGTTCCGTAGCCCCTTCATAGAAGGCCACCAGATTGGTCAGGCAGGATTTCCCCTTAGTGAAGCCATGCTGGCTGTCACCAAGCACCTTGTTGGTTTTCATGTGCCTCAGCATGCCTTCCAGGAGAATCTGCTCCAAGATTTTGCCAGGCACAGAGGTGAGACTGACTGGTCTGTAATTCCCCGGCTCATCCATTTTCCCCTTCTTGAAAATGGGGGTTATATTTCCCTTTTTCCAGTCATCGGGAACTTCACCTGACTGCCATGATTTTTCAAATATGATGGACAGTGGCTTAGCAACTTCATTTGCCAGCTCCTTCAGGACCCGCGGATGGATTTCATCAGGTCCCATGGACTTGTATACATTCAGGTTCTTAAGATGGTCTCAAACCAGATCCTCTCCTACAATGGGCCCAGGGTCTTCATTCTCACAGTCCCTGCGTCTGCCTTCCAAGACTTGGGTGGTGTGGTCAGAGCATTTGCCGGTGAAGACTGAGGCAAAGAAGTCATTAAGAACCTCAGCCTTCTCCAAATCCAGGGTAGCCAGTTCTCCCGATAGCTTCAGGAGGGGGCCCACATTGTCGCTACTTACATATAGAATCCCTTCCTGTTATCTTTAACATCCCTAGCCAAGTTTAGTTCTAAGTGGGCCTTAGCTTTCCTAACCTGGTCCTTAGCTTCCCAGACAACATCTCTGTATTCTTCCCAGGCCGCCTGTCTTTGCTTCCACCTTTTATAAGACTCTTTTTTCCTTCGAAGTTTCCTCAGCAGCTCCTTATCCATCCGAGGAGGTCTCCTGGCCCTCCTGCTGAACTTCCTTCTAGTTGGGACACAACACTCCTCAGCTTGTAGCAGGTGATCCTTGAATAGCAACCAACAGTCTTGGGCCCCCCTGCCCTCTAGGGCTATATCCCATGGAACCTTATTAAGCAGGTTCCTGAAGAGGCCAAAGTCTGCTCTCTTGAAGTCCAGGGCAGTGAGCTTGCTGCACGCTCTTCTCACTGCCCTGAGGATCTCAAACTCGACCATCTCATGATCGCTGCAACCAAGGCTGCCCTGGAGCATCACATTTCCAACCAGCCCTTCCCTGTTGGTGAGCATGAGGTCAAGCATGGCACCTCTCCTTGTCGGCTCCTCTACTACTTGCAGAAGGAAGTTGTCTTCCACGCAATCGAGGAACCTTCTGGATTGCTTGTGCCGGGCTGTACCATCCCTCCAACAGATATCAGGGTGGCTGAAGTCCCCCATGAGAACAAGGGCCTACGAGCGTGAGGCTGTTCTTATCTGTCTATACAGCCCTTTATCCACAGAGCCCTCTTGATCAGGCGGTCTGTAACAGATCCCCACAATAATGTCACCCATCGCTATTCTCCCTTTAACCCTGACCCACAAACTCGCTGTCAACTGCTCACCTGTCCCCAGAGTTGCATACTCTCCAGCCTATCGCTAACATAAATAGCAACTCCTCATGCCCACCTGCTGGGCCTGTCTTTTCTAAAGAGCCTGTAAACTTCCATTCCAACACACCAATCATAAGAGCCATCCCACCATGTTTCTGTGATGCCTATGATATCATACCCCCATAGACGTGCACACATCTCTAATTCTTCTTGTTTGTTTCCCATGCTACGGGTGTTTATATAGAGGCATCTGAGCCAAGCTCCAATTGAAGCCGGCTCATTGGCTGGAGCAGCTGGAATATCTCTACATTGCTCTGAATGTTTACTGCAGGTGCTACCAACCGACTGGGTGTGTTGGGATGGAATGATGCCCCCCTCCCCCAACACATCCAGTTTAAAGCATCCTTGACCAGTCTGGCAAACCTCCTATCAAATCCACTCTTCCCTTTCTTTGTCAGACCAGCTCCACCAGCCCCCAGTAGACCTGGCCTACTAAATTGAGTCCTGTGTTCAAGATACCCAAACCCCTGACTATGGCACCACCCTTCTAACCACTTATTAACGTGCCCAATCCTCCTAGCCTTTTCAAGGTCCTGCCCTGTATCCTGGAGAATTGTCAAAAAGACAGACTGATCTCCAGAGCCCCTAACCACCTCTCCCAGGGCTCTGTAGTCCTTCTTTATGTTCTCCAGGCTACTGCTGTCTATATCACTAGCACCCACAGGGATCACTAGAAGTGGGTAATAGTCAGTGGGACTTACTAGCATGTAGCTGTTCTAAGCTCTAGCTCGTTCACATTCCCATTTCAAGGTAAATTTCCTCAAAATTACATGAAGGTGTTTCTAAAGACTCTCTTAGCAAAATATTTGCATTTTTTTGTTATTTTCGTATGAAGTACATGTATCTGAGAGTTGACATCTATGGACAGATATGAATTAATGGTTATGCTTTCTGGTCAGCTTTGCAGTGGACAGTGATTGTAACATGATGCATGATTTTTCTTCCTTTAGAACACAGAATATAACAGTTGACAAATGTGTGTGGGCAGCTAACTTTCCTGAGCAAAACTGTTTATATTTTGTTATCTTGATGCTGACAATCTGTCTAAAATAGGTCCACTTAAAATTTTAGTGCAGTGCTGATAAATCACTTTGTTTTATGTCTTCCTGTATTAAACATTTTCTTTCTGCTAAGGATCTCTATACATGCTGAAAGAACAGAGCTCCAGAATAGACTTAAAAAATGGAAACTAATATCTATACTAAACAATGACAAAAAAAAAGAAAAAGACCTAGTTTACACCAATAAAGAAATGAAATTGTAATTAGATCTGATGCGTAGAAGAACTGCTGAAAAACTGGAACTTCCTTTCTTATCTGAGTCATAAGAGCTAAGATGACACAGCAGGGGCATGCACCTTTGCCACAAGTCATCTTTGCTCAAAAGACAAAAAAAAAGTTAAAGCGCGCAATGTTTGTCCTGTATCACTTTTTCAGACTAAGATATTAAAGTAACATTTATACCAGTCCTTATTTTAAAAAGTAGATTGCATATATTTTTAATGAAAAAAGAAATACATTACTTTCTGCTGAGTTCCTGGATTCTGGGCTTTAAGCTCTGCAGAACTGCTAAATCATGGGCACTTTAAAGTTACATGCTGTAAAAGTACTATTTTTCATTTTTATTTTTAAATCAATGCAGTGTGATGAAGTGGGGAGAGAACTGTTTGTGTGCTGCATGTCCAAGACCAGGCTTGCAGGTAGATAAAAGTAACAGCCAGAAGAACAGAACAGCACATGAAGTGAGCATCAAACTACACTTATTCCCACTCCCCCAAAGGATTGAGCAGGGAACAGCAGCACAGCATACAGGAAGCTTAAATGCTTTTCAAAATTACAAAATGAATTGGTTTAAAAGAAGATACTATACAGGGCTCTCCTCTCCCTGTCTTCTGTTCACATTTGCCCCTTTGCCTATTTTTTTATTCTGTTGTAACTGCTGTCAGAAATATTAGGAACTAAGGTGACAGAATTATTCCTGCATGTCAGCTTAGCCTGCTTTCCTGGGAATTAAAACAAAAGCAAAAAGCAGCAATGAAGAAAAAGGTCTTCTGGCAGTAAAACATTCTGTTACTCTAGTTGCTCTCAGAAATGGCTGAGGGACCACAATAGGCAGAATGACTTCCTAATGGTATGACTCAGCCAGGTTTATGGAGCTCAGGCCTCTGTTTATTCATGTGGGGAAGTCCACACAAAATGAAAGCTTGTCTAAAACTAGAGACTGGAGCAGCCTTTCCTCTGTAGTAGATAAAACATGCAGTAAACGTGGTAGCAAACAGAAGCAGAAGATTTGGTCACATTTTCAGGCTAATCTTGAAGCATTACCTCAGACTGGTTCTCTAAGCAATATATCTTTCTTCCTTCTCTAACTTCTTACTGCAACTATGAATACCAGTCCATCACTTGTTCACTAAGCATAATTAGCCCTCAATTATAACAAGTTACATTTTCACCTCTCCTTTTGCACTTCCCTGGAACTTCTTGCGTGTTTAGTTGACATGTTCAAGCCCACCACCCCACCAACAGTGAACAGAGCCCCTTAGCTATGGAATTTCTTCTTGAATACTAAAGTTTGAATTAGCATTTAACATATGAGTAATCATTGTACGTGGTTTGCATCAACTGAAAAACAAGCCCTTGCTTAGGACCTAGCTTTCTTTAAAGGTATATAAACACATGGTAAAAGCTATCAGCCTCCTCCTGGTCAGAAACTGATCCTCAGAAAAGTTACAGTCCTTCCCCAAAGAAAGGAAGAAAATTCAACATGTATCTTCACAGAATACACTACCAACAGGTGTACCATACCTGCTCCCCTACCCTGGCTGCATAGCTGTCCAAGGCCAGTAAACGTTTTGCAGCAGGACAGCAAATACCTTCATTCCTTTCTACCTGGTGTCATGGTTTCTGCCCAAAGGAAATCAGCTTCTCATGCAACACACAGGCAGGATGTCCCCCTTGTGCTCAATTACAGACAAGCTTGCTTTGCAATGATAAGAGTCGCACATCAGCTGTTTCCCATTTTCCAAAGAAATGGGAGCTATACTTCCTGTACTTTTTTTTTTAACGGGTAGGAGAGCCCAGTTTCCTGATTTGTATCCTTCAAACTTTCTGCTTTTTCCTTTTCCCTAGCAATTTCTGCCTCTTCCTTACTCCACTTAGGAGAAAGGGATTCTGGAAATTGTTCTAACCTAAATTTTGTCCTGGGAAAAACCATACAACACAGCCATGCTATTTATGCATTTACGAAGCAAGCAAAAACCAAATGCATAATCTTCAGACAGCAAAACAGATTTTCTTCTATCTGACAAGAAAGCAACACATTTCCAGTTTTTAGACTTTGGAGACAGTCTGCTGCACTAAACAAAAAGGGGATTTTGTTTTGAAAATAGCCATTGTTCAGTTGTGTAAAAGTATTCACCTCTGCAGCTATGCGAGCATTTTGAGGTATGGGATACACAGCAACACTCTCTGACAAAGCAGTACTCCCAGAAAAGAACAGAATGCACACTGATAGAAAATCTTCTGCATCAAATCCATTTCACAATACAGTTTATTATTAATACCTTTATAACCCCCTCAGTTTCTAATATGTTCCAATCAGGGTTGTGACAGCCCAAGAAAATTGAACTTTTCTACACAATTCTCACTAATATGGCCTGCTACTTGGTCTTATTGTTATTAGAATAATTTGCTCCCAAGTTCTGAAATGAACTCTGTGCCCAAGTAATTAAAGCTCTTAAAGTTTCTAGTCCTTTGTTTAAAGAATTCGTCCTTGTGCTCTCTATGCCCCATCAGCTACCTAATTAGCAGAGCCTTTGCGTGATTAAAAATTCTCACAGAGATTCTGCTGGATATTTGCCTCTCTTAATGAGTGTTTGTGGACAGCTGGGAGCGGGAGCTGGTTCCCTCCTCCCAGGACCTCCAATGAATTCTGCAGACCTCTGTCAGGGCCCAGGAGTGAAAGCTGTCATTTTAGTAATGTGGATGAAAATTGGTCAAAAGCACTGTGGTCCTTGAGGAATGAAAGGCCTTGAAATATAAATGAAGATGAATATTCATATTTGCTTCAATAAGTGCCAACTATTAATATACATGTCTGTCAGTAAGAAAAGTCAGAACTTATTCAATTGTGCCTGGCATAATTTGGCTCCTAATTCACAATCATCCTCCTATTTCTCACACTACTTTTCAGTTATTTTTTCCGTTAAAAACTTGCTGGAAAATGAAAACATTACTATTGCCACAAAAATAAGTACTCCATCCTTCAGCTAATTTACTGCTTATTAAGAATCACCTGTGGCTTTTACACACAGGATTCTATCTACCTTGCTGTGATTTTCCATATCTTGTTCGTTCGCTCTCAACGTCAGCTTTTAAAATAGCCCATTGTATGCCTCTGAAAGTGTACCAACTTTATTTATGGAAATCCTCATTAGATTCCCTACCCCTCTCCACTGTTACCCTCCACTTTATATGCAATGCAACTCTAATTTCATATCTTTAGTGATTTTTAAGGATATTTCAGTTTTTAAGGACTGCAGCATTGGGTTGAAATATTACATAGGGTGGTTTTGTCGGAGGTTGGGGTCTTTTTGTTTTGCTGTTTGCTTTTTAAGTATGGTACATGTTTAGTTTTGGGAAGCATGTCTGGAGACACTGAAGAGATACTACCCTGCTCTGTTTTAGCAACAGCCTAATTTCTGAAAAGGAAGACTGAGATGACAGAAGAATCCTGAAAGTATTCAAACTAGACATTCTTGTTTCACAGAAGAGTGATCTCTTATTCAGTGACATTTACGAAATTAGAGCTAAGCGATTTTCCTAATCAATACATTCCCATTTATCACTTTGTCCCAAACACCATGTGCACAGGGACCAATATACATACTAGACACTTAGGAGAATAAAAAGCACTGGAGAAAATACTGCAAAGTGTGATTCATACTTTGTTTACAAAGTTTAGACAATCAGAGAAAAACTTTGCATATATAAGGAGCTATATAGAACATATGCAGATAAACTGAAATATATTTTGGATTTTTGGGCTAGAATCCAGGGTAGAAGCAGTGAGGAAACTGTTTGTTTCCTTTAACCACAGTATTACAGATCACCATATCGAAAAAGAAATCTAGAGATATGACTACTATGAAACCTGCTGCATCACTGAAAGGTTACAGAGAAGCCACACAGTGATTTAATTCAGCTTTACTCAGGAAATCTAACAGGACCAGATCCTGCAGAGACACGCTTTGCTAAATGACAGAGGAACATTTATTGTTTCAAGTTTCACTTGGTCAGGTTCCTGCTGACTTATAATGCGAGCTTGTCCAAGTGAGGCATAGGCAGGAATCAGAGAGGCTGCAGCCTAATGGAAGAGTAGCTTGAGAGAAGGATGTAAAGCAACAGAATCATCATGGAATGAAACCAACACACAAGAGAAAAGAGGTCCTGGGTATTTTGACGTAAGTGACCAGATTCTTCTCTCATTTATACTGGTCCTTTAGCTTCAAGGTGGTACATCTGTGAAGCCTGCAAGTTAAACAGCTTTCTGTTCAAAGCTTTTAGGTTAAACAACTTTTCTCCAAAACCACTTCTGTCTACAGTTCATATGGTGCTTTCTTTTTTTTGTTTGAGTAGGATATTTTTTCACTGTGACCACCAAATGTAGATTTGTTTCAGCAGAGAATGGTGATCAGCTGTTTCCACTGGCAGGTTGAAAAATGGAAGAAGTAAGTTAGGACAGGTGTGGGTGCACATTAATGAGGCAATTAGGTTTGGAAATATTAATTTATCACTTGTAATAAGGTCATGGATTATAGATCTATATCCATGATATACCTATTATCTCAGAGGTTCCAGTTCAAAGGATCCAAACAAATCAGGGGATGTGAAGGATGGTAGGGGGATATCTTTTTATTTTTCCTAAAGGGTGTTTTGGTCTGCACATTTTCAGACCAACTGCCAAAAGCTAACTTTTCTTGGACTGGAATTGAAAATTCATGATTCCATCTCTGTTGCACATTATTCTAAACAGAATTGGTAGAACAGGCACAAGTCCAAAATTCAACAAGAGTAGACAGAAATATTGTAAGCGTTTTAGACTCATGATAAAAAATCACCAAAATTCCACACAGTGTGTAAGGAGAGACATTATAATAGCCTTCCAATGCCTAAAGGAGGCCTACAGAAAATCTGGAGAGGGACTTTTTACAAGGGAATGTAGTGACAGGACAAGAGAGAATAGTTCTAAACTGAAAGAGGGTAGATTTAAATTGCACATTAGGAAGAAATTCTTCCCTGTGAAGGTGGTGAAGCACTGGCACAGGTTGCCCAGAGAAGCTGTGGCTGCCCCATCCCTGGCAGTGTTCAAGGCCAGGATGGATGGGGCTTGGAGCAACCTGGGCTAGTGGAAGGTGTCCCTGCCCATGGCAGGGGGGGTGAAACTGGAGGAGCTTAAAGGCTCTTTCCAGCCCAAACCATTCTGTGAGATTCTGTATGTGCTTGCTTGTTCATACTTGCACAGAGGTCACAAACACACACACAACAACATGCCACTTCACAGAACTCAAAAGATTTTATTGAGCTTCTGTGGATTTAATATCCATCCAGTCTATGTTATGAGAAGGTTCCATTTGCATCACTACTATTATTGGTCATGTTTCTCCCAGTATGGAAATGGGGGGGGGGGGGGGGTTGGGGGGGAGGGGAGGGCAAGGACAAAAAATAATCAGTTAAGTAAAAAGTAAGGCAGGAAAGTAGTATTTTAATTTAAGGTTTGGCAAGAGCTGAAGGGCAGAGGTGCCATCACACACCAGGATACTAAACTCCAGCTCTAAAAAAATAAATAAAATCAAACTCCCAAGTCAGGAACCTCCCACAGAGGACAGACCCCCTATTCTTCATGCTGCGGACACCAGCTGCAAATTACCCCAGCTCCTTACATGCATATACACACACACACCTGAGCTTAGAGGGATATATACTGCAAAAGCAGGAAAGGAAAGTTCAAGTTTAACCATGCCAAGTGCAAGGTCCTACGCCTGGGTCGGAGCAATCCCAGGCACAGCTACAGTTTGGGCAGAGAAGAGATTCAGAGCAGCCCTGTGGAGAAGGACTTGGGGGTGTTGGTCAGTTAGAAAATGAACATGAGCCGGCAGTGTGCGCTTGCAGCCCAGAAAGCCAACCGTATCCTGGGCTGCATCAAAAGGAGCGTGACCAGCAGGTCGAGGGAGGTGATCCTGCCCCTCTACTCTGCTCTCATGAGACCTCACTTGGAGTATTGTGTGCAGTTCTGGTGTCCTCAACATAAAAACAACATGGAACTGTTGGAACAAGTGCAGAGGAGGGCAACGAGGATGATCAGAGGACTGGAGCACCTCCCACATGAAGACAGGCTGAGAAAGTTGGGGCTGTTCATGCTGGAGAAGAGAAGGCTGCGTGGAGACCTCCTAGCAGCCTTCCAGTATCTGAAGAAGGGCCTATAGGGATGTTGGGGAGGGACTCTTCATTAGGGACTGTAGCGATAGGACAAGGGGTAATGGGTTCAAATTTAAACAGGGGAAGTTTAGATTGGATAGGAGGAAGAAATTCTTTACTGTGAGGGTGGCGAGGCACTGGAATGGGTTGCCCAGGGAAGTTGTGAATGCTCCATCGCTGGCAGTGTTTAAGGCCGGGCTGGAGAGAGCCTTGGGTGACATGGTTTAGTGGGAGGTGTCTCTGCCCATGGCAGGGGGGTTGGAACTTGATGATCTTAAGGTCCTTTCCAGCCCTAACTATTCTGTGATTGTAAGTGGGAGCAAGAGTCAGCAAAGTATCAAGATTTGTGGAGTCATTCAGTGTCACTACAGTTCTACATGCACTTGGATGTGGAGGGCACTACAAGATTTTAATAAAGATGCTCATATGCAAATTATTTGTGAAGTAATTATCATTCATTCTGCATATTTAGAAGTTGATCTGTTCATTTACCTTGCTTCTTTGTTACAGAGGCACAGTGAAAAAAGACAAGCAAAAGGAAAAAAAAGTGATTATTTTCTTAAAGATTTTTTCAAACCTGTTCTGAGCACAGCAGTATTAGGTTCAGAAATTGTATCATCAACCACACACAATACAATAGATGAAAGTCCTGCCTCAAATCAGTATGGATATCTTGGGGGAATCATTATAGGAAATCTGCACAGAAGTCATCTCTTAAGGAGGGATTTGAATTGAGACAGGGAGACCATTTGACATACAAAACATTGGGAGAACAGGGGAGACTGCAGGGATGAAAGCAAAGCAAGGATAAACAGCAGGTAGGCTTCTTTCACATAATAAAACCGTCACACATAGGAAAGAGACTATCTGTGACTAGATATTGTCACAAAAATGCACTGAAATTGGCCATAACTGCAAAGTCAATAAAATGCTCTTAATCTTTCAATAAACGATTTATTTTTAAAAGTTATTTTGGAGCTATTGAAGCTCCTCAGGTGGGGAAATAAATGCATTTTAAATGCATTGTATGGTATGCCGTATCACAGGTTTAAGTTTCATTTTATCGGATGTATAGTTTAGTCACATGAACTCTGGATTAGAAGCCAAAATTCCTCTGCTTTAACACTGACTCCTTTCCTGGCTTTCCACAAATCATTTAAGGTCAGACCCAAATAGCTCTCCTCATGGGGGGGGGGGGGTGGGGTGGGGGCAGGTACTATGCAGTACAAGAGAAGAAAGCAAAATTTGCCCTTCAAATTAGTCAGCTTCTTTGAAACTAGTATAAAATATTCACCTATTTTCTTGAACTGTGGTTGCCAAAATGCAAAATGCAAATGCTGCAGTTAACATTTGGAAAGAATGAAGAATATTAAATAGAACTGGACAAAGGTTTTAGCTAAGAAAAAAAAAAAAATATCCCACCCCCCCCAAAAAACAACAAAAAAATCCATCACTTTGTAAGTTTTAAGAAGAAAAAGCTTTTGGAAACCAGCACAATGAAAATAGTTTTGCAAACATGTTACTTCTCTAAATTTTCCTATGGCTTTCTCCATCTTATCCATCGAGAAAGAACACATTAACAGAGGAACAAAGAAGGTAAAAATAACGGGCAAATCTATAAATATTTTTAGGTGAAAAAGCTCCCTGAACAGTCACAGCATTTGAATGCAATTTTTCGTTATGCACTTGCTTTCAAACCTATTACGCAGTTTACATAACAAGCTCCGAATAGTTGCTCAGACTGGAAATCATTCAGAGAACACAGCCCTGCACATTCTCACCTGCTAGCTCCATACCGTCTCTGTCAGTTTAATGTCTCAGTAACTGCAAAGAGGGTTTGGGGAGGTCACGCTAGCAATTGATTGTTTCATCAATTATTACTTACCCATTTAAAAGTTGCTAGGACACTTGCATATATTTTCATTCCAGAACCAGCTTAAAACAAACCTCACTGCTCAGCTTCCAGGTAGTATCTAGAAGTCTATGTTCAAGTTTCAATACCAGTGAGGTGACTTCAGCCTAATTTTACTATGGACTTACAAACTTCATTATGAGTTTTTAGTTCTTCCCTACTGCATTCTGGCTTAGAACAGGACTTTGTAAGGTATATGCAAAGAGTGGCAGTTCAAAATACGTTTATTCAAACAAGACGCTTTAAGAAGAAAAGTGAAGATGTGTTATTACCACTGTAAGCCACTTCCATGAGAGAAGTCAACTAATCTAGACTTGTATTCATTTGCAATAGCCACTCATACTGCTAAAACTTTATACAAGTATTTCATTGAAAGCTGTGAACTTGTCTGAGTCAAAAAGAAATCTGTTACGAAGTCTCTTCACCAGGTGACAATAGGAACACCACTGAAAAGGGGAAAAACAAACAAACAAACCATAAAACACTGAAGAAAAAGAGATTTGCAAGTTTTGAGGTCAAAATGGCAGATACTGGGTGGCTATCAAGAAGCAAAGTCAAGACAACAGCTCCTGCTCTGAAAGCAAGTCAGTTAAGAGCAGCAGCCAAAGGATATTTACTCTTATTCATACATAACTAGTATCTTGAAAAAGAAACCTAATGGCACAACTGAAACACATTAGAGAGCTTATCCTTCATTGCACATTTAAATAGACACCTTGGCAGATTCAAAAAGAGAAAAGGATAAACCTGTGATCTATATCCTGAAATTAGAAATTCATTGAATTTGTTTAGTGATTAAAAGTAAAGTCTAAAGCATAAATGTGCTCAGAAAGCACCCACCCAGCAGCACAGCTCAGTTGCTTTTGGAAATACAGCCATAGTTTGTTGCCTACCCTTTGTAAACTGTAGTATAGGACCAGGAGAGTCCCTATACGACTTCATAACTTGCAGAAACAAGCTCAGGTACCAAGGGAATATTGTAAAAGGTAACACTGGAAACATTAAGGAAGATTAACACTCTAACGTGCGTTGACATTACCAGGGGACTCTTCAAGTACTTCTTTCTGTCTTGAGTCACAGCTTCAGCCTTTAACCATGCAGAAAGGAAACAAATGGTGACCTAATTACTATGAATTCTTCCAGAATGGCCCTCCTAGTGTCCCAAACCTTGGAAAGAAGATGCTACATTTCTGATGCTACCCTTCACATGCTCCACCTGGTGATCTCTGAAGTGCTCATTTCTGAAAATGACTAATTTATTGTTGTGGCTAATAGGCATTATTCTAGAGTTTAATAGACACCCTTTGAAGTTGTCATCTAATTTAAAGTCTAGAAGAGCTCTGTGGAAGACTTTGTTTCCTTCCTCATCCTCCCATGGAAACTAAGCTACCTTTGCAGCCTATGTCAGTCTAGAATGCTGTATGTACACACATTTATATATAAACCAAAGAGCATTTCCCAGCACAACCCTAATTTCCGTTGCAGATGTCCAGAAACCTGACCTAGAGAGTAGGACTCCTATGTTATGCTTGATCTATGCAATTTCTATATTGCCATTTCTCAGCTTTTTTATTTCCTTATTACTAGAAATTTTTAATTAGGTAGGTAGAAGATTTGAATACATCATGCATAAGAAATAAAGAAAAATGATACCACACAACATCTCATTGCTTCATTTTTCATTTAACTTGCTTCTGAACAGTCTCAATGCTTTGCCTTATTTCCTTGGATGTCATAGTAGAGAAACAGTTCACTAACATCTAGGAACATAGAATCACAGAATGGTTTGGGTTGGAAAGAACCTTAAGATCACCTAATTCCAACTCCCTTTCCATGGGCAGGGTCACCTTCCACTAGCCCAGGTTGCTCCAAGCCCTGTCCAACCTGGCCTTGAACACTGCCAGGGATGGGGCAGCCACAACTTCTCTGGACTTCTCACTAGTTTTAAATACAGAACTAATGCAAACAGCATGTTTGATACTTGGATAAAAGTTACACCTAAATTCTCCCCCATTTCTGCAGATCTGGAACAGAGTGAAAACTCTGCAAAGCAAACTGGTTTCTCCCACTCTTCTCCACGCAATTCCAAGGTGACACAACCCTTGGTCAGATGACTGTGCCTTTAATATTCTACAAGTAACCTCATTCTTCGCGATAGATCAATGTACCACTGTGTAGGATTCTGTCACAGACACTGATTCTGGGTTTCCCAAAAAATTTTAATCAAAAGAAGTTCACCTCAAATCCAAAATATACAGCTTGACCAAACATTTTAATGAGGGTGGAGGGATGAAATAGAGGGGGATAGTTATGGAAAGCATATAAAATGATCTAATCTGTGACTCTCAAGTGTCAAAAGCTTGAATCTTTTCAACTTCCAAAAACAGGCTAGCAGGTCCCCAAGATCAAGTTTACAGAGACAGATACTAAACTAAAACACATATAAATATGTCAAACATATTTCTATGCATCTTTCTCTAAATATTTTAAAATTAAAAATCAGTTTAAATATCCTGTCCTCAAAAACATGCTGTGAAACAAGAAGCATTAAGGGTAAGGAGGAAACTAGAAATTTTGGGTTTTTGGATTTGTTGGTTTTTTTTAAGAACAAGGTCACATCTCAGCAACTGAGAAGTAGCAGAGCTCTTTTCATCAAGTTTTTAACTAGAAAAATAGTATGCCCATTTCTTTGTAATACACCTCTGGGCTTTTTTATTATGACTTCATTTCCCCTTGTAATATTGGAACGTCTCTATAATTGTAAAAGTGTAATAGAATCTAATAGAATTTCATTTGGAACTCTGAATGGTCTATGCCATCTCTGCTCATTTTGAGTAAAATAATGATTTTTAATGTCCACACATGGCTTCCCATGACCTTATTCAATCTTTGGGTTGATCAGGAAATATATTGATTCAATTACATACTGATGACAAATGAACTAAAAGAAAGAGGAAAAAAAGGTCAGCATATATTTGAAAATGTAAATCTTAGCAATGTCTTTTGGGCTTGCCCAAAAAAAAAAGTCATTTCAAAATGCCATTTGTGGCTAATAGTGTGGAGTTCCAGTTCCTATCTGTGAGCAGCAAAGAAATCATTAAAGTATAAGAAGCATACTCTCCCCCTCCTTTTATCATTACAAAATCCTCTTTGCTTTAGAGGTTCGCATGGAATGACCTCTTTTGGCTAAAAGACCCTTTTTCCCCTCACTTTATGGAAAGAAGGCTTCGGTTCATAAATACACCCCCCACTGCACTAATTTTTCTTTTCTTCTTTCTCCTCCCCCCCTTTTCATTTTGTTTTCTTCATAAAACAATTACCAGTCCAAACATTTCATCATTACCACTTTCCTACCCCCACTGCTTTCATTATTATCACACCTTTACACCCTCATCTTCAGTTTCAGATATATAAAATGCCAAATGGGATGGTGTGCATCAGTGGAGTTGTTTTCCAGTTTAATAAGCTGTAAGTGTCCATTTGTAGTGTTACAGTCCTTGATGGTACCTCACAGTAAAAATCTTTTTAATCTAGGCTGAAACTTCACCTCTGCTCTGTGAAGCTGGGCTCTGAACCTTAGACACAAAACACTTAATTGCTAAGAAGCAGTAAGACATGAATAGAAATAAAGAGCAGCCCACAACTAAAGCAGTCACTGTGTCATTAGCTTATTTGGTAATGTGGGTTTCACAAGGTATCAATGCATCCCTGGCTTCGGATTAGCTATTTGGCTGGCTTCATTACCTTAGGTTTTTTTTAAGAATGAATTATGGGTCTATGAAAAAGCATGCAGCTGACAGCTACCCGCTCCATCTTCCCAAAACTCACCAAAGCAGGCACACCTGACAGGCCTGGTTTTTCCCCCCAAGTGAAAAGCCATTCTGCCCCAAACAGGGCTGAACAGGGGGATGTATTCAGGCCCAGGAGCCAACTCTACAGGTTCCCTCATTATCTGACAATAAATTGGCAGGGCTTTGAGATTTTTGCTAAGAAAATAATGCATTCACTGGGAATGACAACAGGACCTGTGTGTTTCACTGAAGATCTTTTTGGGGAAGAACTTGCAGTAACTTTTCTCCTACCCTAAGACTGAGACTAGTACAAGGCAATGCCCTCACATCTTAGAATTAAAATTGGCTAGGGATGTTAAGGATAACAGGAAGGGATTTTATAGGTACATTGCCAATAAAAGACAGGTTAGGGACAACGTGGGCCCTCTCCAGAAGCTATCGGGAGAACTGGCTACCCTGGATTTGGAGAAGGCTGAGGTTCTTAAGGACTTCTTTGCCTCAGTCTTTACCGGCAAATGCTCTGACCACACCACCCAAGTCTTGGAAGGCAGACTGTGAGAATGAAAACCCTGGGCCCACTGTAGGAGAGGATCTGGTTCGAGACCATCTTAGGAACCTGAATGTATACAAGTCCATGGGACCGGATGAAATCCATCCACGGGTCCTGAAGGAGCTGGCAAATGAAGCTGCTAAGCCACTGTCCATCATATTTGAAAAATCATGGCAGTCAGGTGAAGTTCTCAATGACTGGAAAAAGGGAAATATAACCCCCATTTTTAAAAAGGGGAAAATGGATGAGCCAAGGAACTACAGACCAGTCAGTCTCACCTCTGTGCCTGGCAAAATCTTGGAGCAGATTCTCCTGGAAGGCATGCTGAGGCACATGAAAACCAACTAGGTGCTTGGTGACAGCCAGCATGGCTTCACTAAGGGGAAATCCTGCCTGACCAATCTGGTGGCCTTCTATGAAGGGGCTACGGAACTGATGGACAGGGGCAGAGCAGTTGATGTCATCTACCTGGACTTGTGCAAAGCCTTTGACACTGTCTCACATGACATGGCGGTGTTCAAGGTGGGGCTGGACATAGCCTTGGATGGCATGGTTTAGTGGGAGGTGTCCCTGCCCATGACAGGGGGGTTGGAACTCGATGATCTTGAGGTCCTTTCCAATCCTAACTATTCTATGATTCTATGATCTTATGTGATCCTCCTTGGATCAGCTTCAAGCCTTTAATGAAGAGACTGGCAGAACTGGGAATTGACCTGTCACCTCATCCATGGAGGCATTACCCACACTACCTCTTTCTGCACACAGATCTTGGGGTATTAAATTTTCAGGTCTATCATCAGGACACTCATGAATACTTTCAGACACAAAAGCAAATAGCTGAGCATCTAAAAACCAGGATATGGTAGCTCCATTAAAATTGGAACATCAGAAAGAAGATTTTTGTCCAAAGAAGCATATTTTGGTAACACAAATTCTTTAGAAAACTGTGCATGCACCAGAAAAGATCAATGAGGTATTGATTTGCAAAGCAAAACACGTACATGGGGAGAAGTGGCTGCTTTCTAGATATTCATGTTGAAAAATAAATACAAATGTGTCATAACAAGGTTTCTCAGTATTTTTTTTCTTAGTCCAAAACATAAATAGATACAGCTTTCAGAATCAGCTGGAGAACTGATTAGCACCACATAATATAAAATAAGCTTAACTTTAGATGTTTAAGCCACAGATATTAGGTTTTTTCACAACAGTTTCTACTCACATACTTAAAGGGAGAAAGGTTAAAACAGAAAAAAAAATACTTGTTTTCCAATCTTTGCTCATTTAGGGCAAAACTATCATGGGAAACATTTAGATGGGTAGGCTGTTTTGCTGTTACTATTCAGTGGAAAATACTATTCATTCACAATAATCTCTTGAAAACACAGGCATGCAATAGCACCCTTCAATCTGCAGCATTATTTTGATTGAATGAAACATTGTTGGAGGATTAGTTAGTCTGCAGTGGAGTGCTGCTTTAAATTACTAGCCTTTGGAGTGATGACTTCAGAGCACTAAAGTCCCTATAGGCTTTTAGGACAAAATCGTCAGTCTCCTGGGATATGAACATAAATTATGTATCTTATTTTCTGCAAAGAACAATGGCACAGCCCAAAAATAAAAAAAAGAAAATTACCCTTTGATGCAGTTTCACATAGTGCCATACTGAAGAGTTCCATAAAAGCACTTACAAATAGTTATCGATCCAGACCACTAAATCCAGTGAAATCCAGAACAAGTCCATTTTTCTGCACTAGGTATGGCAGTAAAATATGTTAAGGCATAAGACGTCACTGAATAGGGAATTCCTTCAGCTACTCTGAAACCAAGGCCAGCAAACACACCATGCTTATATATGTGTTTCTTCTTTTTATCTACTACTTCTTTTGTTTTCAAAAACAATTTAAATACTACTACTAATCTTACATAATATTCTGCAAAATCTTTAAGCATTCAAATAATGACAAAGAAAAGACAGGTTCAAAGTTTAAAACAGAACTTTGCAGTGTCCACGTGAGACAGCAAATACCCATTTACATTGAAGTCTGGCAGAGTAATGAAGATTCCTAGCAGACTAACAAGCCTTCTTCATGAGTCAGGCACTGTAAAGAACTGTGCCCTACTTCTCAGCAGACATTTAATGACAGAATGTGGTAGTGAGGTCTCATATTACCACAACCTTATTAATATCACAAAACACTGCAAAACATTTGCTAGCATACTCTGAAGTATTATTTTAAATTATTTAAGCTTAACTACGCTTGTCAAACAAATGACTAAATTACATTTTGTGATGCAGAATCCTAGATTTTTCACTTTGGTAGTGTTTCACAGCTTCCTAATTCCCAAACTAAAAAAATTACTTTGGTCTGGTTTTATACTGATAGCAGTACTATCCTGAGCTGATGCCTAGTTGCTCTGTACATACCACAGGGTGCAGGTGAAAATTGCATTAAAGCATGGGTTGTTCAGCTCAACCAACACTTCCCCAGTCTGACACATGGAGATGGTCAGCTTTCCCCAGGGAGAGCTCTGGGGTCAGCCCTGAAAGAGAACAAGGAGCTCCTTTTCTGGCAATACCAATACATCTAATAGAAATATTTACATGATATATCTTGGTTTCATCAGAGAACCTCCAGAGCTGTGCCTCACCAGCTCTTCAAGATCCATCTGCTGTAACACTAAAGGCAAGGCCATCCTGCCCCTTCTTTGCAGGGGTGCTGGAGGCATGCAATAAGCAGCTTCACCACAGCACCCTCATGTTGTGTAAAGCCTGCTTGACAACACTTTGTTATTGTGGTGCTCAAACATAACCACAGCTGACGAACAAGATAATTGGTGTTGCCAGGATCATAGCTCCTAAAAAGTCGCCACAGCCAAGGCACACACCCCTGCTTATGGCAGGGGATTTGGAACTAGATGATCTTTAAGATCCCTTCCAACCCAAACGGCTGTATGTCCTGTCATTCTTACCTGACATATTGAATCCTAACAAAAATATTTACAGTAAGCTCCACTGGTCTTGAACTATCTTTAATAACTTAATCATTCAGTCGAGGCACAGAGGAACCCACACATACACTACAGATATACGTTAGTAATGAAGGGTGAATGAAAGAACATGTTTGCTACATCACTTGGGGTACAGATTGAAAGTGTCTTAAATTAACATCATTTAGAAGAATTGAGGCTATAGGTTATTAAGTATCAACTTTGTGCCAACAAAATTAGACACTAAGTTATTTTATAACACTTTGAAGTATGAGATGGTATTTTATTTCTTGATAACCTTTCAGTGTTTAACCCCATTTAATTTACATACATAGTTAGCAGCTCATTAACAGCTCATTAGAAACACCAGGAAAAACATGCAACAATAACAAATTCAGTGCAGCAGAGGGGACCAAAATTCTATTTGGGAAATTATACAGAAACTCCTGCTTCTAAATGACAAAGCTGTGGTATTTTGCCAGCCCTGCAGGGCTCATGGTTATTACATGAAAATAGTAAAAATAACTCAATTTCTATAGCTGACTCTTCTTGTATTTATTTAGACAATACTAGAGGGCAAGAGAGGTGATCACATGGCAACAAGGCAGAAAAGATGCAACAGAGAAGATGGCAACGTAAATATTGCCACAGGTAAGTGCTGCATTAAACATTGCAAACTGATTAAGGATGAGATACAGTTCCGCAAAATTATGTTTTTCTGAATTATTCCTTTTTAATTTTTAAATCATCTGCTTTATCATAAACAGAAAATGCACATTATCTAAAGCCACAGAAGTCACAAAAATGGATGTGCCAGGTCAAATCACAGCCTGTATAGCTCAGCAAGCTTTCACCAGTGAGGAGGAACAGACTTCTAAGGAAGCGTAGATAGTACTGACATCTTTCCTTGGGTGTACCTGCTGGCAAATATCACGTCAGAAATTTTCCAGGCAGGATTGCTGCACATCCAGACTGTCATGCTGAATAGTGAATAAATGGATGTATCTTTCATGACTCTCTTTAATCCTTGGCACAGAGTTTCTGTTTATACAGTGAGAATAAGGATGCTGACTGCTATAATAAATTCCTATTAGCTCCATGGAGGGAAACTCATGAAATACTGACATCACCTTCTCAAAGGACTTTGGAAGTATCATAGACGTGAGTACTGAATGAAACACAGTGCACATTAGAACTGAATATGGCAGCACAACACAATTTTCATCAACAAATCTCAGACAAAGTATCAAACTAGTGACACCCTAGGAGGTGACTGAAGGAAACCTGGAGGTAAATGAGACAGTTTCTACACTAGAAAACAAACCACACATTTCCAACAAGGATCTCAATTTCCAAATGCCAAAGTCTGTCAGGTTCTCTGAACTCTCTGCCATTCACCTGCTAATGGACTCTGAAAAAGGTGGAGTATACTTCAAATTTGAAAGTGTCCCTCTTCCTGGCCCTCTTCCACTTCACATGAAAGAGAACTCAGCTGCCTCTTGGCCCTTCCTCAACCTCAGTACAGTCATTCAACTCTCCTTTCCATATAATCTCCAGGCTTTCCTTTCTATTATGCCAAAGTCCTTACTATATTCTATAAAGTTTTGATCTGGCTTCCTAGTCCTCTTCCTCCCACTGCTTCCAATCTTGGAAAACAGTTTTTATTCACATGTTTGGTCATTCCCGAATCTTTTCTTTTACACTATTTTAGATTAAAACAGATATCTGGTGGGAGGTATCCCTGCCCATAGCAGGGGTTGGAACTGGATGATCTTTAAATTCCTTTGGTTTGGGACTTTTCCAACCCAAACCATTCTACGATTCTATGGTCTAGGGGAAGGTGTCCCTGCCTGTTGCAAGGGTTGGAACTAGATGAGCTTTAAGTTCCTTCCAACCCAAACCATTCTGTGATTTCAAAAAACAAAGGCTGTCTAAAATGCTATCAATAAGGTACAAGAAGATAGTCTCACTCACATACATTCCTCATCCTTAGTATTATTTCTCTATTTTCCACTTGACTATATTTAAAGTCAAAAAAAGCCTTTTTGCTCTCATTGCCTTCTCCTGTGGGCATCCAACTATAGTGCCCTCTTACCATTTTGCCAACCAAATACATCTCATTTCTTTCCTCTCCCTCCTGATATCTTTGTACCCCTTCTACTGTACCAGTTTGGCTTGTTTCTGTCTACTCAAGTACATTTTTTCAAGTTAACTCACAGTATTTCTAAATGCCAAATCCAGCAGACTCACCTGTAGAAAATGAATATGTAGCTACTTTACAGGAAAGTCATTGCACCAGGCTAATTGGATAACTAAACTGAGTTACCACAATCCTATACAAGCGGAAACGTGTGCATGTATATGGTTATCTATAACTTCTGGGCAACTTCCACCTTTTTTAGCTAAAGTCAACTTGCCATCTCCCACAGAAGTATGTCTTTGTCTTTTTAATCACCGGCCAACACATCAGGGGTTTAGCTATCAGCAGCACTTCAGTAAGGCCATCTGACTTAGACATTTAAAGTTGCTGAAACATCAACACTTTTTCTTGTTTGCCTTCCTTTCCTGCACCGTGCATTTCCCACCCGAACAAGACGACTCAAGCCACCCTCAGCGACAGCAGCCCCACGAGGCGCACGTCCGGGCTGAAACTCCATCCCCAGCCATGAGACCCGCTGGCTCTTCCCACGAGAAGCGCCTGCGGGCGCGGTGCCCGGTCTTTCCCGCAGGCCACCCAGCGCCGCGCTGCCGCTCCACATACCCTGGCCGGTGCTGCCACCTGCTGCTGCGCCAAAGCCGCCGCCAGCAGACCCGTCCGCCCGCGCGGTACCCTGTCGCGGCCCTGCCGCACCGCCCGGCCGCAGCAACGTGCCGCTACCGTCGGGCGCGTCCGGACGGGCTTCCCGCGCCCGGGCACACGCATTCAGCAGTGGCATAGCGCTGCGGCGGGGTACGGGCAGCCGGAGAATTCTCCAGCGCCGCCCAACACATCTCTCGGCTGCGAGTTCCAGACTGGCCTTCGCGCGGACCCGCCGCCAGCTCGGCCCGCCTGAAGAGCGCTCGCTCCTGCCTTTGAAACGCACACTGCAGAGCAGAAGCGACTGGGAGTTGTTGCAGGCTTCCGTGCAGTAATTCAAATGCTGAACTACAATAGCTACTGCAGAGTAAGGATGAGAATAAACCAGTTAATAAATCTTCAGTGGGATCACTCCCCAGCTGGACAGTGTTACCTTAAAAGTAAAGAAAATAGGTTCCAAAGTAAAATAGTTAAACCCACTGAATGTAGGTTTTAAAAATCTTTATAACTCATTCTCCTTCCAAAAATATCAATAAGTATCCATATATCAATAAGAAAAATCACATTTGTTAAGTGCAGCTTCACTGATGACCCCTCATTTCAAGTTAGTCTAAAAGTCTGCACATAAATTTGAAAATTAGTGCCATTCCAAACTCAAATCCACAAGAAAACTCCTTGGGAGAAAAGCAGATGTTTCTAATTGTAGGCCATTTGATTTTAAGCAATAGAGAACAAATTAAAGCAGATGACGGCCACAACTCCGTGAATTCTCCCACCACTTGAGTGATTAGGCAGCATTTCTTACAAATCTGGGTAATTCAGTGGCATCTTAACCGAACTGTAAGTGCTGAAAACTAAAGTTTTAATAGAAACTCTGTTATTAAACCAGCTGCTACACCACTGCTTGTTGTTTACCACTCAAAATCCTCCTCCTCTTCTACACGTTAAGGTGCATATCCTAAAAACCTAATAGTATCTAAGTGTAACTGCTTTTTAATGAGCTCCCAGTGGGTCATATGCAAGGCCTGTATGACATCTCTACTCTTTTGCTCTAGTCTCTCAAACAACGAAATAATTTTTAAGTCTGACAAACAGTTTAAAGGCCACTTCCAACCCAAACTATTCTATGACCTTACTTTGATGGCATTTCTTTGTTTACAGCAGAAAAAGAACGGCTTCCATGGCCAATATATGAAAGAGCAATTTCAGGTTCTGGCAAACAGAATACATCAATGTGTAACAGAGGAAGGTGATTTGTTATGATAGAGGGAAAGAAACTGAATTAACTGAAAAGGTAAGCACATGCTATAATGGAATAAGCAGACTGATGACTCTGTAATCTTGCAGTTCCTGCACAGTGGAAGTCATGAGTGTGGAAGTCTGAGATACCTCTGCGTGCTGCATCTCACTACAGCAGGCTGACAAATGCTGCTTGCATGTTTGGTTGTAGATGCTCAAGGATACTGCTGGCAAATGTAGCTCTTGGTATGGAAGTTTTGGTTAGCTAAGCTTATATCTACACACTTAAATATATTCAATATTCTTGGCAACCCCTATATAGCACAATTTTAACCAAGAACACAGAGGCTTTGATCCATTTATGCCATCAACCCATGTTTTCCTTCAGTTTCAGCAACTGCTGTGGTTTGAGCATTTACACTGGGTTTAAGCAAAGCACTTTCTTGGGCAGCAAGCAAGACACTTGTGACTCCTTATGTCATAACATCAGAGAGAAGTCTAAGCTAGGCACAGTTCTTTCCTTGGATCAGAATGGTCCCAAACTATTACTGTGGAGTTTTTCTAAACTTGCAGCAAGTCACGCCTGAACTCAAGCCAGACTTGAAGAAAAGCTAGTGACAGTGAGTTACATCTCCAGATTATCATGTACCCATCAGAGTCAGAATGGGTCTGTTCTCTATGTAAATTTAGAATCATTTCTACTGCATGTCACCTTAAAGCATGATGTAAGAAAGAAGAAAAAAAGAGCAAGAGTTATTCCATAGAGAGTTATTTAATAGAGAAGGGAACCATTTAAACTGGGCTAGGCATAGGATCACGCTTACAAAGTGCCCAGCAGAAGTGACACTGGATGACTGCATTTCTGTTACATAATATATGCAGTGCCCCTGGCTCACTGGTATCCAGCAAAATGCAGCTAAAACCATGCCATACCACAGGAGAAGATACAGTATAGAAGTGGCTGGGATAAGATGTCAAGAACAGTGAGGAAGAGAGAGATTCAGCACAACAGAGATAAGAAAGGACTAAACTAACCATCTAGGCATACGAGATCATCATAATTTTGATCTTCTACACAAAAGCACTTGAAAATGTGAAGTATGTGCAGATGTCAGTGCCTGGAAAATAAAAGCCTCCCTTTTAAAATCATTGAGGTGAAGTGCCTGCAGAAATTAGATACACAATGGGGATCAGATGCATACTGAATTTGGTCCTTGTTCCCTGTTGCATATTTGTTAAGAGATTTCTTTTTATTACTTTTTAATTCATTATTGTAAGTGTAATCTCAGTCAAGTCAAATCACTTCATTAATTAATAGGGATTGAAAAGGTCCTTAGCTACCAGATTCCACAAAGGCCCAAAAGCTCAGGCCTGTTTACAGGAGGTCGTATTTCATTTGCTGCCTATGTCAAACCAGTACCCATCAGGCCTTTGCCAGGCCCCAGAGACGAGCCAATCAATGTCTGCTCACTAAACCCCCTTGCATGAATCCATTTAAGCAATGTGGATGCTTCCTGTCAAAAAAAGAAATGGTCTCTTGGTATCTCTGATAGAAATTAGCCATGAATTAAGCGAAGCACAGTTGTTTTGGAAGAAAGCCAGAACCAGAATTAATAGGCCATCTGAGCCTCTTGAGTGTTGAATCCCATTTGTTAGCAATTCTTTATGAAAGGTTTCCCTTCCCTGCACCAGTTCTGGCCGAACCTTGTATGCTGTCTCCTGAAACTGAAGTCATTCTGTTAAATTTTAACCATCTGGGAAAATATGAAAAATACTGACTTTTGTCAAACATAATTTTAGAAACTTGCTTCATATTTGTGCTACAGTAATCCATTTGTCCTCTGTTCCCTTTAAAATACACGCTCCCTCATGACTCATCATCTCCCCAAGCTTAGGTGTAGCAGGACCACTGACACAGATGGAACTGCACTAGACATGAGTTTGGCTCAATGTTACTTCAGTAATTCTGGCAGAATCTTGTAAAAGCTTTCACTGCACATTTAATTACCATTACCCTGTGTGAATGAAATAGTGTGTCTTGCTGCCAATCTTCCTAGCCTCAAAAGCTTTGTATATGAGTTTAGTGGCAACGAAATTAAAGAGCTTTTAGAGATCTTAAAATGATTTAGACTCCCATTTTTACAACGGACAATTTGGTTCATGTCTGGTTTTCCAAAGTTAGCTGAATTTTCTCCAATTTTTGGTGTCTAGGCGTAGGAATTAAGGGGGAGGGGCATGGAATCTTGTTTGTTTTCTTTCCAAAACAACACATCAAATTCTGTTCTAATTACTAAAACCTTTAGGTTTTCCAGAAAACTGAATACTCATTTTTCTCAGAAAATCTGAGGACTTCTCTAGTGGGACACCTCAAAATTCCACTAATGAGAGCTAGGCTGCTCAGTCCCTCAGTGAAGCTGTATGATCTAGAAGCAGGTAGTGATGTGCCAGGTGGACCTCAGTATCCAATTACACAGGAAAAATAAACTCAAACTAAACACAACCACCCAACTGTGTCTCTTCAGCCTACTTGTTTCTTTGAGTTTTGCTACAGTTACCTGAGGTACCTCATTTTGCTTTTCAGACTGTAATATTCGCTATGGTCTGCCTTTTTCATGCTGTTCATATAATCCCTTAAACAATAAGACATTCCAAGGTTCTGTGATTCCAACCTAAGTGACTCTATGATTAATCTAGGTTGATGAACACATTGATTTGGGTGATAGAGAAGGTTCAACCTGACCTTTATTGTCTTCTCTCCTGCAGATAAGTAGGCAGTTTTACAGCTTTTTCTCTTGCAGGCACATATACCCCACAAACTTGCAGGACAGAGGACATAATTTGTGTAATTCAATTTTAAATTGTGGCTGGGAAGAATTTCCTGGTTTCTCTAAAGAGAGTAGAAGCAGTCAAGTGATTATTTGGCTACTTCCTGACTTCTCATTTGTTCTCATTATTTTCAAAGGCCTTTTTTTAATTGATTATGTTTTGAAGAAAAAAAATAGCAGAATTTTAACAAGTGTCCCTGCCAGTCGTCATTCTAATTGCAGTATCATTTCGTCATTTAGTAAGTCTTGGCAAAAACACCCCACACATTAGAGCTCACAGAAGAATTTTGTAAACAGCAAAGTCTGCCAGGCATCAGCTGTAATTCATTTTCATTCGATTTGCATTGTCTGATTTCATTAACAATCAGAGGATATCCATTTCTAAACAGTGCACCATATAAATGCTCTTCTCTTTCTCCAAAGGAGATCTTCCTACTTAATCATCTATGATCTGTTCATGTATTTGTCACAAAAAGAAAAGCACATGACAAGTTACTAACCACTTAAAAAGGGGGAAAGAAAAAAAAGTATTTTCTGTCTATTTCAGGGAAGGGGGGGAAGGGTTTAAGCTAGGATGTTTCAAAGCTTTGTGACCACAGAACAAGGCAGTAGACACAATCCCATGGAAAGCTTCAAGTATAAATCATTTCAAAGTATCTTTTCCAGAGTGAGATGGAGGATCATGAAAACAACTGTCCCACACACCTTTAGCTAAACAAAACAGACTAACACGTGTCTTCATTACATGGCCAAAGCAGCCAGTATTTAGAAAGCCCTAAATTCAGTCTTAACTACCTGACCTCATTTTATACCACACAGGTGTAAACAAACCCCAGCTTTCCTAAAGCCTCTTCTTCTGGTTGCTGAAGTCACTTAAAAAAAAAATAATAAAAAATGCACTGATTACTCTTACTTTGAGGAGAGAGGACTGGGTCTGAGGTTTTTTTAAACATCAGCTTGATACAGGACAAGCAACAAACATGGGCAGAAGCAGGAAAATATCACAGAAACAGGACTCCCACCAAGCATTGCACCAGCTCTGTCAAATGCCTGTTCTCATCCTCACTTAGAAAAGAAGGAAAAGGAAAAATGCATTTTGTCCAGCTGTACCAGTATTGGCAGACAGGTGAAAGGAGGACTTCTTAGAGATCAGTGGATCTTAATTATTAACTCACCTAAATGCAAATAAAAGAACCTGCAGCCAAACAAAGTGAACCAGGAAGGTTTCACAACTTTTATTCCCATTTAAGTCCAAGAAACGATAAAGCGGAAATAAAGATTTGCCTGGTTACAAGTTAAAAGTAATCTAAAAGGGAGATGAGCTTTTAAGATTCCAAAGCACATGCTTCCTGCATGTTTGTCTCTGTTGCAATGCCTCGTAACCCCTTCTCATCTATGCAGCTCAGTGAGACAATGGTTCACAGAGTACACACATGGACAATCTCTATAAAACACCTTATTCTGTCCAACTGCTTTGGTTTGCTTATAGGAACCCCATGCCAGGTCATAAGAAACCATCTATTCATGTTACACTCACAATCCCAGCTTCTGTACCACAAGCACCACATTCCAGCCTCACTGCTCTCTAGAGGCTGGAAAATACTGTACGTTTGTACTTGGCCAGTTTGTCAGGTTCCTCTTTTAATTTATCTTACAGTCTCAAGCTAATTCTTTTCAAAGGGCTATTTTTTGGATTTGCTGTTCTTTCCCTCCTTCTTCCCTCTCCTCAAGAGAATTCAAAGGGATTAATTGATTTGAGGTGCTTATGCTATTAACGTGGCTATTATTTCTAGTGTGGCTTTGACAATAGCACAGATCATCATTACAGAAATAAATATGAACAAAGCAACATTGTTTTAAAGACATCAAAAGAACCAAAGTTGCTTAGAAGCCTCATTCCCAGTCCTGCCTTTCAGAAGCATTTAGAGAATACTTACTACATGCTTCTACAGTAAAAGTAAAGCAGAAGGCATGTGAGAAACAAATGTCACCTGTGAACAGCCTAAAGTATTACACAAAGTAAAGATATTTTATAAGACAAGCCAGTGGAAATAACAGTCTGCCTTCATATGGCTCTAATCCTCTGGAAGGTAAGTAGCACACAAGATGCACACAGCAAGTTAGTGAGATAGAATATTTAGAGTATTGTGATTTTAAGCCACTTTTATTTCAGCCAAATACAAAGCAAGTATGAAAGCCAGTAAGAGGCTAAGCCAGTAAATGGACTGAAGAATACTCCTGAAGTCTATAGGGACTCCTTAGATTTCAGTTTTGTATCTTTTACAGGTACAAAGGGTAGAAATATTTTATCTCATCTTTTTCACAAGTAGAATTCAGGTAGATACAGAGCAGTCTCCACTTCCTTAGCCAAATCAAAGGCATCCCCAGAAAAGGCTTTCTGTGCTTTCCCTTTCAAAAAAGCTGAAACATTAGAGCCTTCATTTGGATCCCATCTTTCCTGACAATTTATGCTGTGCTGAGGACAAAGGCAGAAGAGCCCCTTGAGCAACCGAATGTCTGCATGCATACTTTAGAGCCTGTAGTTTTTTCTATTTTTCTAAATCCTTATTATACCACAAGTACAGACGGATCTTCAGAACTTTTATTACCATCAAGCAAGGCTGCAGTATGACAGTAAATATCATGGATACAGCCATGAAGGACCTTCATAACACTGGGAAGTCAGAAAACTTTCTACCTGGAATAAGCAGCACAACACTCCTTTGTCTCCAGACAAGCAGTTCAGGAAGCAGGTCAAATAAAGTTCCCAAATACTTGTACCATGCACTTGTACCACTTGTACGTAGTAGATAATGTGCCAAACAAGCTTCTCCGTAGTTCAGAAGGGCTCTTGGCTACAAGGACTCTTCAGTGTGCAATGAGGGTTGCACAGCAGTCTCTGTGTGTTTTAGGGCTCTAGCAATGTCTGTTTTCATGAAATATTTAATAGCTTAATATTTTGAGATCACTTAATTTAAATTCATTGGCAGGAGACATGGTATGAGAGGGCAGATGCATAGAAAAGGCTGTATCTACACAGAGAAAAGTTCAGAGACTGCTTCTCTAGAAAAAAGAGAATGGTAGTGTGGCTTCCACCCAGGTTCTGCTAAGTGACTTTCTGAACTTCTCAGCTTTACATGTTTAAAAGGTGTGGCACACACTTTAGCATCTTTCTGATGGTTGGAGTTTAACACATTGACTTCAGAGTTTTCCTGTCAGTCCTATCAGAAAGGTGAGAGCCTTATCAGTTGCAAACAAGAGAGGAACTCTTAAGAGGGAAAGTCACTATCTGCTATTCCAAGTGACATAGCAAAAGCAGTATCAGATAAAGGTAGTCCCAAGCAGGACTCTTCTCAAATTTCTTTTGAATGTCTCTCCTCTCTGGGTGCACTCTATGATGTTCTATGCTAAAAAAAAAAAAAAAAACAAAAAACAAACAAAAAAAAAAAAAAAAAAAAAAAAAAAAACAAAACAACAAAAAAAAAGAAAAAAAAACACACAAAAAAATAACCAAAAAAACCCCTACAAACAACCAAATAGAACAACCAAAACCAGCAAAACCACCAAACTCCCCCCCCCAAAAAAAAAAAAAAACAAAAACAAAACAACAAATAAAGCCCCCAACCACCTATACAAGAAGAACTACCTATAGTTTGATGGTAATATAAGAAGAAAGTCTTGTACCATGTGGTGTTTACAGCCACTTCGAGGTCCCTTTATACTTCCAGGGCAGTTAAACAGACAATGATGTACATATGAAGCATCAGCCCTTCATTAATAAAGGAGTATGGCCCATGACAGTTCATGTCTAATAGCCATGATTTGCTTGGGGCACTTTAACCACTGGAAACAGACTAAGGACCTATTTCAGCAAGACACTTGGAACGTAGAAAACCTCCATTCTATCACTATTCAGGAAAGCACTTAAACTAGCTCTTTCCATCTCTTCAGAGCTCCCAAACTGCAAATGTTTCCTAATCAGGTGCCAAAAATGCTAACTTCCCCATATTATCACCTAAGATGCTGTTCAGGTTCACTGGGAAACCAAAATAGTTCCAATGAGCAGCTAAAAAGCAATTTTTCTTCTCATTAGCTTCCTTCCCCCCCTTCTCCTTATGTTTCTTTGTTTCTTTCTCCTTCATGCTATAGCAAACTTCAGCAGCACTGCAGAATGCTGATGAGACACATGTTTACTGGGTGGAATCCCAACAGCTATTTTCGGCCAATACCTGGCATGAACTTCCTCTCCTTTGAGGACAGAGGGGGTTTGGTTATCAGACTGTCTTGAAAAGTTTAATCCTTCATTATGACTTGCCAAAAGGCTTGCAAGGTTTGCAAAACTAATGTCACATTAACGACAATCTCCAGCAGCCCTTTAAGCATTCCTAGCAGTAAGGCACTAAGGTGGCTTTTCCTTTGAGAATACAAAACCATAACAAAAGCATTTTTATTTCATCTCTAAAAAGATCAACACTGTATATGCAAACTCTTTTCTCATTTATTTTGTTGCTTTTTTTTTTTTTTTTTTTAAAGGTATTGGTCAAGCGTATGGTTATCACAAAAGGCAATTAGGCAGTCTTTGGAACACAGCATTTCCAACATCTCTCAATCCTGACCTGTCATAGTTCTCAGACTGCACTCGGAAAGGCTTGTCACTCATGGTCTCCTGTCCACTGCAAGAAGAATCAGCATTCAAAACTGAAAGATGAAATATTTCATAGAAGCATTTAGGTTGGAAAAGACCCACAAGGTCATCTAATCCAACCATAAATTTGTGCTAATCTGTAACTGCAAAGGACTAATTCTATGACATTTGAGGTCTCCTTATGTCTGAGGATTTACAAGCCACTATTCCAAACCTACTCCTGCTACTTCTGAACTTCGAAAGTCAAAACAAAACATTTTTTATTCCATCATATATTTAAACAGATTATTCAGGAAGCATTTAAGTTTAGCAGTGATTGCATTTTTATGCTGCCTGATCTCCAATTCTCATTTGAAAGAGGAAAAATTTGGAATCGCTGGCAAATCAGGTTTGCTAAAGGTACAGTTTACCACATGAAGCTGAAGGTTGCAGTGAGGGAAAACTGCAGTTTCTATCTAACCTTTTCTGATCTACCCATTCTAAATACAACTTCAGAAAGAAAAAGAACTGAGGAACAATTTGCAGGTGATTTCTGGAGAGAGAAAAAGAAGTCAGACCCCATTCACTCATCCAAATGAGGTTTCAAACCTTTTCTCCGTGCCTTGAAATCTTCTTGATATCCCATTCACTTCTTTGACATCTGAACCAAGTCCCAGGCTACTCCTGCCACAGGAAGGGTTCTTACTGCTGTGAGCTTGGATCAGGTGGGTTTCTCTGTTTTGCTTTGTTATCCTGATGAAACACAGTGGTTTAACAGAGGGAACTGTCAGCAGGGGAATGTGCTTCATCCTCCAGTCACTTCATTTATGAAGTTTAGTCAGCAGCTCTATCAGAGCCATTTTAATTAAATAGGTCACTAAAGGATCTTCTTTTTACCTTGAAAAAGATGTGGTTGGAACTTTACCTGAGCTGAAAAGTTTGAATTTCATTAGGGCTTTAAAGTGTTCTTTTCCTCCCCCATTCAAATACAACTAGCACCCTTTCTTCAACACATCAATACAGCTATTTGCATGAAATATTGATTAAAAGTCATTATAATCACAAAATGTTAATTACACCAATTAATTCCCAATCTGTTTGTACCTCAAGCTTGTTTGCTTTCAGCACAGAAGGTTAAAGTAAGTGAATCAGTCTTGGCTTTCTCTCAGGGGACAATTTCTTATACATTGAGGAATGTCCTTTAAACAGCAAGTTCCCTCTGTGACTAGGATTTTTCCCCAACGTTGTTTCATAACTATTTTCACACTGTTTTCAAGAATCACAGAGGGACGCCAAACTCTTGGCCTCTTTACCACTAAACATGTTCCTCACCGTCATCATAATGAATTTTGTGGGTCTGTAAACAACAGAGAACAAGAAAATTTTCTAATGCACCTCAACTACCAGATGGAAGAAGTGGGAGTGGTACGAATTCAGTGCTGAGGAGGTTTAAAGTCAAATCCTGCAATATTACTGAGCTGATTCTGTTCCACACTTTTCCTTCTACATAAAGTTTCATTTAGTCAGTTTGTGGAGACACCTTGATTCCTGCAACATCGTAGCTTCTGCTCCCAAAGATGGCTATATCATGTTCACTCTAAATACCCAATCCTATCATGTCAATTTTAAGGGCATTAGCAGCCCTCTTCCTCTTATTTCCCAAGAACAACAAAATGACTGTCATGTCCCTATTTTCACTTGTGCCTCCTCATCTTCCTCTGATTGTGCAAGCAATTTGGTTTCCATCTCAATCACTTAAAAACTCTAAAAAAACCCAAAAGAAAACCAAAAAATAAAAAGCAAAATCACACACACACACCCTGCCAAACCACTTTCTCTCCTCGCTGGCACACAGACTTCATTAAAGCTGCCTTTGGCTTGAGATCTTTTAAGGAAAAGGCAATATAAGCTGTCCATATGTAACCTACCCATTGCTCACAGTTGACTATAGTGACAAGGACAAGTGGGAAGAGGGAATTTTGCATTTTCTTTGCACTGTTAGGTACAAAGAAGGTAGCATTAATTTAATAAAGTCAGGTCCACAAAGTACACGGAGAGAAGAAAATTATACATAAAAAACCTATTCAATCCCTAGGAAAAAAAAATTACTTTGCACTATACAGACCTATCCAGGAACAGCATGCAAAGAATGTCCATTCACTGGAAACAGATTTTAAGTTACAATAGTACTTCTTATGACATGAAAGTTGGTGCCATGTGGGCACAGACAATGAGTCCACTTTCCCGTTCCTTTTCTTAAGCTGCCAGTAAAGAATTATCATTTTACAAAATATTTATTGGATGAAAACACTTGGTGTGCAATATTTAAGGAAGTATTACAAAGCTCTGTTTAAAGTGATGTTATTGCCTCAAATTAAAACAATTGGCTGATTCCCAAATCATTCAATCCTGATTGCTGCAGTGCTTGGTTTGGAATAGTGATACATCTGGGTATTGAAGGACTTTGCCACTACCTGATTAGGAAAACCACTTCAGTGTAATGTGATGGCCACCCACAGGCTCCATTATCAAATGCACACAGAGATCAGCTCGTGGTTTCAGAATACAGAACTTCATAGTTTCACGGAGCACACTATATCTCTGCCAAAAACTAAGAGTATTTGAGTATATCAAAATAAGAGAGTATTTGACAGCTCCACACAGCATATCTCACTGCTTTAGCAAGACTTTACTGATCCCTCAAGCCTTTCTCACATTTATCCCAGGCATTAGATGTCGGCACAGGTAACTCTCTTCTATTGGCCAGTATAAGAAGCTGCAAAGTTCAGAGAAAACCACTAAAATGAAAGGCAGCCACTGAATATAACTTACTGGACTGAGCTCTCCAATTTCCCACATATTTTTCAAATAGACAAAACGCCAATGTGAGAGAGTTCTTGGGCTTAGTATACCTTTCTAAGATTATCAGAGCGTTGTTATATTAACTCTACTGAGGATTGTTTGGACTTCCTGCTTGCGTAACTCAAAGTAGTCATAGATCAAATATCTGACAAAGTTAGAACACGTGTACAAGTTTGTGCAAGAAAGAAAAATTCAGAATTAAATAGCCACAACATAAGGAGAACACCTTTTAGTTTGTGGTTAATACAACAGGAAAAAAACAGCTTCTGTAGGTTTCAAGTTGAAAGACTCTTTTGGTTTTTTTTTAAACCCAGAAACTGATTAACAGTGTCTTTTGTATAAAATCACAGGGTTCTGTGCTGAACTTTGGAAAGCTGGCTTTCCTAAGCTAACCATCATTTCTAAATAAAATTAGCTACTGAAAGCTGCTCATGGTAAAGGACAGTAAAATACAGGGCGCATAAAATGCATAATATCGGAACTCAGAACTTCCTGACAATTTGAGCTTTTGTGGTAGACCACTCTATTTTAAAAGCTAGAAAGGTAAAGGTGTAATTTATTTTAAGGTAAAATCTCTTTGAAGACCACTGTATTATAATTACAGATATAAGGCAATGATCTTTGCTATTAAAAGGCATTTTAAAAAACCACATCCACCTTTCTCTTTCCTTTGGAAGGCATTTTGTGGCTCACAGAAACCATCTGGCTAAAAGTAATTGAATGCATAATCCTTTGCACTTGTATCCATGCCCTTGCAGCATCATTTCTTCAAAGATGAAAGTCTGTGGATCTGGCTGTAGGCCCAGTTAAGAGGGGAAAAGCAAGTGAATAGAGCTGACAACCACACCGCCTACGCCTGAGGCTGCATTAACTGCTCTGTGCCTTCTTTTGTATTGCCTTGAAGAGCAATGGCAGCAGTCAATGAGAATCTCAGAGCCACAACTCCAACGGCATTGGAGAAGAACAGTGAGAACTCAGGCTTGAAAGACATCTTTGGCCTTCCACACATCCCCAGGGGCTGGAAGATTTGGGCAGGAATCAAACCTATTCACTGAAGGATTTTGTCTTGTTACACTGCCTTGTTTCCATGGGAAGATACTATCTGCATGGGGAGTACCAAAAACACCAGAATATTAACATCTTCTCAGCACTTGAAATCTTGATCATCCATCCGAGTATTATCAAACACTGGTTTATGAATGAGTCAGACTAAGACTACAGACCCAGTATCACTTATGAGTTAGTGCAGACATGGATATCTCACGCAGGTCAGAAAAAAAGAGCATACGATTTTCTGTCATGATCATTTATGAGGTCCTGACCTTAACATAACCTCTCTTCACAATGCCTATAACTTGTTTCCTTTGGTAATTCCCATGAATTAGCTTTTTTGCTTAGCTGTCTAAACTAATTTTTATCACATGTAAAAGCCTTTTCATGAAGCAACAGAACAGCTTTGCTTCTTACCTTTAAAAAAAAAAAAAACTCTTTTTTTTCCTGAGTATTGATACAATTTCATAGTGAGGACAATTTTACATAAACTATTTTCCACTCCATTGAATGTTATGTCGCTCTATGTGAATATATTACTTGGTTGATACTAAGGCAAAATATTGCTATAAATGCTGTATTTTCATAAATGCCATTCTTTAACTTTTTAATAGATTCATTCCATGCCTACTATTAATACCAAGTCTTACTGATGGATCTGTTTTAAGAGCCAGCATAATTTCCTCTGTTGTCCCCAGTGCCTTCACCTATGATTCAAAGGGAAAAAAACATCACTAGCTCCTCTGTATTTCAAGGCAGCGAAGCAATTAAGATGGAGGGAAAAGCTCTGATGATTTGAAAAACTCTAGTCAGTAACACAGAAACAGAGAAAGGTATTTTGAGATTTAAAAGTAGAAAGTAGAAAACATGGAGTTTTATTTTTCTCTGGCCTGTTTTAAAAAAAAAAAACAACACAAAAAAAAAACACAAAAAAAAACCCCTCTGAACTAACAACACACTACAGATTGGCCAAATTCAGAGCCAGCTGTAGATATGGGTAAGTTAAGTAGTGATAAATTAATGCCAGGTTCAGCAAAAGTATAGCAGCTGTAAGTTTCTGACAGCATATAGGATACAAGAAATCCCTGTGAATGTAATGCTAATAATGCAGGAGATGAAAGACAGCATGACTTTACCAAATTTAGATTCCTTTTAAGTATCATTTGGCTCACATTGGGACACACATTCTGTTCTCTTCTACATTAGTTTAATTCTAAATTTTGAGTAACTGACTCCAGGATTATATTCTTCTAAAGGATACTAAAGATCAGTGCTGCCTAGACTTGTTCCTGGAAAAGGCCCAAGAATACTAGCAATAGCTACATATTTTATTCTAGCTTTTCAGCATGTTGGGAGCAATTAAACAAAGTGCATTAAACCCAAATGCAGTAACTCGGATTCTTCATTAATATATATCTAACCCCAGTTTTTCCTTATTTTATTAGCATTTGTGATCACCCATATTTTCTAGTTGGAATTTGTCCATTTTGTAACTGACTAGTTATATACTTTTTGAGTATAAACTCTGTGCCTTATCAGTCCATTCAGCCTTATTAGGGTTTCTGAGACACCAAAGTTCTCGCTATTTTTATAGAAGTATCCATGTTACAGACTAAACTTCTGAGATGCAAATTTTGACACTTTCAGTATTTTCAAGCTGTGCTATTTTTGTTCTGAGCCACTGCCAAATGTGAAATAGCATTTAACACATATCGCCTTTAATTGTCTAGCTTGTGTGGTTATATAATAAAATAACAGAGTAGGTTCAGAGACAGTTCTGTTCAACTTTCCGTTTACCCGCAGAAACAGTTACATTTTAAAAGCAGTACCAAAGTGGTTCTGCTAATAAAATCTTGGAGTAGGAACACAGTTCTTGCGAAAAGATTTTGGCCAATTCCTGTTAAGATACACCTGCTAATTCAGGACAAGAAGGGTGTACAGTATGTCCGCTTGCAGGATAGTTCTGCAGCAAGCCTTCATATCCATAGAGGCTATAAAGGCTCTCGCATTCTTGAGTTACTATTAATGTCAAATCTCACAAAAGGCATGGGCTAGACATAAAGGAGTTCAGATCTCCAGCAGCTTTTAGTCTGTGTTGGTCAACAGTTTATACAGACCAATGGAAAAGGTGGCCCTATGTGGGGCTGAAAGTCTAAGACAGGGAAGAAAAGAGATGAAGTTGCCACAAAACAGTGCAAATGAATTCCATCATGCCTATCTCTGAACGTGCGGTCTTCTGTAGTTTACTTTTGCAGTCTAACCCTACAGAAAACACATGACCTTTTGGGAAGGTCTTTAGCCTGCATCTTTAAAGACTTTCAGGACACTGAGTTCAGGAGACGAGCTACAGTAACAGCAGCAGCCGGTCAGGGTGCAAGACATTCCGTAAGAACTAGTAAGTATCTTAGTAAAGCCTCTCACACACAAAGTTTGGGACACTGTCATTTATCATCCTTATTTTGCTTTTTAAAGATGCAAGACACACCTCACAAGAAAAAGAAAAACCCAACCAAAAACAAAGGCAGGAAACACATTCACAAGAATCATCTGCCACAGCATTAGAAGACCAGCCAGGAAATCCTTAGCAGTAGATGCAGCTTAGAAGACAGCCTATAGAGGCTTAGGTCAGTTTGCAAAACATTACCTATAACATCATGCTATTTTAGGCTGCTGAATTGGCCTGAAGTGAAGAAGGGGAGGCACTAGAAGTAACTATACATACTAAATAGATAGTTACTGGCCCGGAGGCAATGTGTCATCACCTTGACATAGTGCACAAAAATTTCAGCTTTTACAGTTTAAAGTCTCCATCATCTCACTTCATATTATCTAGTGCTGAAGTCTTCACCCCTAATTAGTACTGGAGCTGCAAATAATCTGAACAACCTGCTGCCCAGTGAGCACGTTTTTACGTCACTATTAAAGCTGTATCTGGGGACAGCATGTAGAAGTGGGGCGCAAATCGCGGGTAGGGCTTCAGCATCACTGTCAATAGTCAGCTGCTGCCAAAGGGTTCAGTTGATCCTAAAATGCTTTAAAAGAGCAAGTAGGAATATGGAATCAAGAAGTTTCATCTTTTTAGTTTGGCTTTAGGGTAGTTAGTATTAGAATAGAGACTGCAGCTGTATACCCACATAATTAATAAATCAGAGATGAGAAAAGCCTCAAAAATAATGAAAATTTGGAGGATACTCCATCACCTAATGTACAGCTAAATCTGTACCTGAACAAGAGAAGGTTAAGATGTGAACTGTGATTGCAGTGTCTCATACATGCATGAGGAACAAATTTTAGTCGCAAATTTCTTCAAAGAAAAAGACAAAAAGTCTTGCTGTCAGGAAGACAAAATTAACCATAGGTAGATAAATGCTAGAAATGAAACTTAGTTGAGAGTGACATTTTAGTTTAATAATATTGCTAATAACCAGATAATGGACCTCACCGGCATCTTTATTCCTCACTAGCCATGTTCAAACATCTTTTCTAACAGCTTTCCTGTACACTAGGGTTCTAGACTTGTTCCAACCTATACCTTGCAAACACTTTTGAGTCTTCTTATTGTTCTATTCATATAATGCCTGCTGGCATCCATTTGCCTTAGTTTTACCAAGCCATTTACTGGGCAGCTGTATAGTGGGCTGATGCTTTCAAAGTTTTTATCCTTCTCTACATAGGGCTACTGCAAAGCTGCTGTGATTAACACATATTCCAAAAATATGCATAGTTTTGGTTTAGTACTTCTAAACATTTCTTCCCCCTTTTACTCCCCTCACCCCCGTTTTTTTTTTTTTTTGGTGTTTTTTTTTGTTTTGTTTTTTTTTTTTTTTACTATATTTAACATGTTTACACAGGTAAAAATATTTACTTTAATTTCAGGTTTGTATCAAGGAGTCTCTTCACTAAATGACCAAGTTCAGCGTTTTCCTCTTTCGTCCCAGAGTCACTATTTTACAGTTCAACATTGCTACCTTAGGCAGAACTGAGATGCTTTGTCCAATAATAAAGCATATACTGTAACTTGCTACTATATTATTATATATTGCAAATGGAAAAAATACTTCAGAATAAGAGTGTTAGGTTTTCAAACATGGCCTTTTATTTTTTGCACATGCAATTATTTGCTGGCACAATCTACCACACACAGATGGCTAAATATATGATTGTACCTCACTGTAATTTACAGAGGCACATTAGAGGCTAGGCTGAAATTGTAGTCCTAAAGGTCTAACCTGAGCCTCCAAAATCCCTGGATATTTGGAATTAGTGCACTTATTTTGGCATATTATGACTAAATAGCATGAGACAAACAATATGCAGTACTAAAGTTCATCATTCTCAAGCTCACAAAAGGATGCATTGCTCATAATGTCAGTCTTCACTGCAGAGCATTCTTTGTCAAGATTTCCTCATTTCCCCTATTTGATGCTCATGACCATCAAAAAAGCCTTATAAGCCAAGAGTCCTCAGTCAATCACAGGAAAAGATCAGGATGTAAGTTTATACGATCATTCTCTCTCCCCACTCCACACCCCTCATCTTTGGTGATGCAAAGAAAAAACACTACTGTTGGTTTGCTTGGGGTTTTCATCCAGTTTGCTTCCTAATAATTTTTTTTGATTCCTCTTAATTTTTGCACTGGGAGAGACAGATGGGGAAAGACTCATAAAGGAAATCTTTACAGTCTGACCATGTTATTAGGTTCTCTCACCCTCTTCCGTTTTAATTTTTAACAAAAAGAACATGGTCAAACTATAACAACTTGTCACTGCGTAAGCACAAAATACTTCCAACTTTCCTTAGCCATAAGAGAGACTGTCTTTTGATGCAGCTACATGTGGGGCAAAAGGGAAACACTAGAGCCCAAATTTGGCACCTGGCACTTCTACACTGAAAAAAAACAACTTAAATATAAAGCGCACATGCAAACAACTCCACTTGCCATATCCACCCTAAGCAATATTACCTACAGTATTTGCCCGCTTTGTAAGGAAGTCTGTAATATAAATAATCATAAAGTAAGCTGGAAATATGACACCCAGTACATACAAATGCTTAATTTTTTAATACATTTCCAAATAAATGAGGCTCACGGTATTAAAAAATATAAACAGCCCTTGACTTTGTTTGAAGTTACTCTTCTGCAGTAATGTCCTCAAAAGCATTTCTTGAAGGCCTTGGAAAAATCAAGATGAAAAGCATTCAGACTCTACACAGACAATACCCATTTGATCTTTGCACATTTCCACTCACACTTGAGGCCAACAAGGCAGAAAAGCATTTAAATTAAGTACACATTCAAACATCAGCATAACATGCCTCAAGGAGAACTGAAGGCATTGGTGGTAAAACCTTATGGACATGTATCATCAAAAAAATTAAGATGGTGATGCACAAAGATCAGCACATCACTTCTAGTGTGCTCATCCTACATAATACATTGATGGCCTTGCCTCTTCTGCTAAGAAGTTTTTCATATTTAATGTTGTTGAAGAGAGCCATTTCATTAAACACAGAGATTGAGAGAGGCTGTTCATGATGATCTGAATTTCATTTTGTTTTGCGTACATTGTCAATGAACATAAATCGTAGAGCTGTTAAAGACAGAACTCAAAGTTTCACACTGCTTAAGCAAAGCAGAAGGGAGTTTAACTACACACATATTGACATTGCAATCAGCCAGAATATATGACTGGAGTGTACAGTCATATGTGTTACGCTTAATCAAGCTAATTTAATCAACAGAAAGGAAGACAGTAGAACAGGCTTAATGAAAGGTACCCAGTAAGCCTGTTGCTTGCTGGATATGCTTTTCATGTGTACTGGTTGTCAGAGAGGTGGCTGCAGCTTCTGAGTCCTTAGGAAGGCTTTATGCCCTACACAGACTACACAGTTGCAGGAAGAAGGAAGAAGGAGGGCTGCTTAATACCAGCTGACAAGATATGTCTGCTGATCAGATTGGCAAGATAGCGTCCAATACTCACCTGCTAACATACACCTTGCACCAGGACAAACAGGAGGCGACGCATGCATCAGGTATTTGGCTCAGTGATAGAGCTTCTCACTGGGAATTTCCACGTAGCCAGGCAACAGATGTAATTCCTTTGTGCTCATCAGATTGTGCAAAGCATATCATTACATTCAATTTTTATTCCATGCAGACAAAGTGCACCACATTTACTTGAGAGAGATGAGAAAAAAAGCCCTCATGTTAAAGGACTGATAAATGGAATGAATGCATCTTTGACAGTGCCAGCAGCTGGAGCCATTACTATTTTAATATTTATTTTGTCTAAAGTGTTTTATTTAAAAAATGTAACTCTTTCTCACCTCTATAAAAAAAGCAACATGATGTAGCAAAGCATTTTTACAGGTTCACTGCTAAGCATGTATTTCAGAATAGTAAATGACATTCACAAGTGAGACTAGCCCCAGTGGTGATCAACAGCAGATGGGAGGGTAACAGATTCTACCTACAGTGTTACAACAGAAAATGGAAAAGTGAATACATGTGAAAAAATAGAAGGTAGCAGCGATAGCGTCCAGAGCCTTCCATCATTGCCATGTTGTGAAAGACATATTATGGGCCACAAATCTCTTGAATTTTCAATTCCAAAGTTAAACTCAAAGTTTGACCAAGAGTTTAGAGAGCCTAATTGAAATCTTCCCTCTCATGGGAAGTGAACCACATTCCAGCACAAGGAAACAACAAAAAGTCAGCTTTCCCAAATGAACAGATTTTGCTTGGCCTTATGAATTTGGCAGGCAAAGCCTGAGGGGGACCATTTATGAAGCTCTGACTTTTTGCTCATTAGCGAGTTCTAATTCTCCTTCATTGGCCACAATTTCTTTGTTGTAACATCAATAACACCAAAAAAATAACTCACAGAAAGCACTAAACTGAGGACATATTTAGGCAGATGTGTGGCAAGTTGTGACCACTGAGGATAAAAATGTAAGGCATTCTGCAAAGCCTTTCCATCAAGATTATTTATTTAAGGGCATTAAAGCTAACAACTGCCTCAGAGTTCATTGAGAAATACAGTTATTTTCCAGCATTTTTTTAAAACAAGAAAGTAATCACTTTCATTTCTTTTTTGCATAAGTCAGTTTTATTTACCTGCCTAGCTCCAAGCATCCCATTCTGTATATTCTTGAGTTGCATACGAGCCTTCATCCCTTTACCCACTTTTGCTGCTGAGACCCTTCCCACCACTGTTTCCCACTATCCTCAATAAAATTTTGCTTTCTGCTAGGTGGTACAGCCCTACCCAACATCCACACAGGAAAGCATGGTTTTCACCAAGCAGTGACATACTGTGTCTCATATTTGAATATGAACACCAGAATGAAAACAAAACTCCTTTCAATTCAATTTAATCATTTTAGGCCCTTCAAACACAAAAGCTTGAAAAATTTCCTCTTAGCAAGCCCTCTGCCTTTCTGGTCTGTTACTGTTTTGTATTGACCCTAGTTTAGGAAGATGTCCAAGTAAGCTTTTCTTAACTTCCTGGCTACGAACAGGCTGTTTTGCTGTAGTCATGGTTAACCGGTTTGTCTCACGGTGTTGTTCCTCTGCTTCCAGCAAAAGGTTTTCACATCTAGAAAAACACAGCTGCTTCTTACCAAACTTTCCCAGTTTTCCACCCTTACTGTTTCTTTTTTGCTCTGCAAAGGAAGAGCACATTTCAGAAGACTACCTCCCTCTTAACTGGGAACGCCCTACAGAAAACAGTGTTAGACAAAGAAAACAGAAACAGCTGCCACTTCCACCAGCACAAGGTATTAGGATCTTTCAGAGCAACCCAACATCAGAACAGAGAGCAGATTTTGTTTCAGGACGATTTTGTTTCAAGACTTGGGATATATACTGTTAAAGGATCTCAGATATGTGCAGTTCATTGCAGCAGAATACTAATAGAGACACACTATTAAGACTGCTATACAGGAATCAAAGCCAGGCTGCCTGCAGCCATTTTAAACACTTGAGCTAACCATTTTCCAATATCAATTCAGATCCTTAGGTGAAAGACTGATGGCATATTTGTAATGTACCAATAAGTCAAGCATACTGTAGGTGGTAAAGATCGAGTCACTGTTACCAAAGCAAATGAGGTTTTTTTGTTCTGCAGATAAGAGGAAGGAGACATGATAACATTCCCTTTGCACACATAACAAGGAGACAGATCAATATTATAACCTACTTTTTTGGTCCAGAAAGCTTTCCAATGACATCACACCCCAGTATTTTAGAATCCAACACTGGACACAAGCGACAGCAGAAGCGACAAATGCACTGGGTGGATACTGAGGCACAATTCCTTTTATTAACAGTATGGCTTAGTAGCAAATGACAGGATTACCAGCAAGAAACCTGACAGGCCTTGCAACATGAAGATGACTTATCTCTAACTTTCACTATTCTTGTGAATAGTGTCATTGCTCCACTGGCAATGACACAACACTAAATACATGATAGTAACAAGGAAAGTGGAGGTGAGTTACAACTTCTTTACCAAAAATATTCTATCTTTACTTATCATAGCTTATTATTACATTAAGATATCACCGTTAAGAGTAACTATATATTGTCTCAAGAAACTTGTTTTCAAGTTACACTCAAGTTTTTGTGTGTAGAGAGAGATAACTACTCCGTCATCCAGGCTCCTTTCTCTCCCTCAGGAAATAAAAAGTCCTAAAACATATTTCTGTTCCCAAGAGACAGAGAATATCCTGCAACATCCTTTCTGTTTAAAGCGCCTCCCAGACAGCTTCCAAGTACAATCTCTTTTCTGTCCTGGCAACAATTGGTCTTCCCACATTAGACAGTTTTGGAAATAAAACTGTCCCATTTAAAAAAAAAAAGAAAAATAATAAAATCAGCAGAGGTGCCCTCCACCACTTTGCTAACGATAGCATCTGTTTTCTTTTTCACTGCAAACTGCTTCATTTAGAAATGTAAAGCAGAGGATACAGAGCCCTGACTGAAATCAAACATTTTTAATATTATTCTTCCTAAGAATTAATAAGTCTGAATTTATAACATCATTTTACAAAGTGCAATTCATTTCTTAATGAGGCAGGCTGAGCACTTCTGGTTTGGAACCACCCATAAGTGTACACAGTTAATCTCAGCCCTATTTGCCTTCATTCAGTGCCTGTTCTGTTGCTTTGGCTAGGTAAACTCCAAAGGTTTGATACTGGGTTTTTTTCCTCAGTTTTTTTCACTCCAACTAAAGTAAAAGATGACAGGTAAGAATATAATGTGTGGTAGAAGGAGAAATGCTGACAGACATTGTGTTACTTTGCTTCAATTAGGCTCTAATTACTTCTTCTCTTCAATTAGAAAAATCACATGAACCAATTATGCCAGATAATGTGTGCTTATCCTATTCAAACTGCACAATGGGTAAGGTCTATTCACATTGATTATCTTCAATTTATGCTTTTAGCCTTTTTTTCCCTTCTGTCTGCCTGGCCCATTACAGTTTTAAAGTGGAAGCTCTTAAGCAGTTCACAGTATTATGATATCATTCACAACAATTGTTATGTTTTGATGGAAGAAAAATTTTGATGTGTTGAATGCAGAGGGGAAGAAATCTCTTTGGATTGAATGTATTCCAATTTTGTTATTTTGGTTAACAATATTCCCATGGTTTTTAAATAAATATGATACCATGTGGTCTACTGCTAATGGACAGAGCTGAGTGAAACGGTTCCATGGGAACAGAGATTTCAAAATCAAACACAGAATGGAACACAAGAACTGCTCACTGTCAGAGCAGAGTATCCGTCCTAAAAGCCCTATCAGGCCTTATTCACTAATGCTTTGCAGATTGGAAGCAATCAACAAAAGCAGAGTGACAAGCACAAAACCTAGAAGTGGAGAAACCCTAAGACTGTTTTCCTGCAAAATAAATGGGGGGGAAGGGGTTAACCCTGATGTAAATCCTCAACAGTCATAGAATACTTCAATAGATCTGCATGAGCAGAAAATGCTGAGAAACAACTCTGAATACTAGAGGCAAAGAATTTCAACCCCTCTTAAGGGTTTAAGGGCTTCTGCTAATGCATGGTTTTATCTAGCGTTGTATTCAGCTGAGGAAAGAAGTCCTTTTAATATTCCAAGATTAAATACAGAACACACCCTTTACTGTCCAGCAACCTCCAGAGATGGCCAAGCACCAGGTAAGGTGTCACCTAGATCAGCTGAAGCTATCTCAGTCAACATCAATCTCTCTTGCTTAAAACACACAAGCTCTACTCATACTGGCTTGCTTGAGTAGCAATTGCTTTATATTCAAAGAGGAGTAATTTATTTCCTGGGGAACTGAGTAGATAGAGAAAGAAAGAACAACACCAACAAGAGGTTCTCAAAATAGATATTCTCCTTGGGAAAGAGAGAGGGGAGAATATTCTGATATTCTCCTTGGGAGTGGGGGGACCAGAAAGATATGACCCTTGAGTTCTCAGACATCCCAGAAAAGACTTCCAGACACCACTAAAAGCATGGCAATCCCTCCACAACACAGGACAAACCAATCCTTTTCCTGAAAGATGAAAGTAAACTCAGAGCCTCCTATTTTTAATGTGAAATGGATTATTTTCTCCTATGTACCTCATCTACTACATATCATGTGCCATTTCAGTACCTGGTCACTTGTTCTCATGAGGTCTTAATTTAATCCCTTAGTGTCAGCTCTTGTCCATACCACTCTGAACAGCTTTATGTCACCTGAATACATTGCTCTTCCTAATGTTTGGAAGACATACCATCTTAAGGTCTTTTTTATTTCATCTAATTCTATTTTGAAATTCACCACAACTTATAATGTTTCTTATTTTCTTCATTTAAGACACAATTAAAGGACAATTTTTCGTTACTAGCCACCTTTCTTGCCCTAACGTATGCTGCCCTAAGCACTTTTTATCCTCTCTCAAGCCTTTTTACACAGACACTATGCATTGGCCCTGTACTTCTAATTGTTACTGAGTATCACCATCCACAATACATGAAAGGGTTTAATTCTTTTAGGTATCCCTTTTAACTTCTTTCAGAATAGACTATTTCATTTGGAAGGGACCTACAGTGATCTGCCAGGTCCACCTACCTGACCAATGCCTCTTAAATTGTTCAAATGCCTCTTAAACACTGAGAGGCCTGGGGCATCAATCACCCCTCAAACAAAACACTTCCTAAGGTCTAGTCTAAACCTCTCCTGGTGCAGCTTTGAACTATTTCCACGTGTAGTATCACTGGATACTAGGGAGAAGAGATCAGCACCTCCCTCTCCACTTCCCCTCCTCAGGAAGCTGTAAAAGCAATGAGGTCACCCCTCAGCCTCCTTCTCTCCAAACTAGACAAGCCCGAAGTCCTTATCGCTCCTTAAAGGACATTCCTTCCAGCCCTTGCACCAGCTTTGTTGCCGTCTGACCACATTCAAGTTCCTTAACATCCATATTTTATCATGGGGCCCTGAAACACACATATTCTATTCTGTTAATATAATCATCATCATTCAGTGAGAACTGGAGAGGAATCAGTAGGGTAAGGTTTCTAAGGTAAGTGGAAAAAAATCCAGAAGCATTTTTTTACATATTCACAGTGAAAGCCCAAGAGAGCAGCTCAGCCTAGGCACTTAACATCTTGATGGATATATTAAGAAAGACTGATTCCATTTTAAGTCTTCAGATATGTTAAAGATAAACTGGGAATTAAAGACCCAAAGACTGTGCTAAACAAACCGACTTGGGATGAGACAGTCATTGAGATTTTTTCTGACTAGCTTCTGGTCAAGCACATAAGCAAATAAGGCTCTTATATGCAAATGACAAATATGAACACACATAATTTACAAAACTGCACTTTTTTTTTTTTACATGTGGTATACATAAATTCCCTAACAAAAAGGCTGCCCAAGAACAGAAAAATCGTGCTGCATATTAAAATAAAAACAGGGCAGAAGCTAAAGAGTCAAACAAAAGCACGTTGTTTTCTATAATGTTATGACATGAAATTTCTATTTGTCAAAATGTAATTACAAAGAACTCTTTACATTATATGATACAATGAATACCATAATTGAAGTTCAAACATCACAGGGAAAATAGTTACCTGTGACAGGCAAAATCATTTTTCATTGAATTACAGCCAAGAGATGTAAACAACTGAAGTATTTGGGACCCACTATTCTAAGAGGTTACTACAGAATTACACACAGTTTAGGTAGGACAACCTTGTACCAAAAAACCTCTGGTTTGGCTAACAAAATCTCTGTGATCAAAATACTGTGGAAAACTCAGCTTTGAGATTTACTCTTCCTCCATCCTGTGTTTTTGAAGTCCAGACCTAGGTCCCACTAAAGACAAGGTCTCTCAATCACCTGCTTTGTCTGGCTGCAGAAGGGGAAGTAGCCGAATGAGATAGTTTTCTCACTAAATTTTGACAGAAGTTTAAAAAATTAAAACATCAGATGCCAAGAGACTTCCAGTCCATCTGCCAGAGCAAAGACTGGAACAAGTTTAAATGAGAACCTAAACTTTTGGAAGATGATGTGAGCAGAAGTATTTCTCTTTAGAATTTTCCTGTCACCACTCAAAATTCAGTAAAATTCACAAAGTTTTTCTGAAGCTCAAGAACACTTGTCTAGCATTTTGAGCTATAAAGTGACAAAGAAATAGAAGTTAAATTTTTTAAGATGCTTTTTGCACTCAAAAAAATGGAACAGATTTTTTCTTGAAGAGTAGACTTGCATTTCTCAATGGCTCACACCTCTTCATTTGATGAACACTAAATATGCCAACTTGATTGGAGTGACTACAAAACCTTTAGAACTATTTGTACAGACTCAGACTGAATCGGTACAATTACCCCATCTCTTTTTAATAAAAGAGTCAAGTTCTGTGAATTATTTTAAGAAGGGTCAGCAGGACAAGCCAACAGGTTTTGTCTGCACTTGAACAATTGGACTGACAGAAAGGTAAGGAAGGTCATTATTTGATTTACGTATGAAGAATATTAGACCACAAAGAACTGGCAAACTTATTTCATCTAATAAACCACTAGAGGTAACAACTCACAGTTTCTGTCATTATACTGGCTTCTATCCAGAAGTAGAATTAGCAGCACCAACAATTCTGTGGGTAAGTTACTTTAGTGCTAAGAAAGAAGAAATCCCTTCTTTCTAATCCAAAGGGCTGCATTAGTGGAGGGGTCATACAAAAAGGGCTTCTGTTGAGTTCAGACATGCTCTTTCTTACCTTAATAGAAGAGAAACTTCTCTTTATGTCTCTTCAGCAATATTATGTGCTCTCCAACTGGAAAGAATAAGAAGGAATAAAATTAGACTTTGCCTATACTTGCAATTATTTGGGGACAGGTATGCTACAGCAATAAAAACCAGGCCAGAGGCAGAGGTAGCAATTAAACAAGGAAGATGTTTCCAAGCACACAAGAGAAAAGAAACCCCAGATCTTAAAATGTATGTGTGCAAATTCATTCATTGTCTCTTGGGTATTCATAACAGTTTAGAAGTGAAATGCAGTTTATGAGCATGAAGTATTCTCATGGTTGGTTTAAACTATTGTAAATTGCACTGCATTTACCCCTTATAACTACTACTTAAAAACAATTATGACCTATAAGTAAATGCTTTTACTTGAAAAGTTACTTTTTATGGCAGGCACTATACCTTACCATTCATCTCAAAGTTTCAGGAATAGATCACAGGAAAGGCAGAACTAAATATTTTGCCCATGAAAAGATTTCAAGTATGCAAGTCACTTCCCAGATATGCTGTGTTCTTTAAAATGACATAACTTTTGCATACAAATCGAAACAAACACCCAGAAGTCAACAGGGAACGAGCAGCACAGCAGAGAAGCAGACACCCAGAAGCAGACAAGATCTGAAAGTTTTATAGCATACACATCTCCTAGCTTTAGATATGAAAATAAAAAATAAAATTAAAAAAAAAGAAAGAAAGAAAGACTTGGTGTTTGAAACTACAACTTAACCATGCTAAAAACTCAGCTTTTAAATGGATTACTTAAAAATAGATTTAGCACCAAGGAAAACACATTGATGAAACTCAGGGGGAGAAAAGTAGGATTTTTCTAGGTAGACAAACTCTGAAGTGATCAGTCAATCTAATAAAGTAGCAGATTTGGTTTGGGGGACTTATAATCAACAGTTATGATTATGGAACTGTATCAGTGATGAATAGTCTGTATTGTGAATACAATGGTATTGTATTTTTAAACTACTATATAATTCCTTGGCATACCGTGATGATTTTTCCAGCTATTCACCTGTTTTACAATTCAGCAGGAGATACATGCTTAGTTATACTCATCCTTAGTGCTATTCTGAACAAATTACTCACTGATTTATGGTATGTGCTCTCTATAATGCTAAATATCTTCATGTGCCCTGCATGCATCTCCTGCTTAAAAAAATAAAGAATTGAAGAACAGTTTCAGAAATTAGGTTCAGCCCATAAATTTCACACACCTATATATTCCTTATTCCCTAGCCTCAAGGCAGGTAAAGGAGATGCCAATGCCTTATATCATGGCTCAACAAACCAGAAACAACCAGAAAGATGTTTAAAAGGCAAGTAAAGAAGTGACTTATGCCTTTGGAGGGCCAACATTTTCCAGGAACTCTCATAATTCTGCATGTTTGCCCTCAGTCTTTCTCACTGAAGAGATCTCAGGTTGTCCATTGCATCTGCTTTCACAAGGCCAAATGATGAAAAAGGAGGTATGCACATCACTTTATCAAAAAGACTTTAGGTACTAAGCCGAAATAAACATAAGTTCACATGCTTTAAGACTGTTTGGATATCTGCCTTTTATTGCTGGAAAGGTTAAGGGCTTTTCCTTCTTCTAGCCCCCTTCTTCCCAGAAAAGGGGACACTGACAATAAGTCAGTATAATCCTGCTTTTCACCAAGGATTAGGCCCAGTTTTTCCCTCTTCCCCAACAGCAAAGCAGAGGGAATAGAATCTAAAGGCCCTTCTGGTGGTACCTTCCTTCTTCTCCCATGCCCTTCTCAGCAACAGATAGGCTGCTCAGCGGGGTTACTGCCCTTGCTCTCAATTATTTTCTTTTCTTACCCCTGAAAAGCAGATTAAAGCTAAGTAAAGGGAAGAAGAAATACACTCTTGGTAAAAGTTCAAAGGAAGTAACACTCTTTCTCTCATAATTACACCCATTCTAATGGATTGAAACAGGTGCCACTGCAGTACGCCACTCATTCCCCTGTAGGCCTTCCATCTAAAGTATTATCGGTGCCTTCCAAAAAAAAAAAAAAAAATAAATAAAATACACTTAATTCCCTAAATGGCTTTTTCAATTTCTGGGCATTTAGCCCAACCACTCCTCAGTGCTATTGTAATGCAAGTAATAAATAATTATTCCCTCTCCACCGACTAAGAAAATGATTGTTCCCATTTCATAGTTAAAAAAATAAAATAAAATAAAATAAAATAAAATAAAATAAAATAAAATAAAATAAAATAAAATAAAATAAAATAAAATAAAATAAAATAAAATTGCTTCCCAGATTCCCCAGGAAGTCTCCTTGAGCCTGTCGAGTGCCAGCCACAGCCACAAGATCTCTTCTTTTTAAGGCATCAGGTGACTTTCCCAATTTCTTCAGAAATAGGGCATGCTACAGAGGGAAGCCACTGGAGAAAACAGGGCAAGTTTCTGGATGAGACTGTTCCTAGGTGCTCTCTACCTAGGCTAGCAAGCATAGGGAGGGCTTGCAAGTTTGCACATCTGAAACCTGGCACAGGGATGTCTCCAGGGAATTGGAAAGACACGCGAGTAGAAGCACTGAGGAACACTCCATAACACAGAAAGTAACACTTTATCTCCAAGGTTCTGCACTGTAATAAGAAGCAGGTTTGGACCAACCAAAACCTTGTTCCTTGTAAAACTTCAGTCTAAGTTAACAGCTAACTCAGATTCAAAGTACTGTGGGTATCCTGGGAGCTAGGAGCTAGCATGAGAGAGCAAGTAAACCATAGCCAGAAGATAATGCTGAGAAGCAGCTGTTAGTCTGGAAGCAGGGTTAAAATACCCTTAAATAACACCTTTAAAAGGCACTTAGTATATAGAAATTCAAAGCGGGGTTAAAAAAAAAAAAAAATTAAATGGATCAGATTTAGCACATAATGACTTGTGCTTTTTTTTTTTTTTTTTATTGAAGTGCATTTTGGGTCCACCTCCTCAGTGGAAAATAAGAGACTAACAATACTGCCAATGTGACATATCCCACAGAGACAGAAGAGAACATGCTGGGAACAGCTTGTCTCAGCACATCATGTACAGTAGACAAGGTAACATTGCACGCTACATCTGTGGCTTTGGCCATGTCTCCAGCAACCTGCACACTCCACAGGCTCTGTGCCTCTCTCCTCCAGCCAGTATTCACTGAATCGTATATATTATCTATATCAACCTGGTACCTGCAACACAAGCAACAGCCCATAGCATCATTGAAATGCTGCTGCCAAGCTGAGAATGGCAGAAGGCCACATCAGCCTCCCATCCTGCTCCCACCCACCTGTGCCCACTGCACTAAGTGTCCCAATGCATTTCTATTTCCAGCGCCATCACCAAACTTGGCAAGCGACGAGCACCCTCCACAACCCTGACCCACTTGCCCATCTCCCTTGAAAGACAGAGACAAGGAATACAAAATCACAGACACAGAGTATGTTGAGCAACAGCTTAATGGAAGTTATCAAGGGATGTGAATCCGCCTTTAACAAAAAGGCATGTACCAATGAGTTAGAGTCCAATTCCCAGAATGATATTATCTGTGTAGTGTTAATTCTTTATTATTCAAAAGATTGCTAACTGTTCATATCTACACAAATGTGTTCATGCTTCATTCATTCCAAGTCAATAATAATGGATTCTTACTATTGATTATACATGAGCCTTTTTGTCCCATCATAATGAAATTTTAATGTTGATGGTCCCCAAACTATTATTTCAACCTAATAACAGTGAGAGTTGACAATTACCTCGCTCTGTGAATTGCAGATAGAACTAATAAGGTCATCCTTAATAACTTTTTGTTTACCTGACATTTTGTAATTTTATAGTTATTATGTATTATTTTAAAGTCAGAGGAGTGTTTTGCAAAGAAACATTGTCTCCCTGTGGAATAAGATAGGATTCTGCCAGCAGGAAGCCTTTCCCTTGCCTGCTCCCTGACCCAAGGTGCATTACCTGAGCTCCTCAGCCCAGGGGAGAGAAGCACATCTCCATGGCTGCAGCTCAAAACCATAATTACAAAAGGGAAAAAAGGGGCAAGAACCTTTAAACTCGGGGGGGGGGGGGGGGGGGGGAGGGGGGGGGGAGGCGGGGGAGGAATCTGTGTGGGAAATCTTAGTTTAACACCTGGCAAGGATAGGATGACTAGTGACAGAGTATTATCCTGGTTCAGTGAACCGGAGTGCGTTTTCATCTCACAGAATCACAGAATCACAGAATAGTAAGGGTTGGAAAGGACCTCAAGATCATCGAGTTCCAACCCCCCCGCCATGGGCAGGGACACCTCCCACTAAACCATGTCACCCAAGGCTATGTCCAACCCCACCTTGAACGCCGCCAGGGATGAAGCATTCACAACCTCCCTGGGCAACCCATTCCAGGGCCCCACCACCCTCACAGTAAAGAATTTCTTCCTCAGATCCAATCTAAACCTCCCCTGTTTAAGTTTAAACCCATTACCCCTTGTCCTCTCACCACAGTCCTTAATGAACAGTCCCTCCCCAGCATCCCTATAGGCCCCCTTCAGGTATTGGAAGGCTGCTATGAGGTCTCCACGCAGCCTTCTCTTCTCCAGGCTGAACAGCCCCAACTTTCTCAGCCTATCTTCATACGAGAGGTGCTCCAGTCCCCTGATCATTTTTGTGGCCCTCCTCTGCACTTGTTCTAACACTTCCATGTCCTTTTTATGTTGAGGACACCAGAACTGCACACAATACTCCAAGTGAGGTCTCACGAGAGCAGAGTAGAGGGGCAGGATCACCTCCTTCGACCTGCTGGTCACGCTCCTTTTGATGCAGCCCAGAATCTCTGCGCATAGAGAATTGTTGTGGGGCTGTCCTCAGGAGGTTTCTCCCCTTTCTGGCCAGCAGCAGCCCCACAATGCAGGGATTAATGAGCGTCTCCTTCACCACCGGACCACAGCCAAGGAGAAGTAGCTCTGGTTCCCAAACTGATTGCTTCCCATTACCTGGCATTGCTTGCCACCTGGCCCATCACCTCACTCCATTCCTGTCCTGTGAGCAGGCAGTCCTTGTTACTGCAGTCCACTGCCGTGAGATCCACTCTCACAGCAGCGGGAGGGCCCTGACGCCCAGCCTACACTTAGGCAAAAAGCACACTTTTCTTTCCCAACCTGAGCTGTTCCCAGCACTTTTGATCCTTTCCCGAAGGGCTGCGGAAGCACTGTCAGTCACACGCAGAGCAAGGTGCTCTCCCATGAGGCACTGACACACAGTGTTTCTCTGTGGAACCTTCCAGAGCCCGCAGTGTCTGGGGCAGGGCAGGCTCCCCTCAGGCAGCTGAGAGAGTAACTGCCCAGCCAAAAAACTGGGCTTCCACCCAAAAAAGGCAGAGTGACAAACAGTGGTCTGGGGGCTACACGTGGTGAGAGGAAAAGCTTTAAACTGAGAGACCACCACAAGGTTTGAGCAGCAACACCAAGCTAGCCAAATGGCTGCCAGCCTCTGGGGGAGAAAACCGGAAGGGAAGCAGCAGCTTCAGGAAGGCTCCCAGTCCAGCCAGGCACATAAGTACAAAGCAAGCAAACAAATGGGATTTGAACTGTTACTGGAGTAAATATCCAAGTAAGCACACTCAATGTTATTAGGTTAAGCACGTATGTAAGCACTGTGACAATCTGAGCTTAAATACCTTCCTAGGACTGGGTTTTCACACATCACCCACCTCTCAGACACACATCTGCAATGTGTGGTTCTGCTACAAAAGAAACACTTGTGGGTATGGACCTGCCTGTGCAGCGAGGACGAACAAAGCCCTTAAGGGCCTTTCAGTTTAGAAAAGAAGATCTTCACTTTTCTGCTTGTTCTGGTCCTGTGCTTGTGGCAGGTTGGCTAAATCAAGGGATGTTGCTATAAAATCATTTCAGGAGCGGCAAGGGATCCTGGTAAGAAAGCTGGAGAGCCTTTCAAAGTACCTGTGTGGGATTCCCTAATTTCAGATGTTTTCCAAGACTTTCTTGGAGGAGACAGCCATGCCTGCTGTCTTCACCATGGCACTGGTACAATTGCCTGGCATTACCCTATTGCTCAACATGGATGGGGCACAAGGAATCATTAACAAACACTTAAGAAACAGCAGTGCTGCCGAAGAAGACAGGAGAAAAAAAAAAAATCTGTAGTAATCATCTGAAAGATATCCCAGAGCTAAGATCACTTTTTTTCTTTTTTTGTCCAGTCTCATGCACATGGACTTTCTTGGTTAATTAGCATTTTGGGTTTTTTTTAGTATTATGAAGAACCCAGTTATAACCGCGATGCAAATGCTGGGAATAGCTATTTGCAATTGTTATAATTGCCTCAATCACAGCATTCCCCAGACATATTGAAATAGTTAGGGTTTGGTTTAACGTAACATTCAGTCCAAGGCAGGCAAGTTCATATTGTTAAACAATGCATCACAGAAGGGGAAAGGCAAGTACTAAGTCTATACCGAGGCTTCCTGACCAGTATTACCCATGTCCACCTCTTCAATATATGGCACTGGTTGTATAAATGGTAAGGCATTTCCCTAAATTCTGTTTTTTTCACTGCTTTATTTTCTAACTCCTCTTCACATTACTTCATTCATTACACTCTTTGAAACCTAGGCAGTAACCCAAGTGACAAAACTGTACCCATTCATTATACTCCAGAATTCTTTCCAAAGAAATTTTATGCTCTTCAGCTGAAGAGTATGGAGGTACTACTTAGAATTGAAAAAGAGCATCCACGTATATAGAATCATAGAATCATAGAATAGTTAGGGCTGGAAAGGACCTTAAGATCATCTAGTTCTAACCCCCCTGCCATGGGCAGGGACACCTCACACTAAACCATGCCATCCAAGGCTATGCCCAACCTGGCTTTGAACACTGCCAGCGATGGACCATTCACAACTTCCCTGGGCAACCCATTCCAGAGCCTCACCACCCTTACAGTAAAGAATTTCTTCCTCATATCCAATCTAAACTTCCCCTGTTTAAGTTTGAACCAGCTACCCCTTGTCCTCTCACTTCAGTCCCTAATGAAGAGTCCCTCCCCAGCATCCCTATAGACCCCCTTCAGATATTGGAAGGCTGCTAGGAGGTCTCCACACAGCCTTCTCTTCCCCAGGATGAACAACCCCAACTTTCTCAGCCTATCTTCATATGGGAGGTGCTCCAGTCCCCTGATCATCCTCGTTGCCCTCCTCTGGATTTGTTCCAACAGTTCCATGTCCTTTTTATGTTGAGGACACCAGAACTGCACACAATACTCCAAGTGAGGTCTCACGAGATCAGAGTAGAGGGGCAGGATCACCTTCTTCGACCTGCTGGTCTAGTAGAGATCTACTTTTTCTGCTAATATAAATATTCTTTCCCACTCACCAGAGATGTGTTCAGCTTTCTTCAACAAACTTAATGGCTTTACCAGAAGAACAACCCTGATTTTATGATCAGCCTTAATTTTGTGGCAAGCCCCAGTCCTGCTATCGCAGTTGCAAAGCTGCTGCTGCTCAAAGTGGAGCACTTGCCTTGCTAAGAAGACAGCACAGAATTTTTGCGCTGAGTTTTCCAGGCATGCCAAGCAAAGATAAAATTACACAGGCAGCTTCCCAGGACAGAAATCCATGCACACCTTACAAGTACAGGACTGGAAAGAAAACTTGCCTTCAGTTTCAATTCTTTCCTTTATTTTCTAACTCAGAGAAAGCTGTCCAAAACTCTTATTTTCAGGCTTGCTAGAGGCTAATTTTTTTATTGTAGTTTTGTTTACAAACTTGCCTGCAGCTCTAGTATTCCTAAGACTGCTGACAAGAATTTTAAAGCACTGTGACAGGATGCCATACTGCTCAAAACCTCCCAGACTTGCCTCAAACTGAGATGAAGGTCTTGAACACAAGAGACATAACCTTTACATCCCAGCCTCTAATGCTGCTGCTGCAGATCAGTACAAGAAAGTGCAATAAGGTTCCTAGGAATTGAAATTAGTGTTGTATTTCTGATTTTTGCTATCTCTCTCCACTTATGCGCAGCACAGGCTTTGCCACCTCTGCTCATGCTGCATTCTGGGAAGGGAGAGGAAGCAAAAATCTTCCAAAATGAACTTTATTTAACTATATTTTCACAGATAAAAGAATAACAGAAGTCCCTGTTGCCATATATTGGTTTCTAGATTTCTGAACCCATTTTTTCCTACATAATTTTCAAAATTTTGTAGCTGTAAGTTTGGTTTTCTGTTTTTAAAAGCTATTTGGGATAAATATTAGAGCTACCAGGAGTGTCATTTCATGCAAAAGTACATATACTGAGACTGTATTTATGATATTCAAGTGATTGATATACTAAAAGTGAAAGCAGAGAGCTGGTTAATTATTACCGTTGACAGATGGAAATAAGAAGGAAACACCACATTCAAACAATACCAATGCCATATGAGACAGAAAATCACTTCCAACAGCAACTAGCAGACCAAATATGCATGCATAGAATGCCACTTATAGATACCAGAGCACATCACACCAAACCTACTCCAACTGTAATGAGAATAAAGTGCCTCAGAGGCAGTCTAATCAATAGCTCAGCTTTCCAACAAGCACACACTCTGCTAAAGCAGACTTCTTAATAATAAATAGATACTTAATGCATTGCATTAAGGGTAAATACAGCCACCTTAATAAACATACTTATTCCCTCTTTAAAGATAAAATGCAATAAAAAACCCGCACACATCTAAAGCTCAGAATAAGTTTCCACCACAGCAATTACACAAGGGGAAGTCCGCTGCTGCTCTAATTAGAGAGTCCCTAATTAAATGCTCACACATTCCTGCGTCAAATTAACTTAATTTGCTTCTCCCAAAAGCTGCCCGAAGTTTCATCTATGTGAAAAAAATTTGCTTCACTGATTACACAGGGTTTGCAAAATTTACAAAATTATCTTAGACACTGATAGAAGTGCAATCTGCTGGAGAGATGCATCTTCTGAATGCTTTGCAATGTCTCCCCTAACAAGCTCCAAACCCTGGAAGAGCTTCGTATGCATTTGGACATCCACAATTCACAGTTCCTATAAAGAAGCAAAATTGATGCACCTCCTGCTTTTTCAGGGAAATGTACATGCTCATGTGCCTCTTATGAGCCCAACTTCCTAGTTTTAAAACTGTTGTATTCCCCTACAACATCTGGAGGTCCCAGCACAACTTGTTACTGGTAAGTTTGAGAGAAGGATTCGGCACCCTCTCATTTTCTGGTAATATCTTTGAACTTCTGACCTTTCAGGACACCTCTGCTCCTGATTGTCCACCAGGGACAAGTCAACTCTTAACAATTCTCCCACACCCTTCAAAACCAGTTTGTGCTATCCTATCACAGCCCTCTCTCATGTCAACACCTCTAGCATTATTGACACCCCTCAGGAGGAACAGCCTCTCAGCCGTTATCAAAATATATCAATATTATGATATATAATAAATCCCAAGTTCTGCAGAAGTGCTCTTTGTGCACAATTCTCCTTCCAACCGCACTTGAAAACACTTCTCCTCAACCTCTAAATCAGAAGCACAAGTAGTTCCACCTCAAACTGTTCCTGCATGCATGTTTCTTGGACCAGTACTTGCCTTGAACAGCAGAACAAGTTTTTTTATCTCCCCTGGCATACTGCCATGGTATGACAGCAACTACAGCAGAATAATTATTTTCCCTGTAATTTTTAGCCAGATTAAAAAAAAAAAAAAAAAAAAAAGAAATAAAGTTTCATCCAATAGATGGTATTGAGTTTTTTAAATGTAAAAACCAAAACCAAAGGAAAACTGCTGGTTTGGGCAAATTAGTTTTTAAGAGATTGTACTGAATTCAAAGAGCTACATCTCACCCTCAATCCTTAATCATTTGAGCTCAAATTTGTGCTACAATTGCATATTATATTTCTTAACGTGCCAAAGATCTTTTAGAGCCCATCACCTGTATCGTGTCACTCAGTTGCTTCATTCTGGTTACCTTTGCTTTGAAAAAAAATAAAAAATCTGCAGCTACACTGCACTGACCTTTGAAGTACAACAGAAATGTTAAATATTCCCATTAATTAATAAAACCCTCACTTCACCTGCTGGCCCACAGGAACATACCAACATCTGTAGGACTCCCACCCAAAGCTGCCTTGGTGGTGGGTTTAGAGACCAGTCTGGTCAGTCCTTGGCAAGACTTAAACCAAACATTCCACAGCTATTGCCTGTCAAAGGTAAGGCACATGCTTATGACAGCTGATGAAAGAGCTTGAAAAGGGGTTAGTGACTTCATTCCATATCCAGTTCAGATGTAGCTTCCTCAGACAACTATTCCCTTAAGTACTTGAAGTGATAGTTTGTCACTCAAAGCCCTCTTGGATTTGGTCCTCTGCATTTCTAGGACTTGGTGGCCTTTTTAGGTCTACATAACGACAAGCCTTCTGTGTTGCAATCTAAGTAACTGCTGCATCTGCTTTCTATCAGATCTTCTAATTATCCACTGTGTTAGAGAACAAATTAAAAAATATTAACACTAGGGATTAACAACACTGAGAAATTCAGATAGTAGTGGCAGTAAGAGAAAAAGGTTCTCAATTTCCAGCTAGCCTTCTGAAGCATAGTTCCAGTAGATCCAGGTTTTGGTCTCACAACAAGGTTGTCCCTTGATTTATTTTACAGTTGACCCATTACACTGTACTTTACTTATTTATATAACTCTTTTGAGCGAAAGATTGGGAAAGGATAACAGAAGGACATAGCAATAAAACAAAGTATAACAATTAGCAATGACAAAAACTCAGCCAGCTCTATTGGCCGTGAGGGAGAACAACATATTAAGCTGGCATGAAAAGGCATCAAATCTATGTAAGAAATGCTTTTAAGAAGTTGAGATAAAAGAAGCATTAAAACAAGACATTAAGGTGCAAAGAGCAACAAATAAACAAAGAAGGAAGATCCAAACTATTGGGTTGAAAAGAAAAAGTGTGGCATGCAATTTATAAGCAGCATTTAGAGAGATTTGACAAAAGAATAATAAAAGAAAGGACGCGGTGGGAAAAATAAGAAAAAATCTGTTTCAGTCTGGGCAATTGGTTTGATAGATAAGTCAGAATTTGTCATTAAGGTATAAAGATTAAAATGAAAGAATGTCTCAGGGCCCACACAACAGACTGGGATGTTCAGTTTCTAGATCTGCCAGAGACCTGCATGAACTTGGTCAAATCACACTCTAACACTCATTACTGTCTTGCAAAATGGAGATGGTAGTGCTGCCTTTCTAATTTACCTTTAAAACATAATACAGCTGTCGACATGCATCCACCTACTATCACAGCACCAGCTGTTGTGCAGGCCTCATTTTAGGTGGGACATTTTTGGAGCAAACACTCAGTGACATCTAGACAGTGAGAAGAAATTTGACATATGCCAAGTAGAGGGAACAGTAGATAGATAGCCTAAAGATGGCTGGGGAAAAGAAAAAAATGGGGGATGTGAATGTCACAATGGAAATGATATTAATTTTCAGAGAAGAAAAAAAAAAAAGGCACTTGCCTCCCTAAAGCAGGCAACAGAGCCATGTACCAGCTAATGAAGAGAGTTGTTACGTGACTTTCATTCCAAGTGAACTTCTACCAAACTTTTCTTTCTTTGGAAGCTACTTTTAGATGATGCAAGGGTTGACTGCAGTGTTTTATTTATACTGAGACATAACCTTACCAGGAACTGACAGGTAACAGAGCTGCATACGTTCACCCCTTTACTCCTGAGTGCTAGTCTCCAAAGTTTAAGGATCCTCCTTTCCCTTTCACAGGTATATCCCTCAATTCAACAGCAGGTTTGCTGTTTTAGTATCGTTTATGAACTTGCTAAAGCACATTCTTTAGGTTTGGACAAATCCACCTCCACTCAGCACACCATTAACATAGCCCTGCTTGCTGTTAAGCCTTGCTAGCTATTAAAGAAGATACTAAGAAAAAGAAATCACTAAGGTGGCTCAGGAAGAACAGGTATCTGCCTGTATTACTCCCAAACTGGCTGACAGCGTTATTTGCCAGCACAATTATCTCTGAGTAGTTCTGCACATCTGCAATTTTTACTACCCACTTCTCCCCCCACCCCCTTCATCCTTATTCCCATTAGGAATAGCCCAGATTCTTTAATTGACAAGAGACTGCCCACAGTTTGACATTTTTATGTTAAACTAACAGTCACATTACTTTTCCATTTTTAAAAGGTACTATCCTTGATCAGCGCCAACACATATATTATCGAGTGCCTTTCAAAGATGGCATTTAAATATTGCTAATGGAATTTCTTTGTAATCAGTCCCAAAGAGTTTAACTCTACTGCACAGCAAAGCCTTCTTAGCATCTGCCATCAACTCAAATAAGAGAAGATTCGTAACTAACTCTCACTTCAGGTTTTGTAAACATGATAAAACAAGAAAGTGACTTTTCAAAAGAAAGCTTATGAGTGGTGCGCAGGTAAATCTCATCTGGAGATGAGCAGTGTATGAGGAACCTCTGAAGCTTTTTCTGAGCATGGCAATTAAAATAACAATTACGCAAGGAACTCAAACCCATTTGGATTTCTTCTCTGTTGTCAGGCTCTTTCCTTTGTTGGTAGAGATAACTCTATTACTAACCTTGCAACAGATGCATACTGCAGCACTAACAAAAGTGGGTTTCAGGCTTATATTCTTTTCCTTTTACTTTTCAAAAATAATCTTCTTATTATCCACTCCTGAAGTGAACACATTATTGAAATAAATTCTGGACAAGGACAGGTTGGTGGGGTTTATTGTAGAAAACAGTCAACCAGCTGCTTTTAATCTGCTTTAACTCAAGAAGAGATGAATATAATTTTAAAAAACTTCAAGAACCTATTACAAGAACAAAACAGGAAACCACTGGCTTCATTCGGGGTAATACAACACTGGTCACAGACCAGTGTAGCACAGTTGCCTGTTCCCTCTGCAAGGCAGGGGCTTCAGCATTACACTAGTTAATTCTTTCATATGTAGAATCACAGAATAGTTAGGGTTGGAAAGGAAGGGGGCCTATAGGGATGCTGGGGAGGGACTCTTCGTTAGGGACTGTAGTGATAGGACAAGGGGTAACGGGTTCGAACTTAAACAGGGGAAGTTTAGATTGGATATGGGGAAGAAATTCTTTATTGTAAGGGTGGTGAGGCCCTGGAATGGGTTGCCCAGGGAAGTTATGAATGCTCCATCCCTGGCGGTGTTCAAGGCCAGGCTGGACAGAGCCTTGGGTGGCATGGTTTAGTGTGAGGTGTCCCTGCCCATGGCAGGGGGGTTGGAACTAGATGATCTTTCTCAGCCTAGCACAGCTACCTTGATAAGTACTGACGAATTGGACCTTCTCTCCTTCTGTGCAACAGATAGTAAATCTGGTGTCAGTGCAAAATGCAAGTTTTAAATCCAGGGCAAATTTATACACTGATTTTTTTCAATAATATTGTATGAAAGTCAAATTACCTTACAGCAAAGTTCCCATGCTGAGGTTACTAGAACTATCCTCTTGTAACTGAAACCTGAACCTCGCGCTGCATAAAGCATGTCCTGACAAACCAGATGAGCTGTCCCCACCCATGGCCCACACTACCTACACTAGTGAAAGGAGAGGAAACTCATTTTTACTATCAGGAAATTTACAATGCCTTGTAAGCTGTGCTAGCCTGACAACATCCAGGATTTGGGAAAAGGTATCCCATCTAACCCATGTGTGTTTGGTTTTTGTTGGGGTTTTTTTTGTTGGTTTGTTTTTTTTTTTTTTTTTTTTTTCATCTAAACTGATGTCCCATCCACTTTTTCTTCTCTAAAATCATGGACTCAGTAGCTTGCTGTGGGGTCCACAGGCCAAAACATCCTTAAGAAAATTATTGCCTCTTGGCTTCAGCAAAAATGAAAATCAAAGAATTATTCAACTCAGAAGGAACCTTAGAAAAGAATCTGGGCCAAATCCCCATTTCTCAAAACAAAGACAAATTTGATGTTCGTGTAATGATCACTATAAATGTAAACAAACATTTCCTAATTTGTTCTCATGACTCTTTAAGGAAAGTAAGTAATCTGTTTTCAGTTTCGTGTTCAGTATTTATCCTTTGTGCTTTTTTCATGCCTCAGTACTTTCACTTTCTGACTTACCTGATACTTAGAGTGGGAACTGATCACTAGGAATAATCCCTTCCTAAACACACTCAACAGCATGCAGCGCCTGATGAGCCACAGTGCCTCTGTGATACTTTTACAGCTATCATTTTTCTCCTCATCACTACAGCCACATCTCACTGCTTTCAATATTGTCCTGTTTTGTTCTACAGGATCCTGCAGCTCATGCTTTACAAAGATAACATGAGCCAGTGGCAACACTGCCTATAATCTCCTTGTACATGACAGTAGTGCTTATCAAGTCAGAATCCGGATAGCCAAACCGGTCAGACTCCAGAGGCAGCCAGCAGATACACAACACTTGATCTCACAAAGGCTGTGTTACCTCTGTATCACATGCACTTTGAATTCACTGCATTCCCATTCTCATGTATCCATGACTCAGTCCACTAGCCATGTCTTCTAAAGATTTCAAAAGCGCAAGTGAAGTCAGCCTTTTCCTTCAGCCAGTGGCTTTTGGTGTTGCACATGCCAGATAGGAAAGCTTGCAGGAGCAGCTACAAAGTAAACCATGAATCATCATAAACCTATTCTCCTGATGACCATAGTCCTCTCCAAGATCAACTCATGTTGGAAGCATCCACATTTCTTAAGACTTAAAGAACATCTTACAAATTTCATTGAAGCTTTCTGTCCTAATCCAAGCCTCTGTCATAGTAATTTCATTTTCATTCTGTGTCTCCCTCAGCAGAAGTAAGTTTGCAGGAAAGAGTTATGAAAAACTACAAGTTGAAAGAACTTTTAAGTAACTAAGTAGTAACTAGGATTAGAGTTTTGATATACCAATTTACCTAAAAATACAGTAGCAGAGATAACATGCAAACAATGCCTGAGAAAGAGGCAAAGGACTTTAGAGAATGCAGGGAGCTGATGCTTTTCTGATGCACATCAAGTTACAGATGTATGAAAATTATATACATAAAAAAAAAGCTAACTACAAACAAACAACAACAAAAACAGTTACATTGTTTTCTACTATATTTGATTACTTTCAAGTTCTTAAAGTTTTCCTAAAAACACTATCCATATGACTGAATAATCAGAAACTCTGATTCTTACAAGTGTTTCTTCTCAATGGTTTATCAGGTTATTCCTGAGGCACCAATAAATTTGTTTTAAGGAATTTCAAACACATCTGAATATCTTGGGTCAGCAGAAAACACAACCATTATTAGCCTTATGTGCCACCCAAGGGAAAATAAGGAATCAACCTACAACAAATACCACTTGGGTGCATACAAATGCACCCCTTGCTGAAATACAGGAATGGCATTTCTCCTGCCATAGGGAATTACCTCAATAGCAGGAAGACAGAAAATTTTCCCAATAGCTAGAAGATAGAGCCTGGCTGAAAGCCCACAGAACCCCTAGTGACCACAGAAGTGTTAAGGACCTATAGCTAAACTGCTCCCTGGCTAGCACTGTCATATTAGTTCCAGAAATACTGCCAATATTGTGTCATTCCCACAGGAAAACTAATAGAAAGCTATTCAAAATGAGAATCCTTCCTGCAGGTGGGGAGGTATTTCTTCAATCTCACGGTTAATTGCGTCTTGGCTGTGACCTGGAGCACCCTTGTTATTTAAGTCTACAGCCTCCCAGGAGCATTGAAATCATGCTAAGTTATGGTACATTTATGCTGTGGAAAATGACTGCTAGATGCTAGTGTTGAAACTATTGTGCTCTTATTTGTGACATAAGGAGCACTTGAAAGCAAGTTTCTCTTTTCCAAGCACAAAAAGCTCACCGACTCATTTCAGCCCTTTTCCTCCCCTCACAATTTTCCCTGAGTTACAAGGCATTTCGACCACTTAGAACCAGAATTCATGATTTCCTGCTTTTAACAATAATTTTGAAAGAACAGTTCCTAGATCCAGAGGCCACATCCTGCTCTGTTACATCCAGAGATCACTGAACTTGCATCAAGTCTCTTCAGCTGCACTTGCAAAACTGAGCGCAGAATCTATACTTGGAAGGACTAAATAGCTATGTGTAATGGGCTGCCCATCCTTTAATTATTATTAATAATTCTTTATTGATTCTTTTACTGATATTAGCCATCAGCAGACACATCACAGTATGAATGGAGAAGGGGAAAAGTAATGGAAATTAAATGATAGTCTGCAACCAGGCAAAGAGAGACCTGCACTGACATTATACTTTGGAGTCTGTGAAAGCTTGTGGCCAAAGACAAGAAATGTCTTTTGACTTGCACATTGCATAACTTAATGAAAAATCAAGGTGATACTTTTTCCTTCTGTTTCTATTGTGGTAACCATCCTCCACTTTTCATCATTCACAGGTCTGACTAAACAAGCTAAGCTCAGGCATTTCCTCACATCTATTCAGAGAGCTCACTATATTCTTCATCATTTTAATATTTCATTTCAAAAACTGTTTCTAGCCCATCTGATTGCAAAGCTAGTCTCACAGCTTTAAACCAATATTCCACCATCTCGCTGAGTCTGCCAGCAGAGCCCAGGAAAACAATCCTATCTAGCAAGTTGCTCTGCTCTCCCAGTCAGCCTGACACAATGTAGGGTGTTAATGTCAAAACCTAATTGCCACCACTTCCAGTAGCCGCCACCACCAAAAAGCACCGAGTCCCCTACAGGTACTGCCAAGCCAGTAGGCTCACGCTTTGCCAAACAGCACACTGAAATAGACTTCCCCATCGTGCTCACAGTACATGGGGCCTGTAGGAACCAGCCCCATACTCAACAGCGATATCTGCTTTATATGCTAATACTGTCAAAACGGCATACTGGGAGAGGAACTGTCGTCTAGGTTCTGACTACAGCACCCTCTAGAAAGGCAGTTTAAGCAAGAACAAGATGACACAATACTGTAAACCTTGCTGGTTGCTAGCTCAGTGAACCAAAGGAAATCTATGTCATAGTAATTATATGTACACTGTAAATCTAGGTAGTAGCTCTTCAGGTGGTATAAATTGGCATTAGCTCATTACAATCAAGGAAGCCTTATTGATTTACAAGAGCTAAGGCTCTTATATGAATTATCTGTCAGTTACCAACTTAAAGCTACCTTCAGACTCAAATCGACCCACAGACAGTAGTGCACTTCTGGAATGTCTATAATTTCTCTTCACAGTGTAATTTTTATTACTAAGAGCTGAAAGTTTGGCCCACAGAATTCAATTTGTGATGACTAAAATCTCTGCTAGGAACAGGTGGCCGTAACTTCAGGTCTCCTCACAACACCAGTCTTAATTACAACAGCAAATTGCATGATTTCAGGCAAGCCTGTGTCAATGTTTTTGATTTAAATGTTGATTTTTCAGGAATCTGAAACATGTCCATAAGTTTTCCTTGACAGTGGAACTTTCTTTGCAAGCACAAAGCTGGCATTTTGCTTACTTATTTTGAGAAAACGATGGCTTTCACTTGCTCCTATCCAAGCAGGCAGTAACTCATCAGAAACTTTCTTTTTGCTCCTCTATGGATTAAGAGCAGCTGAGACATGGAAGAAAGTCATATGGACACTGAGCATTCAATACTTCAAGTCTGAACTATTAAGTTACTGGAACTTAAAGCATGCCAACGGTATCTGAACAATACATCTTCCAAGTCCAAATTTCACCAAGCTAAGCTCATGAGCCAGAGGTAGTTTTCCAATTCTTCAAGTAGCATGTTAGATATGAAACTTTTCTGGGTAGCTCACTTACTGCATACACAGAACTTTTGCATGTATCAACAGATTATTTCCTCTTCTAAAAATACATCCCGAAATATTCACTTTAAATATGTACACTACCAGACTGTGTACATGTACCCAGGGCAGAAGACATCCCTCTACTTTAGTGTACCCTGCTAATCACACACCATCTGGTAATATATTATGTATTCAAAGATACACATAATATATCAAAACACATACTGCAGGCATATTATGGTGTGAAGAAAGAAGGAATATCTCAGATGTATTCACACAAGTGTAAATAACTTCTCATCCAAGAGAGCAGAACAGCTTTAAAGTACAGTGACATTTTGAAAGATCTACATTATATGTAGAAAGGAGATTTTTTTTTAAATGAGTCTCAGCACTCAGCAATACATTAATTAAACACTTCATCTGATACTCATAAAAGTAATTGGAAAGACCTGCTGATTTCTACCATCTCTGAATCAGGACAGTAGCATATTAACTGAGGGCACTTTTACATCTGCAGCAAGCCAGAATTAGTTCTCAGGACAGTAAATCATGGTTTCATGTATTAAACAATGATCTGCAGTCGATTTTACTTCTTGAAAGATCTCAGTTAAAAAACATGCATTTCAAAGATACTCCATACTTGATGTTTTAACACTTAGAAACACAAAAACTTTATTATATTGGTAAATTTCAACTACATGCAGAAGCAGGAAGTTGTGTCTTGACAGACAAATGTAGATGTTAAATTATTTCCATCCGTAGCTAAAAAGTGAAAAGCCATATCAGTTGCTCTATTTCTTTTTAAAAAAAAAAAAAAATCAAAAAACTCACAACGAAACTACAACAACAAAACCCCTCAGCTGTGATTGTTTTAAAATCTGTGGCGTTTAAACTGTTCTGCAGTAAATACTTTTAACTCGCATCTCTTTTGAGATTCTCTGCTGGACAGACACACCAACGCTTTCTTCCACTGCTGTACCTTCTGCTGATCCCATTAGATCTTCATTAATATGCAGAGGACAGTATTTATTCAGCTCAGTAGAATTTTGTTTTCAATTGCATTTTCATTGCCACTTGTAACATTTCTTTTTCAAAGAGAAGAATGTTTAATGCTTATATATAAATACAACAACTTACATAAGTCACATAGGATTCAATTAGCACAAAAACCCCAACCCTTCAAATAACTTCCTTTAAGTGAAGTAGAGCAACTGATGCCAGGGTGAGCAACTCCATGAACACCTGTGGAAAAGAAGAAATGAGCAACTTCCCACTGAAATCTTGGACTTCAGATTTGCTTTCCCTCTGACACTGCAGATTGCTCAGGAGTTCATTAGCCCAGATAATAAAATAAGATCCCCAAAGAAACCATAGGTACTTCTGTAAGGGTGACAGAAATAGTGTGACAGAGACAAGGAACGTTAAGTTCCAGCCGCAGAAATTCGTATGCAAGAAAACATGTGCAACACACTGGAAAACTTTATTTTCCAGGCATTCACTTTTAACTGTCCTACTGGGAGACAGAATTTTTAGAGACAAACCAGCCCATGTTTGCAGCTGAGATTAGCAATGCCTAATCTAGTCTTTAAGTGACCTTTTTAGGACAGTGTAGAAAGGGCTGATTTTTGGCAGGGTCTGAGCTGTCCCCAGATCTCAGCCCTTTTTCAGGTTTCTCACACTGGACTTCAAGCATCTTAAACCGTTGTTTCTTCAAACAATATATGCCTTTTACATTGCAGCTTATTACTTACAACAGAGTTAACCCATTTCATCTTCACACCAGCAATCCATGCAAATGCTGTCTGCAATTCCAACATCAAGGGTTAGGGATCACTGGTTAAACCTGCACAATACTGTTGTAAAGGAGACAAGGAAAAAAAAAAAACCCAAAACAACAGAACAGAGGAGATCAAAGAGGGCAGCCACACTGCTTTATTTGGGTGACATAGCAGACGGATCCTACTGCATCCATTTGTGCCCAGGCTATTCCTTTTCATAGGTTCAATTTTAGATAAAATTTGGTTTAGAGCAAGTTTTATTAACTGATGAATCTTCAAAGAGACATAACTGGTGTGTATTACATCTTTGAGGAAGGCACTGCAATGTTCATTTCCTTGTCTCCCTTCCCCACCCCATCTGCTTTCTTACCTGTCCACCATCTGCAGATTCAATTGTTCAGAGATCAGATTTTGATTCCTATGTATGCTACATTTCAGCATCTCTAACTACAAGCAAGACACTTCTACACTCCGCAGGTTGCTGGCTTCCTCAGTAATTACTGCTCTATCATTGTCCCTAAGGGAAGGAGGAAAAAAAAAAAAAGAAATCTGCTGTTGCCCCATTACCAGCTGTCTTCTGATATTACTGTAACTCCTGTCTCCCTCAAGGTATTCTTGCTACTGTTGACCCTGTATTTTCTGATATAATTTGTGATCTTTTTCATATCAAAAAGATCACAGACATGTATTTGTACATACATCTCACTCATCTCTAACCCAGTCTCTAACTTGTGCTCAGGCTGCCAGAATCTGAAGTCTGCTTCTAATCTCCAGACTCTTCTATCTGCTGCATTTCTTCCATAAATCTTTGCTAAAATAATTTTTCTGCAACTTTAGCTTTGCTGTCACAGCTTAAAGTCTTGAATTCAATGGGCTCAGGGCATGCAACCATGCTCCCTGGAGCACAGGAGAACTCAGATTCTCTTTTAATTCTGTTTCTTCCCTCAGCTCCATTCCTAATTCTCCACTCTTTTAAAGAAAACATTCACTACCTTTGAGCTAAGAAAGACAATCTATTACTTTTTTATTTAAAAGTGCCATGTCCTTACTTCCGGTTTTCCATTATCCTCACAGCTCATCCTTAAAGGATTGCCAGTGTGCTAGGATGGTGGAGTCTGAAACCTGAAGATGGGACTGTCTTGGTAGCACTGCAAGACAGCAAGCATCAGTGTAGGAATGCCATGGAAGCTCTTTTACATAGGGAGCTTCCTAAAAGCCTGGGTTTTTTTGTCTGCATTCTACTCAAGGAAAATATCAGACACAGGTACGTTCAATACCCTAATTGAAATCTTCTCATAGCTAAAGTCAAACAGTGTTTCAATCTCATTTCTATACTGAAAATCAACATAGGCACCAAGTCCAACTTAAATCTTCTGCATCAGTGAACTTACGTAGTGTGCAGGCCCTTGGCACAAGGGCAAGTTTTTGTCATTAACAGAATTAGAACATTGCATTAATTATTTCAAGAGGTCATTTTTTTTTTTGGATTATCCTGGCATGTAAACTTTCATGATCCTAGCTTGTGTTAATTATTTCTAGTCATCTTCTCTAGCCTTTTCTCACATGCCTCATCTGGATACTAGCCATCTGTTTTCACAACCACAAACAGTTTTCTAAACTCTGCCTGCTGAGATACAGAGGTGAAGAAAAAAGGAATGAAACAAGGTTGTCTTTCACTAAGCGTGTTGCACCAGGCACTCCGTTTCACCTTGTCATCTCTTCATATTGCAGGTATACTGTAGCATGTTGTGCCATACGTTTTAATATACATATATGAGAAAGAGTCTCTTCTCAGTGTGATCCAGCCGGAAGTCTGCTGACCCGCCAAAAGGCACTGTTTATTTTACTATTACTTCTACTGATGGACACAAAAGGCAGAGTCTTAATTAACCTTACGTGTAAGCTAATAGATAATTCTAATGCGTTAAATGTGTTATGAAATGTATTATTTACCACTACCAGGGGTTGGGAGTATAGCTAAAGAAAGTAAGAGGGGAATGCAGTGATTTCTCTTCCAGCTAGTTTACCCTTACTTTTCTAAAAGTAATGTATTCTTTGTGATTATTTAAATTTCCAGCCTCTGAAAATGAAGCATTTCTCTCAATTATGTGCTGTTCACAAGTATGTGATTTGGTCACCTATGCTACACCTACAGAGTTTTTCTTGCATCTCTTTTGACCAAAATGAACATTTTCAGCAGACTATCACAAAATTATTTAAGACTGGGTTTTCAAATGTCTTTGAAGGGAATAAAGAGCCAGGCATCAACTGACCTCCAGCAAAAAGCAGTATCATTGTTCTTGTCCCTTTTGGAAAAGGGATGAGCTGGGCCATAGTTCACATAGTAGCATTCATGGAACCCTTCAATTTCTAAGCATTTTTTAGAGCTCTGCTCTAGTATTCATAACTAACACAGGGCTCCCAAATCTCACTGGGCAATACAGTACTTTTATTCATTAGTATGTTCTAAAGTACATTATTTAAAAATTACCCAAATCCTACAGAGATGACAAATTGCATGCAGTGGTGCAATTCATAAAGTAGGCCAGTATTCAGAAACATAAGAAGTTTATACTAGAGGGTTGTTTCAAGAATAAAGCTAAATACACTGTAGGGATGAAGCTACATAAGTATTACTAAAAACTGAGAAAGACAAAGCTGCTGAAAGTTCTGGATGTGGGTGAGTCTGAAAATATCTCTTCATATGAGAAAAGGGATATAACTTGCTATTCACAGAGAGGTAACAGCATCTATGTTTGGTGGCCAATACTGTGTGACATCAAGAAATTTTCTGCCTATATATTCCACCTTCCATAGTGAAATCCTCATCTTGACCACAGCCTCTAGATGCTGCTAAGATAATAACTAATATCTCTGAAAGGATTATCAGCAGGCTCATGATTTCTTTAGTATAAAGAAAACTCAGCATCCTATCCTAAGCTATGCAGCCTTAATTCCTACAAATGCTTTATATAATACTACTTCACAAGCTAGAAATATTTCCCAACTACAAGCCCCACTTTCTAAGAGCTAATTAAAGTCCTTTAGGACTGCAGAATATCTAACAGGGAAGTGGCAATCATGGTGGTAAGAGGATCATGCCAAATGCTGATGCAGTAAGATTCATACAGAAGTATACTCAAATTTTTCAGCAGCAATACACAATCACTGCACATAAATTCTTTACTCAGTGCAGGAAGTATGAATTCAGTGCAGTTCTTTGAGAACTCAGACCCTTATCTGTATGCAAACTGCTTTTGTCCCGATTCTCTCTTCATGTTCTCCTTCTCTTCTTAATTAACAGAAAAGAGTTATGAATATTAAAGAAGAAATTAACAACAGTGTAAATAATTTCTGGATGTTTGTAGATTCCAAATTTAGTTTTTAATTAACCCCCACTGGTTTCAAAAAGCTGTTTAAGATATCCTTTCAAGGTTTCCCTTATGCTTAAAAAAAGAAAAAAGCAGTAAGGTAAGACTGTACAAAATGGCTGTTTGGCGTTGCAGACAGCAGCATCATGAGAGGATGTTATTCTGACATTATTTTCCTCCACTTAGCCTCCATTTAACAAGCAAAATTCAGGGGGTATGGCCAAACACAGTGTGTAATTATAATAACACAAGTCCATCTTTCACAGAATTAAATGCATCCAACTCTTATTCAAAATAGATAAAATCAGAGCGTAGGAAATAGTCAAATTCAGATGGCGGCTGAATCCTACATTGTAATCATTTGACCACAGCTACTACCAGATGCTTTTGAGGAAGAAGCTAAAAGTCCTAGTGTAGCCATTACCTTTTTATGGGTATGTACCTTTTGTCACCGAAGTCTGATGGCCTTGAGGATTTAGTTTTGGATAATTATTCTCACAGCAAATATGTATGCTCCTGCTAGCCACTTAAGCATCTAATCTTTACAGCTGATCTGACCAATCCATCCTCCTTCAACTCCTGTCAGCTATCAAGGTCACAGAGCAGGCTCTACTGGATTGAAGGAAAGTAAACTCGTCACAAATTTTTTAATGGGCCTGTTTTTCCAGTGTTTTGGCATTCACATAACCTGAAAGTACATGCCTCGAAGTGAATCACTACCACATAATACAGGCAAGCATCTGTATATCATACCAATAAGAGCAATTTTCCTGTCTTTTACACCTCTTGAAAAGATACAACAAAGGAGACATCCTCTACCATTGATCTGTGTGCAGTAAGCCCTGTTGAGTCAGCGGGAGTTCTGCATGTGAGATAACTCAAAGACAGACACGGTAAGAAATCTAATTTTAAGATGCCTCAGGAAACCTTTAAATTGCACTTCCCAGTGCATGTAGTGGGGTAGATCATCCTCTCCCTTGTGCATAACACCCATTAGTGTTAATTTGAGTTATCCATGTACACTGGGAGGAGAACACAACCTGGTGCTGCTAAAGGAATTCCTCTATTTCTCACCAACACCACTTATGCCCTCTGCTTCTTCACACAGCCGTTGTACACACGTGTACTGGAGAAATATTCTATGTTCTGCACTCTGCCTGAAAGCTGCACAACAGGTGGAAATTCTGATACAGGAACCAAAGAGGCACCTTCAGACCAAATGAGAGATATTGATGGGTCTTGTTGCCTCTGCAGCAACCGAGTGACAATATACACACATGAAGAAGACACATAGAAAATGATATTATACTTGAAATACTATTTTTAGGGACAAATTTTGAGGTCTTATTTAGAAAATTCTTTGAAGGAAAACAAAACACAATACTTCTGAGTCATACAGGCACTTCTTCCATCAGGAGTCAAACAACTCCATTTTCTGACCCACAGTAAAAATTAATAAAAAGAAGGAAAATACATTTGTTGTACCCCATGTCTTGCTTTTAATATCTTTTGTTTTTTTCTTTTTAAGATTCCATTTTATCCTAGATAATTATCCTAGGTTAGTTATATAGCATTATCAAAGCAGCATGCACTTTAATAAGAAAGTGGATTAACTGCCAAACTACCAACATAGACACACAAATCAATATAAACTACTGCTAAAAATGAGGATGGAGCTGTCATTCACACAGCTGGGACATCTATAGGTGCTCTGCCTCCACACCTGGAGAAGCAAAACACTTTAGGCAAGAAAGCAGCCAGGAGCTGAAGAGATAGTACCTACACAGCTGAACACACTGGAGTGTTTTTCCAGAGAAGGAACTGTGAGCAGAGTGAGAGGCCAGGAGCACATTTGGGAAATAAATATAACCAAGACTAAACCCCTATAAGGAAAGCATCCAATGAGCAATACAAAACACCATGGCAAATATTCCTAGAGAATTGCCATGCATGCTGAGCCTATCTCGCTGCTTGTGAGGCAAGGCTGCGAGTTCATTTCCTCACACTCAATCTGGAGAGGGGCACAGGGGAACAGGTTCCCATGGGAATCTACCTCCACCCAATACTTTGGGTGCAGCAGAGAGATCCCAGCTACTTGACCACAAAAAGGAAGACCACCAGGCCTGGAAGAGAGCATCCTGTTATGTCCATCCATCATGTCATTTACCATCCTGACAGATGCTCTCTATCGATGCAAGAACACACCTTCTCTCATATTGAAGGGCATCAGCACAGCAAAATGGAACTCCTGAACAGAAGCACCACATCCCCAGTTGGTGCAAATGTTTGTAATTGTTATTGGGAATCACAGACAACAGACACAAGTCTGGTTCAGGAAAGCAGCACAAGTTCTTTTCTGCCAGCACCAGCAGCTTGAGAAGAGAAGAGAGATCAGGCAGGTAACCTTCAATACAAATCACACCACCAGCAGCCCAATTCTGCTGGCTCAGGAGCTGGACATGCAGCAAGAATGTAGTAGCAGGTGCTCAGCACAACAAAGCTAGCAATGGCCAGGTAACAGACACAAGCAAGGTAAGTTACCTTCCCACAAAAGCTAGTTTTCATGCTAGCTAGGCCATTAGGACTCTTCAGTCCCTACACATTGGAAGTTAATCCTGCCTCAGGCAGCATTAACTTACACATTAGCTCTTTAATGTAACATCCGTGGTACTGGAAAAAGTTATCTGGTACAAATATTTTCCCACGACTCCACTCACTTCCCCAATTACTACATTTCCTATTCTCTTTTGAAGAGATCTTTTGTATGTATCTTTACCTTGGGGGGCTGCAATTATCATGGCAATATCCCACAGAGGTGTTTTTATCCTGTGAGTGGTAAACTTGGAGCCTGGTTTTCTGGTATTTACAACACCACTGGGTGGTGCAGAGGGTGAGAGCGGGGTGTGGCATACAGCCAGGGCTGCTGCTGACCAAGCAGCAAAAACATTGAATATTCCTATGAAAAGCCCTCCATTCAGTTTGCTATTAGCAGTGGGGTCACTGCAGAGGTGCTATGTATTTTCAAATACATGCACACATCAAAGCATCTTGAATTGCAGGACAAGTGATGATTTATTAAAAAACGCATACTAAATGCTTAATTTATAAACTATTTATAACCCAGCAAGGGAACAGAAGCTGTACTGTTTTACTTACAGACTCTACATGCACAAACTACAAAACAAGTATTTTAAGAACAAGCTGGATTAATTTCCAACTTCCGAATCAAGCTAACTTCACTTACTGTAGTTTTATGTGCACAAATTCTTCTGTGTTTATGAATATAAATCCTCCTGCCCCGATTAAAAAATAACAAAGACAAAACCCAACCTATTTCATAAAGATACAATGTTAAAATAGTTAGAACAACAGTCCTTTGCATTGCAGGTTTAGATAACACAGAAACATCACAGAAAAAAAAAAAAGGTATTTATACAGATTAATGCAACAAGGTCACTAGAATAAGAAAACCAAAATTGTTGTAAATAAGTTTCTGAAACAGTTCCACAGGAAAGTCACTAATAAAATCCTTGGAGACACCAGGCAATCTTTAGTTCAACAGTTCAATCTTGGGTTCTTTTTTTTCTTCACATTTTCAGATGTTCCCCAAGGTACCTGTGCTCTGAAAATATCTTGATGGCAAGACAAGTTCAAATACAACTTAAAAGAAAATGTATTTGAAGCAATTTTGGTAGGGTGAAGTTGTCACCTTATTGTTCAGCAACATCCCTGACAGATCAACCACTAAAGAGCCAAGTGGGTGCTAGTCTGAAACAAAGCTGTATCTAAGCCAGGGTGCTAAATCTTCTTTTGGTTAAAACAAAAGAAAAATAAAACACTATTTTGCCCCCCCCCTTTTTTTCCCCCCCTCCAGTAAATACGTCCTGACCGGGTTCTCCAGTTGTTCGAGGCTTGCAAAATCCTTTTTCCATGCAACCTAATCCCCACCTAAACAGGGTACCCCTGTCCAAGCTTTATTCCTGTAAAAAACATGGCTCTCCTCCCCCAAGGCTGTTGATATGCTGCTCCCCTCACTTCAGAGCAAAAAAAGCCCAAATGGGAGATACCAGAGGAGAATATGGCCACTAGACCACAGCACTAGAGCCAGACCCTTCCCACCATTGCATGTCTGATTGCTCGGTCAACAAGGGTATAAGTTACTTCATCAGCGAGACTGCCACCACTCCCCCCAATAGATTATTGCATGCCCCGATTGACCTAAAGGACATGATTTCCCCTGTGTGCCTCTGTGATATTTTTTTTCTAAACTGTGCCATTATGAGAAGGTAGGTTGATATTTCAACAGGGAATAACAGAATTAAGCACCTAGCATAACTCTTAACTGTGATCTATGCACTGCTGAAAGGTAACAGTATACCAGAGGAAGACAAGTACAGTCCATCCATCGTGCAAAGTGCTCAGAGACTCCATTATCACTGGGATAATCTACTGCACTTTTAGTTTAAGAGTAATGTCATGTGTTGACGCCTTGCAATTTGATGGGATTTCCGTTCATTAGTAGTAATAAAAGAACCACTTTTTATTCATTAAATTATTCTAAGTGACAGAAAAAGACCCTTTCTTAAGACAAGCGTACGCACAGCTGCATTTTTTCTCATGCAGTTGGGATCACCCCTCTCAGCACATTAATATTGTATTAGAGGATGTAGATCGCTTTTTCATTCTTAATTGGTACTTAAAAATTTTTCTCTAGTGAAAATACTGATTGATTTGTGTTTAAATGAACTTGTTCATTGCAACTACACATATCCGGAATACTAAGTAGTTTAAAATAACTTGTCATAATAAAAAAGGTAGATCGACCGTACCTAGGAAAAAGTGCTATTAAAATTCTAACTTCATAGCTATTTTGTAGCATCACTGAATAAATAACATTATGAGGGTGGTGAGGCACTGGAATGGGTTGCCCAGGGAAGTTGTGAATGCTCCATCCCTGCCAGTGTCCAAGGGCAGGTTGGACAGAGCATTGGGTGACGCTGTGTTGGGTGCGAGGTGTCCCTACCCATGGCAGGAGGGTTGGAACTAGATGACCTTAAGGTCCTTTCCAACCCTAACTATTCTATGATTCTATGAAGGAAATCTGGAATAAGCCTGCCATAATTGTATTCCACTTTTGCGCACTGCCAGCTCTGAGTGGTCAATAATTATGAAACTGCTAGAGAAAATGATCAGTATATTAATGCTACTAAAATCATGCTAATTACATTTGCTTTATAATTTCTGAGTCTTTTTATATTTCACATTTGCAGTATTTTCATGGCATCCACAAGACTTGTGTTTTGGTTTGGGGTTGTGTTTCTTTTGGAGGTTTGTTTTTTTTTTTTTATGTATTTTTTGTGTGTTTTTTGTTTTTGTTTTTTTTTTGTTTTTTTTTTTTTTTTTGGGTTGCCTTGGCTTTTTATGCCTTTTTTTTTGGGGGGGGGTAAGGGGAAGAGAGGAAAGGGAGGATTTCGTAAGAGTTGAGAATTGGTGCATTTTGTTTTTCCCCCTCAGCTGATGGTGCTTGCTTATACTCATTATAAGCACGCGTAGTGGGTGCTCCCAGGTACTACAGCAGCAGGAGTTACAGGCACATGAAAGGTTCGACAGACTAGCAGGTGGGCACAGCAGGATTTTCCTCCCTCTATAACATGCCTTCAAAACAGAAAAGGAACAGCACACCTCCATCAGAGACTGCTGAACTGCTACACCAAGTAACCTGCATCAAGCTCAACAGTGACAGCAACTCAGGAAACCTACAGAGAAACTAGAAAGCCCCATGATGAGCAGCAGGTATAGGCAAAGTGCACTGAGAGGCAGTAATACAGACACCCTCAAAGGTGATCATTAGAAGGAATGTTCAAAAGTTACCTGCAGGTGAGCTCCCCACCTGGTCAGTGGGGTGCTAGGTGCTTTGCAGATACTGGGGCCTGCAGGCATATAGGCAAGGGCTGAGTTATAGCCATATGGGTGAGCAGAGGCACCTCCAGAGCTGGAGCTCCTGCCACTCTCAGACCCCTCTTCTAGGCTCTTCCACACAGCCATGCTTAGCCCTACTAACCAAGCCCAGCCAACAAGAAGGCCTGAGGATGTTGGCTTGATTACCCAAGGAAGATGGAAGCCCCCTCACACCTCTTTATAGGCTGGGCAAGGAGCCCAGGCCAACCAGGGCAGCTCCCAGCAGCAGGCTGTGGTGAAAACTGGCTTCAGCTGGCTCCTGCAGTTAGGTGTGTTACTTTGCTTCACAGTGTTATGCAATTGGAGGTGAAGCTGTGGTAATGCATCCTTAGCCAAATACTGCATATTAGCTTGTGATTTAATGTAGGCTTTCTGAACACCAGAGTGAAAAGGTAAAAACTAAGTTCATTAATGTAATGCAAGGTTAGGGTCCTCCTTATTTTCGTTCAATGTAATCTAATCCAATCTACCTTCTACGTACAGGTTTATTAAATGCTCATTTGCCCAATAGAAGAATACATGATCTTTACCAATATTGAAGATTCTACATTTGAAAGCATAGGTTATATGTCAGTAATTGATTTCTATCTTCATTTTGCAGAAATTTATTTATTATTAGTGTGGCTCAATGTTACACTTTGTTTCCTTTCACTCCCTATTCTGCTCAGCAACATTGTTGTTTCATCAGGAGTGGTCACAACTTGGGAGAAGAGGGCTTAAGGAGGTCAATTAACATTGCTGTAGAGCAGAGCCCAGGAGAGAAATAGACATATGGCATGCAATGAGGTGCAATTTGCTATTTCTTAATTTCTTAGTAAATGGAGTGAGATACATGACATTCTTGGTCACATTAAGATGAATGACCAGCTATCAAGCTTTACCAATCTGGCCTCACTTAAAATTCATAGGTGTTTTACAAAGTAACCTAACCTCTTAGAAATACACAGGAATGAGATTTTTAAAAAAGATATTATTTTGCTATACCAAATATTTGCTTTTATTACACATTCATTAGACTGTGAGAAGTGCTGAAGGGCAGAATTTGGTCTGTTTAATGTTTATTTAAAAAATCTTTTGTTAGATGCAAAATAATGTCCTAATAGGTCATCAAATTCACATCATTGTGCCACTACAGTCTGACCCATGTTTATTTCCTCATATGCATCTAATCAATTTTTATAGTTGTTCCAGAGTAGTCAATTTGGAGCTCTATTAATAGTAATGTATCCACAGCTCCAGCAGGCAGGAAATATCTGCCAGGATTTCCTTGTTGGATTTTTTTTTTTTAGACTGTGAAAGAGAAGTGCATTTGAAGTGCACTCACAAACAGGCTTTATGGGGTACTGGCACAGGTCAGCATCCTGCTTTGTGAACCACTGCTCTGCCTTTCTGATCATTCATGGCCATATATAACAGGTCTCACATGGCTCTATCTTGCCATGAGGAGTCAAAATGATGCACACAAACACTTAACCAGTTCCCTCTAAGTCTTAGGTAGAGAAAACAGGATAAACTATTGAGGAAGTCAACCTTCATTTGAACACCTTTTTGTTTAATTTCAGTTACTGAGAAAACCAGAGTCCAGGAAGGGAATGAGTCCAGACAAAACAAAACATGTGTAGGTTCAACTTAGAGCAGCTGAGGACCTTCCACATTCTAACAAGCTGCAGAAAAAAGGTTTCCACAGCTTCCTTAGCAGGTGCACCTATGGAAATACAGCAAAAAGCAAGCAGGACTTATACACAGTAGGTGTACTGAAGGTACCTCTAGCTATAAAGTAATGTTGTTGGCAGTATTAAATATTTCTTTTCCATAGATATAAGCTTCCCTAATTTGAATTGCATTAATTCCATGCAGTGCCTTTTTAAGACCATATAGGGAGTATTGCGCTTTCTCTTCCAGTGGAGCTTTTTTAAACAGCCAGCCAAACCTACTGTTTACATATGCACTCTCTTCCTCACAATTCTAACAAAGACACAAAAAAAACCCCAGGGTTTGACCTTTCTGGCATTCTTATGCTCCATTTCTCCTTATGAAATTTCCCCTTAGATAGCAAGGAGTTAGCAAGGAGTTAGCAAGGAAGGCCACACATTGATCAACAAGCCACAACAGCAAGATAGGACATACAGTGGTTCTGGCAGCTGGAATGAAAAATGAATCTGTCTGTCTCTAGCTAGCCAATTCAAAACCAGGTTAACAGTACCTGAAATTCATCACTATCTAATGTCTTTGTGAGATGAGACTGATGTCAGTTTAATTTAATAGGCTAGGCTGAAAAATGCAACAGTTCAATAATTGATTCATGAGTGGATTAGACATCACTGCCTCAGGGGTGGCAGCATCCACCAGAGGGTGGGCAGTAACAGCATTAGCTGCCCCATTTTAGCCCAGCCTCCAAGTCTGCGAGACACCCCAGCCTGTACCCACACCACTGCAGAAGTGGGCAGACAGGCCTGTGACTGGACACGCCTCAGAAATAAGAAGCAAACCCTACATTACCTGTTAGGAGAGCATCAGGGGAAAACGACGCTGTGGATGTCTGTACTGTATACCCTGCTGGGAGTAAACTAAGAACTGCAAGGTACAGAGCTGTCAACCAGGTGCTTTCTGCAAGAACTGAAATTCACTGAATAAATAAAGGGAGAAAGGGGAGATGGCATTCCTTTTATCTTGTTCAAAGATGGTTTTGCTGACTTTCTTCATTTTGGATATGTGCAGCTTTCCTTATCAGATACCTGTAACAGCAGTCACTTTTGTGCTGCTGTTTTCTCTTCCTGCTCTTTCACCCCACAGTCTTGTTTTCTTTGATAGTGTGTAGTGATGCGCCATCTTTTCCAAAACATTTCCTAGTTAATGCTAAGAAGCTTTCAACAGCTCCATAATGCAGTAGCAGGCAGTCACACTTAGATTATGGCTGCACTATCCTTGTATCTCTCTAGATAATTAGCAAAATACTTACTTATGGGAAGAGAATGATTGGGTTTTTTTTAATTACCATCTTATATTTGCTGACTCTGAATTGGGATATAGCAATGTTTTCACAATACTTTCTGGTTTTCATGCCAATTGTAAGCATAGGCCTGATAAACTATGCTGCACTTCTTCACAGTATCAACATGAAAGAGAAATTCACTTCTAGAAAATATTTTAATTAAGCCTCAATTTTACACTAAATTCAAATTTTGCCAGAAAACAGTACTTATTTGGATAAACAGTGCTCTTACTATATTTAATTGGGACAGAAAAGCAAACTAGCTTCAACAGCTGAAACTCCTCACTGGACATAGGAGAGCAGTCCAAGCTGAGCGTTGTAGAGCTCTTAGCAATCTAGGAGTTACTACAGCAAACTTCCACCCTTGGGAAAGCAGGTATTTTAGATGGAAAAGCGGCAGAAGTTTCAGAAATTTTACAGTCCTAACTGCTTTGTAAAGTTAGAATCACAGAATCATAGAATAGTTAGGATTGGAAAGGGCCTTAAGATCATCGAGTTCCAACCCCCCTGCCATGGGCAGGGACACCTCACACTAAACCATGCCATCCAAGGCTATGCCCAACCCCACCTTGAACACCGCCAGGGATGGAGAATTCGCAACTTCCCTGGGCAACCCATTCCAGTGCCTCACCACCCTTACAGTAAGGAATTTCTTCCTTATATCTAATCTAAACTTCCCCTGTTTAAGTTTGAACCAGCTACCCCTTGTTCTACCACTGCAGTCCCTAATGAAAAGTCCATCCCCAGCATCTTTACAGCCCCCCTTCAGATACTGGAAGGCTGCTATGAGGTCTCCACGCAGCCTAAGCTCCTTCGAAGGCCTCAGTTAAACCAAACAGGAGACAAACCCAGAAAGAGGATCCTCCCTTTTACTTACTTCCAGCAAAGAAATACTCTCACGCAAAATTCAGTCCTTCTTCCAACACAGTCGCTCCTGCCGCACTGGTTACAGCAGCACTCCTTATCGAACAGCAGCTGCTAGCACAAGTTTGGTCACAAGCAGATGCCTGTTCAGAGCACCTTGGAGCATCCTGTTGAGATATCAAAGATCTCACCTTAACCTACTGTTGTAATCAAAAGAAGCAAAATGGCATTTTTTAATTTAATCTTCAGAGGACATAAACATTTCTTACACTACGAATGTAAACCTAATATAAGTGTATGAGAGACAGAGAGCAGAAGAGGAAGAAGTTCATGAGCTTATTCTGCTTTTTATTAAACTGAAAGAAGAAAACTAATCAAACTTGGACACTCCTGAGGCATATAGGTTCAATGTATTCAAGATAACATGGGTATAAAAATGATCCACAACCACTATACAAAACCCTGCTCTCTTTAAATATGCCTGGGCATTATCTTGGTTGCTTTCTCCCTGGAAACAAAGCTGGGCTTAGTCTCAAATATGGATTAAACTTTAATACCCAGACAACATATAAGCAATAGTCATACATTAACCTCTCCAATGGTAATGAAACAGAGTGTACCACATATGGATTAGTAAACAGAAACTTCTAAATATACAAACACAGAATCCAAGCTGGAGGCAGCCCATTACCCCCCAGTAAGTGCAGCTGCAAAAAACAAACAAACAAACAAACAAAAACCAAACTCATTTGCTTCACAAAGCAAGGCTTAATTATTTTTAAGTTCCATCACACTGACATACAGATGACTAGGACGTTCCTGCATGCAAATAAGTGAAGAGCTGCTATATCTAAACTGAGATTTACTGCCATAATTGAGATGCAGCATTTTAAAGCCATTGCTGACCACAACTGTTACTATGATTTTACTGACCTCAGTGCTTACATTACATCAGTGCCTAAGGCTCAACCCAGCTCAGACTGCAACAGGTGCTCTGCAAACCCTTAAAAAGTCATAGAATCACAGAATCATAGAATAGTTAAGATTGGAAAGGACCTCAAGATCATCTAGTTCCAACCCCCTGCCATGGGCAGGGACACCTCCCACTAAACCATGACACCAAAGGCTCTGGCCAACATGGCCTTGAACACAGACAGGGACGAAGCATTCCCAGCTTCCCTGGGCAACCCATTCCAGGGCCCCACCACCCTCACAGTAAAGAATTTCTTCCTCATATCCAATCTAAACTTCCCCTGTTTAAGTTGGAACCCGTTACCCCTTGTCCTACCACTACAGTCCCTAATGAAGAGTCCCTCCCCAGCATCCCTATAGGCCCCCTTCAGGTATTGGAAGGCTGCTAGGAGGTCTCCATGCAGCCTTCTCTTCTCCAGCATGAACAGCCCCAACTCTCTCATCCTATCTTCATACAGGAGGTGCTCCAGTCCTCTGATCATCCTCGTGGCCCTCCTCTGGACTTCTTCCAACAGTTCCATGTCCTTTTTATGTTGAAGACACCAGAACTGCACACAGTACTCTAAATGAGGTCTCACGAGAGCAGAGTAGAGGGGCAGGATCACCTCCCTCGACCTGCTGGTCACGCTCCTTTTGATGCAGCCCAGGATACGGTTGGCTTTCTGGGCTGCAAGCACACACTGCAGCCGGCTCATGTTCATTTTCTCATTGACCAACGCCCCCAAGTCCTTCTTGGCAGGGCTGCTCTCAATCTCTTCTCTGCCCAACCTGTAGCTGTGCCTGAGACTGCTCCAACCCAGGTGGAGGACCTTGCACTTGTCATGGTTAAACTTCATCAGGTTGGCATCAGCCCACCTCACAAGCGTGTCAAGGTCCCTCTGGATGGCATTCCTTCCCTCCAACGTATCAACTGAACCACACAGCTTGGTGTCATCGGCAAACTTGCTGAGGGCACACTCAATCCCACTGTCCATGTCACCCACAAAGATGTTGAACAAGACTGGTCCCAATATCAATCCCTGAGGGACAAAACTCATTACTGTTCTCCAGCTGGACACTAAGCCATTGACCACAACTCTTTGCGTGTGGCCATCCAGCCAGCTCTTTATCCACTGAGTGGTCCACCTATCAAATTGATGTCTCTCCAATTTAGAGACAAGGATGTCATGTGGGACGGCTCAGTGTCCAGCTGGAGACCAGTAACGGGTGGTGTCCCCCAGGGATCGGTGTTGGGACCGGTCTTGTTCAACATCTTTGTGGGTGACATGGACAGTGGGATTGAGTGCACCCTCAGCAAGTTTGCCGATGACACCAAGCTGTGTGGTTTGGTTGATAAGTTGGAGGGAAGGAATGCCATCCAGAGGGACCTTGACATGCTTGTGAGGTGGGCTGATGCCAACCTAATGAAGTTTAACCATGCTAAGTACAAAGTCCTACACCTGGGTTGGAGCAATGCCAGGCACAGCTACAGGTTGGCCAGAGAAGAGATTGAGAGCAGCCCTGCAGAGAAGGACTAGGGGGTGTTGGTCAATGAAAAAATGAACATGAGCTGGCTGCAGTGTGTGCTTGCAGCCCAGAAAGCCAACCATATCCTGGGCTGCATCAAAACGAGTGTGACCAGCAGGTCGAGGGAGGTGATCCTGCCCCTCTACTCTGCTCTCGTGAGACCTCACTTGGAGTATTGTGTGCAGTTCTGGTGTCCTCAACATAAAAAGGACATAGAACTGTTAGAACAAGTGCAGAGGAGGGCCACGAGGATGATGAGGGGACCGGAGCACCTCTCGTATGAAGATAGGCTGAGAAAATTGGGGCTGTTCAGCCTGGAGAAGAGAAGGCTGCTTGGAGACCTCCTAGCAGCCTTCCAATACCTGAAGGGGGCCTATAGGGATGCTGGGGAGGGACTCTTCATTAGGGACTGTGGTGAGAGGACAAGGGGTAATGGGTTTAAACTTAAACAGGGGAGGTTTAAATTGGATATGAGGAAGAAATTCTTTACTGTGAGGGTGGTGAGGCCCTGGAATGGGTTGCCCAGGGAGGTTGTGGATGCTTCATCCCTGGCGGTGTTCAAGGTGGGGTTGGGCATAGCCTTGGATGGCATGGTTTAGTGGGAGGTGTCCCTGCCCATGGCAGGCGGGTTGGAACTAGATGATCTTGAGGTCCTTTCCAACCCTTACTATTCTATGATTCTATGACTCTATGACAGTGTCAAATGCTTTGCACAAGTCCAGGTAGATGACATCAACTGCTCTACCAGTGTCCATCAGTACTGTAGCCCCATCATAGAAGGCCACCAAATTGGTCAGGCAGGATTTCCCCTTAGTGAAGCCAGCATGCCTTCCAGGAGAACCTGCTCCAAAATTTTGCCAGGCACAGAGGTGAGGCTGACTGGTCTGTAATTCCCCGGCTCATCCATTTTCCCCTTCTTGAAAATGGGGGTTATATTTCCCTTTTTCCAGTCGTTGGGAACTTCACCTGACTGCCATGATTTTTCAAATATGATGGACAGTGGCTTAGCAACTTCATTTGCCAGCTCCTTCAGGACCCGTGGATGGATTTCATCAGGTCCTCTGCCCTTGTGTATGTTCAGGTTCTTAAGATGGTCTTGAACCAAATCCTCTCCTACAGTGGGCCTAAGGTCTTCATTCTCACAGTCCCTACATCTGCCTTCCAAACTTGGGTGCTTTAGTCAGAGCATTTGCCAGTGAAGACTGAGGCAAAGAAGTCATTAAGAACCTCAGCCTTCTCCAGATCCAGGGTAGCCAGTTCTCCAGATAGATTCCGGATGGGGCCCATATTGTCCCTAGTCTGTCTTTTCTTTGCAATGTACCTATAGAATCCCTTCCTGTTATCCTTAACATCCCTTGTCAAGTTTGCTTCTAAGTGGGCCTTAGCTTTCCTAACCTGGTCCCTAGCTTCCCGGACAACATCCCTGTATTCTTCCCAGACCACCTCTCCTTTCTTCCACATTTATAAGCCTCTTTTTTCCTTTGAAGTTTCCTCAGCAGCTCCTTACCCATCCAAGGAGGTCTCCTGGCCCTTCTGCTGCACTTCCTTCTAGCTGGGAAGCAACACTCCTGAGCTTGCAGCAGGTGATCCTTGAACAGCAACCAACAGTCTTGGGCCCCCCTGCCCTCTAGGGCTGTATCCCATGGAACCTTATTAAGCAGGTTCCTGAAGAGGCCAAAGTCTGCTCTCTTGAAGTCCAGGGCAGTGAGCTTGCTGCACGCTCTTCTCACTGCCCTGAGGATCTCGAATTTGTCCATCTCATGATTACTGCAACCAAGGCTGCCCTGGAGCGTCACATTCCCAACCAGCCCTTCCCTGTTGGTGAGGACGAGGTCAAGCATGGCACCTCTCCTTGTCGGCTCCTCTGTTTCTTGCAGGAGGAAGTTGTCTTCCACACAATCGAGGAACCTTCTGGATTGCTTGTGCAGGGCCGTACCATCCCTCCAACAGATATAAGGGTGGTTGAAGTCCCCCATGAGGAAAAGGGCCAGTTCCTGCTCCACAGAGCTCAAGCTGTTGAGCCTAGCTAGACAATACTATGAGTTTGTATGGCCTTAAGGTTCCAGTGATCTACTATTCCTTTGAAACTTCTTCCTGCTTCCCTTTAAAGTTCTTCTGGCTGAACACAATGTTCAAAGGAAACCAGTCTGTTGTCTAAAAAGTGCAAAAGCAAACTCAAGAGAGAAATGAACCCTTGGATTAATCTCATGTGGAGATCCACCCTCTTTTAACTGTAAGGGACAGATCCTCGAGCCATGTAACCTGTCAGTATTTCACTGGAGTCCCTGGAGTAACCTGACAGCACATCAAGGTCAGGATTTGCCTTGAGTCATCTTGTCTTGAGGATTAAAATATAAATTGTACACAGCTCAGGTAAAGACATTTTTATACCTGTAATGGTAAATAAAAATGTCAAGAGCACCGAGAGATCAGTATGCACTGTTACACATACACTCTGCTTACCCTCTGAGCAAAGTAATAATCCAGCAAATGTTTGTGGTTACAGAAGATTCCAGTTTAAATAGTGCCAGTTAGAAAGTGCAAATTAAGAGGCTTCAGATACTCCTGTCGCTCCTTCTCAAGTGCAGGTACACCACTCAACACTGCTTGGGACTAAGAAAATCAAACACTCATAGAGACTTAAATTTCAATTTACCTGCAAGGCAATTTTATCTCATAACCACTAAGTACATTATACACTGTAGTACATGCCCAGAGGTCTACTCAGGCAACAAGGACCTTTCTTTTAATGCGTATATGTCATGTATCTCCACTTTTGTCATACGAATTCATACACTAAAACTAATTTCAATAATACTTCTGACACTGACAATAGAGGAAATACACCACCAGAAAACAAGACAAGAAAAGAACTAAAAAAGAAATCCAAGTGAAAAACACAGCAAAAAAATAATAAATAAATAAAAAGGAATTATTTTGTAAAGCCAAAGGAATAAAATATGGCCAGTATAATCACACAGCCATTCTGTAAGCTACATTCTTCCTGGCGCCTTGGCCCTGTATCAATGGCCCCCTCTTGTGTCCCAGTTCTTTTTAAAGAAGGCTTTACACAGTAAATAAGGATGGAGGTGGGGAAGAGAAGGGAAAAAAAAACATCAGTCTTCTCTTAGGAAAATAAGACTTAATTAAAAAGTCTGCCATTGCTCTGCACTTAATTAGGGCTAACACAGCTGTTAATAAGTTTGTGATTGATAGTAAACCTGCTGTCTGCACAGAAAACTACTTATTGGTTCAAAGATGCTGATAGTTTCATACAGAAAAAAAGATTCTGTTTTGTAATTGTGCATAATGTTAATATTTAAAATATCCTTAAGGGTGACTGTACCTATTAAAGTTTCATATGTGAAATGAGAAATAAATGGTGTTGCATTTTTAAAGGATCAGATTACTGTTGATTAAAGCTTTGTCTACACTTGAAATTTCCCAGTAGAACAGCTCTACTGGTGGTTGTAATAACAGGAGGACAAGCAGAGATAGGCTGCCAGCATTTGCTATTTAAATTACAATGTCATCCAGACCTGATCTGTAATGGGTTATACAAGACTGTGGTTATAATGTGGCTGTAACTGTGAATACTGCCAATCTAACTACTGTTACTGAGTGTGTAACAGAAAAAATTGGAACAAAAAAGCCAGTATAGATAGATGTGGTCAGAAAGTTCGTGTTTGCCTATAAAGCTGAGATAGATTGTAGTACTTATCTATAACATGGTAATCCAAATGCTACCACTAATTCGCACCCTGCCTGAGAAGTTGAATATCAAGCAACAATAAATGAAGGGGAAGATGAAGTGGAAGGACAGATCAAGAGAGGGAAAGATGAGTAAAATTATTTGGAAGTAGAGGAAGAAGCACTTGAGGATGGTAAACTTCATAGAAACAGGAGGGAAGAGAAACAGGCCTCTAGAGGAAAGGAAAAATAAGAAATTCCTATGCAATCTACTTTTAATTTTTCAGTAGCTCTCCTTCAAGTAGCAAATACAGTGAAGAGACTAAAGTAAGCTCTGAGGGTTGAAAGGGAAACACAGAGAAAAGCCACATCAAAAGGAAGAACAAAAAAGAGATTTGTGGAAGAAGAAATCTTTTGACAAATGAAAAAAAAAAATCAACAGAGAAAATGTAGGTATTGAAAAGGAGTGAAAAAGGCATAAAGAAAAAAAAAGAGGATAAGAAAGCAAAAGGAAAATTACATGTGGATTTTTGTAAGAGCTCTGTTTTGTTTAACAAGAGGTTTAATGCTAGGAGGCACTGACTTCCCAGGTTTTGGGAAGATGATGTTCTACTCTTCAGCAATTCCAACACAATGACAACTGCTGGCACCTCCCTTCCACAAACAATCAGGCAACACCACCTTAGAAAAAAATCCAGCCCGTATCCTAATTCCTCACCCTCTTCTTCCCCTGACACTACCCAGCTTTGGGCAGGAGGCAGTTTACAACCCATAGATCTGACAGGCTGCTGCCCTCTTTCATGTGAGCCTCACAGCCCTCCACTGAATATCATCAAAATACACTGGTATGTCAGACAGCTGGACATAACGTGAGACTTCCTCAGGGCAATATAAGGCATACATCTGCTCTGTGGCAAAAACCATGAGGAGCTGTGAAAACAGACATGCACCTAAGCAAAACAGAACAACATACAAAATAAATCAAAAAGGCAGTCAATAAAGATTTTGTGGGTCAGGGTTAAAGGGAGAAAAGTGATGGGAGACGTTATTGTGGGGATCTGTTACAGAGAGTGTGATCAAGAGGAATCTGTGGATGAATCTCTCTATAGACAGATAGGAACAACCTCATGCTCACAGGGGCTCGTTCTCATGGGGGACTTCAACCACTGTGATATCTGTTGGAGTGACAGTGCGGCCCAGCACAAGCCATCCAGGAGGTTCTTCGATTGTGTGGAAGACAACTTCCACAAGGGACATATAACCCCAGTTTTTAAGAAGGGGAAAATGGATGAGCCGAGGAACTACAGATCAGTCAGTCTCACCTCTGTGCCTGGCAAAATCTTGGAGCAGGTTCTCCTGGAAGGCATGCTAAGGCACATGAAAAACAACAAGGTGCTTGGTGACAGCCAGCATGATTTCACTAAGGGGAAATCCTGCCTGACCAATTTGGTGGCCTTCTGTGATGGGGCTACGGGATTGATGGACAGGGGTAGAGCAGTTGATGTCATCTACCTGGACTTGTGCAAAGCGTTTGACACTGTCCCACATGACATCCTTGTCTCTAAATTGGAGAGACATCAATTTGATAGGTGGACCACTCAGTGGATAAGGAACTGGCTGGATGGCCGCATGCAAAGAGTTGTGGTCAATGGCTCAATGTCCAGCTGGAGAACAGTAATGAGTGGTGTCCCTCAGGGATTGGTGTTGGGACCAGTCTTGTTCAGCATCTTTGTGGGTGACATGGACAGTGGGATTGAGTGTGCCCTCAGCAAGTTTGCCGATGACACCAAGCTGTGTGGTTCAGTTGATACGTTGGAGGGAAGGAATGCCATCCAGAGGGACCTTGACACGCTTGTGAGGTGGGCTGATGCCAACCTGATGAAGTTTAACCATGCCAAGTGCAAAGTCCTCCACCTGGGTTGGAGCAGTCTCAGGCACAGCTACAGGTTGGGCAGAGAAGAGATTGAGAGCAGCCCTGCCAAGAAGGACTTGGGGGTGTTGGTCAATGAAAAAATGAACATGAGCTGGCTGCAGTGTGCGCTTGCAGCCCAGAAAGCCAACCATATCCTGGGCTGCATCAAAAGGAGCGTGACCAGCAGGTCGAGGGAGGTGATCCTGCCCCTCTACTCTGCTCTTGTGAGACCTCACTTGGAGTATTGTGTGCAGTTCTGGTGTCCTCAAGATAAAAAGGACATGGAACTGTTGGAAGAAGTCCAGAGGAGGGCCACGAGGATGATCAGGGGACTGGAGCACCTCTCGTATGAAGATAGGATGAGAGAGTTGGGGCTGTTCATGCTGGAGAAGAGAAGACTGTGTGGAGACCTCCTAGCAGCCTTCTAGTATCTGAAGGGGGCCTATAGGGATGCTGGGGAAGGACTCTTCGTGAGGGACTGTAGTGAGAGGACAAGGGGTAATGGGTTCAAGCTTAAACAGGGGAAGTTTAGATTGGATATGAGGAAGAAATTCTTTACTGTGAGGGTGGTGAGGCACTGGAATGGGTTGCCCAGGGAAGTTGTGAATGCACCATCCCTGGCGGCGTTCAAGGCCATGTTGGCCAGAGCCTTGGATGTCATGGTTTGGTGTGAGGTGTCCCTGCTCATGGCAGGGGGGTTGGAACTAGGTGATCTAAAGGTCCTTTCCAACCCTAACTATTCTATGATTCTATGATTCTAAATCCAGAAGCACAGAGGAAAGGAAAATGAAGTCAGAACAGGTGAGATCAAAGTCTAGTCTGTTAAGAAGCCAGCCACAAAAGATGTGCCTTAACCAAAGTATCTTAACATTGACAGTTGGGAAATGATTTAGTACCTCAGGATAGTAGAATGCACCCATGACAAGTAAATAGCTCACTATCTAAAGGTGAATTATACTTATCGTGTTATGTTACTGCTGTAAAAAAGACATAAACCTTTGATGTGAAATAGAGCATTTTCAAGATTCCTTGGTTCAAAAGAGCAGGGTTGGTACAAAATGTCAGCATTTCTGCTGTGCTTCTGAAAATCTTATCTGTGTTACGAAAAAGCACATCTGATAATAGAATACCAACGCCCCAACACTGCCCTGTCAGGGAAAGTTTACTGCTATGCAGCTACAGTGATCAGGTGGGACTTCTGGGAGGCTGGCTAATGATGCAGTCACTGTTTTAAAGGTAAATCCAAGCATGCCCTTCAAGAGACTGCCTCACTAAATGAAAAGAATGAACAGTGTCAGTTAGTAGGTGAGGAGATAGTTATTCAGGTCTCAATCTGACCTAACATTTTGGTGTCATGAGAACCAGAAAGCAGTCTGGACTTAGTAAAAGATTTGAACCACATCAAATAAAAGGAGTGTGACTATTAGTGCTCATATGTGAAGTAGACTTCCGTACTGTACAAGTGCGCAACAAAAAGAAAAGAAAAGGACAACTTCCTCCTTAAAGTCAAATTCTTACTGAATTCTGTCAATATAGAAATCTGTGACTTACTTACACTCATGCGTTTTGTAGAACACACCTACTGTGCCTCAACAGGCTCAACTTTGATTTAATCTGAAAAGCAGAAGCTAGAAGATTAATACTCCTCAAAAGGTGCCTCATTATACAGACAGCTATGTTCTTCAGTGAAAATGAGAGTGATATATTACCCTTTTAATACCATATGATGTCAAAAAGCTCCTACTTAGTTTACTGTAAACAATATCTCTCCAGGTTTTCACATATGTACAGAGAAATATTTTGGACCTGTAATGGAAATACTTCACACCTAAATAAAATCAAGGCTGTAATGACTGTAAGATGAATGTCAAGATTATTGTGGAAATCAGAATATATTTAAGTAGGTGTCTCTTCAGACTGACATGCTCAGCAGAATTGCTTGAATAAGCTGTAACACAGAATGCACATCTATTTAAGGAAAAGTTTTCAAACAACCAGGAGCGTATGTATTTTGCTCACATCATATACCACAGTGCCATTTACTGCAAAGGTCTGTCCTTAGAGAATAGCTTTGTCTTTTGAACAGTAAATCACATTGCAATTTACACGTATGTATAATAAACCTAAGCTTAATGGTAGCTCATCCTTTTTAAAATTAAGATTAATTAACTTGTAAAGGCCATTACTCTAACACCTGTTCTATTTAAAGAATTCAATCAACACACTAGAAATTCAGTAGCAAGAACCATAGCTATTCCATTGTACTTAAAAATATATTTCCTATTCATCAAGCTTAAAACAAGTTCAGCTTAAAAATAAGCAATTGGCAGCACCTAAAATAGCAGTAACAAATCCCATAGACTGAAGCACTTGTGCTATAATGCCTCAAGCAAATTTATAAGCAATTTCCTAGAATATTCTCAGAATGTAAAGCATGCAGTTATCAGGAATCCCTGTTACAGATTCTGGCCTCATTTTTCCCCCCTAAATGTTTTTGACAAAAGTAAAGGAAGTAAATGCAAGTAAAACACAGCAAAATGGATTTGTGAAAGCAAACTGCCTACCTGACATGGTGCCTATTGTATAGAATAAATACATTAGATACATTTTTAAGCAATTCCGTCATTTGTACTCCGACAAAAAGACTATCAGTGGATGTCCTCTTAGAGGTTAGGAGTTCACACTGCTATTAGATTTTCTTCAGTGCTAAAGGAAAGCTAAAGCTTTCTGATTAATGCAATCAGGATTGTAGAGAGGCAAACACTTCAGGAAATATTTGCCGATCTTAATACAGTCTGCTTTTTTTGGGACAAGTAATAGTTGTTTACTGTTCAGTTGTTAAAAGTTAATGGACGTCCTATGATTTCTTCATGGCTCTGAGTGAGACAGCAGGCTTCAGTAGGCTTTTATTTCCCAGTTCCTGGGTGAAAGGCAGTAAGGACTTGTCCAATTTTCACTTCTTTTCTTGGCAATCCTGATTCTGCTTCGAATTTTATACTGGAGATACTGACCTACCTGCAGAGGACTACAGTTTAAAAAAAAAAAATAAAATAAAGTGTGCAACTTTATAAACACACTCAAAAGGTGGGAAGAACACATATAAACAACATAGTGCAACAGAGAAGTACAAAGTATTATTGTAGTGTAACTCTGCTCTACTCTATATGTAAATATGTAAAAATAAGATCATACAGAAATAAAAGAGCTGCATTGTAACAGATATTTGTAACAGAAAATCTCTCCTACAGTACACAGAAAAGCTTCTTACTTTCAAATTTTAAAACCAATTTTTCTGAAATCGAACTTTGTTGCTTTAACAACTGTATACAGCTATTTTCTTGATCTAAAACTTCACTAACTAGGCTTCTGGATCAAAATCACAGATAGTAACTCATCAAAATATTCAGACACAATTTAAAATTCTGTCTTCATATTGTAAAAATGATGCTTTTTTGTATCTCAGTCTCTGGTCTGTTTTCATGCTTAAAATTCAGCCAAGATAGGACTAGTGGTCTTCCATGGATGAAATTGAACTTTTACTAGAAGATTTATCCCTTTAGAAAACAAGACAAAGCTAACAAAACAGATGAATGTTCCTTGGTACAAATCTTTATTTGGTAAGAATCAGTGATTTTAGTAATAATCATAATAACAATTTATACCTACTGAAAAGCCAAGCCCTTTATTTACTTCCGTACAGTGGCAACAATTTCTTGACTTTCAAAAATACCATTCTCTAAATGCTCCTGCTAACACAATTAATATTCAGTACTAACAGACATGGTCCAGAATTTTTAAAATGTAACATCACACTCCTCAATACACAGGGAGAGCCCCAAGTATCTAAAACCTGGTTGTCTCAAAAGGAAATACTGGTTCCTCTGCGCTGTGTTTCCTACCTGAACGTAAAATAGTATTATATGAGGGAACACAAACCAGGTAGTCTTTAATTGCACATTGGCTTAGCTCTCAATTTAGACAAACTTTCAATAAAAAGTTAACAACGGCACTTGATAAGGTACTCACAATGCTAGGTCTTGAGGGTTGTGTTACTCAAGTGTTGCATTTGGCAAAACAGGTGCGATACTTTTTTTATTGCCAATCCATGAAACAAGACTGAAGGGACTGAAGCAATCAGTTGATACACTTTGGAGGCTTAAAAACACCCTGGAGAACTAGCATCAGTGAAGTAATTCTGAACAAGGCTCTATCTGGGAGAAAAGAGAAGGCCAGATGAGTTTCAACATCTGTATGTTTATTAGTAAAACTCTTACACAGTTAAACTCCAGGAAATGTTCTAGCACAGTTTTACCCTTGGGTGAAGCCACCTTTGTTTTCTCTTGTAGAACACAAAGAAACAGACTTTAGGAAAAAAAAAGAAAAATAGATTAAAAAAAAGGTGTGTGGAAATTAATCTAAAACAGGTCTATGAGAAGCTCAACTCAAACTGGCAGTTACAGTCAAAACTCAGGAAAGCAACCTTGGAGCCATCACTGAGGGCTGTCTAGCACCACTGATATGCAGAAGACCAGGTGCATTTGACCTTGCTGAGATGGTATTGAGAAGATGGCAACACGTACCATTTCCCTAATGTATAAAACCTTCTTGCCTCTGCATCTTTAGCCCTGTACAGAGTTCTGGTCACAACATCTCAAGAAGAACATAGTGGAGTTAGAAAAGGTACAGAGAATGGCAACTAAGATAATCAAAGTGGTACAGCATTTGTATATGAAAAGAAATTAAAAAGCCTGGGACTCTTCAATTTGGTGAGAAGGTGACTGAGGAGGGAAATGACAGATTTTATTTAATAATGACTGTGAGGTGCTTGCCATATCCCTGCACTTCTAGAATTAAGTGCCTTCTGATGAACTGAGTAAGAGATCAGTTTAATACAGAAACAAAATTATTTCTTTACTCAGAAATAGTGTATTTCTGAATCTTGCAACCACGGGCAGCTGTAGAGGCAGATGGTATCAGCATATTCTAAAAGGAATCAGACATATTCACTGATAGCAGGTCCATAATGAATACTAAAAGGATTATGTTGGGACGTATCTTCTAACAACCCTAAGGACAATTCTGGATGTCAGGGGACTACATGGGAGGAAACAGCTAGGCTTGTATATTCTCCTAAATAGTATTTCCTGTTGTCACTGTCAAAGTACTGAGCTAGATAATCTCACCCAGTAAGTGATTTCTTACATTCTAGGATTTTGTCTATTTTGCTATGATATGCTATTCAGTTGATTTGGAAGAAAATGGATCTCCTGGGGAGTCAACCCATGTAAGCCTGCTAGGCATGGTGATCAACTACCAACTTAGTAACAGGAGCGATCATCTCTATGTGGCAGTGCTGCACTCTGAATATGGGAAGGTTGGTTAGGGTTTTTCTCCCTACCACTATCTAAAATACTTGTGCCAAGTCCCGTGTTTTCTCTTGTATGGGAAAGAAGGAGGAAGAGAAGGGAAATACAAGCAAATTGCAACACAGACATTGACACAAGTAATACATGTACATACATGGTCCATATGGTGGAGTACAAAGCACAGCATTTTCCTTTATCTGTGGAAGAAGCACTTTGAGTGATAGCAATGAATGATGTGAACGGAGATATGAAACTGCAAGAAATTAAAGTCCTCCCTGAGAAAGAAACTGCCTGTGGGCAGCGTACTCAGAAAGAAGAGGAAATGGAAGTCTCCTGCAGCTCCTACTCTAAGCCTATGCTAGCACAAAAAGGAGCAGTAGCACTACCATCACCACCTCTAATTCTTCTGGGCCCATTTCTGAGAAAGAGTAGTTCTTAATATCTTTTATAAACCCTATCCTGTGGCACTCCAAAAATAGTCCCTAATCCAGTCCTTCAAAAGGGCCAAAGACCAAATATTTCTGGGCATGCTCAGCAAAATCATTCATACTCATGGAGCCTGGAAGTAAGGATGGCAGTTTCCATAGCTCCAGTTAGGGTGGCATGAGGCAGAAATTCTAGGACTTTGATTTTGGCATATAAAGTGTATTTAAAACCTTCTTTGCATATAGTCCTCACACTTTTAATTCATACAAGAATATTCAGCTGTAATAAACATGCATTATTACTCCATATCAAGTGCTCATTCTTTGCTAAGTAGCCTCTTTGAAAACAGAAACCATCCAATGTAACAGTGATGCTTTCAGACTGCGGAACAGCAAGACACCCTGTGACTGGTAAATTTGAGAGCCCTAGAGGACACAGCTAATGCAGGGTCCTTAGTATCTGCATTGTGATTTTTCCTTGCATCAGCTGAAGGGTCAAGAGAGGCATTACGAAAGCAAATTCAGTATCTTGAACAATCCTCGGAAGAAATCAAAAGACTACCTCAAATGTTAAACTTTAGACTTCAGTATTAATTGGAGACTTACAATTTTGCTGTTTCTGTACATTTCCTTTTTTTCCCCTCCCCCCTGGAGATAGTGTTACAAGATGGCTACTTACATTATTGAGAGAGTGTATGCACAAAAAATTGGTTGTCCTGTGAAAAATCCCTCTTCAATGCCCCTACATATTGCTATCTTAAGATCCTATATTTTTCTGCCACATTCCTCCTCCCCTCTGCCATCCCATATATGCACATACTCCCTACACCTGAAGGGAATGAACAGGAGATGTTACCTATTATAGGCTTGATATATAAGTCAAAATGGTTTCTTATAGCACACAGTACTTACGTGACAACTGTCTGGTGGAGAGTTCACCTTATATCCAAGTATTTGTTTCTATTCTTACACTACATTAAAATTTTTCAACAGATACCAGCAATTTTTCTCTGCATTAGGTCTCACTCCACGTTTCATAACTCACTCTCAATTCAATTTCTGATTTTCCTTGTTGTATTTTACAGCCTGTTTTGCTGATGTAGTGGATTTGTTGCCACCATTCTCTGTTTCAATTTCTGCACCAAGTTCTGCATTACCATTGTTACCGATGGTAGAGCTTACTAATGCCTCACTGGTTTTTCCATGTTGACTTGTAGTTGCAGGGTTACTTGATTCTTATTCTGTACTGCATTCCTCACCAGTGTCTAGATTATGATTTCATTCCATCATTAATTCCAAAACTGGTCTTGGACAACACGTGCTTCACCCTAGGTGTAAGAGTAAATTTCATTAAAGTTTTACTTCAAAAAATGTAGGAACTATTATTAAAGACAGAGCACCAGAGCAATAGCCCTGTTTGTTTTAAGCCTTGCACATTAATCTACAGTCAGATACAAAGAAAAATAAAATAAAGTTTTCCAAATTCTGGTCTTCCCTTTGGCAAGCACTACTCCTGCAAGTAGTAGTACCCCTGCTTCTCCCCATTTCTGTATCCATCAGCATTTCTTTACATTACTGAGCAAATAAACGTGCCTGGACAACTGTCCCATTTTGCTTTGTCAAAACCAGAATGGGCTGTGCGACAATCTGTGTGTCCAGAAGGAACAATTTTCCTAAAACTGCTTGGGCTTCTGTCCTCTCGGCTCACACTGTATGATCTGAAATCATTTTGGTTTGCCTCCTTTGGCCATCCAGTAAACTGGTGCTTATGCATCTGAAAGTTTGGAGAGAAAGCGAAGTGCGTATTATATACAAAGTTTATACACAGCTTTTCTGTTGGTTATTTTTAAGGCATAATATTTTGCATTAGTATCGCTAATGTTCTGATGCTCTTACAGCACTTCACTAACAGCAGGGATACTTTTCTAATAGTAATTAATGATATGTAGTTACTAGGTAGTTTATCATCTGCACTGTACAGACTGGTAAACTGCAACACAGAAAATGCAATGACTTTTTGAAGTCACACAGCAGATCCAACAGAGGAAAGAGGTCACAGAAGAGACTGGCTTTTTAGAGATCTTTCCCCCATCTCATTAGACCCTCAGTTTTTATTTCAAACTCCTATTTGTTTTTTTTGTGTTTGTGTGAGAACTGGTATTTAGAAAGTATTTCCTTTGTTTGAAATGTTTAACTATGTATGTATATATACCAAATGATCAAGGCATAAACACTCATATCCATCAGAAAGGGAAGTTTCAATTTTGCGAAACAACCTCATCTGTTGGAGATGCAGTTTTGCAGCTACAATTATGACAGCTATGGACACAACTGATGAGACGCATTTCAACTACCTCTTTTGCATGAACAATTATGTAGTTAAATACGTACCTTGCAGTGATTGCACCCACAAAATCAGAGGGTGAGTTCAGGCCTTTTTAAAAGATCTAGGCCTTGCAAAGTGCCAGATAATTGTACACCACATAGAAGAGAGGAGGGAGTTTATTTCCTGACAGTTTTTAAGAAAATAAGGCCATTTAAGTTAATTATCTGTGTTGGCTCATTTGAACACCTGTTGGGTTTAATTCACTAGCACCTGGTGCCAACTGCAGATAGAAGGAATGGAGGTTTACTAATTGACAGACTATGTTGTTTTTATTCTGTTTCCATTTCAACTTTTTTTTTCTGTTCAGTTTTTAGGAAGCAAATTTTAGCAGTATCTGAGACAAAAATGAAGAGATATCCAACTACTTATGAAAACACAATACAGTATTTTCTCCATGAGCACATCTAACGCAGTTTCAAGGCTGATGGGCACCTTTATTCTGTTAATCTCAGTGACACATACACCAATTGAAAAGTACGAAGAAGGACAGGTCGAAGTGATCATTTTCAAGAGCTGCTCAAAGCATTAGTCTGGAGTATTTTAGATTTTAGGGGAAAAAAATTCAGTTACCGTACTGGAGAAAAAAAAAGATTAGGTAGCACCAGTAAACTGACAGCAGGAAATAGAACGGTTAAATACTTGATTCATTATCAGACATTCAGAATCCAATGAGCATTCCACTGAAACTGTTAAAATGATGTAGAGGTAAACAGAAGAACCTTCAAATTAGGTATGATATGCACTAAATGGAAGAACATGATGTCTGTAAACAGTAAAAAATATTCTGATACCATGGGGAAAGTTGACAGTCAGAGAAAAGCCTTGATGCATACAGGAAGGTCCAATGTAGTGACAGCCAAGGCATAAAGGAGCAGCTGTCTTATCCTGATTTTTCAATACAGAAAAAAAAGCCATAGATAATGCTTATAATTTAGTTGAGAGAAGTCATGAATATAACCATCAATTAAAAATGGAGATTGATCAACAGAAATGGAAAATTTACACGTAACTAAAATGGAATAAACTTACCTGGACAATGATAAACCCAGAAATAATTACACTAATATAAACAAAAGGGAACTTGTGCATTAGAAAAATATCATGAAGTGCAACTGCCATTTATTTTATTGAGATACGACGGCAGAATGCATTACTTTGCTGGTAACAAAAATGTTGAGGTGGTTTCAAGGACCATATTTGTGCAGAGTGAAGGCATATGTGTATTGAATCCACTTGTGTAGTATATATTCTAGCCCTTATCATTCTTGTCAAATGCCTGCTTTACAGAATCACAGAAAGTGATCCTCTCGCAAGCCATCCAGCCCAAATGTCATCACTTCAGTCAAGGGAAGAAACAGCAATGCCATACTGTCACCCAGCACAAGCCTTTGCATCTAGGCAAGTTCGTACTGTATATTCAGTCTGGGTCTCCTGCATCTTCAGCAGGCAGTGTGACCACTAGGCTACCACACAAAAAGGTGGTATCTCTGCCAAGTTACTAAAAGACAGACATGATTTTTTTACTGCATTATACCAGAAAACTATTTTCTTTGGCTGTAACCTGTCTCTGAACTGCCCAGTGCTGCCAAAGGAGGGAGGTCTGGATGCACAAAAACATCCAACTCAGACAGATGAGAAAATTTACATTGGAAAGTGAGAGGCTGCTTTGTTAATGAGGGCTGTAAGCAGATCTCAGAATCATTACGCATCCTTAGGCATTTCAGTCCTTCATTAGATCTAAATTTTCAAGTCCTTACAGAACTTTTGAAACACGCTTAAATAATTTGCAGAACAGGAACACATATATATGCTTTCTGCTGAACAGGGGTTGTAAGTCAGGCACAAAAGAATTTGGGCTTTAGGCATTTCGTTTCCTTGTAAAAGCCAATCTGCCCCCAAAAGAAACAAGAAATCTCACATGCTGTACACATAAATTTTACATTTAGGGTCTTGCTTTTACTTTCCAGTCAAGCATACTAATGTACCTGTAAATTTAATCAGAAATCACAGCAATGACACAGAATTATAAACTGGAGTTCACCTTAATGTGTGCAAAAAGCTCTTCCAAGAAAAAATCAGTAGAGGAGAGAAAAGAAAAAAAAACACCTTCTGTTAAAACAGAGCTAAGAAAATACCAGACTCTCCTAGTGGGAAGTGAAGAAAATGAGGTAGATATTCTTAGAGCTAAAATACACCACAATCCATATAATATATAACATTAGGTAGGAAAAATTAAATAGAGCATACTTTTAAAATCTAGCTTAAAGTAATTAGAAATTACAGTATCAAACCAAAATATGTGTATCCATACAAATATTTATTGCAAAAGAAGATTTACCCTATATTTCATTAATAGTATATAAATAATACACTCCTGCAGATTATGCAAAACCCACACGTAGTGATAATAAAATCTTTGTGTTTCTTAGAAACTTAAAAATATTCAGCTATCCTGTCCTTTTTTTGCTCTCACTTTTTAGCAGATGTAAAAAGTTAAAACGTGTCTGGAAAAGTTTTAACTGGTATAAAGATCAGAATAACCAAAACTAGTAACAGAACTGCATTAATTAGTATTTCTGATAAATGATTAATCATCAACCCTTTGCATAGCCCCTGGCCAAAACTATAAATGGTCTGAAACTGACAACACATGAACCTCCAGAGGTATCCACTAACTTGAGCTGAGCTTGAGGTAATTTGTTTAGCTGCAAGTACATAGTAACTTTCAAATTAAAAATTTCATTGTTAAAGCACTGGTCTGGAATATGAAATCGCCACACCTATGTTTGAAATGCCAGGTTTAATCATGCAGAATGACTTGTGACTTCGTAAATCTTTGGTACAGATGGTAGGGATTTCCTGGTGGGAGACTGTGGTGCCAAACGCATTTACCCCTATGCAGAAGCTCATGTGTCACATGGTACCAAGGGGTTAATTTTTTTACACTCGGAATTCTCTACATGATAATGCACTTTCATGTTCCCCATCTGGCTATTGTAAAATCACAAAGGCTGTGAAGGCACAAGCATGAAATAGAAACTGGTGTCCTGATTTTCAATCGTACTGAGTATCTGCAACTCCCACTGAAGTAAGATGGGAGCCACAGGTGCTCAGTGGTTCTGAAAACCAGGCCTTCTTGGGACATCTTAATGAGCATTTGTTAAAGAATTCTGTATAGTGTCAGCATGCCCCTGTTTTTTCTCTAAGATTTTACTAGTGATGGAAAAACATCAAACTGCCACTTCATACATTGCAATATGTAATAGATAGGAAAACCATAAGCAGCACAAGAGAATGAAAATAAGACAACTGGAGGCTTCAAGTGAAACATGGAGATGGAAGGTAGAAGGTACAGACTCTTCTAGACAGTCTGCCTTCTTAAGCTAGACAATTTTTTGCCAGAAGTATATTTTTATAGGAGTTTAAAAATATTTGGACAAATCAGTGGAAAAAAGCCACCACTCTCTTTTGGTTCAGGAAACCCTGAGCAACAGATGACTGGAGGCTGGTATAATATTCCACTACTGAATACCCTTCCTGTTCTTATCTTCTAAACATCTAACAAAAATTATGTGTAATAAATAAATAGGGACTGTCATTAATGAACAGAGATGGGGATGTGTTTAGTAGTGAAAAAGCTAAACAGATCCATCAGCAGTCAAGAAAACAGGCATATTAGTTGAAACCATTTTTCAAGAAATTCAGGAGAACTGCACCAGGACACTGGGCACCACAAATACGCAGTACAGCCCATGGAGCAAGGTCAACCAAGTACCATCTGAAAGTAGAGCAGCTGCACACTGTGTTCACACACAACAGCTTTGAATCATCTAATGCTGGAGCTACTGGTCACAGGTAGATGGCTGCCAAAGTCTCCCTTAGACCTGGAGACAGAGCAATCCAAGCCTTGAAACAGCACTGAAAGTCAGCTGATGCTAGCACAGATGTATTTAAGAGACCAAAATGCCTCTTTGCAGTTCTACTGTAATAGAAAATGCTGACTGGTCACATATAGGAAAGATTGAAGCACAAAGGCAAGATCACTGTCTAAGCACTGTCTCATCCAGAAAGCTTTCCCTTAAGGAAGCATCTAAAAACTGCTAGGTGTAGATCAGCTGGAGGAACAAATGGATACAGTGTATTTCCAGATACACTGGAAGTGTACATCCTTTCTGGTGGTATTTATTTCTGACTGAACAGTGTGTGCAGAAGCTGTCCATAAGAACAGATTATGGAGCAAGCTTCCTGGCATGAGGGAATTTTGTCACCAGTTTGCCATGGCCAACTCTCAGCATTTAGAAAGATTCAAATGTGATGAAAAAATAGAAAATATAGTTCTATATTGAAAAGTCATAAAATCACATGGATGGTGATTCAGTTCCATGAAGCAAGGACAGTGTGGTTCTCATAGTACTGCAGGGCAGAACCAGATGAACATGGTCTCATTTTTCAGGCCATTGTAGAGCTACACATTTGCTTGTGGCTATTCTCCTACATACAAGTATACGCTCAAACTCTGGAAAAAAAGCTTCTTGTTCAGCTTTACGCAATTGGCAGGAAGGAAGAAAGATCTACACTAGCGCAGAAAGACTCTTTCGTAGATGAAGTTGTGAGTCAAAACCAGTGGTCCCTTTTGAATTGAGTAAACTATTTGGCCTCATCAAAATGTTGCATCAGTAGAAACAGGGTAATAAAAAAATCAAAGAAATCAGAAATGTCAGAAAAATTTTGAGACGCATCCGTAAGTTCACATGTTGAGAGTACATAGGTTCATGTAAATATACCTTGGCTGCACTCTTATCCTGTATCTATTTCTTGCAATTTTGAGTAAAATATGTGAATAAAAGCTGTATCTGCATGACTGCAAATTCAATTTACTCTTTTTGTATCATAGAATCATAGAACAGTTAGGGTTGGAAAGGACCTTAAGATCATCTAGTCCCAACCCCCCTGCCATGGGCAGGGACACCTCCCACTAAATCATCTGCTTCCTTTATGCCAGTTGCATTCTTAATGATGTGGTAACAATAAAAGAAAGTAATATACATGCAACTAAAAAAATGCATTCCTAAAAATGGTGTTTCTATCAAACCCAGTCTTTAAATTTGCTTTGTATTTGGTTTCTGCGACTAATAGTGTTTACCAACAGAAGTATTAACCAGAAACATCAACTGTGAATGTTTCTTAGAGAATATACTTTGAAAGTAAATATTGATCTGTGTTCTACTAATCACATAATAAGTGAAAAACCCTATTATGTGATCTGTGTTTTCAATCAAAATCAACCAAGTCAGATTAAATTTCTAATAGATTTTACATCATACTATTTATGCACAACTGGCATGCAAAAATAACAAAGCAAGTACTTTTGAGAAATTCACACACTTATTTGTGGCCATTTAAAACAAAGAAAGAAGCTAACTTCATCAAATAAATTATTTGCGTCAAATTATGGGTTTAGTTCTACTCCCAAAACACAGAAGTAGTTACTGAAAATGTAATTGTCACATCCTAGTGAAGGATGTCTGTCACTTTATATCAAAGTAAAATACCTTGGAGTTTCATTCACATGGCTTTAATTTTTAATTTAAAGGTAAAACAAAAAATTAATATTTTAGTGTTTTTTTCCCAAAAATTTTAATTTCAAAATGTCTTAAACAAAAATTGTTGGTTCCTTTCATCCTCCAATTCTCCTTCCCAATATCCCTCAGGACTTAAATCCACATGGAGCTCAATTTAAAGAACAGAAAATGGGAAAAATGCATTCATTTCAGGAGATGATACACTAAGTGTTGGCTGGTGACAGTGCTCATTATTCTGTTACGCACAGGTAGGACTAAATTTTCTCCAGACTAAGGCAGTCACAAACAACAGATAACTTCAGCTGAAGAAATCAAGTGAAGCAGGTGAAACTTTTCGCACGAAACCTTGAAAATCTATTCAGACATTTTCTGTGCCTTTAGAAAAGAGCAATAATTACCACATTTTCTCAATAGGTTTCTTACTGCTGCAACACAGGAAGTAATCTATTAGGCATCCTAGACTTCTTTAGTTGCACAAAGATTTTTGAGAACTATTGCAGGGGCCAGAGTCCCTGAGTGCACGTGGAAGAATGAATGAGAAATCCAGTAGCATAGATTGCACAGGAGAAAGAAGCCCCTGACCCTTTACTATCAAAGAACAGCAAATGGGCTGAACTCCAGGAGAGTAACAACTAGGAGGACATTTGCTACTCTTTCAATGTGCTGACATATTTTTGTATTTTAATGGATTTTCTTTTTGTTGATCACTATTGTGTGTACTTCTATTGGTATTAAAATAGAAATGAAATGGAAAGGGTGAAGTACACCTCAGTTTAAATTACTTATAAAAATCCATCACGCTGACGCTGCCCCATTATGCAGAGGCAGCTCTGTGCATTAACATTCATGGAAAAAGAGTTTGTGAGTCACCTCAGGGCTTATGCTCCCCATATAGGTGGAGACTGAGCCTATCGAGGCAATGATACCCTTGGTACCAAGATGGAGCATGCCATCTGCACTGCAAAAAGAGCTCCGGCAGCTAGCAAATTACTAGGGAGGCATTAGCTGTAGCCTAGAAGGGTCAAAGTTGCGATGGTAGCAGTAACAGCTGCAACAGTATCTTTAAGCCCATTAGAGGAGCACCAGGAGCACAAGCTATTATTCAGGGTGGGAAGAAAAGTAATTTGCAAAAACAGAATTAAAATCAGAAGATGATCTTATGGGTTTTGTATTACTGTTTTCAAATTAAGCAATAAAAAGGAGTGTGAATTGTATTCTATTAATTCAGTACAGTATTCTCATTCTTGTGCAGTCAACACAACAAGGGGTGAATTAATGTTTCTGAGTTCTGACACTGTTGTGATTACAAAATGCTAATTTTAAGAAATATTTATACTGCTAATTAAGGAAGAAGGTCAGAAGTTCTAAGCTTTGGCTGCAATCAATACAGTTCACTGCTCTGAATTTTAGAAGTTCTGAGCTGTGAGTTGTGCTGATTGCAGGCACCACTCTGGATTCTTACTAGCCAGTCAAACCATCCAATTTCTACCTGCCATTTTTTAATATATTCTATTGTATTACATTGTACAAATCCTACTACCATGATACAAACATCAATATCATGAAGTACAGCAACAAAACTCATTCTGTACCAGCATAAAAAGTACATATGGATTTCAGAAATAATAAAAAAAATAAATGCAATAAAGCTATGAATACTTCATCATGCAAGAGAAGAAAAGTGAGCGAGTTGTATGGAAAAGAAACTGAAAAAAAACAAAACAAAATAGAAAGAAAAACAAAACAAAGAAAATCCAAAAGAGAGGAGGTTATGCAACTGTGTGCCTATGTCTGCATGCTTATCTACAAAGCCTTAAGTTATAAAAACTCAGCTGAGCTGTATGCAACAAAAAAAGAACAATCACAGGACAGAAATAATAACAACAAATGCAACAGCAAGTAGTGGTGCCCTGAAACACTTCCATTTAAAGCATCAGCTGGGGGCAACTGAGAGAAGATGATGACTGAAAGTATTTTTCATGGACAAAACACATACAAATACAGTACGAAAGAAGAAGAGTCCGTGCATACAATGAAGCATTTTAGTTGCATCATATGAACAGTAATTTCTACACTTTACTACAATTTATTTTTAATTACTGGGTTATCTTTTTGTATGCTTTAGCTATTATATGCAGGATAAGATTTTTCAGAGAGGAATTATTATTTTGTAGCTAAAACAAATGCTATACATGATGAAAGATTTCAATAAAAATATGCAAATACTCTTACAAGTGTAGAATTTCTTCCTCTACCCACAGCTGACTAATAAACTTTCAAAGGACACAGATAGATAACTTGTACAGGGAGACCTGACAGCCCTCAAGCATCTCAGTTACAAAATCACCACAGGTAGAGGTGGAAAGGAAAAGTCCCTATCCTGATTGCATGGTTTGTGCAACCCATTTGAGGATTTGACCAATAATCTGTAAACCAATTATTCAGTTCTCAGCTACAGATCCAGCCAACAACTGAAAGAGGCCTAAACTTTCAGTTCAGTTTTATAGTGCTTCAACAGCCATATTCTGTCATATTCTGTTATTTCAGGATTATAAAGAGGTTCATAAATACTCAAATTTTAATACTGAACTGTATCTTTTACTTTATTTTGCATAGAAATTTGTCATGTTTACATACAAGCAACTATAAGAGTTCAGTCTTTTGTGAAGATTTAACACACATTTTTTATTTCAGTGCAAAATTGTAAGTACTTGTATTATAAATGGGTCTGTACATTTTATATTACTTTTACAAGCTACTTACAGCATGTACATAATGACACCTGTGCTCCAAATGTCACTCTGTTGGCTGTAGTCATAGGCACTGATAACTTCAGGGGCTGCCATCCAAGCAGAAAAAATAGTATTAATAATAGACAAAAAAAACTTTTAAATGCTTAAACACAAAGCATGAAGAATGTGCTGACGTGGTATAATTTATTCCCATATGTAAAGAGGAGCCAACAGCAGATGTTTAAATGAATAATGTACAGACCTTAACAATTCATGCTGAAGTGTCCTCACTTTTCTCGTTTAGCTGTTAAGGGGGTGGTAACATTGTGACATTAGCTGTATAATTAAACCTTGCATTCTTTTTCTCCACAATAAGTTATTAAAGCTGTATTCATAACACACTGACTTAAAATACTGCGAGACACCATACAGACTTTTCTTTTTCTTCCAGATGTATGTGTAGTACATAAGAACGCAAGGGTTTTGCAAAACACAAGAGCCTCTCTTTGCACATATTAGCTTGAATACATCATACGATGAACAAAATCAATGCCAAAATGTTCTAAAAGTTTTAAACCGCATTTATTTATATCCTAGATTAAAAATTCATAAATTATAATCTATTCACTAATCACATTATATTATTTCAGTCACCTATCAGAAAGATGCTGTTTTGGGGCCATTTTAGCAATATTTTATGTACATCATGAGAGATGTGGTTGTGAGCACACAGCAAGATCTATGGTTTTCACTTTCAGAATCAATGGAGGTGACTTACTTAGGCCTTATAAGGCACAGAAGATAAAAAGCTTCATACAATAGGAGATTGACACAGACTATTTTTTTGGGGGTTGTTACACTGAAACAAAAAACTTGTTTAACTCTCATCTCAGGTTTTTATGTTTTAGGGAGGTACCAATCTTCTGATATCTAATTATCATTTTAAGGAATGTAGAATAGTTAACCTGATGGTTTGATAATACTGCAGCTGGTAAAACAAGAGTTTAAAGGAGATTCTTACCATTAATATTGGCAAACAGGCCAAAACCTACGGTATAATCTCATTTTTTAATGATTATTTTATGAACATTTTAAACCAGCAGTAATTCAACCTATTAACATCCTGGGGAAACTTACACACACAACTTTATGTCCCATATGCATTTCCTACACAAAATAGAATGACTGAATCAGGAAATTGCTATTGCTTTTATAATTTTGTTTTTTTATTGCAATTGTGAATTTCTGCAAGCCTCACACACAAAAAGGGAGCATACGAACAGTGGAAACAAGAAAAAAGGAAAACATAAGCATTAAGGGGCAGAATCAGAAAAGAAAAATGAGGAGCAACTAGCAAGGGATGTAACTAAATATGAAACAATCTATACGCATGAGAGTAGTAGGAAGACAATGAATAAAGAGGCTGGTATTGTATTCAACCAAGAACTCAATTGATAGATGATGCTCAGAAGCAAATGTATTTAATGTCGTCTTACATCAGCCTCATCCAAAATGTCAACTGCAAGCAATGGATAGCGCAATCAATACCAATGACAAAGGGGTAAGACCTCAGTTTTTTACAGAGAAGCAAAAGGTTAGCAAGTACTTAGGCTGGAAATTTTAAAATTGGCTCTAATGGATGAAATTCATTCCAGAGTACTTTAAAAACTGACAAGACTTTTCAGAGCTATTAGCGGTTCAAGAACTGTTAGTGCAAGGCAGGTAAAATACCTGAAAACTGAAAAAGATAATCACAAGATCTATCCATGAGAGAGTGGAAAAGCTGGCATCAAAGAATTACAGATGCGCTTCATTAATCTTAATTTCCAGGAAAATACCAGAAATAATAAGCACCTAGAAGGAAACAAAGTGGTAAGTAACAGACATTATGCACCTGTCACGAACAAATCCCCATGTGGCACAGGTTGACAGGCTTTGGGACTGGAGAAGGAACACTAAATATCATGCATCTCTGTTTGAGTAAGACTTCTGATACTGTCTCATGTAACTTTTTTTTTTACAATACTGTCTACGTTAAAAACCAGAGGAATAATGCACACATTTATAAAAAATGCTTCTCGGAAACTCTGTAACTTGTTCATTGTTGAAGTGAGAGACTGCACAGTGTAGGCAGAATTAGTGTAAAACTGCCACTCTGGCACAAAATCTCTTTGTGCACACCTGCCCTTCTTGAGGAGGCCAAGGCCAACATTCCTCCCCTTCTCAGGAGTCACCCGTATTGTATACACAAGCCTAAGATCTGCAGTACATACATACAAAACAATCCTTCTACTCAGCCCAGCACTGGTGAGGCTTCAACTAGATAATGTGCTGAGTTTTGGATACTACTTTTGACATAAAAGGTACCAAATGGAGCATGGCAAATCAATCACAGAGATCAGAAATGCTGGACAGGACTGAGAAAATTCATCCTGTTTAGTCTAAAGAACAAGATACCAAGGAAGTAGTGTGATATCAGATTGCTGAAAATAGGAAGGTGGCTACCTGTTCTTCATATCCATGGTGGATAGGGCGAGGAGTAATAGTCTGAAAATATGAAGCGGAGTTCCACCCTTTTCCTTAGCCCCATGCACAGGCACACATCGCCTTCCTTACATCAGTTCTAGCAATTATGTGGCTGCGGGTGAGTTCACTTTTTTCATTATAAATTTTTGGTTGTTAGAACATAGCCTGTAGGTATAAGTTAAAGCTGATTGTCAAACTGAAGCTCCAGGGCAGAAAGGAGGAAAAATTTCTAGGCAGATAATAAAGCACCAGAATAGTGTGCTTGGGAAGATTGTGGAGTCCCCATTATTGAAGATCTTTAAGCACACTTTACACAGATATTCATCAGAAATGACTTAAGTATAGCTGCCTGTTTCTTTGGACAGAGAAATAAATCAAATGACTTGAGATCCCTTCCAGTAATGAGACTCTATGTTTCTGTCATGATTAGTAAATCGGAAAGTAGTTTTATCCCATGCAACCCCCTCACTCAAAGAAGCATTTAATACTATAAGTATTTCATCAACCAAATGTCAGAAGGTTTAATCATTTTCCTCCAAAAAGGACTTTGGCTTCCGTTTATTATAAGCAAGTTGTGAAATGCATAATTAGCATATACCATTGAGGAAAACAACTTTACAGAACTAAAAAATCTATGTTATATTGGATAATGAAGTATACTATAACATGCAACGTTAAGTCAGAAAGAGGTACAGATCTGTATATTGTGGAGTGCAAAGCATATATTTGTTGTGAAATAGGCAAAGAAAAAACTCTGAAAAGCATGTCCTTTGGACAGGCTACATCATAATTACCTGCTTTCATGGGCTTTTTCAACTTCTATTTCAATGTCAAATAATAATCAGTGTCATACACTGGGACAGACACATTGTTTGGGTCTAAACATTCCAAGAAAAAAAAAGTGGTTTAGAATTCAATCCCATTGTTTAGCTGGAGATTTCTGGCAGTTTCTGCAGTAGGTCAGAAGTTACAGATCAGCTTTACTAACCAGAGGGAGGTATTCAGGCAGCATTGTTTGCTTCAAAAATGCCCAGCGACAGAGAAAAATCTGTCCTTGTAACAACAGAATACGTTCCTTGTACTGAAGTTCATTTACGAATAGTACAAGGTAGACTGAGGCAGTTTGAAGAGAACATCATGTAGAATGGAAATGCAAAGTGAGTGCTGTCTGCATGGAGCGCATGATAAAGATTATGAGAAAATTTGAAGAAATTAGTTCTGAGTATTATCTGAGAGATTGTAATGAGTACCTGATGGGCTAGGGGAGCAAAGAAACGGCACAGAAGTGCCTGACAATAAACAGTACAGCATCATCAAATAATACCATCAGACATGAACTGGCACTCCTCTACAGCAACATCAAAGATCTAATCTACCTTCCTTTGTTGCGGCAGACATGGAGTTAACTTCATGAAGCCTGTAAGTATTTATTATAAAGTGATTCCTTGCATAACACAGTATGCCATTGCTTGCACTCAGAAGTACAATCAGCTGGAATAACTGTCCTCACTGTAAGGACCTGCTTGCTTGTCTCCTTTAGGAACTGGATAGTGAGCGGAATGTGACCAATCCCTCAGTTAGCTGACCCAAACAGTGATTCGCAGCAGTCCTCAGCTGGTGTGCAGTTGTACCTCTTTTCCCAGGAGTGGTGGAAAAGTATGGAGTTCTTCCATCTTTTATGCAGAGGGAAATTTGAAAGTAATTACTTACCTTGCATTAAAACCACCTCTTTGAACCTCTGATACCTCTGGCCACCAATGGAACATTTGCAAAACCCACGCATGCTTGATTTCAGATTCTTTGGTCAGTAATGTCTCCTATCAACTTTGTCTAGGCCTTAAGTATCCATGAACATTCCAAGGTGGTCCTAAAGGATGGCACAAGCTTAAGTACTATTCAAGATCTGAAGAAATGAAGGATTCTAACGGCTTTGAACTTCCAGAATAGAGAGAGAAAGAACGAACATGTGTAGACAAACATACTCCAGAGCTGATTTAAAATAAATCACAGCTTGTTTTCTTCAGAGCCCCATTTATCTCCACTCCAGTTCACTGAACAAGGAGATAAAGACAATAAAGCCCATGAGTATTAAAAGCAACCTTACAAAAAAGCGCTACTTGTCACCTGTCTCTGAAAAGGGGATATAAAGAGCCTATGCAGCTGTTCTGCTTATCTACCAGAAATATATACCTCAAAAGGCTTATGAAGTCTGACTGAAAAACAGCACAAGGAAATACCATTATTTCCAAGAGATCTTAGGTAATCCCTAATGTTGTTTGACAGAGGCAGCATCCAAATTCAAATGGTGATTCCATACACTTTCAACAAAAGCTACAAATAGCTCAAGAAGTGACATTTTTCTGTAGGACAAAGTCTGAGCTTGCAAAGCATGTACCTTAGCTTCCTTTCCTCAGAGTAGAACTCAGAAAAGGAAAATGAACTGTAACTGAAATTCAGAATGCACAGATTTGAAGTGAAACCTGCATATTGCTCGATCTGTAGCCAACAGTGTAAAAGACAACTCTGCCAAATGAGCCCAGACTCATTTCAAGAAACTGGGGACAGGAAGAAAGACTACACAGCTATTGACCCGGTCAAGGATGATTCTATCTTTCCCTTCAGAAAAACCTTAGAAACTCAGAAGACATGCATTTCATGGCTGCAGGTAGAGCCTGGAGGTACAAAGCCCATGTGAAACCTGGCTACCATCAGCAGAAGAAGAGTCGAGGGAGCTGACCCTTGCAGATCTCGCAGCCAGCCTGTGCAATTTAAAAATAAGTGTTGACATATAAGATGAATAAAGACAATAACGGCTTCTAGATCCTACTAGCCAAAGAAACCTGTGGAACAGAGTACACTGGACAAGCATCTGAAGAAATCAAATAAATTCACTGAGGTTTCTTTCATATGTATAACAGGTAGTAAGCATATTCAAAACACCAGAAAGTACGAAGATTTTGCCAACTGCTTGCCCTGATACTTATTGATACTTGCTGCGACCTGATCCCTCAGGATCATTAGAAGGCCTGATCTTCAACATAGAATCATAGAATCATAGAATAGTAAGGGTTGGAAAGGACCTCAAGATCATCGAGTTCCAAACCCCCTGCCATGGGCAGGGACACCTCCCACTAAACCATGCCATCCAAGGCTCTGGCCAACATAGCCTTGAACACCGCCAGGGATGAAGCATCCACAACCTCCCTGGGCAACCCATTCCAGGGCCTCACCACCCTCACAGTAAAGAATTTCTTCCTCACATCCAATCTAAACTTCCCCTGTTTAAGTTTAAACCCATTACCCCTTGTCCTCTCACCACAGTCCTTAATGAAGAGTCCCTCCCCAGCATCCCTATAGGCCCCCTTCAGGTATTGGAAGGCTGCTAGGAGGTCTCCACTCAGCCTTCTCTTCTCCAGCATGAACAGCCCCAATTTTCTCAGCCTATCTTCATACGAGAGGTGCTCCGGTCCCCTGATCATCCTCGTGGCCCTCCTCCGCACTTGTTCTAACAGTTCCGTGTCCTTTTTATGTTGAGGACACCAGAACTGCACACAATACTCCAAGTGAGGTCTCACGAGAGCACAGTAAAGGGGCAGGATCACCTCCCTCAACCTGCTGGTCACACTCCTTTTGATGCAGCCCAGAATACGGTTGGCCTTCTGGGCTGCAAGCGCACACTGCAGCCAGCTCATGTTCATTTTTTCATCAACCCACACCCCCAAGTCCTTCTCTGCAGGGCTGCTGTCAATCTCCTCCCCGCCCAACTTGTAGCTGTGCCTGGCATTGCTCCAACCCAGGTGTAGGACTTTGCACTTAGCATGGTAAAACTTCATCAGGTTGGCATCAGCCCACCTCACAAGCATGTCAAGGTCCCTCTGGATGGCATTCTTCCTCTCCAATGTATCAACTGAACCACACAGCTTGGTGTCATCGGCAAACTTGCTGAGGGCACACTCAATCCCACTGTCCATGTCACCCACAAAGATGTTGAACAAGACCGGTCCCAACACCGATCCCTGAGGGACACCACTTGTTACTGGTCTCCAGCTGGACATTGAGCCGCTGAGCACTACTCTTTGCGTGTGGCCATCCAGCCAGTTTTTTATCCACCGAGTGGTCCACCTATCAAATTGATATAATGCAAAATGCATATGAAATGTAAATTCTTATAATGAAGGACAATTTATTCCAGAGCAGCTGCATAAAATCTGATGAGCCCCACTAAAAGGTTGTTATCAGTCATAGCTGTGCCTTTATCTGAAGTAGATGCTTTGGGTCTCAGAGATAATTGTATGGGATTAGAATTACAAGCGGTTTAAGACATTATGACAATTCCTGTGAGAAAAAAAAAACAAACAGCAAGGGGCTTAAAGAGTCTATGACTCTTTATGATCTGCAAGGAATCTAGTGAGTTGTAGCTCTTAAAAGCACCAAAGCCCTGAACTTACCCATGTGTACAGGAATCCCACAGATTGACTGAAGCATGCTGTCACCACTGCCAGTTTTATGTACTCCTAAACTGGTCAGCCACCTAGTAGAAAAAAATAGTGCTAAAAGTAGCAATAAAGATGGACTTTATAGTGCTTTTGTTGAGTGCAAAACTTGCTGTTTGGGATCAAATGTTTAAGTCTGAGAAAATAGTGAAAATGAGACTTTCATATAATGATCTTCAGTTTCTTCCTCCCATATTATTCCATAAATTTGTGCCAAACACCACCATTTGCCCTGTAATTACTTTGCTGCGCAATTTGCTACACTACTTAAGTGTTTTTTTAATATATTTTGCCTTGACATTCTAGTTCACATTAAACTAAGTATCCTCTAAGGACACAAGGCAAACCTCTGATCACCACTTTGCATTTTCTGTGAATAAAGCAGATTGGAAGGCCCAAGTACAGCAGATAGGAGATGCTACTTTGCTATGGGCAAGAGGGAACAGAGAAGTGAAAAGCTCAAGATAAATAAAACCAAGTTGATGATAAATCAGAGTGCTGCTTGCTAAGAACCTGAACGAAAAGCTGAACTGTCACATGAACATGGAAAACTCCTCAGTTGATGGTTATAGCATGCTTTTGGTGGATCCATTCCTCCTCATAGCTTTTGGGACATGTAGCAGCAGGAAAGACAAATGTCTGGAAATGCACCTCTGTCATCTCCACCAGAAAAAGATGATGTCTCAAACCCAACTAAGCAGTGGACCTTCCCCATTTGCCTTCAAGGCAGCATTTCAGAGCCAGCCACTTAGTGCATCAGCAGCTTTGGCCCACTAAAATTTGCATCTCATATTATATTGCATAAATGCATTTGTGCTTCTCCATTAGGCTGATATTTATTGCAGTGTCTTTCCAGCTATCTTTAAGAAGAAGAGGATGCAAACTGAAAATTTTACTCCCTTGAGGCAGCTTTTTACTTATTGTTCTGTTGGTCTGAACCAGACATCAGAGTTCACCACCAGCTCCAACATTTAATGGAAGGTGATGGCTAGAAAAGCTTAAAACCAGAGTGTCACTTTTGATTTGGTTTAAGATGAACCAAATTAATTTTATTCAAAAGGAAGTGAAGTGAGCAAATTAAGAATGAGACAGAGAATTTACCCACATTTAGAAATCTTGTCCAGTTATAATCCTGAAACCTGGAATTCACTTAAACAGATGTTGTTGTGTCCACTTTCTCCCAATCTTCAAAAAAATCTTTATAGTAGGATTGTGGTTTGATATTGGAGTGTATGTGTGATTTTATTTTGTTGGGGAGGGTAAAACAAACAAACAAACCAACCAACCAAACCAAGCCAAACCAAACAACTTGGCTTCTCCTTTTTGTTTTACTAGTATCTACAGGTGAAAACTACTTCCCCAAGTTTACATTGGTTAACACATTACAAAAGCATAAGATGATTACATTTTGCCTCCTTGCCACTTCAAGCAGCAAGTGTTTGAGTTAGCAGTGAAATAAAAATGAAATAAACATACACAAATTATGGTTGTCTCTAAAGGTTACCTTCAAGGAGACAAAGCTAGAAGTCTGTGTCTTTCAAATAATTGTCATGCCATAAGGAACATAATATCACAGTCCTGAAAGTAAGAAGCAAAGAAGCATTCACTTAAAATTTTAGAGTCATGGTGTACACCATGATGAAATAAATTGGTCACAAATTTAGCATTTCAGCATTCCAAGATACTACAATACAGCCTCCGTACTTTTTTTGTTAACAGGGAAAGGCGGGAGGGTACTCTCTAGTACCCCCCTGCAGGTATTTTGGATGTCCCAGAATAGGTTGTAATCACCTAAACTTACTTCCTTCTTCCCTTTCCTTTCCAGTGTGACGAAACCATAAGTAAGTCTGATATTCAGAAAGAGAAAACAAATAAAACATCACCCACAGCATCTTCCACTCAGGCATAATGCTACATATATCCACAAACAGCAAACTGGAAACCTGGTTCTTTGCTTTCTGAGGGTCAACTTTCCTTATTAAAAAAAAATTCCTTAAACTCTGTCTTGTTTTCTGCAAAAGCTGGTAACATTTAGGACCCATCTCTTGGGCTTTTATTTAAGCCCCCATGTGAGAAAACATTTTAGAGGGTGTAAAGAAATGCTGGTTTTATTATTTTTAAATAGATAAGGTTTTATCCTGATGGTAAGACCTTATTCAGGTGTAATATTTATGTGAAGAAGCCAATTTCTTCCGTATACTTTAATACTTTTTATCTCAAAGTCTGAGAGGACAAACATATCTGATGCTGTCCGTATCTCTGAGTTTGGGAAGGAATATCATGATGCCTAGAGGTGGCTTGAAACTGAAGGTGTATATACTTATAAACAAAATTCCATCCAAACCCCATGCCAGTATGCACCTGTGCCACATACTAGTGTATCATATGGAAGAATCTCTGTTCTTTCACAGATATTCAGATATATCACACTCCCTGCATGTCCTGCCTAAAACCAGAACATCACAAAGATTCAGGAAGACTTTCTCACAGCCAAAACAGGAGTGTATGAATCTTAGCCTCATGTTTAACATCAGCTGTCTCAAGCCTGAAAGGTCTGAAGCAGATAAATGTTTTTCTTAGCTGTTTATCTATTTCATGATGGGTGATGGACCTCCCATTTCCTTTTATTGCCCCTAGCCATACCAGCTTTAGGGTTTGCTTTCTTGCTTTCTGCTTCTTCTATTAAAGTTATTCAAGAGTTATTCTCTTCTAAAATAAAAATAACAAGAAAAATGGGGAAAGATCTGTACTCATTCACAGAACAGAGGCCAGGAAAAATGCTCACACCTTGAAGGAGAGATGATGGAGTGTGATAGTTGCTATTCCAAATGGATACATAAAAAAAGGCCATGAAACAAGAATAGCTGGCCATGGTGGTTTATATTGGTGGAAGTGGTGAACTACAAGAACCTGTTGACAGACCAGATTTATATCAATGTCTTTTCTAGCTCTAGCATTTGCAGGAAGAAGAGTACAAACTGAAGGATAGAGTGAAATACAAATTTTTGCTTTAAAACAAGTTTAATATTATATAAAGATATGTAAGTTTTAAGAAGCATAGCAGGCAGAGATCTGCACCCTGTATTTCTCCTGCCACAATACTGAGCTGTCCACACTTCAGTGTTTGAAACACTTCTCAAGATGGAGTTTTCTACTGAAGATAGTACATTTATGATCCAGTAATTCAGTTTTGCAAGGCTGCTTTAGTAGATGCCTACATTTTCACAATAGCTACTACTAAACCAGCAAATCAGCAATGGATAATTAACATATAATTTATTAAAGATCAAAGACTTTTTCAATAAAAAGAAGATGCAAGTATGTGGCACATTGCATTTAGGTTGTGAATATTTATTAATATCAAAAGAATGTTATAATACATCTGGATTTCAATCAAGGCACAGTCAAGATAGCCTTTTTTTTTTTTTCTCTGAATTTCTAACAGATTTACATTAAATTGACAATATTCCTAATTCAAAACTTAATTACATCTCACAGCGCCTGCTGGCTTCCTGCAACTAGCAGCTTGGGGCTATGCTAATGTAGGTCTGGATGAACAAGGTGTGGTTACTTAAAGGAATTTTTCTTTTATTTTTTTAAATTGACCTAGAATTACACTTATCATAAAAAAAAAATGCAGCGGCACTCAGCTTCCAAAATAATTCCTTTTCTCTAATAACACCGTTTAGTAGCTCATTTCAAAAGCTGGTAATAGGTATCAAAGTCAGGTCTTTCAGTAAAACCTAGATATTAAAACCAGTTCTTGAAGCAGAACTGCTACAATTGTCATCTTACCTTTATGTTTAATTTCATTTCATTTGCTTTATCGATGTCACTGCTTTTAACTAAACTGCTTTCCAGTTTTAGATCTCTGTGAGCAATATCTGCCAAGAGCAAGTAAGAAAGAAAATGTTACCAGCTGCAGTGAAGATATTCTGACAGAAATGCTTTAAACTCTTACACCTGAATAATTTCTTTGAGCGGTTTCAGTGCATTTTACTCTGAACTACCGGAAGTCTGTAAAAGCATCTTTCCCATTTCATCCAGGGAGTCATATAAGTTTTTTCAGATTTTCAAATCTCATTCCTCCCCACAATCCTGAAATAAAGGAAAAAGTTCATCGTGATTTAGTCTTTAAAGTCACTAGATAATCTGATATTATCTAACAAAAAGTAGGGTTTATCTTGTATAATTATCAAATGTGCACATATTTTCATACTTGCAGTAAATTTTCATGTCGAAAACTAGTAGAAGTTTTTGCCCTTTCAATGAGTACACAGAAGAAACAAGGCTCTAAAAAAGCCATCATTCCATCACCCCATATATCTCTGCGAAAAATAAAAAAGGTAAATGAAGGATTCCTAGAACTAGTAAGCTGTAACAGAGAGAGCAAACACTTCTTGTAAAAAACTACCAAATTATTCACAATTCTGCTCCATCTACCAATTCTAAATTTTTGGCTGGACAGGCTAACTGCTGTGGACTGTGCAGAACTGTAATGCTTCTGTGTGATGGATGAAAATGCTGGTGTTTATTGAATCTAAGCACTGCTAAGAAGTACCAGAAACAATCAATTTCCACTTTTTTACCTCATATAATAGACTATACACTTAACTAAATGAAGTTAATGTTATCATGCAAAGCAGTTGCAACTTAGGAAATAATATGTTTTTGTCATAGCTGGTACAGAAAGAGAAATTAAAGTATAATGGTAGCAGTTACTGCATCTGTAAGAAAAATTTCTAAAAAAGCACTCGTGTAGTATATAAACTTTACATTTTCTTAACTGGACTGTTTTTATCCCATGAAATAAACAACAGGTAAGGAAAGCATTCAGTAACTGTCGTTAAATGTATGAACACTCAAAATCAATGGACATATGGGAGAGACATGTACTGTCGCTGAATCAGACCCTGAAAAATGATGTGCCTTGTCTCAATTTCTGAATAATGTCCTTTACTACCAAGAGATTTTTCCTATTCTCCATCCTCACACAACTCCATTACAAGATACATCTGCTAATATTAATAAAGAGAATGCAATGATTTAGTTATTTCTGATTTTACTTTCTTTTAACATAATACTAATAATATATATAATTAATTTCCCTTGTTAGAAATGCTATGGATACACAAGAGGACCACTTTCCTTATAAAGCACTACAAAAAGGAAGCAGAGGAAAGAAACAACCCTGTAATGTTTGTGGTAACTGTATTTTATTACTGTTGCAGTAGTTCTGAATGGGGGGAAGAAAGAGGGGTAGGGGGGACAGAGAGAGAAGAAAAAGGTTAGAATTAGAAGAAGAAACAAATGAAAACCTGGGCAGTAGTACTTATCTCTACCTATCAGAGACTGGCAAACAAAGCAAGCTTAGTCAGATATATCCGTTGACATAAACAGGTTTCGTCCTCTGTTGAACTGCTTATTTCTGTTTCTGGCAGCAGTAACTTAGCAGGAATTTAGAGGAAAATGAGATAAAAATTTTTTAGAGGAATTATTAGAGGAAAATAAAATAAAATATGAAATATTATTTTTTCAACAACAGCCATTTATTTTTAATAAAGCTGTAAGAGTTATTAAAGAAATTAATGGGTCTTAGATTCAGAAATATGACTACAAAGTAAATCACAGTGTATTTCAGGATTGCTTCTATTGATCTAATAAATTGGGCCTTTAACATCTTACATTTTGAAATATACAATTCCATGAAATGTTCTGTAAGCTCTCCAGTTTGAGTAGTGTGAAAATAGTTGTGACTGTATGCAACTATTTTCAGACCATCAGAACACTGTGTAACTTTGAAACAAAAATTAAAAAGGCATTTAAATATAATATGTGATATTTAGTAAGCATCTAAAATAAACACAAAAGAAAGAGTTTGGGGCAATGAAATTAAACAGAATAGAATTATTCACATCAGAAGCTGGCAAGTTCTGTGGAGATAATACCCATGAGTTCACATATACATGAACAAGACCAAATGAGCAAAATATTATTTACAGGGCACTAAGCATCCTAGTGCCCACTGACACCATGGTGGATTTTGATGCAGTATCAATGACATCAAATAATTCACTCTACTCTACATGAAGGTGTCTCACTGACACATAATCATACCACTCAGTATTGCCACGGCTGCCATGTGCTAACAGCAACAGAAGCGGAGTATTTCTCTAACCTGTTAAATAAACCAGAAGTTTAATTATCATTGACAACAGCTTGAAAAGATTAGAATATCAAGAACAAAACAGTGTATCTGAACTTTCTTTTTACCTGATAAGTTGCAAGTTTCAGGATTCAACATGAAGCCACGAAACCTTAGGCGTGAAGTTACACTGCTCTATTCATAGTGACTTGTGAATGTAACAAGTGGTGTTCTTACCTTATACCTTACACCTTACTTGATTTTTAAAAATTTAAATAAATACTTATAAAAGAAACAGCTTTCAAATGCATATATTGTTTCATCAGATTTGGTTAGTTTGGCATCTAATACGCAAACATCTGTTCAATTATTCTTTCATGAAGCCCTAAATTACAAGGTTAGGTGATACTGCCCGACTATTTTAAAAACTTACACTGTTTCTAGTTTCCACTACAGGGGCAATGACTAAGACACAAAATACCTGAAAAGGAGAAATTCTGCATCTAATATGATATCTTGGTGCAAAACAGACTGGGGAAAAAAAATCATCAGGTCATAAGAAAGCTAAGAGTATTTTAAAGAAAACCACCCATCTACATTATATTTCCTTTTTTCTGTGACTTTTTTGATGACCCATTTATTGCCAGTAGTTTTGCTTTTTGTTTCAGTTACAACCCCCCAAAGCTGCTTGTTCTAGTTTCCTTCCAAAAGAATTTATTTCATAAAGAAATTGATAATGATATGAAATAACTTTTAAAAAGTTTTAACATAATATATATATTATCCATGAATTTAAAGTAAACCAAACATTGCAATCAAATGTTTAAAGATGTTTTTAATAACAGAGAAGCAACCTGATTTTTCAACAAAAATATTTACAGATATTTCTGCTGAATACATTTTGTCTTCATGCATGCTTACTGTAAGTTTTAAGATCAGCAACTTGCAGAGTTCAGTACGAACCTTCTGTTTCACTTTGCGAAGTACCATGAGCTATCATCATGCTGACCATGATCCCAGAGGAATACCAGGTGCAAAAAGACATGAAGAACAATGTGGTTAGTGTACAAAGAAATTCCTAGCATAGTTTTGACCTGGTACAGCAATGAGTACAAACGTGACTTCAGAAAAAAAGTACTGATAAATTCTAATTTGTGATAAGATTAAGGTTCAGAAATTTTCTTATTTGTGCAAATGCCTGCACACAGAGCATGCTGAGCACAATTCGGTGCCCATAGCAAACACTTCATGACTGCCATGATACTCAGACCCCTGCCAGGGTTAGGTGGAACCCCTGAATCCACCACCAAACCTCTTAGTCACCTCACCCACCTCTATGATCTCACTCCCACCAACTGTTATTACCTGGAATTCTGTCATTGTTATGTAGGAATTCCTCTCTATTTCCCATGAAATTTCCACATACTTTCTGGGAAATCCCCCTTCTGCTTTCTAGGAGCGCCCATCCACAGCCCAAAAAGTGCTTTGTAGGAATTTACCTCATTCTTTCTAGGAATGCACTCCACTGCTTTCCAGGAATATCCATCTGCTTTCTAGGCATTAACCTCCAGCTTTCTAGAAAATTTTCCACATGTCCATAGCTTTGCATGTGATTTCTGGGAATTCCTCTTTTGCTATATAAGACTTACTAGTGTGATTTCTGGGAATTCACAGCCCAGCTTTCCAGGAATTTCAAGTGTGCTTTTTAGGAATTATTCAGTCTTTTCTACCTTTGCAGATGTTCTCCCCACACACCCCACCATGCTCTCCTCCTTTCTCTACCTTCAACTTTCTAGGGTTCTCATTGTGCTTTCTATGATGCCTAATGTCTTGGGAATTGCCATTAGACAATTGCCATTGCCAAATTCTCAATTACTGCCTGTAATTGAGAATTTACATATTAAAACCAGTTTGTAATAAAGTGGCGTTCCCTGGATTTAATACTGAAAAAAACCAAGCATGTTTCCTGTAAGAAGAGTGTCGTTTAATCAAACTTTCTCATGCATTTTCGTTAAACTCCTGCAAAATCTAATAGTGGAGACTTCAGATAACCAGCAGCCAAATAGCCGGCTAGAGAGTTACTACATGTTCAGTTGCTAGGGATAATAAGGGTGACTATCCAATATCATTGGATACTGCTCTTGCAGTAGTGACAAACATCTAATGCCGCATGTCTTTAAATTCCTGTTTGCGACTTCACATGTCCTCTTCCTAACCACATTTTCCTCATAATTCACAAAAGCAAACAATTGGTTGTATATTCAGAGAGGACTAATTTAGGATGGTAGTTACCTTTTACCTACATATATGAACATAAGGAGTTGTATATGTAGAAATGCCACTTGAAAATGAACCCAATTATGTTAATACCCAGAATGATGGATTTTATTCTGAAATTTCAGTTTCAGTGTTTTTTTCAATTTTCTTTTCAGATGTACATAAAATACAAACTCCTCCAAAAAAAGCTTTTAAAGTTTTAAATGAAACAATTTTAAAGCCTACAATATTAAAAAATGCATTATGATACAAGATAAATATGTCTCCATCAGTGGGTAAACTACTGCAGGAATGATAGGAAAAGAGCCATTGTATATTGATAAGAATGAACTACAGAGAAATTAAAGACAATCAAGTTCAAACCCAATTTCTGATTATTTTTTTATGTACTATCATTAGTAGAGTATTACCACTTACACACTAATATGCAGTTTAAGAGTACCATAGTAGGAAGACATCAGGTGTACAATTGGGTGGTAGGAAAAACAGAAAATTGCCCTCCAAGCGCAAACTCTGACTCCTAAAAGAGAAGCTTGATTCAAAATATGATGAAAGCGCAAATTTCATTAACTTTGACTGAATCTGTGCATTCCCTGAATTTATAGAATCATAGAATAGTTAGGGTTGGAAAGGACCTTAAGATCATTCCAACCCCCCTGCCATGGGCAGGGACACCTCCCACTAAACCATGTCATCCAAGGCTATGTCCAACCCCACCTTGAACGCCGCCAGGGATGAAGCATTCACAACTTCCTTGGGCAACCCATTCCAGGGCCTCACCACACTCACAGTAAAGAACTTCTTCCTCATATCCAATCTAAACTTCCCCTGTTGAAGTTTGAACCCACTACCCCTTGTACTCTCACAATAGTCCTCAATGGAGAGTCCCTCCCCAGCATCGCTATACGCCCCCTTCAGATGCTAGGAGGTCTCCATGCAGCCTTCTCTTCTCCAGCCTGAACAGCCCCAACTTTCTCAGCCTATCTTCATACGAGAGGTGCTCCAGTCCCCTGATCATCCTCACGGCCCTCCTCTGGACTTCTTCCAACAGTTCCATGTCCTTTTTATCTTGAGGACACCAGAACTGCACACAATACTCCAAGTGAGGTCTCATGAGAGCAGTGTAGAGGGGCAGGATCACCTTCCTCAACCTGCTGGTCATGCTCCTTTTGATGCAGCCCAGGATACAATTGGCTTTCTGGGCTGCAAGCACACGCCAACGCCAGCTCATGTTCACTTTTTCATCGACCAACACCCCCAAGTCCTTCTCTGCAGGGCTGCTCTCAATCTCTTCCCTGCTCAACCTGTAGCTGTGCCTGGCATTGCTCCGACCCAGGTGGAGGACCTTGCACTTGGCATGGTAAAACTTCATCAGGTTGGCATCAGCCCATCTTACAAGTGTGTCAAGGTCCTTCTGGATGGCATTCTTTCCCTCCAACGTATCAACCGAACCACACAGCTTGGTGTCATCCGCAAACTTGCTGAGGGCACACTCAATCCCAGTGTCCATGTCACCCACAAAGATGTTGAACAAGACCAGTCCCAACACCGATCCCTGAGGGACACCACTTGTTACTGGTCTCCAGCTGGACATTGAGCCATTGACCACAACTCTTTGCGTGTGGCCATCCAGCCAGTTCTTTATCCACCGAGTGGTCCACCTATCAAATTGATGTCTCTCCAACTTAGAGACAAGGATGTCATGTAGGACAGTGTTGAACGCTTTGCACAAGTCCAGGTAGATGACATCAACTGCTCTACTCCAGTCCATCAGTTCCACAGCCCCATCACAGAAGGCCACCAAATTGGTCAGGCAGGATTTCCCCATAGTGAAGCCATACTGGTTGCACTTAGAATACTATTCAATAGAGCTGTAAAAGTATGTGACCTTAGAGGTCAATTCCCTGGGGATTGAGGCAAAAAGTAATCCAAATTCAAAAAAGACTGAGTATGTATTCGCTGAGCACAGAACAGATTAACTAATTGGGTGTCACCTGACTACTGCTGACATGGCTTTAATAGAGTTGTACTTTCCACTTTAACTTCATTGTTGTCCCTTCACAGTTGCCCAGACCTAAGTCCTTGTACTGATTTATAACTTTAATGTCTATAAACATAACCGATGTTAGGCTACTTGTAGTAATAATAAACTCTTTAGAGCAGTGGTAAGAAAATGCATCTACTGGGTGTGCAGATAAACCTTCTGTATGAATTGACTCTAAAGAATTCAAGCATGATATCACCAGATGAATGTCACTAAAAAACACTAGATCATTTCAAAACATTATGCAATTTATCCCATTTATTATATTACCTAAATGTCTTAAAAAAAAAGTTTTTTAAAGTTTACTATTTAAAGTTAATTTATTCAAGACATTTTCCAGTGAATGATTCTTCTAAGCAGTGAAAGGCTTCTGCTGTGGAATTCCTGTCATGCCTACTTGGTATAACTACTGCTCTGTTCTTTCATTAATTTCTTGGAAACCAGCACTTTCTATGACCATAGAAAGCAATGTGAAGTTGTCATTAGTGGCAAGAGTTCAAAAACATTCTCTGTAAAAGAGATTTTACTCAATTATATGATACTTTAAAGAATTCATTGGGAAATATAAACCTTGCTTTACTTCAGAGAAATAAACACTAGTAACTGTAGAATATTCTTGAAAACACACCTCAAAAATACACAGCGAAGAAAGATCCGATTCCGGTTTGCTTACCTCCTCTGCACATTCTGGGTCCTTTAAAAAGTGAGGCTATTTGCTATATTCTCTGTCACTAGCTGCTTGGATGCATGCCTCCGCTAATGCACCTCCAAAACACATGTGATCATAGTTGCAATGGGGGAAAAAAATACAACATTACTTGGTTCAAGTGAGGCTGATTACTTGGTACATTTTATGGTCTTCCTTTCACAGTTTCCAGCCATCTGTTCAGTCTTACGTAGGCCCTGCCCAAATTAAATGAAAGCACAGAAACTGGCAGAATCATGTCCACTGCTTGAAGAAATAGGCTAAAACCTGAGAGATGAGGGGGCTGGTGGAACACAAAAGCCTTGTGTTCTAACTTCAGTTGTCTGCCACGCTGACGAGAAGTAGATGGTCATAACACAGTATGCTGGTTTGGATGGCAGATCTGCAAAACAAAAAAACCAAGAAGTAGTCAAAAAATGATTCTTTAGCTTGTCTAGCTACAGAATGCTAGATGCGTTAGGAGAAGGGAAACAAAAAAAAAAAAAAAAAAAAACAAAAAAAAAAAAAAAAATTATTTTCCACCAGAAAGTACAAAACTATAATAGATACTTTTCTTCAAAGCAAATGCTCTACAACACATTTTTAGAGGATTTCAAAATGCTTCATTAAAGCTGCAGAGTTGTCTATCTGGAGTGTCATATAAAAATGAACTTTTGTCACTAACTAGCACCATGTGAGGGCATATTTCAGCAGTACTGCCAAAATATTGATAATGAAAATGAGTATTTCCAGGTGCTTCTGTAATTCCCCTGGAGAGCTACTGATTTGTACAGAATTCCTCAATGTCTACTTTTCTCAAAGAGAAGCTGTGCAAAAAGGCTCAGGTGGAGTTAAAATACACTAAAGAAGGCACGCTTATCTAAACACTTTCAGGCAAGGAAGTGCAAGAAAGGCTCAGTTCCTTCTCAGTGGAGAACTGAGAAGAGGACATACATGAAAGTGCTAGGGGATTAACTAGTGAACTATTAACTACCTTTAACTCTGGGGAAACCACAGATTTGAAGATGTCCAGCTTTATAAAAGAGTTATTTCCAGATGGCTAACCTGAGTGAGTCACTGAAAACTGCCTTTAACTGCTGTTTCTGGTTCACCTCCTGCAGGAAAGGGATCGGAGTGCCTACATGTGGTGTGCCAAGATGGGGGCATTTTAGAGACTGAAAGAGACAAATGAGTAAAAGAAGGATCTAAATTTCAAGGAAATGGAAAACATTGGCTTAAGCTGAGAGTGTACAACCTGCATTCTGCAGAAAACAAGGACTAAATTTTCAGTAGGCATTCTGCAAAATCTCTGCTCCAATACCTCTCATGCACTGAGAGAAACTCAGATGTCATTTGAACACCCATAAGCCCTTTGGTTCTATCCTTCCCTTTCATTTCCCAGGTCTTGGACTTTTCTTTTTGAATGACAGATTTCTTCTTACAAAACAACAGTACAAAATCTTTACATGCAGGCAAAAACTACTTAAAAGAATGTTCTTTTCTCAGATAGTGCTTTTATAATGAGAAATAGTTTCTATTCTTGCTTGATAGCCTGCATTTTGCAATTTACATGAGATGTGATTAATACCCCAATTTCCATATTTAAGCCTCTGAAAATATTGGTACTTTTATTCCTACAATCCAAGAAGATTTTAACTGTAATATAAAATTATAAGGATCTTTGATTCTCTGAAACTTACCAGGAAAGTAAGTGTGATAGCTAGCACAAAGGAGACGTAAGCTTAATGATACATAGAATTATTTTTTCTCTCTTTGGAAGATATTCCAAAAATAGAGAGGGCTAAAGCCATGAATTTATTTTATATTTTGCTTCTGGGCAAAATGTCTGCATTAAAAAATTCTGAACTGAATAAAGTCATCTGTTGACAAATCAATAAACTGAAGGGTATCTTTTTAAAGTTATCGTTAAGACTATACATGAAAATGGAGGGATTACTTTTCCAGAAACCTTTGTGAGCACTTTGTCTAGCTGCAAGAAAGTACTACTAGTTCAAAATAAATAAATAAGCAAACAAGGGAGGGACCCATAGGTGCTTTAAATCAAGCTACTGCCAAATAAAAAAAGAGAAAAACCTTATTCTACATTAGCTTTTGCCTGAGACTTCCTATTCTTGATACTTTAATCTCCTTATGAGAGTCATGTGGCCTTTCTCAGACCATTATGTGTGTCAGTACCATAGGATAAGACCTCAGACAAAGCCTACCACAATGTCTCTCTGTATCCAACAGATTATTTTGCAAGGCTTATTAATCACTTAAACTAGAAACTGTAACAACAGATTTAATTAACCAATTAAAGAATGAACAGATAGCATGGCAAACAGCCCTATGGATGGATAAAATAGAGAGGAATCCAGTGTACAGCAAGGAGAGAGTACTCTGGAATACACAGTACAGTTGTTAAACGTCTTTTGGTATAATAATAAATAATAAATAATACAGTTGTTAAACGTCTTTTGGTAATAAATATCCTCTGAAATGCTCCAGCAGTGAATTATCTGCCTTAACTACTCTAGTTAATTATGACAAATACACATTTTATACAACTAAAACCTGCACAGGAGGAACAGACAAATATTTGCTTTGTTTTCAATAAACAGGGACAGTACAATATGCATAAGTTACAAAGAGGGAAACAGCAGAGGAGGAAATGTTACATGACAGCTTTAGGCAGCAAGAAACACTTCCCTATCATATTTACAGCTTGCTTCCTTTTCCATTGTGAACTGACAATGTGATCAAAAAGCAATTTGAAGTTATTTTTCCTTCCCAGCCCAAAAGGTTTTTTAGGTGCTTTTGATCAAGGCTAAAATGGTGAGGGATCCAAAAGGAATGCAAGCTCACATCAATATATTTAGTTGCTACTGGTCAAGGCAGATACACTAATAGACATGGCATCCATTGCGAATAAAGAGTGGTCACATGCTAAGAATTCACACTTTCAACTTTGTGGTGTTGAAAGATAGGAGCTATATGTCCCATACACTATAATCTAACATCCCAAATCTTCTGTTTCAATTCCTCAATGATTTTTTGCATCTGCCATGCCTGAACTTGATTAAAGAACAAAACAAACCAACATAGAATCATTGAATTATAGAATAGTTAGGGTTGGAAAGAACCTTAAGATCATCCAGTTCCAACCCCCCTGCCATGGGCAGGGACACCTCCCACTCAACCATGCCACCCAAGGCTCTGGCCAACCCAGCCTTGAACACCGCCAGTGATGGAGCATTCACAACTTCCCTGGGCAACCCATTCCAGTGCCTCACCACCCTAACAGTAAAGAATTTCTTCCTCATATCCAATCTAAACTTCCCCTGTTGAAGTTTGAACCCATTACCTCTTGTCCTATCACCACAGTCCCCAGTGAAGAGTCCCTCCGCAGCATCCCTAGCGTGCTCGGTTTTAAGCTTTACTGATTCCTCATGTCTAGTTCTGGCATATTTGCTTCTAAACTAGAGTCAGAAATGAAATCTTCTCTGAGATGTAGCTCCTCCTTGGAGAACTGAGAAGTTACATCACCCTTCTTCTGCAATTTTCCTTATCTTCTAAATTAAGATATTACCACTTATCCCAATCAATGTTGTAAAATATTAATACATGAAAAATAATTTGTACAGGAAGACAGGTACTGCAAGAGCTATGATTTAATATTGTCACCTCCTCCTGCAATTTTAATTACAAAATAGCAACACCTAGAACACAAAAGGGGGCCAGGACCTCATTGTACCTGGCAATGTGTGCACACAAAAGCAAGACAACAGTCACTGCCTACACATAGCTTGCTACAAACTGCGCTAATAAAGCAGTGAATATCTTTCCATGTTACATAGGTTTTCCCAAAAGCTGACAGTGCACCTGAACTACCTGCCCTCTTGCCTCAAATGTAAACTCTAAAATTAGTTGACCCTATTAGTTAATAAATTAACACATAATGATTCATAAGAAGTATGGTTTTGCTTTCAGTTTAAATGAAAAAATAAAAACGTAATTCCCAGAAAATGAAAGGCGAATTCCAGGAAAGCTTTTGATAAAATTCCTACAAAGGAATAATTTCTCAAAAATATGTGGAAAATTTCTAAAAAATACATAAAAAAAGTCTTAGAAAGTAGAGATGAAATTCCTTGAATTTACAGGAGAAAATATCTGGACAGCACAGAAAAAATTCCTATAAGGCAGAAAGGAATTCCTTCAGAGCACGAGGAAAATTTTCTGCAACACACGTTACCTTGTTCCATATACCTAGAAAGCAGAAGGTGGGGTTTTCTAGAAAGTGTAAATGCCTAGAAAGCTAAGGGGTGAATTTCTATAAAGAAAGCCAGGAATTCCTAGAGAGCAAATGGAAACTTTCCCAGAGACTCACACAATCAGGTCTTTCCTACACAGCAGCACAATCTAACTTTAACAATTGCATCAGTTTTTGTCTGTAGAGACCAAAGTGCTAGGTTACAGTGTCACCCCTTCCCCTCAGTGATAAAATAAGAAAAATAACTTGCCAGTGCAAAGATGAAGCCATCGTTTAGCTCAAACTTTTGTAGAGATATTCTCTTTTAAGACCAATCTGCTTGTTTTCTTCTGCAGCCATTAAGGGTTAGACACACAAAGTCAATGAGGCAGAAGGTAAGGGTGACCTTCCCTACTGCATGTTGCAGGTGCTCAGTCTGCACATGCCTAAAATTCTGTTTTCACACATGCCCCAGCTGCCCCACTTCTGCCACAGATGCAAACAGCTCAAAAGTTATCTTGCATCTCAATTCAAATCAGGTTTCCAGTGCAATCTGGCCTGGTGATTGCTCGGCTACAGACACTGAGAGAGAACCCAAAGCATTTCTGTAGCAGTGCGTTCACCCCTGGGAGCCCTGCACCCCCAGCAGGCTGCTCTTCCCTGCACAGCCACATAGGCAGGCCACAGGGCACACAAGCTCCCCTATCACTGAAAGACTCAAGTACACATCTTACAATCTGAGGAGTATGACATTCTAGGCTCGTCAGGGATCAGGACAGGCTCTACCAGCTCTGCTCTTGTGACCGAATAATGTGCATCATGCCTCCTCATTCGGCCATGTGTTAACGGAGAGTGAAGGCCTCCACAATTCTTTGAGGAAAATAGTTCATGGCTGTCCTGCAGCTGAAGCACAAGGAACAAAAAGGACCAAAGATGCATCCCTTCCTGCAGAGCAAACACTACTCTAAGACAGACGTATCTCCCCTTAAAAACAGACTCAGATCTTAAGCTGTCCTTTGTAACTTAAACGCCTGCAAGTACTATGACATAGCACTGACCATGAATATACTTCAAATATTTTGTTGATCTAGCTCTAAATATACCAGTGTTGCAGGGTTTTAGAAATATTTAACTACTTCCCCATATCCATACCTTAGTCAAACCTAGGACAGATTTCAATTAAACCGTATTACCATGTTAAACCAGGTACTTTTTGTCATAAAACTACAGCCTATACTCAGTTTTTTCATGCTTCTCCTTTCCTTTTCTATTGGTTTTGTTTGGCATTTCTGTATTATCCCTAAACTACACTAAGGATTCATAAAAGATACAGTGGACTGATTCATTAACAGTGTCCTGGTTTTGGCTGGGATAGAATAAATTTTCTTCCTAGTACATGGTGCAGTGTTCTCTTTGGCTTTAGTATGAGAACAATGGGCTTGAATCATGACACAGAGGTAGCAGAATCTGTTTACTACTTAATTACTAGTTATGAGTAGCAGTTGATAGCTATTACTAAAGACATTCTCTGACCTTCATCAATTAGCACCTTTCATTCAAAAATTAAAAATTCTGAAATAGGAGATCTTGAGAACGACAAGTAACAGGCACAGGATTGCCACTGATTTTCATTGGTCAGTAAAATAAAGGAGGAAGAAACCCACATTAGGCTCAACATCAAACTGGTGAACTGGTCTTATCACATTAAGAAAAATAAACCAAACCTACTGAAGGGTTTGCTGTGAAGAGTTCGGCTTACAAGTCTGAAAAGCAAGCTTCCAGTGTTAAAAGAAAGTCTTCACTAAATAGGAAACATTCATGTCTGTGCCACTGAAGACATCTGTGCTATAAAATCTGCTGTGAACAAGCTACGTCTCTGTTCTCTACAATCCTAACAACTTAGTCCCTGCTACGAAGACAGATCTCTCCTTGACAGTATCGGAGGTGAAAAAATGATTGCAGGATTAGCTCGTACATTTCAATAGTTTTCATGTATGGCCACTTACTAAAAAATATTCTAGAACGTGTTCAATTACTCCATCCATACACAGACACTCAAATATATTCATATTGGTTTTAAACTGACTATAAAGTCAGTGCTAAAGCTTATGAAAAGAGAGAAATTCTAATGACAAGCCACAGGAATCTTCAAGCAACTCAAATCAGCTGCAGGACAATGGAAATTCGACTAGTGTGTGCATTTAGCACAATGCTGAGTCATTGGTACAACAAACACATGGACATTTACATGACAGTTTTCACAAGTGGTCAGTGATGAATGTTATTTGAATAAGAAAGTTGTAACAAAGAGATGGAAGAAGTCATCCATACCTTCCTTTCGTTGGTGACTTCTGAAGACCCTATAGTGGAGCCACAAATGCAATTAAATAAACACGGATTTAATTTACACCAGTATGTTTATCGTAATTCCAGTGAAGTCCATGAAGTTTCTCTGCGTTTAGACTGAGGTCAGTGGGATCAGAATCAAACCCGAAGTGATTAAAATCAACAGAGCAAATAATCTGCTGATAGCACTGCCCAAAAAATTGCAATGAGCCTCAGGCACTCCATTATCAGATTATGCGATTTCACTGTCAAGTTAATGAGTCTGAAAAGAAACTACAAACTGTGGAGGATTTAATTTTCAGAGGCAAAGGATCCTTCTTTCAATTAAAAGGACAGAACTGCGTTGTTTCTTCAAAGTTAAAACTTGGTTTTGTTCTTAATTTGTAAAATGCCAGACAGAAATATTCTTGCCCTGTATTTTAACAGAAGTATTTTTATCTGTGACTGGAATGTGGAGAACATGAAAGTTTCATTTCACTTAAGAATGTCATAGAGTGCTTACCACACAACACCATCAGAGATCACAAGACTGTTGATACCACCATTACAGTTGACATAACACGGTGAAGGGATTCTGCAAATAGCAGAAACAGTGACCACAAATTTACTAAGTTCTTTGTGATGCTAAGATGCACAAACAGATTCATCCTTCCAAACTTGGAAGTTTGTCTCAATAAAGACTAATGGGATTACAAAAATTCTGGCTCAGGAAGCCTCTAAGAGATGAAGTTAGTTGATGTGGTATGAACTCGGTACTTTCAGATGTCTGACAAAGATTTTTTCCTTAACACTGCCGACACTGACATCTTTTTTTCTGTTTCTAACCTTTTCATATTTTGATTGCAATTACATTTCCACAATCATAAACCCTTGCTCTGTGCATTTCAGAGTGCTAGGATGTTCAGTTAATTACTCTGAGTTAGTAAAGTTGACATGAAATTTCACAGCTTTCTAGCAGAAGTGAAAAAAACTCCAACAAATATGCAATCATTATTAACTTGGAAAAATCTTTTTCAGATTACTTGCAGTTACTACTTACGAAAATTAACAAAGCAGAGGTCAAGTTGGTAGCTCTAAGCAAAACAGAGACCAGAAGCACAGAGAAAAGGGGACTTGATTTTTCGCAGCTCTGATTCAAGATTTCTGGCTACCTTTCTGCACTCACAGTTGTCCTACTCCAAGTTTGGCAGAAATACAGGGTGAATGATCACACTCACAAAGTGCCAAGGCAGCCTCTGATGCAGAAAAATCAGAACTGAAACTCTTGTCAGCAAAAGCAATTTATTCTGGCTCCACCAAAACTGGACCAGCCATTAAGGCCAAATTTAGTACCCACTAGTGACTACTACTGTTGAAACTATCATAGTATTCCAAATACACAATTAAGCCCAAGGGCCTGGGAAACAACTAGTGAAATACATGAGAAAATCAGAATGTTTGGCAGCCGAGAACAAGAAAACAACAGCTCAGACAGGCAAAATGTAATTAACTGTTGCCTGCTGAGTTGTGTTTTAAATTCCTTCCTGTACCTAGTAACTAAAATGCCCAACCTGAAGCTGCAACTGAGAAATGTCTCAGTAGTACTCATAGAATCATAGAATAGTTAGGGTTGGAAAGGACCATAGGATCATCTAGTTTCAACCCCCCCTGCAACACCTCCCACTAAACCATGACACCCAAGGCTATGTCCAACCTGGCCTTGAACACTGCAAGCGATGGAGCATTCACAACTTCCCTGGGCAACCCATTCCAGGGCCTCACCACCCTCACAGTAAAGAACTTCTTCCTCATATCCAATCTAAACTTCCCCTGTTTAAGTTGGAACCCATTACCCCTTGTCCTCTCACCACAGTCCCTAATGAAGAGTCCCTTCCCAACATCCCTATAGGCCCCCTTCAGATATTGGAAGGCTGCTAGGAGGTCTCCATGCAGCCTTCTCTTCTCCAGGCTGAACAGCCCCAACTTTCTCAGCCTAGCTTCATACGAGAGGTGCTCCAGACCCCTGATCATCCTCATGGCCCTCCTCTGGACTTCTTCCAACAGTTCCATGTCCTTTTTATGTTGAGGACACCAGAACTGCACACAATACTCCAAGTGAGGTCTCACGAGAGCAGAGTAGAGGGGCAGGATCACCTCCCTCGACCTGCTGGTCATGCTCCTTTTGATGCAGCCCAGGATACGGTTGGCTTTCTGGGCTGTAAGCACACACTGCAGCCGGCTCACGTTCATTTTTTCATCGACCAACACCCCCAAGTCCTTCTCTGCAGGGCTGCTCTCAATCTCTTCTCTGCCCAACCTGTAGCTGTGCTTGGGATTGCTCCGACCCAGGTGGAGGACCTTGCACTTGGCATGGTAAAACTTCATCAGGTTGGCATCAGCCCATCTTACAAGTGTGTCAAGGTCCTTCTGGATGGCATTCTTTCCCTCCAACGTATCAACCGAACCACACAGCTTGGTGTCATCGGCAAACTTGCTGAGGGCACACTCAATCCCACTGTCCATGTCACCCACAAAGATGTTGAACAAGACCGGTCCCAACACCGATCCCTGAGGGACACCACTCGTTACTGGTCTCCAGCTGGACATTGAGCCATTGAGCACTACTCTTTGCATGCGGCCATCCAGCCAGTTCCTTATCCACTGAGTGGTCCACCTATCAAATTGATGTCTCTCCAATTTTGAGATAAGGATGTCGTGTGGAACAGTGTCGAAAGCTTTGCACAAGTCCAGGTAGATGACATCAACTGCTCTGCCCTTGTCCATCAGTTCCGCAGCCCCATCAAAGAAGGCCACCAAATTGGTCAGGCAGGATTTCCCCTTAGTGAAACCATGCTGGCTGTCACCAAGCACCTTGTTGGTTTTCATGTGCCTCAGCATGCCTTCCAGGAGAACCTGCTCCAAGATTTTGCCAGGCACAGAGGTGAGACTGACTGGTCTGTAGTTCCCTGGGTCATCCGTTTTCCCCTTCTTGAAAATGGGAGTTATATTTCCCTTTTTCCAGTGGTCGAGAACTTCACCTGACTACCATGATTTTTCAAATATGATGGACAGTGGCTCAGCAACTTCATTTGCCAGCAACTTCAGGACCCGCGAGTGGATTTCATCAGGTCCCACGTCAGGCGATTCTGCTTGACATTGTAACATTCGTATAATTTAGGCAGTTATCAGCACAGAAACCTGCAAAAAAGACATTCCATTAAATAATATTTTGGTTTTATCCGCAAAGAAATGAAAATCTTGAAATAAGGCAGCCTATGCTAATTTGTTGCAGTACATAGTAGCCACCAGTGTTGTAGACAGCTACAGAAAACCTAGCATTTGTCGTTTTTGGTCTATATGAATGAAACATGATTTTTAGACAAAAAAAAAAAAAAACAGTGCCTCGGGTAACCTTCAAGATGCATGCTTACAAAATGCACGCACATACATGTGAATGTATATAATTGCAATCCAGTGTAAGCACTGTCATGTTTCAGTTACATACTGTTCCTACTGGTTTTTGAGATTTTGTCAAAGTGATATGTTTTGCATCTATCATACAGCATAGCTGTATATGTATGTATGTATATATATGTCATACAGCTATGCTGTATACATATGTTTGTATATACAGCTATATATATGTATGTCATATAGCTATATGACATATGTGTCATATAACATAGCTGCATGACTGCTCCTGCAATTTATTAGGTCCAGTTTTAACATTTTATGGAGCCGTGCACAACACTAGCTGCTGATCATTTTGATTTCCCTGTAGTTAACATTACTGAAAGGCTGTGTAATAAATCACCTTTATTAATAAGAAAACATGAGTTTCTCCCAAATATTTGTCTATAAGATACTTTAAAATAATTCTTCATTTTAATCGCCAACAAATCAGTATAGCTCTCATCTCCTGAGATGGGATCCTATAGCTGCTGTCCAGGTAGAATTTTATTTGAAGTGCATCATAATGTAAGAGACAAATCCCTAAGTTCAAAGCACTGGGAATGGCTTTGCTTAATACAATCAAATGCAAAGAAAGACCTGCATGCAATAAATATGTCTGACTGCATGCACACATAATTTCACTGATAAATGCACAGCCAAAAAATATTTTATAGCCTACATCAATGTGTTTGATTTGTTTTTTTATTTTACTATACATGAAAAAATAATACAGAATTCTAAATTACTTTTTCATCCTTCATTTTGTTCAAATGTTTCACAACTAAAGCCTATCATATTACAAGGCTCTTCAGGAGACTTAAATAGTATTAAAATACTATCTCCAATTTAAAGGGCAAAATACCTGGAAAATTAAGGTCACATAATGTTGCAAAACCTAATGGAGTATGGATTTCTGCTTGAAATACTTCAACCAGAAACCTCAGTAATCTTAAATCTGTCTCTCCTAGACATAAGTTTGAGAAGTTTGAATGAATTTTAGAGCACATTTTGTATACTGTGCAGTTTCTGAGCAGGGTGCAAAGTACAAAGTTCAGAATACTCATCTGCCATAGGAAAGACAAATCTGCCAAACCAAAGGCACTCTTACAATACATTAGGAATAGACAGCTGCAGGAATATATATTTGAACTAGTAAATACTATGTTAATGTCCTGCATCATCAGTGTTTAAATATACATAAGCGCCATTGGGGTTATAAACAGAGCTTGGGATGCTTAAAAGATGTGCACAAGCAGATACAAAAAAGCTGCATCTGGCAGTTATTACCAGAGTATTTACCTGGCTCCTTGAAATATTCTAATGTCACTGACCATTTCCTAAAGGTACCCCAACTGGTTAACTTAAAGCATTACAGAAAACAGCCTAAAATATCTTCAGACTAGGATTTATTTATTTTTTTTTTTAATCTGATGCAATAGATTTTTTAAAATACCTGACCTCTTCTGGCCAGTCTCAGCCAAAAGAAGCCACCACCCTACCTTTCAGCACCTTAGAGAGACTAGAGACAGCGTATTTGCCAGCTACTACAGCCTGCTCCCAGCAGCTCACGATGATGCATGCGAGCAAGCAACAGATTTCAGAGCTGCGAACTTTTGTCAGGAATTCCACTATGCTTTCAGCTACCAAGTGAGGAAGGTCTAACTCCATCTCTTACCTAGACATAAAAGCAGCCCTTTATAAAGTAATCTGAAATGCCAGACATGCAGAAAGTAATTTCCAGCCATAACTTGCTCACTCACACAGCAGAATTGCCATCCGCATTACTCCACTTGTCCATACAAAAGGAAGTAGACAGAAATTGCCTTTGCCTAATCTGAACCAAACTTAGTCATGGAAAAGGAGAAACCTACCTAGGAATTTCCATAGGTTACATTAAGAGTCCTCCTGAAACCAGACAAACCAGCAAGAGCTGACTCCTAAACCAAAGGAACAATATGTTGCTGAGAGACACTTCAAATAAGCAGAAAGAACAAGTATTAAATTTGGTTTAGTTGGAGCCAGGCTAAAAAAAAAACAGCTTTAAAGAGCTCAGGCTGGAAATTTTTAGCCCTTCCTTTACAGACTTATCAAGTTTAGCAACCTGCTTTCAAATAGATACTGATGTACACTTGATACATTTCAAACGCAGTACAGTCTTAGACATAACAACTTTCAGATAACACACAAAAAAACCTACTACCCTTTGAAAGGATGCTACCAATAAGACTTCATTTGAAGACTGCGAGATGAAAATAATAGCAAAATATTGTAGCCTCTTTCCACAAAATGCCTGGCTAGCCATTTCCATGAAACATTAGAAGAGCTGTCACAAGACTCTGTTTTATCAGATCTGAAATCACTTGGTTGATCTTCATGCAAAATCACTAGATCCTTTTCCTTTGTGCATTGAGATTATAAACACATGAAGCTAAGGACCTGACACCTGTTTGGCACAGGTCTATTAGTCTCTGGACCACTGGAAATGTAGAGTATTTATTTGATAAGTTGAAAAGTATTTTGTCATGTATTTCTGGATATCTCTCTCTGAAATTTGGACAACATAAAAACCCAAAAAACAGCTGCTACAATAAAAATGCATTTACCAATCAGATTACTGAGCCACTGAGACTGTGGCCAGACTATGCAGCAGTACTCCCTACAGTGCACCTGATTCTTTGGCGATTCACGTCAGAAACTGGACTGTGTCATGGCTGCTTTCCAGTACGTACATCAGGTTTTTAAGGAAATGGGTGCTTCAGGGGAGGCTGGGTCTCCCTCTGAACATGTTGGAACATGCAAAGGTGCAAAACAGAAGGCAGAAACTCTGTAGCAGCCTTCTCCAGCTTAGACATTGCCATGGGGAGGTAAGTACTTGTCTAGAGGCACATGAAGTGAATTGCCAGTTGCATGTGTAGCTTACCTTTGCTATTTGTAAAACTAAAACTTTTCCTCCTTGTACACCATAACATAATGAAAGTGTTCTCGTTATAAGAAAACATGAATGCCTAGAATTTAAAAACCCTTAGACAAGTATAAGACACGTAATGCAAAGTGTGAAGGTAAGGGGCTGTTTCCTAGCTGGATGAGTACCAAGGCTCACACAGGATAGACAACTCCACTAGAGGCTGGCTTTTGACTTGCAGCTGCCTTCCAGGACAACCTTACACCAGTCTTGATAACCCCCACTATCGTATTTCTAGCCACATCTAAGATATGGGTAACTTTGATGCTCTTCCACATGCATGTTCTCTCAATCAGCAAAAAAATGCAGATGTTACATCTGGTACCTGGTTGGACTGTGGCATGAATACCAAGTACCACTACTGCCTTCAGTTGAGAGCTCCTGTAACTGACTCAGTCATAGTCTGCTGGTCCATATTTTTTAAGTATTGATACCATTTCTCTCAATTGTGTTCCCTACCAATATGCAGCAGCTGTGAGAGGTCATTAACACTGAATGAGAAAAAAGACCACTGAAGTAATGGCCTCAAAATCCAGAACACTATATATATAAACGTGCCCAAGAAAAGGTGATTCAAAACCATGGCACCAAGGTCTGTGGACACCTTGTATTTCACCACCTGCTGTAAGAAATCTAAGGTGTGCAGCTAAGAAAGACAAATTAATACATGTAACGTGCTAATCCAGGTATGTAGTGAGAAGAATTCCAACACAGGAACCCGAATGCATCACCATTCTCTTCACATAGGGAATATCTACACAAAGCCATTAATTTTGGTTACCTACTCAGGTTAGGATGACAATGTTAAAATTGTGCTTCAATATATTAAGAACAGTACATGGACTTTGATGCCGAAATTATGTGGTGATTAGGAGCATGAACAGAACTTACACTGTGTTATTTTTAGCAGCCATTTAACACACAAGTCTAGAATGGTCCATCTGCAGTTACTTGGATAGTTCTCACAAAATTACTGAATGCAAACTCCAAAAATAATTGTAAATGTTTTAGGAAATACAAGCTCAATTTCTAGCAACCAGACACAAATGCACAGAATCTGTTTGGTAAACAAGTATTTTGAATCATCTACTGCATCAGGTATGTCATCCACAAGGTGGGATCTTTATTCTTATTTCTTTTTCTTTAACAGCCTAGCTAGGATCAACCTATCTTTTCTAAAAAATACTGTAACCTCAGATTAAAAGTGGAGGGCCCTGCACAAAAATATGTTAAAATTTATATTCCAAAATCACTGATATTTCTTTCTTTAACATCAAAAGTCTACTGATTTTACCACTGAGGTAGGAATCAATTTGAGAGTCATAGCATCCAGTTCAACATTTTTTCAATTCCATTTACTTACTAAATATAAAAGACAAATTGCTTTAGACATCAATGCAGAAAATCTCTTGGTATTCTGTGTAGTAACACTTGGTATTCACAGTATTAAAGCTTTAAAATGAAAACTCTGTAAACATGTATACAGCTAGCTTAACCTGTAAACCTAGCCTTACACCTGTCTGACAGTGATCAGAACTGTTCAGTCATTCAACACTTACGCCCAAAGATATTTGTTATAGAAAGTTCATTATTAAGAAGTAAAATGAAACATCATCTAAATATGTAACTGTAATACAAAAAAGTATTCTGTGCTGCACAAAGTTACATACTAGTACGTATATTACATAGGTAAACAGCTATATCATTATGTATTCAAAATAAATTATAAAATTACAAGTAATTACAGATTTTACTGTGTCTGTGAAAATGCACTGAAGGTAGCACTAATGAAAAATTAATTGTAAATTACACAAAGATTTCTTACATGGCAGTAAGGTAGATTTTAATGCAAGTTCACAATTAAAGTAATTACATTAAGAGGAAAGAGCTAAGCAACCAAACATTACTTTCTCCCTAGAAGTTATGTTAACCCTGCAGTCTTGTTTTCATCGCTGTTCTTTTATGTTCTGTTTTCTGCCATAATCAAATATATGTATTCCTTAATTTCGTATTTTGTTATCATGATCTAGGAAGGTAACTGTTTTTGTTTTACATTAAATAAAACAGGTCACAGGAATGCACATGGTTGTGTGCACACAGACACATGCTAAGCTGACTACTTTAGATAAAAAAATTCAAAATATCTACTGTAATTTCAAAGACAGGCTCTCAAAGATTGGAATGGGGAACAAAAACCATTCTAGGATCTCCCCAAGTATATAACAGTCATGCATTTTACTTAGATCTTTCTTGAAAATGAAAACTCGGTGATACTAAATTAAATGTCATTCATTTTTATACTGCCATCAACATGCAATTTGAGCAGTCATAAAAACCAGAAATCTATCAAAATTTAAGCATACAAACAGGGGAACGTGAATTATATACACTGTTGTAAGATCGTATTTACTGAGTAGAAATCTCATGAGTAAAAGTTAATTCTTTACTTTGCCCATCCAATACAACTTCCTATATTCCTTCTTAAAGATTGCCTACTATTAAATTTAATGCACTTGTTCAAAACTACTTCAGTCTGAAGACACGTAGAAGTAACAGAAACAACACAAACTATTTCGGAAGTTTCATACAAACTACAAGAATATTAAAGTTTCCATAGTTAAAAAAGTAGTATAAATGAAATAAGATATGCAAGAAAAAAAACACCCTCTTATATAAATAAGTACCTCAGGCTTTGGCCTGTGGCAATGAAATAGCCTCCAATAAACTATATGCACCTGCTGTGATGGTTTATTAAAGACTTGCTCCACTACAATTTCCTACCTTCCCTCTGAATTTCTGGCTTGGCCAACAGCAGATGAAAAGATTAATGATGTCAAAGAAAACATATAACCTTTCTACATCTACATGTAAAAACATGTGAGAAATTACCTAAGTTCAAACCATGACTTCGCAGGCTTGGAAGGAAGGTGAAAACACATGTTGTTTCAGCGAAGAGCAGCTAAGAGGCAAACAAACAAAAAAACCCAAATTTAAAGTCCGTATGGTTGTTTTTTTGGCAGCAGGTCAAGGAACATGAAAGAGTCAGCAGCCACCCTGTGACCTCATAAATAAGAACTTTGGTTTATAGTCTATTTCTTGGTGAAAATTTAGAACAAAAAAATTAACACCTGTCAAATTTATGGGCTGGACTTTGTATGTAACTGTCTTGTGTGCCCAGCTACGATCAACAGAGTGTGTTATTTGAAAGAACCTCTCTTGACTTTTTTCTTGTTACTACACACAAGCTAAATTCCCAAACTATTTTAAGGTGGACTTGGATACCTTCTACTACCTTAAAGAAGGCAAGCCTTACAACGTGGTGCATTTAGATGGCATAGATTGAGGAAAGATAAGGAATGAAGGCCCTTTGAAGCTGAAAACAATCTTTTGCCATAGAGATAAATTAAGAATTATAGTAAGGACACAATCGGGATAGTAGGGTTTGAAAAATTAACCTATGTAAGAAACATTTCTGTAGTTTAATAGAAAAAACTTATAACAAAATATTCCATATTTTACTGACATCAAACATGGTTAAAGGTAATAGTCCCCTCACCCCTTCATTGGAGCTTATATGTGGGACTGAATCAATTCCGTGCAGTTGCAGGCAATCATAGAGAGATTTCTTACTTTGAAAAATTACTCAAAACAATCTAATCCACACTCTAAAAGATACCCCATAGGTCACCCACCATTTTTCAGATCCCATGATAGAGCATCTGTTTGTAGAAATTAACTAAATTAACCAACACTGTCAACTGTCATAGACCACAGGAGGCAATCAATATCCTGTGTTACTGCAACAACAAATTATTTATTAAATAAAATGCCCCTTCCTACCATTCTCCATTATGACTTCTATACTTTTCACTTCTCATATTGTGCTGGTTTTGGCTGGGGTAGTTGATTTCCTTCACAGTAGCTAGTATGGACTATGTTTTGGATTTGTGCTGGAGACAGTGCTGGTACCACAGTTTTTGTTACTGCTGAGCAGCGCTCATACGAAGTCAAGGCATTTTCTGCCTCTCACCCCACCCCACCAGCGAGCAGGCTGAGGGTGTACAAGGAGCTGGGCGGGGACACAGCCAGGACACGCCCAACTGACCAAAGTGATGCTCCATATCACAGGATACCAGGCTTTTCCTTCCTCTTCTTCTGCGGGGGAAGAGGAAGCAAGGGAGGGATGTTGCGAGTGACAGTGTTTGTCTTCCCAAGTAACTGTTACATATGATGGAGCCCTGCTGAACACCTGCCCGACCATTGCAAGTGGTGAAGGAATTCTTTGTTTTGCTTTGCTTGTGTGTGAAGCTTTTGCTTTACCTATTAAACTGTCTTTATCTCTACCCATGAGATTTCTCACTTTTACCCTTCCGATTCTCTCCCCCATCCCACCCAGAGGCGAGTGAGCAAGCAGCTGTGTGGGGCTTAGTTGCTGGCTGGGGTTAAACCACAATACATATTTAAATCTATGCATAAATAAATTACTCTAATCAAAGCTATATGTTGTTTCAATGCCATTTATGCATTTGATATTTTGCTGAGAGCTTTTGGGGACAGACATCCCCAATCTCAGCAAGGGATACAATTGCTTTTGGAGCTCCCAGATGCTCTTCTGAGTATTAAAGTGTAACACCATCATTTGTTAGCAATTGCTAATTAGCACATGTAATGAAAACTACTAGACACAAAATATGCTGCTTCTTCAGATGAAAGTGTTTCAATGTCTAGAGAAAATAAGAGGTGTACAAAACTTACCATTTTTTCCTCCAAACCGTGTGAAATATTAGGCTATCAATCAGGAATGCTTTTCCCACACTAAAGAAAAATTGACTGAATTCACCCTGTTTATGACAATGAAAGCACAGAAGACATTACATAGAAGATTCCATTTCTTTTTTGTTGAAGTTTCAAAAAAAAAAAAAAAATACTTTTTTTTCCACATTTATTTCTCAAATAAAAGAAAAGAAAAGCACAAGATTTCACACAGCTCCTGGACCAAATCTAACACACAAAAAATAGGTTTGGAAGTCTTACAGCTTATATGAAAATGTATCCTGATTACATTAAAGGTAACAATTTTCATGTGCCATAAAAATTATAGAATGGTAAAACAAGTTTCTGTTCCCTTCCCCTCAATACTGCTAAACAACATATAAAACATACACCTTGCTTGGAACTATATTAAAGAATCATAAAAACCTCTAATGTGCGATTCACTTGAGTATGTATTCATATCTAAAGGGATCACAAACATTCTCACCAGCAATTTTCATAAATAACCATCTTATTTTTATAAAGAAATAGAAGATTTTTCCTAATTATAATTTTGCTTCTACTTGGACCATTGTAAGTATTTTTTAAAAACTAATAACAAGTTATGAAGATTTTTTCAAGTTCAGCATACTGTTTCTATATGTAAACAATGGGAATTACTGATGTGATGAAAAGAAAGATAACTAAAATATTTCTTGATATTAAGCCATTTTTATAGAAACAGCATTATAAAGAAGTCTGTTTTCTGAAGAACAGTGACATTTTCCTCAAGTAATAGATCACCTATTTTGGCTAACAACATTATAAACTGTGTATTTATGACATTTGCCAATTAAATATGCTCAAGTTGAGGGGAGAAAAGAACAATGATTTCAGTAATCTGCTAATTTCAGCAATGCCTCCCTACATAACAAGCAGACTCTCTTTGACTTGGGGATGAAGCACACGATTGATTCATTTTTTTAAAAAAGGTGATTTCTTAGTTTTAAGGCTACTGGTTACTCCCCTGTTGGCATAACTGCAAGTGCATTTTTTGAGAAACAGAGAAGGATAGGGGTGCACAGCCCAGTTTTGAGGTCCAGACAGCCAGTTCTTCTATTACCAGGGTTATTGATAGTTTAGTTCTGCTTTAACTTCACTTAGACTATCTTTCATTTTAAAGGTTTTCTCTAAACATACTCGGGAATCATTCCAAGTATTAAGCAAAATGGTTATTAACTGAAGGAGGCCTATAAGGATGCTGGGGAGGGACTCTTCATTAGGGACTGTAGTGAGAGGACAAGGGGTAACGGGTTCAAGCTTAAACAGGGGAAGTTTAGATTGGATATGAGGAAGAAATTCTTTACTGTAAGGGTGGTGAGGCACTGGAATGGGTTGCCCAGGGAAGTTGTGAATGCTCCATTGCTGGCAGTGTTCAAGGCTGGGTTGGCCAGAGCCTTGGGTGACATGGTTTAGTGTGAGGTGTCCCTGCCCATGGCAGGGGGTTTGGAATTTGATGATCTTAAGGTTCTTTCCAACCCTAACTATCCTACGATTTAGAAGATGTGCTTGCTCTGGAAGAGTAGCAAACCACACATTCTTTCAAAAACTATTATACATGCATAGAGTTCAAATTTCATGTCATGTGATGTTCTAATAAACATATCAACAAAATACAGAAATGCTTTTCAATTGCTAAGCCAATCGGGAGCAAAGATCCACTCTTTGAACCCTTAGTTATAATTTTAGTTGACAGAAGAGACACGATCTACAGGTGTGCATTTTAAATGCCACACTATGTTACTAGTTTTAGAAGAGTATTAATATATGAAATATATCATTTAGATATTTTTTTTTTCACTTGAGTATTAATTATGCCTGCACCTGACCAGTGCCAGGCACTGCTTCGACAACTTTTTATGACATAAGAAGTTAAAAGCATTTGGTATATGGCAGTCTAATGGACATAAAATTAAGAATTGTATCCAATATAAAAGCTGAGGCATTAATAATAATATTGTATATATGTAGAAAAGAATAAAATTAAAAATGATATCATACAGAGTATTTAAGTGTCTTCAAGAAGAAAAAGCTTAATCTAATGAAAGCTTGGGTTGTATTTCTTCAGATAATGACTTAACATTTGAACTCCAGAAGCAGCTAACTGGCCATATTCAAATTCTCTGAAGGCTTAGAGGATAGATTACAACTTCAGATGTGCAAACACTATTTTCCTGTTTATGCTTTCAGCTTGTCAGAAAACATGAAACAATAAATATTAAAAACAATTTTGAATTCCCACTAGTTCTGGTCATAATTTTTCTGTTTCAAATTACAGAAGACAATGAACCTGTTCTTAATTTACCAAACTTAGGGGGTTTTATTATAATTATGTGACCTGAAATTGTTCTCCAATGCAAACAGGACTAACCCTACTACCATTACTGGCATCACAACCATTCATGACAAGACCACACTCTCTCGTAGAAATCTAAGATGATCCTCTCCAAAATATAGTGATGTGGATGAACAGATTTCAAATCCAACGTGACAGAACTTACAGAGAACTTACAAATAATGAAAACCTCTTGGGCTTGAGAGATCATGTTTTCTCAGGCATTCCAAGAAAGGCAATTTATACCTTTTGGTGTTTCAGCAAAACGAGAAAGCTGAGAGAAAAAGTTCAAGACCTGATCCTTCTTTTAGCTGGGATGAATGATATTTATTTACCTGAAGAGGCATTAAAAAACAAAAATATAGAATACTAAAATCCTAACATTAGCAATATCCTGTGGGCTTGTGCTGCCGCTCAATCTACATTTAGCACAACGAAACATCAGTTTAGATTGGCATATTTCTACGCTAACATTTTTTAATGTTAATAAAGACAGAACTGTCAAAGGAGATTTTGCTCAACACAAAAGTATGCTTGTCCAGCATCCAGGGTTGCTCCAGAGTGTGCATGGCACAGCAGGTTGGAATTATACTAATACAGGATTCAACATCAGGAATCTCAGGGACCTGTAATCGCAAACTTCTCATTCATCTACTGATCAAAAAAAAGTTTGGAATTTACTTTAGAGGAAATAATGTTCCTACCAGCACTCAGATAAACAATACTTCACTGCGCAGCCAGCAGTATTTATAGAAATATGACCCAGGAAAAAACAATCTAACACATTATTCGGAAGAGATCAGTATTTGCTGATTTTATACACAACTGGTTACTCTACTGCAAAGAGAACAAGTATGTACAGGAATCAGCAGAGGCCTGTCCTTTAAAAGATATTCATATAAGAAATGGTAGTGGGAAAAACTTTACACTCCATCTCACTCCTGCCTTAACTATCTTATTCTACTAAGTATATCAGCAAAGCTGCCACAAGCAGATGCTAACACTGTAATTAATTCTCAAGACCCTTTTGTTTTACAATAGGGAAAGAACATGAAATTGTTGGGCGAACTAAATTGAGCATCAAGTGCATTCAGTTTGCTGATGGCAAATTGATTTTTTCACAGCAGGCTATCAGTACAATTTCAGACAAGCATTTCATTAAGATACAGCATACATAACTCCTATAACTTTGAACAACCTTCAACACAACATTAGGATCAAAGAGCAATCAAGTCTTTAAGACTATTCTTAAAATAAAAAATGAGCATTTGACACCATGTTCTCCAGACAGAGTGAAATAAAAATCAAGCTCAAAAAGCTTGCTTGTGCTGCATTTAAGTTTACTAACAATACAAACATCATGAACTGTTGCATGGCAATTTCTATACGAATTTCCCAGCATTTTCTTTAAAGTGTTTTAAACACCTGCTGTCAGTTCTAGGCGAAAACCCACACAATCCCTGTGACTTTGTTTCCAACTGGCTTGTCACAGCAGTGTTCCTCTGACGATTAGGCACAGAGGACAGCTGGCTTGGCAGCACAACAGAACATTGACAAATAGTCTCCTTAGTGTCTGATAGGCAGGTAGGTCATTCTTCTGCACCCATCATGAAGTTTGTAATGAGAATGGGAGCAGTAATAGACTCATAGAAGCATAGAATAGTTAGGGTTGGAAAGGACCTTAAGATTATCTAGTTCCAACCCCCCTGCCATGGCCAGGGACACCTTCTTACTAGACCATGCCACCCAGAATACAGAAATACCAAAAAAGACAACTCCGAGCAATGCTACTCAGACAGTCCAAACCCTACGAATTTTCTCCAACTCATCCCATCAGGATAGTCTTTTAGGTCCTTTTTAGGCTGTCTTAGTCTTTTGTAGGTCTTCTGCACCACCTGATTCAAAGCAGGAGGCTGGAAGGAATCTGGGCAGGATAAAAGAAGTGGGATTGACCTGGGAACTGCAGAAAACAGTATTGCCCAAGACCAATATTGAATTTATTGCATTTAAGTAGAGGGTCAAACATGTCAATCGTTTGGTTACGTTCTAATTTGGATTCAGCAGTGACTAAAGTTGTTCCAAATTAACAAAACGTCAAAGTAACACACAGTCTGCACTGAATTCCTGCTCAAGAAAACAAAACAAAAAATATTCAAGTCAGTACTGCGTCTAGGTTCAGTTCAATTAGCTGTACTTATATGAAAATCAGTGGAAAAAGTGCTGTCTTGCTTGCTGTTTTTCTTCTAACCTTTCAGATAGGGTTGCTGGGCCTCTACTTAATTTTTAGACGAAAGCTCAGCCTTGAAATGCTTTCCAGCTTGCTGCCAGAAATAATGCTGAACTCTGTACAGCAACAGGAGCTACCAATTTATCTGCCTCCTCTGTTCCTTCCTGTCAGACGTTACTAGCCCTTCTCTCCTGTCCTACACACCTCAAGGAGTCTTACCTTACCTGTGCCAAAACTTGCTCTCTAGTCCCATCAAGCACTTCCTATTCCATCCTGCGTTCTTGCTCTGCATTCCCTTCATCTCATCTAGCACTCAGCTGCTTCTTCACAGGCTCCAGACAGTCTTTCCAGCAATGTTTTTTCCCCAAGCTCCTTCCTTAGCTATCTCTGAGCCAATTTTTCCCAGTGCTTCATTTCTATTCATTCCCTGTCACCTTTCTTGATATTTTCCCCTCGCCTCTAGCAGAAAAGGCCTGAATCTCTCTAGGAGCATCCAAATTCCAATCCCAGTGGGAGATGTCAGAGGTATTGGTCATCTTTATTGTGCTAGTCTAAACCTGAACCTGCAGAGATTTAGTAGAGCCCATAGTCTCACACCAAACCTAGTGAACAGTAGATGCATTTTAAATGATCAGCTGGTAAAGAATATACTCACCAACATGCAATGGCAGAGTTGAATTCAGCTGTGAAATACTTGAAACAGCCTTGCAAGTAAACCAGAGGGTTTTAGTCTAAGTGGCCCAAATTAGGGCAGAGTGCAGGATCACAACTGAATTTTTTGTAATTGCAAGGATTGTAATTTTTTCCCCACAGTTGATGTAAAAAAATGATCGCAAACTAAGTTTTAGATGGATTGTTTTGTTCATTTTAACTCATGCCAATTATTCTGCATACTTGGGTGCTTTTTAAAAATGTAAATTTGATGCACAAAATACATCAATACAGGGACATTCATTCTTGCTTCCATGTGAAGGAGTTTAGTAAAGTATCTATTTTTATGTGAAAACTCAAAGAACAAGTGCAGATAATAAATCACAACCAGAGCTTCCCCAGTTCTGTTACACTTGCTTAAGATGGTGAAACAAACCACTTTTTTTAATTGGTTGTTCCTTGTTGCGTTCTATACAGTGCTGCTTTCCCTGTGAGATTAAAAATGATAAGTAACTGGAAATTAGGAAGAGAATTAGTCCATTATTCTGTAGCAATGACACAATGATTAATTATATTAGTTTACTGCCCCTTCTGCTTTCAAACCCTGCAGTCATAAAATGAGTTTTCTTCAATATTCCAGAAGGGATATGAGAATTAAATTTATATAAATTAACAAATTCCTGCAGGAAAGCCATACTCCTCTAATATAGTAGATGGATGAATCTTCTAATTTACAATAATATGCAGATGGCATATCCCTTCCTGAGCAATGCACAGATAAGGAAGCTTCCCAGATGAGCCAGAAAAAGACCGTGAAGAAACACAGGTGGAAATAGATCAAGCAAGCCCGAGCTTGTGTGTCCTTCTGGAAAGCACTCGAAACTTTTTACTGTAATTCTATTTATACCTAATAATTATACTTCCTTCTACCTGGTTCTTTTTAAACCACCTAATCTTTAAATCACCTTACCTTTTCTAAGCCATACTGAACATGAAATAGATTAATGACCACTCGGGTCTAGGGGAGGCAGATGGAGGTTTAAAATCACTGCCATACCAACACAAATCCCCACATCTTCCATGTTGCTGGTAAATGGTACATTTTAGGTAACGTGTCTTACTTTTGAGGAACAAGGTTTCTGCCAAATTGTCAATGTTGGAAAACACTCTAATGCAATCCTGCCTTCTTGCTGTAAGTCTTTTGCATTGCTTTATTACATAAATGAAAATCTTTGCTTTTAATTAACCTTTTTTTTTTTTTTTTCCTTTTTTTCCCCTCTCTCCAGAATAATGAACAGCATCAGGGTTCCGGAAGATAAAAATACATAACTTAGCCCCAAAACGGCTATGGCAACAGAAGCAGGAATCTGCAGCTAGTCTTTGTGCCTTAGCCCCAACAAGAGACACTGTTTACTGATTTTAGAATACCAAAACAAACTGACCGCAAAGCATTTCTTCCCTGTTTAAGGGAATAACGCAAAACAAAACAAAGTTTGTACGTGAAGAATGCAAGGGCTTTATGGGATCGGGGCCTACACAATTATGAAGTAGAATTAATCACAGAATTTGAATATTTGTACTGCAAGATAATTTGGACATTGCTACATTATTGGGAAAGAGGAAAAAGTAGAAGTAAAGTTGAAGGATATATTTATGTCTTTATTTAGTAAGTTGACATTTCGTATCACCAATATGCTGCACTTCAGTACAGTAACTCATAGATGACCTTTCCTGTAATCTCTTGATAAATTGGATTATTATGGGCAAATAGAGAAAGTTAGCAATACATGTTACCTAAGAATACTTTTAATATTAAAATTAAACCCTGTGCTTTATCACAAATTCAGTTCATAATGAAAGCAGACACACTGTTAAATATGAGAGAATACCAAAGTCGTCATCTACTAAGCCAGAAAAATCAAGAGTTAAAATTTACTCATTTTAAGTTATCTTTGTATTTTTCAACTCACTTAAAATAAATTACATAACACGCATATATCGTGTTTGACACTTAAATAAACTCAGAGCCATGCAAGAAATGCACCTCTTCCTGCACGAGACCTGACAGGAGCTGCAAGCTGCACATGCTCACTCAGCAAGCACAGGGTGCCAGGACCCTTCAGCAGAGGCTGGCAGGAGCACGTGGGCTGGTCACACAGGGAGGGAAGAAATAAAGGCGAGGGCCCTGCACAGCATCTCCCTGCACACAGGGAGCAGGGCTGGAGGTCCAGGTGTTTTTCTCTCATGGAGGGCATCCTTCTGCAGCTGACTACTTCCCCTGGATGTGTGCAAGTTGATTTAGATGCCCTATAGCAAGTATAGTTGAATTGGTACCTTTAGATCATATTGAGGTCACCTTTTGCTGATATCTCGGCAACCCTAATTATTACACATGTAACCCTTTAGACATAAGCTGCTGACAAAGTCTGAGACTAAGATGGGACCTAGCTGCACCTAAGCACCAACAGGAGTTTAGAAAGCAAAGGGGTCTTGTTTTCCCTAATCCTCATGATTCAAAAGGAAAGTCTCCCTTAAACTTTTGCGTCTTTGATCTTTGTGTAAAACATCCTAGATCAACTCTAACTCAATATTCCTTTATATGTTTCATACATGTAGCAAGTAATTGAGGAGCCCTTGCCATCTAAGTTTGATTAGTCCCACTTTTATGAATTTATATTAAAACTACTTTTGCTAATACCTCCAGTGGTGATTCTTTGAATGACCCTAAACCACTCATTCATAACAGGATGGCACTTTGGCAGTTACAGTCTGACATTTGGATGCAGAAGGGAGGTCTGAGCACTTTGACCAGCAGCTGAACGGGCAGAGGTCACTACAAGCTGGGGCACTGAGTTTTCACACTTGTGCTCTGCTGCCGCTGTGGCTCTGTATGTGCCTGCAGAAGGTGAGCATGCGAAAGGGCATTGAGTAGAAAGTCTCACCTAGGCAAGGACTGAAACACTCTCCTCCTAGAATTATTTAAGGGATGATGTAGTTAATTCAGGGGAGAAAAATATAAAAAATGCTAACTCTGACAGTGCTTTATAACTGCAGCCGTTGCCCTGTGTATGCATAAATACTGGTCTAGTCACGAAATTCTGTGGAAGAAGTCTAACAGTAAGAGTTTCTGCCTGGCCTGCCTCTAACAAAGAGCTTAATCTTTGGCATCACATTCACTCTAACTGAGACAGGTTTATCTTAAGGGAAAAAAAGAAAAACACAACAAAACAATATTGTTAAGCCTTTGTATTTCTAAGATATATAAATACTATTTGTAAATGTTAAAATTCATTAGGAGCATCACATATAAGCATACTTCAACTAATTACACTCGTTTCCCCAAAGTTACTCACCATTAAAGAGTCAGTAAAGCCAGTGGGTGCACAACGTCAAGGCAACGCTTATGCCTGCAGTCATCTCCCAGCTCACGAGACAGCACCTCTGGGGATTAGAACATTAAAAGCCACGTTCAAGCAGTAACTACACATTTTCTTTTCTGAATTTTCCAATATTCTTTCCATGCCAAAAATACGGTTATTTCACTTTCACAGATATTAATGTCTGAAGTACCTGATTGAAATACATTTGATTTTCAAGTAAAAAACAAACGAAAGAGGTTCTATTTTTAATAACTGTTTTTATTCTGCTCATTACACATTATGAAATACAAATCTGAAGTTGCTGGTATTCCCTCAGGTACCACAGGGGACACAGTTCAAGCTCGTGCTGAGTGGAAGTGGCTCACCTCAGCAGCCTCTCCCATTGCGGTGGGTGAGGAGGATCCGCCTCCTCCTGGGGAGGTGGCATGCTCCTTTGCTCACATTTCAGGGGACAGGAAAGCAAGCATGGAGGAAAAAATACTAATTCATTAGTATTTATTCTAATAGTCCCTGCTGTGGTGCAGTTTAATGGCATTTTCAATTAAATTTGAGCGCATGTGTCGTCTTCTCTTTAGGGGTGTTGAATTTTTCCTTGCATGGAGTAAGCCTTGGGGCGGAGTCTCCAGTTACAATCTTGCTTTAACATGGGCACAGCATCTCTAGTTCTGTTCCTACTGATGCCTAGCTGTGACCAGGAGAACCACTTCTAAGAGAGCTTTCTCAATGAAAAAGAAGGCCTTCCAAACAAAAAGGTATCTTAAAAAAAAGGAGGAATGGCTTACAAGTATATTTAAATTCCACAGTATTTGCAGGAATTTGGGAAGACCCCCATTACTTAAGCCATCTCTCTCTTTTGTCCTTCCAGGCACCCACAACTGGAGCCCAAAGTGACAGTAAGTGCCTGAGGGACACCTAACAAAGGCCACTTCCAGTAGAAGAGGTCAATCAGAACATGTCAACTACAGAAGAAAAATTGCTTGTTTGACCACTGTGACTTGTGAATCAAGAGCAACTCAGATCCCTTTCAGATACCTACAGTGTAGATTCATGTTCCTATCCACAGCTGCCAAACAAGAGCATTATTTCTGCCATGTTCACCCTTCCCCAGGAAAGCAGGCCAAGAGCTAGTTCACACAGCCACCCAGCAGACACCTGAGATAAGAGCAAGAGGTCTACATACAGGGTCGGGGATGATAAAAATATGTAGTCTAACTTAAGGTAGGGCTGTTTTGGGGGGAGGTTTGCCCCATTGTCCCCAGCCTGCTGTCTGTGTGGCTAAGCGCCATTTTCAGCTGATTAGAGCAGGGTTGCTCTTCTGAAGTAATTACACACATACTACGTGCAGACTCTCTTTATAACCTCTATTCAGACCTGAGAGGTTTTAATATAACTTTTTCCAGCCCTTCTGGCAGTTGCTCCCAGCCTGCCTGTGCTATAATTTTCCTTCATTGTGTGTGGGTTGAACTGACCTGGCTTGTTCACAGTCTCTTATAGGTCCATCATTTGTTTATTCTATTGGCAGCCTGTACAGAGCAGACACACTGAATTGTCTCTGCATTCCTTCCACTGAAAGGTTGAAGTTGAAATTGTCTGTGCATCTTGCCATAAACTTAAGACCAACAGAAGTAAAGAGTCCTGTCAAATAAAGGGCATCAGTTAATAAGAGAATAAGCATTCAGTATTACAACAATACAAAAACAATAGTGAGGTGAAGAGACAAAACACATCAAAGCCTCACACAGAAAATGATACTTTCTCATGCTACATTTCATTTTATAGTTCAAAATGTTAAGTACAAGTAAGAGCCACATATGAAGAAAGGAACCGCTGTGAAAGCCGCTGTGCTCCTCTCAGTCAGTATGAGACAATCTTGACCTTCAGGCCATAATATTAAGCCAAAGTTCTTGAAAGCAGGCATTGTTTCAAAGACAGACTCTTTTTCAAAGGTGAGAGATGCCTGCTAAAGACTAAGTTGAAAACCCCGAGGTCACATTACTTTTGACATGTGACATCTAAACTTCTTTGTCTGAAAGGGGAATTTTAGACAGCTCTCACTCCACTGCGCTACTTAGCTGTGCTTTGAACAGAATCCAGCATAAGTGTGTACTAATGGAAAGCCCATGGGAAAGCTTTAGATATCCTTGCTATTTATCTAAGTATTTACCTTCTGTGTGAGTGTTCCCGCTTCTGTCCTTAGGGCCTGCAGAAAGTTATTTTTGTCTTGCATAGGTATGGCATTAAATATAGAGGTACAACCAGCCACCCCCCATCAATAGGAATGCCAGAAGAAAGTTACCAGAGATGTAAAATGATGTATAGATGCAAAATACAGCAGTGCGATTTTAGTAAGAGCCCATATACATATGCACAGAAATTCTTACCTCCTTCACAGTACAGAGTATAATTAGCTTATGAAGTGTCAATACCTTTTACTAACTCCCATCAGAGCGACAACATGACATTAACAGCAGTGTCATTTGCAATGGGTGAAATTTGGGAAGCATTATTTGGATTGAGATACACAGCAGCAAATGCTTATTGAATTTTTATTTAATTCTTTTTTTACATAACATGACTTCTTAAATCTTGTGAAGTGGTCCACTTGCATTAATTTCTCAATGCAGGTTCATTCAGGGGGGGCAGGGGAGAGAAAGGGGAAAGAGACAAGTGTCGTAGCAAAGGGCAAATATCGGCAGCACACGAAAACGGCAAAATCTTGTCCTGCATTTTCGGCATTTAACCCCCATATCCCTGCCGTGTTCGGGGTCCTTTAGCCCCATCTGGCGGCACCTCGTACACTGCGGCTTGCAGCCGAGAGCGACGCTCGCCTGGAAACAGCGATCGACAGGGGCAGTCGCAGCTGGAATTGCAAGTTTTATGCGGTCTTCTCCCGGAACCTGCTGCTGCAGGTTCAGAAGATCCTCTGCGAAGTGACAATTCCTCTTGGTCACCACGTTCAACCTTCTGGCAGCTAAAGTGTGCTGTCTGCCAACCTCATTGGTCCGTGCAAGAAGGAAGGCACACAGGTACGTAACACATGGAAAATTCGTTTATGAAACATCCGGGTAGGTACCTACAGGAGACACAGAGTGTGTCACCTTCATTTGGCTGTAGAAAATCTCAAGTACCTTCAAATGAGCTCGAAAATCACCGAGACTCCACAGTAACTTCCAAGCGCAATGGGCCATGAGGATGTTTCAAAAAGAACTTAGGTTTATGTAACTTGGTTGCACCCAGGTAAACAAATTCTTAAGAGTGTGCAATATAAAATATCCTAACACTAATGTCCCTAAAGCTGTTACCAGTAAGAGGTAAAAGCCCCATAAGCAGAGAAACTCTCTTAACCCTTTTTTTTTTTCTTTGATAGCATCTCAAATCAGTTCTTTTTTTTGCCTATGGAATCACAAATTTCAGGGTTGGTGCAACAGTACTGCCACAATGGAAACTGGCCTTTCACAACCCTCTGCTGAAGTGTTCACCACTTAACCCCAGGTAAGGATCTAGTCAAATAGTCACATAACAGCCAGGCCATAACAGTAAGACTTGTTTGTGTATCCTCTCAATGAGAACTCAGTTTACAGCTATTTACAAAGATCTTTTTATATCCAACAGTATTGATGCAATATATGTGTACATTTTTAAGAAATCACACGTGTTTGTTTATTCTTGATATCTATTTCTATGGCCACAGCTTTATTAGAAATGTGCCTCTTCTGTCTTTTCCATAATTGGTGCACAAGGTTTAGAGAGATTTTCAGAATACTCTGATGTCTTGACACTACCCATGTACAAATAAAGCTCCTTTGACAGACACTCTCAGCGGGGTTTTTCTCATGTGTTTGAATTTAAACACTATCTTTTTCTAGAAAGAAAATGAAGGGGGGAAATAATTTCCCTCTTTCCCCATAATACCAGATTGAGAGAGAGCTATCAAGAGATACATAAGTGCTAACTGTTTTCTACTGGGTACTTAAGGGAAACAGATGGGTGTAATTATGTTTTTTATGGAGGTCTTACCTAAAATGCTCACACTCAGCTGCCACATTACAGTTTGGTTCTCAGTTATAAATACATATATCAATCTTTGTAAAGGTCTGTACAGATTTTAAGCTAAAGGGGAACATACAGCTTTGAAGCCATTTCACAGGGAAAGAAACCACATTAAAACCAGAAGGCACAAGCATACTGTGACCTCCAGGACCTAAGCGAGAGTGCTCTTTGCTTAAAACTAAAATCATGCCTCAAATCAGCAGAGGGAGCCAATTGACTTGTTTTAGAAGTACCAGCTCTGCTGGCTACCCTCCAGTCAGTATACCAGATCTTTACATTGCTTTACCACAGGGTGGTGAATCTGCCATTACCAGAGACGATTAGGTTGCCTCGTTGTGTCATTTGCTCTAAAGGGAATATAGGGAAAACCTGAGTTTTGCTGCATCATTGAAGTTTACCTACCCATCCAAGTTGTGCCACCACCTCTGGAAGTGGCTGGTACCTAAATGCTTTTGAGGAACCTGAGAAAAAACCCATTTGATTACAAAAAGTGAACTGGGAGAGAAATAAAAGTTCTCTTTATCTCCTCGCACTCCTATACAACTGTGTAAGCATTTTATCTTTTCGTACATACTGTAAAAGCAGTTTTTCCCAAATCAGTGCAGACATAACTTTTCTGACAAAAGTAGCAATAACGATACTGCAGTGACATCCTATAGTATTGCCCTTCTGTATTTACTCACCTTTAACTCCTTTAGAAGAATTCTTTTGTTCCCATTTGAGGCAGTGTCAAACAAAAGAAAAGCAGTTAATTGTCATTATGCATTTTAAAACCTGGACGACAGCTTTGACAGGTAAAGAAACACAAACACAAAAATCCAAGTGATTTTGGATGTCCGGTTCCAGAACCATTTTTTTCCCCACAGGAATTACAAGAAAACACACACAAGCCAGACTTCCTGCCCTCAGCTCAGAGAGCCTTTTCCTCATAAAATCTCTTCCTCTTTGTTTCTCATCCTTTATAGTGGTGAGTTTGAAGGCTAAACTGTCTCTGAGTGACCTCAGTTAAATCAATCAGTCTTAAATGCATCTACACAGATACTTTTGAGGGAATGATTTGATTAGTTAATCATTTAATTACAAACTGCTGAATGAATAATGCCGGAGAACTCAAAATGAGAAAAGCATTACAGGACTGACAGATGGGAAGAAGCGAGGCAAACAACATAAATGCATTTGTAAGGTGAATGAACGTTATTTGGAAACAGTTAAATCCAAATAATGCAAAATCAGACTGCTTCTGCAGGTATCTTCCCTTCCCTAGTCAAAGGAGTAGAAGGCTGAATTCTGTAGCTGTAAATATACTCAGATGTTTGCAGTATTTCTGAATTAGAACCAGTGAAAGGAGGCAAATCATATCTTCTCCTTCCATTAAATATCCTTCTGCTCTATAAGTAATCCAGATAGCAGTTGAAGGACGTGTTGGAGTAATTCTTTTCCCAGTTCAGAGGCTGAATGTCTCCAGGGTGCTCCCACATGTCCACAAGAGGGCTGCCTCTCCCCTGCCCCTGGGGGTTACAAGCCCCACAGCACAGGGCTCAGGCTGGCATGATGCAACACAACACAGTATAACACAGCACTAATGGTCTGAGAAGAGCTTCGAAAATGATGCAAGAGCTATGGGTAACTAGTGAGACTGCCACCTCAAAATACCATTGCTGTGATTTCCTTGTCTATCAGACTCAAGAGTGCTGGCACTGCAGAGATTTTTGTGGTATTTAAAAGATCAAAAATAAGGATGAAGACCTCCATTTTCCTTGAATGGTATGGAATATTACTTCTGGAGAGCCTTTGTGAGGTCCATTCTCTGCAGAAAATACATCCTACTTGTAATATCCCTGAGGTAATCTCACTCAGAGGTTATCATTATAGAACCCACATCAGCCAGGCCACCCTGACTGCTCCAATGCAGCGGCAGGTTTGCAGCAGTGGAATCAGCATTTCCCCATTTCCCTCCACTGGACAAAACTATCCTGTAGGTAAGAAAAGGTTTGTGTGATTCGCAGCACCACTCCAGGACTGGAGACGCTGACCTCAAGCACCATTTGCAGCACGCTGTCTGAAGCACATCCCCTCCTCTGTAATGAATGGTTTTAGCAGTCATCCCAAACCTGAAATGCCTCACAATACTTTCATTTAACACTGCTAGATGATAATCCTCAGCCAGGACTGAGGGCTATATTCAATTTCCATCTCTGCTGCTCACTTGTTTCGTTAGCTTATCACACTTTTTTCACACTTAAAAATAGGAAATATGTATAAGAACATCACTGACATGTTTACCAGTTTCTAAAGCTCTCAGAGACCATGGGAAAGAAATAGAGGAGTCTCCAGTGTTTGCTTAAAGCATTTTTTTTAATGTTATTTCTTATAAGCTGAAGCTCACCTGTATGTGTTAATATACTGCACTGCAAATGCCCGAGGTATTTACAATTATGTGTAAGATGCAGCACAGAGTTTGGGTAGAACGTAAGGGTGAATTTTGAATTGATTTCACTTTATCTAAGTTCCACATAATTTCTTTTATTTATGCTGTAGAATAAAATATCCTATAAGATTTTTGTTGAATTTCTGCGATATGTAGAACACTTTTGCATAGTTTGCTGCTTATTGTGCTGGCTGCCAGCTGGGGTTAAACCACAACAGTTATATAGCTATCATCCCATTCTATTAATATTTTCATTATTAGAGATTAACGATGTTTCCCATTTGCTGTTTGGCTGCAGGAAAGAACTCTTTGGCATGGCCAGTGATCTGTAAATTCAGAAGTGCTGCCCTGTGCACCACAGACCACGCAATATGGTATAGACGTGTGCGTAAACTGTTTCCCTGCCTTGAATTTAGGTCTCTTTTAATACTGTTGCAAGAAACATTAAAAGTGTAGTAAAAAGCAAAAATGCAATTATTTATAGAATGAACATGCTGACTTATAAATTACTGTCAATCCAGAAATGACTAGATAAAATATCCTACCTCTCTAATAGCCTAACTTCCCTACTACAACACCCTATATCTTGTTTATTTTCAGTGCCTGCAGATAGCACTGTTCTGCTGCTTTTTTATGATCATTCTACGCTACACATTTGCTGGGCCCAACATAAAACCAGATTAAGTTCTATGAGTTTCTACAAGCATAACTCAATATTTGAAATGTTATTAGGGCGCTCTGTTTATTCATTTACCTAGGAGAGAAGCCCAACTCAGTACCAGCAGTTAGCACAAGACATGGCAACAAGTTAGGTTTGTAACATATATCCACAGGAGCAAATCTCACAGTTTCAGAGATGCAATCCAAACGTGAGCTCTGGTTTGCATATTTTACAATGTTTTCACTGTAAATTTTGCATAAGGAATCTCATTACCTGTTTATTTGTTTGTCCCATACCTACACTACATCACCAATGAAATACCAGCAACACATTTTCCTAGAGCAGGATATCATGGAATAATGAGCAAGTACTGAATTTATAAGAGGTGTAAGAACCATTCCCGTTCTCACTAACTTCATCAGAAGCAAGAGTAAGCTAATAAACAGGAAAATTATTAAAGTATACAACGTTTTATTTCCTGCCCAAATGTCAGTGTATAAAAATAGGTTTGCTTGTGGTCTTTTTCCATCTACAGTGAACTCACAACTGTTGTTGAAAAACATTGTCAAGAAGTTATTCTAGTGCGGCAAGCAATCAGGTGCATCAGGTAAGGGAGGAATGTTGGAAAAAAGGACAGATGTGTCATCTCAGCACAGACCATCTAGGAACATAGCACCTGTATTATGTCTAAAATAATCAAGTAACATCTCTATTATCTGTACTGGAAACCTGGACTTCCCCCACTGACTTTCACAACAAATTTGAAATACATCGCTTCAGTGTCAAACTGCCTCTGGAACACTTCTGTACTGACAAAATTGTCCTAGGCACTACAATCAAGATCAAAAATAGTAACTTACAAACTAACATCCACAGCACAACCATAATTCAGTGCTGTTGCTTCCATAAAACTGGTAAGAATCTCAAGCACTCTCAAAAGCAGTAAAATACTCCCTGACCTTCAGACACTACCCTATTTGCTCTTGCAAAAACACTTGCATGTCTTATCTTCTTAACCTAAAAAGGACTTTTGTACAGTGAGCATATACTGTGAGATACAATTTATGGGGAATCCATTACGAATTACATCCTATGCAGGAAGAATGTATTTGAAAAGCATCTGTCAAAAACCTCTTTTCAGACACAGAGAGAAAATGGAGAAAGTGAAGCTAAATACTTGAAAACAGACTTGAATATTGCAATTTCTCGTCTTCACAGTAGAGTATTCCCACCTTTTCACAACAAAGCCACCCAAATACCGTATTCCTACTGTAACCCTGGGACTGAAACAGACTCTGTAACTAGGTAAGTAAGTTTTGTTACCTGTACCATTGTATAGTCCCTTCCCAAGAGGTCAATATGGTCTCAGGAAGAACATCTAATGCAAACAACCAAAGAATAGGTATTCTTTCAAGATAAATGATTGTCATTAACTTGACAAGAAAATGAGAAAAAAATCCCAATGTAGGCGAAGCGTAATTCCGGCAGGGGGAGATCGTGACCTCCGACTTAATAGCCCCTACTCAAATTACACCCCAGACTCAATTTAGAACAATAGCAGAAGTTTGTGCGCATGTATAGAAATTAGCATATGGTGTGCGTTCGTTGTGACCAATCAAAACTGGAATATAGAATGGAATGTATGAATATGTAACAATCTTATGGATAAATATCTGAATGTTTTGAACCCTGGCTATGCACGCTTGGAGGAGAGATCCCCCATGCATCCAGTGCTGTAATAAAGAATGCCTCCCTTTTAACACTTCGTTGGTGTTACGAGGTTTGTCAGTAACACTACTGTTATATATCCTAATTTAAACTTTTATGAAAGTCTACTTAATTGACTAAATGCTACCAATCTACTAAATGCTCTCATGAAAACACATAACTACACAATAATTAGCACACTACTACTGGCTATCTTTATTTTCCCTCAGATTATCTTGTTGGTATTTAATTAAAAATCAGAGAAGCTCAGCTGGTATTTAACTTTGAAGTCTATTGCCTGTATTTTGCATTTGAAGGATTTGCATGCCCAGTTGTTTTTCTACATTTTCCTGCTTATACAATAAAAAGTCATCTTCATCTACAAATTCTCTTTTAATTATGTCTGAAGAGCAGCTCAGTTATAACCCTGAAATAAGGATTCCTTACCTCTCAAGCCAGTAGGATTCCAGGTCAGAAAGTTGCTGCTGATAGTTTTGTATTCACATAAAGCAAACTGAGAGGAACCATCAAAGATAGAAAAACATTCGTAATGTCTGCTTGACTCTTTGACAACAGAGTATTTTTGTTCTATTCTTTTGTAAATTATTCTATAATTTTTCAATTTGTAACATTTTGAATTTTATAATATTTTTCCTGACTCTTTCTGATTAAATACACTACAATAGTTTTCTCACTAGTAAGTGGTATGTTCATTAGCACCTTAATGTATACATACATTTAAGCTACAAATATTTGTTACTTGTTTCATGCCATGTTTGATTCTTGCTGACTTACACTAATTGAAAGCTAAAATGGCAGAATACCTAGTTGTATTGAAAATTCCAGCATAAATAGAAAGCTGATCTCCTGTGTAACCACAGCTCTTTTTGTAACCATTCTGTTTTGTTATCAGTAGCTATCAACAATGTAGCTAATAAGTTATATTATATATTATCCATATATTAATTGAAAGCAGAGGTACTAAAAAATTTCAGATGGATGTGCAAAAATATATTTCATGTATTTTATTGTTCAGCAAAACACATTACATATATAAACATGCAGTCATTTGATAATCTGAATGGTTAAACACCTGTTTGTACTAACTCTAATGACATTATTTTATAATGATACTGGAAAACCCATGTCTTTCTTTGAAATTGTAATGGAATGAAAGTCATATTTGTAGCTGTCATTTCTTCTTCAACAGACCTATTACTGAAGTGTAATGAATCTCCTTTCCAACCACTTAGGCGCAAAGAGGATTTTCCCATTCTACATGTAACCCATTACTAAAGATAAAGGGAAAAAATTGTGCCCTTGGTTGCATGTGCAGGACCTTAGTGCATTTGCTGGGGTTTCCACAGTCTTCTTAGCATTTGTTTCCGCTACACTTACTTCCAGTGCAAAACTTCAGGGTTTTCTCCTTGCTCCCTTTCCTACACATTCTGGATTGTGAAACAGGCTGTGTGACAGAAGAAAAAATAACTACATAACCTGTTATTTCTCTTTTGAGCCACATGGTCTGATAGATTTTAGAAGAGACCCTTCCTTTCGTATCTGTCAGTGCTGTTGTCAATGTGCAATTGGACTTCAGCAGAGTAAATGACCCAAGAATTTACAGGCCCTTGTGGTATGGTGTTCAGCAGCAGGAGCATCACAAGCCAACAATTTTAAGGCAACATCCAAGATAAATAATGTTGTTCTTCCGACATGCAACATATCGTGAAGTTGCTAACCTACAGATCTGTGTATGAAAGTATGGATGAATTAAGTTTTTGTTCTGCTTACCAACAACATGAAGTTAAAAATATTTTTAACTGTTTGTATGTCTTAGAGAAATAACCAAAACCAAAGTTAGCTTTAAGAGTACTCACTTAAGAGTCCTGCCAGCACACATTCCAGAGGGTATCTTACATATGATGACAAACTTCTATTTTAAATAAAGGTATAATATACCCTGAATACATTTTATTAAAACAGGTGGTCTCCAAAATTAATGGTACAGTTAAACTTACAGCCTTTAAGAAAGAGAAGCAGGCTCTTGTTAACTCTGCTCTTCCATGAAAAAAGGAAGTCATCAATAGCCTCTCCCGTTTCTACCTCTGTCTCAGGATGAAAGCTATGCAGCATACCATTTTTGTGCTTTTAATGGTAAAAGATGGGTCTTTGGTGGAGGAATTTATTATGAACTGAGAAAAGGTGATACCTGTAGCACAGATAAGGGTGATTAATTCAGTTACAAACCAGCACTCATTTCCCTGTGCCAAGACACTTACTGTTTTGAGAATATGAGTTTGACAGAAAGCAAACACATATGAATTCACATATAGAAAATTTAAAGGTTGTTCCTTCATCTCACAGTTTTCCAGTCAGCTTAGAATATCCAGATTTTAATTTCTTCAAAGAAGAGAAAACATTAGCTCACTACCAAGTTAATGGCAAACAGTAAGCCACAGAGATAGTAGAATATAACATTCACATCTTATTATTTCATATATAAACCTTTACTTCAAAGTGTTATCTAAAATAACATAAGTGGTTACCAGACCAAATATAAACTATGCTGAAAATACCATCTTTACTTACAGGAACCCAATTAAAATGAACTTTAACTCTTTTGTTTGAGATCTGCAACAACCCTTCCACTCAGAGCCACATTACAGCCCAGCTTTACCCTCTTGGGCAGTGCACTAAGGACACGGATGCCCCTCAGACACACGAAGAAAGCATTGGCCACTACTTCTGGTAGAGGTGGGAAACAGCTTGCAAACCATTACACTCTGATTAGGTGTGATGTCTTGTTACCTATCCCACCCTGCAGGCTTTACAATTACATGCAAATGTAATTTTCTTCAAAATAAGCTCTAAACTTGCTCTTCTTGCCCTTGGTGGTGTTCTGGGAATACATTGTGGAATTTAGGGGGGGAAAAAAGCCAAAACTAAACAAAAACAAAAAAAAAAACACAAACAAGTTAGACATATAAACATTATCATCATCTTCTAGCACTGTTGGTAATCACAATTGCAACAAATAAGCAAAGAGAAAATCAGGAATATATGACATTAATTTATAAGCACTTCTATAACCATGTAATTTGCTTCATAGTTAATTTACTGAATTCCAATATCTGCTTTAAAGAAAACCAGCTGGCTTGGGTTATATAAAAATGCTACCTTTGAGACCCAAGAAATCCCACACTGCTTAACTGAGCATGAATTAGATACTGGAAGAATCATTCCTTGCAAACAGAGAATCCGGTATGTGCTCAGAAACAGTTCACACAAAGCCCTAGTATTAGACTTGTTATTTTGTGATTTAATGAAAATGCTCTGCTTCAAAAGAAATAGCTAATCAGATAATTATCTTAGACTGTATGCTATAGGCCTTGAGCAGTCAAGCTTCCAGAAAAATCATTGAGTAAGACAACATACTGTTTTTATGACTACACATTGTATTTATCACAAAACATGGCCAACATTCACACTGAGGCTGCAAAATTATTACATGGTTACTTGTGCTCTATAAAATAAAGATGTCATGCTGAACAGATTAAAAAACTGTTCTGCAGTATTAGATATCATTAGCATGTTACTTTTACTATTAATCACCACTGCCTATCACCAAAATATTAGTACTTCAGTGTAAACACTGCAAAACATATACATGATTTAGCAGATTAAATATTGACAGATTCAAACACTTTGGATCTGTTATCTATTCACAAAATCTAGAAATAAGGCATATCGTCAGCAGATTAGGAGAGTTTAAATAAACAGCCTGAATGCTTTGCTTTCCTCCCACACACCTTAACTCTGTCAGTTATGCTGCTGGATTCCTCATAGCAAGTCTCATATCTTGAGGAGGTCATACCTGAGGAAGGCTGTTAGCTGGCTGAAACAGCATTCTTTTATTTTTTTTCACTTTCCTGCATACAAAGGAAACAAACAGTGAATAGCTTTTAAAAATCTTGACAGAGTTTTCTGTTAGGAATATAACTGTGTGGCCTGAGAGACTTCATTTGTTCATGCTCACACATTTATACACAACTGACACTTTATTTCACTCAGAGGATCTTGACACAAAATTGTAGAACTGATCACGTCTGTGATAGAAGCTTGACAGTTTTCCACACAGCCCTGTCAAAACTTCCCATCAGTAGCTGTAAACAGAATTAGCAGGGTGGCCACTTAGCAACCAAATGCTTTTGCTTTTGCAATCTTACAGCATGGCGCCGTCTCCTTTTAGGCTGAATGCACTCCTGTCCATACGATGGCCACTGAAAATCTTGGGGTGGCATTTTGCTATTTTGGCTCTCCACCTCTTCAGAATCAGAGTCTTCTTGTTGCATTGAAGGAAAACGTCTATCTGGATAAACCTCCTTTAGTTTGCCCTCAAAGAACACGTTTAGGCATCGTCCAGCCTCAGCAACCTCTGAATCTGGCTGCAAGAGAATAAATAACCATTCGGTGTTACCATACACAGAAATCATCAAGGATCAAAACCAAATAACTAACCTACTGTAATGTCTTGCCGTTGTTGTATCTGCTACATCTCCATTAGCCTCCTGTGTGCTTTCTACAGCCCATTAGTCCCACTGCATTCACAATGTAAGTAAAAACCAGATGTTGCCATTAAGGAACACATTTCTGCTCCTCTAAGAAGAAAAGAGATGTGCAATGAACTAGAAAGAATAGCACTCATCATTGTATAGAAATTCCTATGCACCTGAATTTTCCCCAGCTATTTTCCTGGCTGTGGCTGGCTTTTCACAGCAAATGCAGCATCATTCCAGATAGCTGTCTGCTAAGATGTCCCTCTTTAATTTTAGATCCATATGTATCTCAAGTTCTCACATCTGTATGTATCTCCACTTCTTTCGTTAAAAACAAAAATTTAGATCATTTCCAAAGAATAAAACTGATTAATACTTCTGTTTATCCTAAGCCTGTATCTGATGTCAATGGAACCAATAATTACAACACCGTGACAGCTTGAAAGAGCAACATTCTCGTTTATGTGCCCCCACCCATGCATATTAGAAACCTACATAATTGAACTTTGCACAGTTCCAAAACATGAGACGCACGTCAGTCACAAGTTCCTCAGGTGCAGAATAGTGGGACTTGTCCTTTTTTTGCAGCTTGTTTCGTATGATTGACAAATCCATTGGCCTTTTTATGATCTGGTAATAATGCCGAGCCTGCAATGGGAGTAAACCACAGCTATGTAACCTTTTTAATTAAAACATTTCCTCTCCAGTCACTCCTATGCAAGTCTGGATGAAGTCACTGCAGAGGATTCTTTGCATCGAGGAAGAGAGCTCTAGTCTTTCAGTGCCTATACTTGCACAACATCTTCCGGGGTGCGTTTTGATTTGGTTAAAAACATATTTGTTTGCAAGATTGATCTTGAATATAGCACACTTCAGTGACTACTCTATTTGCACTTTCTAAAGTTTACCCCCAGATATAAATGTATAAATTTAACCATAGTCAATAATATATGTAACATTGACAATTAGCTAACATTTCCCCCAAGCAGTTACAAAAATAATGTGCTGAGATACTGGGAGCCGATATGGTGGGAAGTAGTCTGCCAAGAGTGATTAAAAGTATGCTACTAAGCACTCTTCTTATAGTTCAATGAAAGCCTTCTTCAGTGGGCACTAGCTACCAGGATATCCCACTCCTTAAATATTTCTGGGTCAAAACCTACTCTTTAGGTAATATGTTCCATAATTTCATAGCAAGTTATATTAGGTGGAATGTTTTTTATGTTGTTATTTGGACTGTTCCTTCACATAAACCTTTTTTTCCCCTCTAATTTTCCTCCTTCAACTTGTTTCACTTTGTGCTCTGTTTTTACAATAGTATGGATCTACACCTTCCTTAAGATAGCCAGTTAATATTGTAAATGTTGAGTGCATGAATGAAACAACAGTCTTCCCCTGAAGAGGATCATATTCCAACTTTGTGCAAAATACCAGAAAAAAAGGAGTCCAGATTTATTTCTAAAGCAGACCTCTCTTATGATAGTGCAACATTCCCCATGTATGCAGCAAGCCAACTTTCTTAATCAGTGAGGAACCACTCATATACCTTTAGTATATATGATACCTATCAGCATCTTAAATTGGCACCCAAACATGGCCTGAGAAAACTGGCCAGCATTTACTTTCCTCTGACTTGGCATCTTCAAATCATTTGCAAGAGGGAAATACCTACCCTTCTCTAGGAATCAATACTGTTCAGGAAAAAAAGTTAGTATCTTTCGACAAGACAAAGACGAAACTTGAGAGGTGTGCCAGAATATCGTTTGGATTCCCTCCGACCCATCTTTGTGCAGTACTTACCAGGGGGCTGACAGGCTCATGGAATGGGAGGCTCATACTACTGCAGAACAGAGAAAGCACCAGCTTTTCACACTTCTGTAAAAGCCAAATTTGAAATGCTGTTTAATTCAGATCAAGTGAGTCTCATTCTTGCCCTTTGTTAATCAATCATTATAATAACAACGGGAGTTTTCATGCCATCTGTGCGTTTCTGATGCAAAATGGCACACCACATTCATTCTAACCTGCGGGACATTTTGCCTCATTGCATTTTTATGGTTTTTAAGGTGAGGATATTCAAGGAATGACAGAAAATAAACATGTAAAAAACTCTTTTTTTTTCATGTAAATATCCTAGAAACTCTTGGGAATTCAGCGCTGTCACTATTTCCTTCCTGCACTCCAGAGCTGTCCCTTGGCTCATGACTAGAAGAACAGCAGCAGCAGTGTGGGAACAGTTAAACAGAAAATGTTTCATACTATTCATATCCATTTATACAAATGGATATTAAGTTATGTAGTCAGTAGTAATGTATGAAAACAGTTCCATTTAACCATTGTTAGCTTGTAAAATACTTACATTAGTCTTAATTTTTTCCACTAATGAAAAAAAAAAAAAAAAAGAGCACTGCAATACATAAGCCATGTGTGCTCACAAGCAATGCAATTTCTAATCAACACCATTTTCTAAATAGAACCTCACTAATCAAGGTCCAGGTCCCAACTATTCTTGGCCAGTTGTACCCAATTTAATAGAAACAGGGAACACATCAATGCCAAGAATTTATGTCCAGCTCTTTTTGGACTGAGTAGCTTAGATCTGGAGACAGCATGGACGAATTTGAGCAGTGCTGTGGCTGTGCTCACAGGCCTTTCCAAGGGGCCCAAGGGCTCTAAGAACCATTGCTGCTGTATTTACGTATGGTGTTCAGACTAGACCAGTGCCTTATTCTAAGCTTCATTTGTGCTCAACATCTGCACTCAGCTGTGTGGACTTAGCCTCCCTCTCCAGCTGTCAACAGTATACACAGAACCTTTGTTTGGAACCTGTGCTTCCAAGAACAAAGTGGACTTTAAGAAAGGCAATTTTTCATGGGAGATTCAGTAGAGGAAACTGGTAATAGGGATGTAAAGAGATAAATTTTTATCTAGACTTTGTTACTAAGGCCTAAATGTCATCTTCAAGGGGATTAATGGCACATACGAAGACCATATAAAGGTTTCAATCCAACTGGAAGTCAAAAAGTGTCTACATCACAAAATGTCATTGCAACTGGCCTAAGTAGATGTCTGAGAATGTGCCAAGTCTTAAATGAAAAAGATTCAGTGGCAGAAAGCCAGGCAAAGGTGACTCAAGGAAGCTTTCTCTGCTGCTGAGTGTGACTTCCCTGTTCAAAGGAGAAAGGAATTCCAGATCTGCTTGCTTCATCTTTCTATAACATGTCATTCATTTTAAAATTGAACAGCAATGTCTAGGTAGAAGAGAGTGATACAGCTGAATACTAACAATGCGATTGTTGTATTTACTACTCTCTGAAACATTCAAGTAGCAATCAAGTCAAAACAGTCATCTTTGCAATGAAGAGGCAAAGCCTCGTGCTGAGATGCTATGTCCTTTTCTAAAGAGTACAATAGATAGTTATTCCCACCTTCTGGTCATAGTCATCAAGGCCATATTGTGTATTGTTGCTGTGGCTGTAGCGAGTGTTTTCACAGTCATATTCTACCTCTGGTGTCATTGGATTACGGCAAAGCGTGCACACCCATTCTCCCCTGCAAAACAAGGAAACAAAAACTTCTGTCAAATTTTGTCAGCAACCTTGCCAAAAACAAACCTCAGGAATCACATTTTTTTGCAAACAAGTATCATCCTTAACTAGTATTATAATAGCAGGCAATCTGAAACCAGATTTTCTTCAAGAGATTTGAATCTATTTAGAAGTGTAAAAATTTCAGATTCTACTCATTGCACTTTTTCTGACAAGAAGACAAAATGGTGCTTGAAATCATGTACCATCAGTATGTGCAGCTGCATTGGTTCAAGTTCTGTTTCTTTTGAAAAATATTAAGAAAAAATAGCCAACAGTTGGTTCATAAAACAAAATCAGATACATATGAAAATTTATATATTTATTACCAATCAATATTATAATTAACATATTTATCTAAGAAATCAGCATTATCAGAAAAGGTCATAATGAGTACTAGTACACAGGTTCCCAAACAAAACAAACAGAAGTGTCCATGGGCATAAGTGTCCTTCCTAGTAGATCCATTTTCAGAAACCTCTTGAAGAACTTCCTGAATGCAGCAATGCAACTTCTGCAGTATCAGGGCCTGAATAGCTGTCGGTGAAGGTACATTAAAGAACTATGAATACAGAACCTTAGTTAAGGGTGTTAATTTACTTCACTGGAATTTAACTTTGCCTAGGAAGTTTATTTTAAACGAAAATCTTGGGTTTCATATTGTTTTGAAACTAGTGGCTTACTAATGACTTAGCTGTTAGAGAAAAGAGATGGAAATTCCTGTTTTTTTAATAGAAAGAAAAACCAGGCTCTCCAAACTGATCTCTTACAACATATTTTTCTCAGCCTAGGCTTGGCACGAATGAAGTAGTCTCTGGTCCCACCTGGTAACAATTTCTAACAGAATTCAGAATTATTCACCACCAGTAACACAAATTATTCAGCCTCATTCTTACAGTTCGGTATGTGGACATGTACCAAATTCTAGCTCTATGTTGCATACAATTCATCTGAGATAAGTTGCCAGGGAATGTATTTCTTAAGGAAACCAATGCCCTAAACATTTTTCCACAAAATTCCAAATCATAGAATCATAGAATCATAGAATCATAGAATAGTAAGGGTTGGAAAGGACCTCAAGATCATCTAGTTCCAACCCCCCTGCCATGAGCAGGGACACCTCACACCAAATCATGCCATCCAAGGCTATGTCCAACCCCACCTTGAATGCCACCAGGGATGAAGCATTCACAACTTCCTTGGGCAACCCATTCCAGGGCCTCACCACCCTCACAGTAAACAATTTCTTCCTCAGATCCAGTCTAAATTTCCCCTGTTTAAGTTGGAACCCATTACCCCTTGTTCTCTCACCACAGTCCCTAATGAAGAGTCCCTCCCCAGCATCCCTATAGGCCCCCTTCAGGTATTGGAAGGCTGCTAGGAGGTCTCCACGCAGCCTTCTCTTCTGCAGCATGAACAGCCCAAATTTTCTCAGCCTATCTTCATACGGGAGGTGCTCCAGCCCCCTGATGGTCCTCGTGGCCCTCCTCTGCACTTGTTCCAACAGTTCCATGTCCTTTTTATGTTGAGGACACCAGAACTCACGCAATACTCCAAGTGAGGTCTCAAGAGAGCAGAGTAGAGGGGCAGGATCACCTCCCTCGACTTGCTGGTCATGCTCCTTTTGATGCAGCCCAGGATACAGTTGGCTTTCTGGGCTGCAAGTGCACACTGCTGGCTCATTTTCATCTTTTCATTGACCAACACCCCCAAGTAACCCTAAATTTCCCATAAAACTGGTTAGGAAACCAAATATGAACTCACTGATTGCTCTTTCCTTGTGCTAGTCACTGTTCCTGCAGAGAAGAGATGAAGTCTACACCACAGACTTTACACATGCATTAGGATTTTATTTTTCTCCAATAAGTTGTAAGAATGTTTTAAAGCTCATGTCTGCCACCTCTTTTGTTGTAGTGGCCAGCTAACTGCAGAAAGGGCATACATGGCTGGAAACACTTCTTGTTAGTAATTCATCTAGTTCCTAGTAAGATAATTCTTTCCTTTGCAAGCAAGGCAAGAAAGAGATCCAGTCCTTGCCATTGTGTAAAGGCGACACATACATCCCTGAGGATATATTCTGCTCCAAGGCGGTGAGCAGAAGCTGAGCACATTAGCATAATGTCATACATACTCACACTGGAAAGCTGAGCAGGGCTGGAACGTGGCAGGAGAGATGGAAGACCTTGGGGCAATGATCACAGCACAACAGCTCTCCACCATTAAGACACACAGCACAGAAATCCTCATTTTCAATTGTATTGACTTCCTGAGTAACTGGAGATTTTTTCGTGGTGGAGGTGCCAGTGCTGAGCTTCTGATCAGCAGATGGAGTATCTACAGAAGGAGATTGTATCTGTCCTGTAGCCTGGGGCATGAGAAATTTTCTGTCCTCTGAGTTCTCCTCTTTGGATTTCATTCCTTCAGGTGGACTATGTTTATTTACCTGGAAGTAAGAAAAATCTGGGATCACACAATCATCATTTTCATATATAAGCATACAAGAGCAGCAGTTATCTGCATACAAAATGGTTTCTCTGCAGTGAACTCTACTGGAGAGGGCACTGGGGTTCAGCAGGCCCACGCTCAGCTCAATATCTGCCACTGGCCAGCCAGCTCACCTTGGTCAAGTCGTTCCTGTTACCTCCTCATACCACAATGTAATAGCACTGTGAGAGAGCTGTACAGATTTTATACCACAGATGATAGTAACAGGATAATTTACAATCTTATTTGCAAATTTCACAGTAAACAGATCCAAATATATAGTTTTTTGTTCCCACCAGAAATTCCCATTTCATTCTGCGGAAAAATATTCCAAAATTCCAGCTAAGCAATAGAATACAAAGATTTTAAGAAGCTACTCTTCTGTGATTTCTGGAATCTCAAATAAACATTCAGGTCAGTTTTAAGCTATTTATGCCGTATTTGTAACTAGGCAGTACAGCCAGGCTGTATGCTAGAATATAAAAACACTACAGCCATCCAATCCCAGGGACAGACTGCTCAGGAATGGAAGTATCAGGGAGCTACACAGCAAACTAAAAGCTGCATTCCTCATTACTTCAACCCATCACAGAAGTGTCTGAGGGTAAAATGAATCAACCTGCTTAAGTGTATGTAACTTTCAGAAACTGTGAGTACGAGCTAGTGTGATAAAGGGGAGAAAGCAGCTAAAACCTCAAGGAAATTCCACTACCTTTATAGCCATACTTGAAGATTGGGTCCCACATTCAATTATCAGAAGGAAATCGCCCTCCTGCTCATTGTCCTTTGGCTGGAGCTTAAACACTGGGAGCTCCCCCACTTCTGATGTACATATTTTTAAACGTTCTAGTCGCACATAGGGACTTTTCTGCTCCTTGGAGAAAGGTCTACAATCAAAACGATGCATGGTTAAATCCATTCATACTCCACAAAACTCTGTTCCCTACTAATTTTCAACATTTTTCATGCACTGCTGTGTTGCTTTTCCTTTGTAACTCTGATTCTGGACAAATGCTGAAAATCCGGGTGTTTTTTCACATGCCAATTCTTTAAGAAATGTGAATGCAATTGCTTTAAATTAATCATATGTGTAAATATATTACTAAGTTCTGTGTTAAAATTTTGCCCTGCTCCATATATTTTTCTTTTTATTATTTCAATTTTAGTCATGCTTGATACTTTTCAGGGTGGCTGGCATAATGCAGTAACACAGCACATCGTCAGCTTTCCTTTAAAATAGATTATTACAGTAGTAGCTGGAAACAGAATTTTATAAAGTCGTTGAAAATATATTAATCCTGTTCCCATTATATTATTTAGGTTTAATTTGGGCTAAACAGTTTCTAAATGTTCATGTGAGATAAGTTGGAAAGATTTATTCATTTGCCCAGGGAAGTTGTGAATGCTCCATCTCTGGCAGTGTTCAAGGCTGGGTTGGACAGAGCCTTGGGTGGCATGGTTTAGTGGGAGGTGTCCCTGGCCATGGCAGGGGGGTTGGAACTAGATGATCTTAAGGTCCTTTCCAACCCTAACTATTCTGCGATTCTATGATTCTGGAAAATTACACAGAATAAGAGAAATACATGAACTCACCACTTCTTTTAAATTGTTATTTTCAAGTTTAAGAGAATACCTTACAACTTTCAGAATTTTTATCTGTAAGGAATCTTGCATTCTTGTAAGTTCTCTGTTACCATTAAGTATGACAAATTTTCTAAATACACACATAAAATTTCATGGCCAGTGCTTTTGTATAAAAAAAGACTCTGTTACCTGACATTCTGATTGCTTTTCATACCCATTTCAAAATGTTCCTTAACACAGTTATTGGAATCTGGAACAGAAGATAAGAAAATGAATACAATATTTATAATACCAGAGTCAGATTAGGGTAGAAAGTACTTCAATATTCATGTACTTCTGACTGGTGTTTAATATGATATCATAAGTGAATTATGGAATCATTTCATCTATATGAATAGAAAATATGTATGCTATTTTCTATTCTGGGATACAATCTTTGACTTTCTCTTTGCTTTTAACCACAGCTTCTATACTGAATATGAGGAGTCGTTCCAAAATATTTTGTCAAAATGGCTACATTCTCAGGGAATAATACATGTACACAGCCACGCCACATTCATCCATATACATGGAACAAGATAAGTAATCCTCTTTGCTATCCAGCCTTCTCTTGAGAAAAACAAACCTACTGAGGTCTGAACTTCTGAGGTTCAAGAAGTCTCTGCAATCTCTTGTTCCATGCTAACAAGGTTCTGGGTAATTCTAGTTATTTGAAAACAGGAAGGAAGTTGTGTCTCCCATCAGGCACTGAGGGACCAAAGCTACTCTGTATGATTCCTTTCTATCCTCCACAATATATAACGTATAAACATATGAATTGAAAACTATCTGTTATATAATCATGCAAGTAACTGTAGCTCTTGGCTGATACTAGACACAAGAGCAACAAAACAGCTTCGGAAAGATGAGATGGCTAAGAGAAGAAGGCCCCAGTGGATGCCCTCATAAATACCAGTCCACTGACAAATTTCATAGTAACTCTTTCTTTTGCTAGGAATTAGTTTGACTAGACTATACTAACAAGAAAACAAACCAAATATCATGACTACCTGGAAATGAGTGAGTGCCAGGAAAACAAGCCTTTTAAAGAAAACCTAGTTTGGGTCACAGGTACCTAACCCATGGCTTGAAAACAATGTGCCTCTAAGATACTCTGCTGTTCTGAGCCACAAGAAATACAATAGAATCAAGACTGACAAGGAAAGGTGCATTTCACATCACTTGTCAAGTGTTATTCTCTTGTGATTGTTGTGCAGGGGAAGGGTGGTAGCCACGGCTCTGGCAGGAATTACTAAAGGGTGACTGCACGCTGAGCTGAAGGAGCTGCTCTCATTACATTCTGTCAAACCAGAGAATGTTCCTAATAGTGCTGGGCTCCTAATATTAATCAACGTTTCCATCAGCAACTCAGCTCATGAAAAACAGTACCTATAAAATTTGTGGAAAGCACCAGACTAGAGGGGTTGCAAACACTATGCAGAGTGCTTATGATTAAAAAAAATATCTGAACATATCAGAGAAGAAGAATCTTCTAAATCACTAAGCCTTAATCAAGATACCTAAGTATTGAGCTTATGAAGGATCAGATGAATGTAATCACACAGGAAAGAAACTGATTAGGGAATTGCTCTGTAGAACGAACTATGGGTCAGCGTGGACTGTTCACTACATGTGCGTTGACCGCATAATGCTGCTGCTGCTCAAAAGTCAGATGCCATCCTGCAGTATATCACCAGCATTGAGGAATGTAAAACACAATGAGCTGATACCCTGGCTCTGCATGGCACCTCAGAGGCCTCAGCTGCAGCACTGTGTTTGTCTGTGGGCAGCACTCCTTAATTGCAGAGAGCCCATAGTGCAGAAGGAATGAGGCGGTTTTAAAAAATCACAGCTCTGACCCGTGAGGAGAGACTGAAGCTATCAGATTCATTTAGCCTAGGAAAGAGGAGGGGAGGAGAGGGTGTTTACACAAACCATGGTCAGAAGAAAAGTGGCTGTAAGAGGGAAAATGATGAAATGTACAATTTTTACCACATCTCTTGGGGCTGGGATAAGAAGTATTTTGTTGTAAATTAAACTTACATGTTTAGATTTTATATTAGAAAAGAATGAGTCATTGGAGGTATATACCAGAAGCATACCAGAAGGGATTTGGCAGCACAGCATTGCTGAAGCCAGTAACTTCTACAGAGAGCCACCAGCAAAGATAACATTGCATTTGTAATAGAGTTATCTCTCTCCCTGGTGCACACCACATATGGTGAGACTATTTCCTCACGTCTTTCCTCAACGCATGCCTTTAAACAGCAAGAGTAGGATGGGAATTGCTCACTCCTGATCCTTCCTTGTGAAAAGGGAGCAGCACTGAATTCAACACTCAAGACTTTTCATCCTCTTGCCCAACAGAACCTGTGCTTTACGCATTGCAGATTTGGAGCATCTGTTACAGATAGTGAGATTCTGTATGTTGCAGCTGCTTTCCTTGTGTAGTGTCACAAGACCCAAACCAGATACTACAAAGCTACTCCTCTCAGAAACACTTAAGCCTGACTGCGGCACAGCTTTTTAGGGGTGTGCCTGATTCTTACAACTCACACAAATGATTGTGGCATAATTGTCACAATTTGGCATAGTACGTGTAAGAGAAGACAAATACATTTCCTTGGCTCACTGAGCTAGGCCTCCTTTGTACTAATTAGAATTCTCTGAGTAAAAAAAACAGCACAGAGATAGAAATGTTAATTCATATTTTACAGAGAAAAGCAGCCAAATATTGGCATAAGTCACAGGATAACAGCTTGATCCTGCAATCCCCTGCTTGCATGAATAGTCCCATTGACTTTTTGAGTTTGCAGGAGGCAGGCTTTCCAGTGTAGCACAAGGATGCTGGCAATTTGCCCATGAAAAGAGTTAAGTAAGGTCTAATTCTCCATTAAGGCTGGAGAAATAGGCCTTGGCTGAAGGGAATGTTCCACAGTAGGCAGAGCCAAGCAAAAGCACATACTGTGCAATATATCAACCTAACAAAAAATTGTTATGCTACTGATGTGAAGGACTTAGCAGAAAGCACATTACATTTCAGAAGCTGGGTTTTTTAATTGAATTTGGACTCTTCAAGCCAGCTCTTCAGTAGTCATAACTGCAGGTCTCAGTAACAGGAGTGCTTCTATGAGAACTAATACTCCAGGTACTTCACACAGACAGACTAGTTTCTGGTTCATAGATGAAGGATGTTACAAATTCAAGGCATATAATTTCCATGGTTTTCCTCCACAAATGAGATCAATCATGCTTTTCCATTGGATTAAGTACTCTGATAATATTTGAAGCTTGTTGGAAAAGCATATTTACATTAAGTATTTACATAAGTACATTAATAACCATGCTGCTTTGCAATGTTTGCAATGCACAGTGCTAAGAAAGAAAGAAAGAGGACCAAAACCCTAAGTGAAATAATGAAAAGCCTGGTACCTTCTTTGCTTCTAAGTTCTCTCTTTCTGGCATTCATGGGCAGGAAAGAAGTGTTGCTGTGCAGTTCAGAAGGAGAAGTGCAATGCTGACATTTTTTGATTGAAAGATTAATAGGTTCTTCCAGCACTTTTTGTGTAGAAAGAGTTAATTCATTAACTGCATCTTGCCCAGCAGCATCCAAGCTGTTTTCTAGGGGATGATCTACAATATTGAAGTCTTCATTTTTCAGCTTCAAGGAAAAAAAAAAAAAAAAACAAAAAAAAAACAACAAAGCACAACACATTTTATTGTTAATTTTCTTTCTTTCCATCTTAAAAACAATTAATAAATTTGTAACTAGTCTTCACATACCACATAAGGAAGACTTTACTTACTGAAAAAGCTGCCTTTGACCGACTACAAAAACATGTGCTATCAGTGAAAGTGGATTCCCTTTCACTAGAGGAGTTTAAGCAATTCCTACCTTGTACTTAGTGCTGCCCTCGAGTGCATCACCTGGTGCACGGCTAGCGGCAGCCCCAGGACTCAGGTCACTTAGAGCTCTGCCCAACACCAAGTTGTAACTGGGCACTGACTCTGGTGGAATATCACAATCACAAAGGGCTCTTGGGGATGGGCAAAGAGTTTCAGCAGCTGCAGCTTGCATCTGTGGATCAGCTGAGCTAGATAACTTCATTGAAGGTACTTCCATTTCTAAACCGTTGGAAAAGCCCACAACGCTTAAGGACGCCAAATGCTGAGAAAAGTAAAAAGAAAAAACAAACAATATGTTAATAAGCTTTTCAGCAGCAAAATGCTACTGTTCTTTCTGTAATGGATGAGATAATCCATTTCAGCTATAGGTAATGAAGCAACTGTATCATGTGGCTATTGTAATCTTACATGATTTCCAAAAGCTTTAGAGTTTCCACTATCAAAACTGAAAATTGGAAAAGGAGACACCAGAGTTACTTTTCTGTGATTTACAAAAAAGTCTTCCATTGATCAGTCTAAAGGATCCTGATTTTTAACTTCCTACAATGAACGGGAAACCTAGGCATGTAGAACACAGTACTAAATCAATTCTTGATATAAACCTTACTAACGACCGTTAAGTTGTTCCAGGAGAAATAAGATTCAGATCAGACTGCTTATGACTTTGTTCAAAAATCATCAGATTATTTTATTCAGAAGGAAGATTCAGAAGAAACAAGATTCAGATCTGACACGCATAAAACACTTGTTACTATAAATAGTGGTGAAAAGTTTATGCTAGTTAGTGAGCCTGTCCCATTAAAGCCTATGCCACTTGCGCTTTAAATATCATAGCATAAATCCAGAAACATCTTACATGTGCTACTGAGGAAAGGATGTAACACGTCTAGTCTCCAAAGAAAAGGAATTTTTACCAAAGTTTCTGAAACAGCTTCACTAGCATGCATTTTCTACTGTCTCATGATTTGCCACTGTCAAAACCACAGAAATACTGCTATGCAAAACAAAATAAATCCACCCATATAGGTGACTTCCTTAAGCTGCCTTACATCCAGGAATGTGCATCTGTGCTGAAATCATTTCTCTCCTAGTGTCCGTATGAAGCAAATATAAGTAGTCTTAAGTAGTATGGAGATTTGTGTCATTTGAAAACATAGTTTTCCATTTATTTCATCATAGTTCATTGGTGTATCACCCTTGATAACTGACTGAATAAATCCTTTCCATTTGACTACAATACTGTAAGTAGCACTCATTGTAATATAAATCAAGACAAAAGAAACATGTTGATTGTGTCTGAATTAGAGTTTAATTTCTTTGTTGTACTTACTTTTCTGCTAGAGGCCTATGACTTAGAAGTGAATCTGAGATAGGATCATTTCCTAAATTTAATTAGTATTTCTCAACTGTTACTCCATTTTGGATTTTGATACCTTTGTCCATCTTAATCCAACAGTGGTAAAGACAATAGCTTAGATTGAGCTGTCAGTCCTGCCTATGTAAATCCTATAAAATGCCAAAGAAGTCAGTGTTGAATTCCTCTGCTTCCAGTGCCTATCACCAATGCACTAAGAGAACTCTCTGCCCACAGACATTAATTTTCACCTATGGATGTTTCTTGATTTCCCTTTCCTCAGTTTGCAATACACATTACAGTAGGAGCTTTGCCAAAACAGGGAGCACTTACATTCAATGAGACAAAATAGCCTGCATTTGAGACAGAAAGAGGTCAGTTCTTCTACATTGCTAGGGAATGTTTGTGCCATCTACCACACAGTGCTCTAGTAAGTCTGTTCTAAACAGTCCTTTCATGTAGAAGGCACCCCATGAATGCCGAATCTCTGCAGCCAGAGCATTGGCCATTTTCCTCCTATTGATTCAAATCAATGTCCGTAAATCTAAGCTGCCTGAGCTATAATAACTTCTTGGAAGCAGCTGGAACTAGTCAACCATGTGCTTTCTACCTGATGTTTAAGCTGAAAACTAGAACACAGTAAATGAGGAAATGCATTGGTGGAGGCACAGCTTTCTGTATGCTCTGTCTGATCGAGCATTCCTATGAGTGTTCATGTTTCAATCCAATGTAAGTAGGTCAGAAAGGAATCCAGCTCTCATGGTCACACATCCTAAGAAGTCTGCAAAGATCAAAAATGTTCATTTGCTGTCATAATTTTCTTGTGATAGGTTCCTGCACAATGCAGTGACAAATGTGGCCTATCAAGAACACATTTTCTTTTCCATACCATCGGTCTTTTTATCACCAGCCTTTTTCAGATGACAAAATGAACATGAGAATTGTTCTCATACACAGAAAACAAATAAGTAGAATTAACGCTTGGATTGAACAGATGGATGTGATCAGCCTTGCCTTTCCCCCTTATTTCAAACCCCATTGTGAGTATTAATCAAGTCCCTGTGAGGTAGTTAAATATTTATTTAGTCAGATTCTCAAAATCACAAAGCATCCACAAATTCCTGTCTGAGTTAATAAGAACTACCTAATGCTCCACTGGAAATGCGCATGCTGAGGCACACACGTGGTAGGCACACCACCCAAAGCTGCATAGAAAGTTAACTTAAGACCTTGTGGCTATTCACTTCTTCTAACTACACACATATTCCTTTACTTGTGCCATAAGAGCATGCCATCATCTATTACATATTGAGACCTGACCCTGTGAAGACCCACCAGTGTGTAACTGTATACACTGCAGACAAAATGTTAGCCTCACTAAGACAATGATAGGCTTAGTCCTGGCTTCTGTGAGACAAGCTTACCTACTGGGAGTAGTCACTGGGACAACTCTTACTGAAGAAGAAAAAGATAGACACACACATACATAAAACTTTGTAGTAACAAAAATTTCTTCATACGTGAAATTCAACAGCATTACATGGCTCTATCTTTTTAGTCTTCTAGATAGCATCAGTTTCTTCAGAGATCTTTTTAGATTATATAAGCCAATATAAAACCTTATGCTTGTTAAAAGGAAAAAAGAATAATGAGGCCATCAAACTGCCATCTGTCTTTCCCTTGGGGCAAAAGTTAATTTTGTGGTTATTTTAATGATGAAGCAACATTATGATCTTTCAGTGCAAAATATTAAAACTCACAGTTAAGAACAGACACATTCCATTCTGATCCATGAAGCTGCTGTCAAGTGTGAAGTGAACAATGCACTGGGAACAAGGCTCATTAATAGCCTATTAATTCACTCCCTAAAATAATCATTTCTTTTGCCATTAGCAAAAATTTCTCTTTTCCCTTGAGAGTTCAGCTAGTTTTTGCAAATGGGATGCCTTTAAAGAATTTATCTCAGTTTTATAAAAGCTCTATTGCTTTTACATTGACCATTTGAACAACAACAAGCATTAATTATGCTCTTGGGTAGAGGGTGGCTCCAGCTGTAGCTTAATTTGGAAACTTTTGACATTTTAATGTACAGCCTGGCACATTGAACTACATTTGTGTCATTATAAATGGAATTCTCATTGTCTCATAATTAATTTTGGTCTGATGATCCTTATATTATAATGGCAGCAGCATCACCACCCCAAAATGCCTTCTACCACAAATTTCATAGCTATGGTAGGGAAAGGTAAGAAGAAAGAACATGCAAAGTGCCTTCAGAGAACAAAAAATAAGCATATTGTTCAAATATTCCTTTGATCACTGTTGCATTTAAAATGTCCAGTGTAAACATGCAGCACTAATACAGAAGAATTCTGAGAAGCAAATACTTACCTTGAAACACTGGAATTAGGATTTGTTAGGGTTGTTTTGGCAAAGTCTCAAGGCTGTTGACATTAAGTGTCACAGATAAAGAAAGCCAAAACTAGGAACCGCCAATTCTCTTTGCTATAAGAGAAATAACATGCTGCAAATGGTTGCAGAGTAATGAACGGCTGCTATTAAGTGGAGCAATCCCCCTGGTAGCTTGTTATGCTAGGAGGTTAAACAAATGTACTACTCCAATCCAGTTGCTTAACTCACCGCACACAGCAGCACTGATAACACAGTCTACACGTTTCCTGTTCGTATTTCCCAATTTCGGATTAGAATCCAAAGGATTTCCTTTCCGATTTTGTGAGAAAAAGAATCCAAATCTTCCTTAACATTCTGTCTGAATAAATTGGAGCTGACTTAAAGTGGAAGGAGGAAGAGATTGTATGGAGCAAGCCGCATCATGTTTTATTTATCCTTTTTTCCAGGTCAAAGGAAAAGGTTTTGTTAAATTTCCAGCCTGAGAAATGTACTTAATTGCATTAAGCATGAGTGTATTTCTGCTTAATCAGCTCAATTCTTCAAATTCAAAACATATTCTGATATGTTAGGAATTTGCAGACACTAAATTCCAGGCTGTTATCATTATTTGTCTCACCTCTAATCCCCAAAAAATTAATAGTAGCTAGAAAAAAAAACAACATTGCAACAACAAACCTGCCTCAGTCCCAAGCTTGGACTCAAATTCCTAGGGATGGATATTAAATTATTCTTACTTTCGGTCACTAAGTACTCACAACATGCTCAGTGCAATAGTAACAAAAGTAAAACCTGTGCTGTTACACCAAACGCCTTTTCCACAAATTTCACATGCTTTTAATGATAAATAAATAATCACTTGCCACTAAGATGGAAGAGTTGTCATTAATAAATTTTTGGACAAATGTGTTGGGGCAAAATACCCAAGAATGCCACCTACAACAGAATAAGTTCAACTGCTCTCTGATAACTCTGTAGTAACAGCAGCACTGGCACGTCAGAGCCTAGAATGCATCACGTCCCAAAAAATGCAAAGAGGTTGCACCATGAACTGTCACTGTATTAGTCTTGCATGAAATGCCACCATTGCATATAATTGGAATAAACCAGAAGCTTCTCTCAGAGTGCTCTCAAGAGTGCTCCTTGGGTGGCATGAAATATTTTCTAGGATTTCCCTGTTTCAAGTACTTTATGATGCTTAAGACAAAGAGGGCTTTTGAACTAAGAATCTGGGACTTACTGTGAATCAAACAGAACAATACGAAAAACAGTGTTAGAGCACTATACAAAGTTTACATGTGCTTACACCTTGCTTGCTATTTCTGGTCACCCTGTCACAAAAAGGATTTATCAACACCATGAAATATAAGCAAAACAGCCGAATATATAAAAAAGCAAAGTATAGAATGGACTCCAGTAAAAAAAACCCAAACAAACAAACAAACAACCCCCCCAAACAAATAAACACAACAAAAACCAAAACAAACAAAACACGTTAGAGACAAGCAACTAGAGAGATGAGTAATCACTTTTCAGCTTCAAAAAGAAATGTTTGATAGGAAATTCAATATAAACCTACAAAATATAGATATTATGAAGGCAGTGAATACAGAGTGATTATTCACTGGGTTTCCTATTAGAAGAACAAAAAGGCACCCTACTGAATTTTCAGGCGATAGACTGAAACCTGTGAAACCAAACCTGTGTTAGACAGACACTTGACTTGCTGGACAGAGTCCAGAGGGAGGCAACAAAGATCATCATAGGGCTGAGACACCTCTCCTATTAAGACAGGCCAAGAAAGCTGGGCTTGTTCAGCCTGGAGAAGAGAAGGTTCTGGGGAGACCTGAGGAGACCGTAGCGCAGTCTTCCAGTACCTAAAGGGGACCTACAAGAAATCTGGAGAGGGTTTTTTTGCAAGGGAATGTAGTGATAGGACAAGCTGAAAGAGAGTAGATTTAGAGTAGATATTAGGAAGAAATTCTTCATTATGAGGGTGGTGAGACACTGGAACAGGCTGCCCCAAGATTGTGGTGGCCCCATCCCTGGAAGCATCCAAGGCCAGGCAGAATGGGGCTTTGAGCAATCTGGTCCAGCAGAAGGTGTCCCTGCCATGGCAGGGGCGTTGGAACTAGATGATGTTTAACGTCCCTTCTAATCCAAACCATTCTGTGATTCTACTGTTCTATGAATCTACTAACAACTGACAAGTGTCGCAGAGGAGAGAACCACAAGTGCCTAAGCCAGTTAGGTTTTTAGGATGAATGGAGGCGATGCAGAGTGTTCCACTGCCCAGGACCTAACCCAGCAGCTGGACAAGACAAGGAACCTTCCCTCCCCAATGTAAAGGTCCTGCTCCTATCCAGAGAAAGAGTTGTGCTAAAGGAGTCAGAGGAGAGATGTCCATCTGGCCCTGCAACACCAATGTCTGTTCCAGCAGTAGCTGAGACTCAAGCTACAGATTTGTGCTATAGATGTACAGTAATTATGACATTTCTTCAAATGCTAGGTACAGCCTTTAGAACTCTTGCTCATCACAGCCACAAATGACTATTAGGTACATGTAAAAAAACAGGAATTGTATGCCCTTTATTACTCCTGAAAACACAATTAGACCAAAAATATCTTATTATTCTCATCTTTGCTCCAGAATAGATGACCTCTCCAGTCTTGTGCTCAGATTAGAAACTTGATATCATACTATGTAAAAGCAACAGGAGTGTCATATCATTGCAGAAGGTTAGTAACCCTTCCTACAAAATTGTTAATCTAATTGAGAACTCAGTCCTTCACGCTGCAACTTAGTGATTCAATAGCTTGAATCAAATCTGTTTTCCTAGAGCTTGGCAAGATTCCCCAAAGAAAAAGTTCAGGTATCACAAAAATTTTTCTCAGCTTTGTCCCCTGTCTTGCTGGCATTCTTACTGGAGAGGTTGGGTATTTGACAAGCATGGAAGCAGAACAACTTGACAATCCAAAACAGCAGTCCTGGCTACATGAGTGAAGTATACTGATAGGGGAGTGTGAAGAGAATATTTTGCACAGATAGAAATCTTCCATTTCTGTTCTGCTATTCTTAAAAGTTGCTAATTAAGCCCAAAGTTATGCTAAGTGCAGTACTCATCTCAAACAATCAATGGTCTAAATACAGAAACATTTATTCTGCAGAAAATATTTGATTCACAGAGAAAGAATATTTAAAGGAATACACAGGAAGACAGAAAGACTGGTAAAATGTCACCACTGATGTTCAAAAACAGTGAAACAAGCCAAGCCCACACATAACTGAAATTACATGTTTTAGAGACTATACTGTACACATGCATACTGAGCAGGTGGGCACAGAGAGCAACTACTCTGGCATTTAAGATAGTGGTAGCCTTGATGTCAGTGTTTCTGACCAAGCATTCCTTGAACTCAAAAGCACTCATATGGCATACAAGTGCCTCACACCACGGAGTAATGGCTGTATTAGCACTTCTCTGGGATGATCTGAATAATGTACTTGTGGTTTCCCCATTTATGATTAATGTCATGATCCCAAACTATTAATAGCATCTGCTCGACATTGTTTCACACATAAGTATGATCCTGTATGCAGACAATTCATCTTGTTATCAGTCAATGGTATCACGTGCATACCATAAACATGTTTTAAAATTAATGCACAGTTGTTTAATTACATGAGCAATCAAGCCTTGCTCCCTCCAAAATAAACGAAACCACAGGGCTGATGGAAGCTTTTATTTTTTTGACAGATCTTGGTAAACCTATCACTAAACAGTTAATTCTAAGTTTTGCTACATCCTGGTTCACACTGCTTTCTCTTCAATGAAAGAATCTCAGCAGCCAGAGAATTACTCCATTAGGAATGCTGCACACCACAGACGCTGTCAGAGTTCAGCAGAACTGCAATACAAGGCCAAGAAGTCCAGTACCAAATATTCTCCAAAGGCAGAATAAAATACTTCTCCAGGTAGCAAAAGGTTTCTCTAGTTGTTTTTCAACCATGTTTTCCAAGTGTATTCACGTTTTCCCTGTTCTCCAAGAACGTGAGAGAGATGAAATGTTCTGAATTTGGGCCATTGGAAAGTTAAATGGACAAACACCTATACAGAAATTTTTGTCTGGAGATGAGCGTGAAGTCATTTAACCAGGTGAAACATAGATGAGAATGCATAGATACATCCCCTTGTTCTTAAATAGGAACCAGTCTAAACCTAGATTTAATCTGATTGTCAGCAAAAGCAGACTTTCTTAAACAGCATTTACAAAGAATGTATTTCAAGGGCTTCCATAGTGTACTGTTTCCCTTCATATTTCTCATTAGCCATTGCCAGAGCTGTCAGCACATTGTGGCTTCACCCCAAACAGACATATACAAGCAAAGATGGGGTCCTGTAGCTGATGAATATCCTAATTTCTTGCAGAGGTGCCAGGCACGAGAACATATGCTTCTCAGCACCATTAGAAAAATTTGTTTTGGTTTGGTTTGTTTTTCTCTTTTCTAGGAGTATCCTCCTCTTGCTGTCTTCTCAACTTGTACAGCAACAAATCAGACCTTCTTCCTTTTTTCTTCTTCTAATTTTTCCATCAGACTACACTAGTCTCTCTCTTGCACATCTGCTTCCATTTTCTTTCCTCTTTCTGACTTTTCTTGTTTAAAATGTTGAGAATAAGCTTCCGTTACAGGTCCAGAAGACAAAAGACAGCTTCTTCAGTATGCATGTAGTAAAAGCCTCTAGACAGTTAGTTAGTTGGCTAGCTAGTCATTTTCACGAATAACTTTGAGGGTGTGTCTGCATTATAAGAAAAGTACATGCTCTAGCTCATAGTCTTGTTCAGGCCTTAAATACATCTTCCGTTTTTACAGTCATATCCTAAAGTAAAGGTAACCCTATCCTAGAACATTTGCACAGCTTTCCTTAGTCCTGTGCTCTATTGGAGGTCAAGGGAGATTTGGTTCCACACGTGAAAGTTCAGAGCCAAAGAGCATCATCTCAGAACGTTGTGCTACCATTAGCCTTATCCAGAAATTCCATCACATCTACAGGGTTAAGTTAGCAATTGCAGATTTCTTTGTGGCTTCCAAACCTGATTCTCATGCTGCTTGTAGACTCTTAGTAATCATTACTTTTCTGTGTCTCTAAAATTCCAAGAAGGATCTCAAACCACTCTCTGATTGCATACTGCATCATAAATATGTTGGGTCAACAGAGCTACATACTGAAGAATAATAAAATAACTTCCTTTGGGGGCTAGTTTGGAAAGACAGCATCACACACACATGTTCCAAGAAAAAATATCCATGAAAGACTTCTACATGGTACACAACATGAGTCATACGCAGATGTATCAAATAGATTTGAGCAAACAGAACATGAAGTGCTGTTTAGGGTGTTTTAAACAATCCGTAAAAGGCAGCTTCTCTGTCTCAAATGCACAGGTGATATCCAGAGCCAGCAAGGATCTACTGATAAAGATCAGCCCTCCCGGTTTTCTTTATGCTGCATCTTCAGTAGTTAGGGCTTCCCAGTAAGTAGGAGGATCAAAGCATGGTTCTATTATGTGACGTATTGTAGAGATTACAGAAACCTATGATTTTTCTGCTTCTACATGAACAAGGAGAAGGAGCATATCAGAATTATATCCCTTTCAGACACGACATCTTAAGTAATAAATAATGGTGCTATTTCCAGGGCAACTACTTTGAAGGATGCTCCTCAGACCTGATTTCATCAGAATCTCCGACTAGTCCCCCCTCCCCAATTCTCCCAGATTAACTGCTGCTAGTACGGTAGTTAGCAAGTGCTAGTTAGTTAATGCCCTAGAGACCGGGACTACACAGAATTTTCTCAGTGAAGAAATAGGTCTTCTACTTATTTACCAACCTCATGCTTAAAAATTGTGCCAGACAGATCTAAACACTACTATTTGCTGATCCTGGCTACAGCACAGTACAGCGCAGGTTAGGCTATGACTGCCTTCCAATATCCAAAAGCCACTTTGTTGACGTTCACTATATTTTAATTTTCTCAACCTGATTGCAAGTTCCAAAGCCATATCATATTCAGCATTATCAAATTATGCTTTCCCTTTAAAACATGTTTTTTTAAGAAGTTCTTTATACCTTTCTCACTGGGTGGAAAGATGATGGCTGCAATGTGCTCCCAGGGGAGTGACTGCTAACCCTGGCTTCTTCCAGTGACTCTGACAGGGAGGGACTCTCACTTTTGTCAAGGGGAATTACAGGCTTCTGGGCATCAAGTTCAGTGGAACTCTCACAGACCTAGAAATCACAATTAAGAATTTGTGTTTTCAAAATCTCAGAATGAAAAATGGTAACGAATTCACATCAACTCACAGCATACAAAATATGACAAGACCGGGAAGACTCTAAAACTACAAAGATGTTCAAAGTAACCCTAAACAGAAAGATAAATGAACAGAGAAAGATTTTGATATTTCTCTCAAAAAATAATGAATTTAAAAAATAATAATAATAATAAAATCAATAAAGCTGCTGAAATGCGCAGCTATTTCAAAAGCCTGAAGTCTGCCCCTAGAGGTAAGCCTCTCTGAGAGCTATCCAGGGTAGGAACTTTGCAGAATTTACACAATGGGAAGTCCCAGCCACCTTTCTGCTGCAATTCTCACTGTTTTGAATGAGTTTCAAAGCCACTTTATTGTGGAACCATCGTGGTTTAAGCCTAGCTAGTAACTCAGAACCACGCAGCTGCTCGCCCACTACCCCTCTCTTCTTCTTCCACCTTGCAGTTTGGATGTTCACCACCTAGCACTGTCCAGTTTTCAAAAGCAGGATTCTTAACAACAGAGGAAAATGGGAGAAATCAGCCCTGCTGACAAAGCTGTAACTATAACAGGATATATGAATATTGATTAAAAACTGAAAGGTTATGATACAGTAGCAAAAGTGGTTATCAGTAGAATAGGAAATAACTCTCGAACCAAAAAAGTGTTCTTCACTGTCTTTCCACTAGCATTCAGAATCAAAAAGGAATCTATTTCAAGGACTCAGGGATTAAAATTTCCAGAAAAAGGAGTTTAAATGGAGAAACTACTGCAGTCTTCCAGTAACCTATTCAGAAAGCAGGACTGATGATGCTTTTACTCTCCCACCTGCTGCTCACCTTGTCTATTTAGAGATTAATATCCAGGTTGTTTATGCATTTTAAAGCAAATTTTGGTTCAATCTGCACGAGACATGGAGCCTCTGCTGAATACAAACATAGACAAGACAACAACAGAAAGTTCAATCGAATACACGAAATCTCAAAGGCATCTCCCATTTCTGATCTTACATTGGCTAAATGCAATAGGAAAGAACTTTTTGAGAACTTACTTGTGCTTCCTCTTGGATTTGTTGCTGAACTGGGGCTGGCTGCCTCACTATGTAGTTGATTTGGCCAACTATGGTCTGTTGAACATGCTGAGGTGGCTTAGCTTGGTTCAGCTGCAAGCTGGGCTGTCCTTGGGCCTGCAGAAGAAGCTCCAAATCCTTTTTCATCTCCTCCAGTTCAAACTGGTGATGCATTATGTCCAGGCTCTGCTGGATTACTTGTTTGTGGGTGTTCTCATTCTGACCTGATGGTGGCGATGCTGGTGGCAGCTGCTGCTGCCGTGGTGGCTGCTGCAAGTGGTTAGATTTTATCTTCTGGAGATGACCAAGTTGCACTTGCACAGTTGATGTCTGCAAAGAAGCCTGAGTGCAACATGGCTGTGAATGGCTTGTGTGTACTTGCTGAGCTTCATGTGATACAACAGCATAACCCATGGGTGCACTCTGCTGCAGCTGCTGGGATGGCAAGCGCTTTTCCATCCTCCCAGACATATTCTCTTGCTCTGACCGTGACTGCTGTTCCAGCCCAGACTGTGTTAGCTTCATAGGCTGGGGGGCATCCCGTGGCTCTTTGTTATGTTGCTGCATGCCGTACTGCAGAGGAAAGTGCTGCTGATGCAGTTCAGGAGGCTGCCGAAAATTTTGATGGCTGCTTATGTCCTGGTAAGAAGGCAGAGCTTTTTTTGGGTGAGGTATGCTCAGGCAGTGTGAGCAACACAGAGATGTAGGACACTGAATGGCAGGTGGAAACTGATGTGGCTGGCTATTCACAGGCTCCAGCTGGGATGCTGGTGCACATTGCCCATGGTACAAGGAGGTCTGTAACCCCTGCACATTTCCACAGAGTAGCACATCTGAGTGAGAAATGTGTCCACCTTCCATAGTGAAGCCCCCTGGAAAAAACAGCACATTTACTCCGTCCTATGATCTCGACAGATTTACACAATAAAAACTGCAAATGGTGGCTATCTCTTAGTCTTCTTTTCAAATATAAAAGGTATTTAAATATCCTGTGCAAACAGTCCTTCAACGTACTTTCAAGACAAGTTTTCAAGATTTTTCAGTGATTTAAAATCATATCAAACTGTCACTGATATAGTGGAACTCACGGTTGAATTACTAGCAAATGCTTTGAAAATTTGATCTCAACTTATCTTATTGTAACTGATGGATACAGCTTATATTTCCATTTTTTCCTAAAGTATGGTTTACAAAAAAGCACGGGTAAAAAAGGCAACTTCCAGGGTGAAAGTGACAAAAATAAGATACTGATATTACGCAGGTGAGAATCATAAAAGCTAGAAATAGAAGAGAGCTATGAATGGATCTTCTCCATGCTTTCAGTCAAGAAAATACTATTCCTTGTAATATTTTTGACAGGGGTTTACTCCAGCTAATTTTAAATATCTTAAAATGGGAAGAGAACCAATCTTTCAGGTCATTCATTGGACCACCGCACTGAATTTACTGTAAAAACTTGCTGCTGTTGGGAAATTTATAGCTAGTGGGAAACAAAGTCACAATATGCACATTCATTATATAAATAGCATTGTAATTATTGTTCAGCAGATGTTTTAAAGCCATCTTTGTGCCCATTAATTGTGCCTCAAGAACTGCTCAGGTCACTTGGCCACTAAGATACTAAAGGATCCAAGGAACATGGGTGTGACTGAGCCCAGCTGCTCCTGGGTAAGGAGAAATAGCACAGGATCCACTGCAGACATTCCATTGCACCCAGGATACTCCTTAAATGACTGCCAGAGTGACAGTGTTGTACAGTTATTGCTTGCTGGGACAGAACTTAATTTCATACATGCCGGGCATAGTCAAGGCTGTTTTATAGCCAGTGATGCTACATTTTAAGTAATTTCAGTTGAAAGTTATGTGGTAGTACTGCACGGGGTTTCCACTAAACAAGCAGCTGTGTTCTCACATTGTGATTCTGTAAGACCACCAAAGATTATATTTATACAGTGTATTTCTAGGTAATGTTTATAGAGCAGTATTTATGATGTCTTTCAATAGGTGGATTCATATAACTGGAGGAAAACCCAAGAAAGTTCAACCACACTAACTTTTCTTCAGAATGAGACAAGAGGTACAGAACTGGAAGACAAGATTAGAAAGGAGTGCACTTCAGGGAAAGTACTGTATTGTCTATATCTGTCTTGTCTAGCTTTAGGTACATGCCCAGTAAACAACAATATATTTTTCTTACCAAAACTGGACAGTTGTTTAGTCCAGTAGGAAGAATCCCAAGTAAATCTGATCTTCAGAGGAGGGTCTGTGTCTGTGTTACAATTTGTCTCTAACAAGCGCTGGATTTGAAATATGATCTGGTGACAAGTCAAAGGACAATTATTTTATTCCCAATTATAATATGATAAAAAACATTTTATTTGAGAAATATTAAGTTTGTAAAGTTTTCACATTACTGCACAATTTCAAATAAGAAAGTAAGTACTGCTCTTACCAGTTCTTTACTAAAGAGAAATGGGATGCTGTTTTTACTGCATACTGCCCAGCTGATGAAGTTCTGCACATGTTCTACCTGTCTGCTTAAATGCACAACATCTTGCAGTTGTTGCTCCAATTTCTGCTTCCTTTCACTGGTGATTTTCTGTTAACAATGTGAATCAGTGGAAGATAGTTGTCATTCTTCAAACACACATAATATACACAATCACTGGTGCTACATTATGCATTATTTAGAGATGCGAACCACCTTAAAACATCAATCAAAAAAAGAAAGCAAATCCTATTTAACAGATATGTCTGAATTCAGAAAGATCAACGACTTTCCCAGGAGCAAGCAACCCACATCATTCTGCCTCTGGTTTAACAGAATGATGTAACCCAAGAAAGCTATCTTGTCTCTTACAATACACAACAGAAGAGGCCCAAGAAAATACATAAAAAGAGGGGAAGCATGAAGCATTTCCTCAGAACAGTCTTCCAGTCTTCAGCAATTCATGACTTAGGGACCACAAAGACAGAGGATATGTTACCACCCTCAGTGCATTTTTCTATGAATTTGCCTCATTAATTTTGAACCCATCCACAATATCTTGCAGCAAAGAGTTCCATACTTATTAACCACTTATGTGAAGAATTATCTGCCCTTATCTGATTTGAAACCAGGACTTCTGATTTCATTTAACACCCCTACATGCACTTCAGTACAGCCTTATACATGTACTTTAAGTGCGTGCATAGTTATGTTGCAATTATAGATAACTCAAACACTGAAATGTTGTCAAACCACATGAACCCTGAATTTACTTAATGTTCAATAATACAGAAATGAAAACATACATTTCTCTTTTTTGTAAAGCTACTTAGCTGAATACCAATATTTGAATTAAATATGTAAATTCAAAGGCTGCCAGCAAGTGCTGAGTGCTTTGTCTTTGCAATACCTGCTAATATCACCCAAGAATAACTGAGAACTGGAAATTCTGAGCAGATCCAATAGCAATCTTTGTGCTCGGCACATTTCAAAATAAAATCATATAGGCTTCAACTGGACATCCCCAAACTGAAGACTCAAAACTTCAGGTTCTGTTACAGAAAGTAGACAAGAGGATCATTTTTGAAACAGGATGTTAAATGTGTTATTATTGATTCTACAAATCAATCATTAAAACCAGAAGCAGGCTTGTTTTGTAAGTACTCAAAAGCTGCACACATATTGTCTGTAACCGCATTAGAAAATGTGGTTAATTCATGATAATTAGACATTTTTCATCCTGAATCTTTGTCAACCATTGATTCCACATAAAATTCTGCAGGGAAAAAAAAATAAAATTAAAACCTAAGCAAAGGGACAATAACTCTCACAGTCCACATTCTTTCCATCAGCACTGGGATTAAATGCAATTTAGTTTAATTTCCCAAGGTATCAAAGGAGCTAGCCTTACTTACTTCAAGTTGTTCAAGAAGGTTGTTTGTTCGTGTATTGATTTCATTCATCAAAACCATCTTGGCCGTTTTTATCTGATTTTCTACCTTTTGGTATAAGTGTTTTACTTCAAGCAACCTATGGGTAAGAGATGCACATCTCTGCATGAGCCAACTGGTATGTCATTTATTCAGAACTTAGTAGCTGTTCGTTAGAAGAACTGATCTAACTATTGACAGAGAACTCCAGTGAAAATTATAGCATTTTCTTTAAGTTTTCCCACACTTCAAACAGAATAGTTAGGGTTGGAAGGGACCTTAAAAGGTCACCTAGTCCAAACCCCCCTGTAATGAGCAGGGACACCTTCAGCTAGAGCGGATTGATCAGAGCCTCTTTCAACCTGACCTTGAATGTTTCCAGGCGTAAGGCATCTACCACCTCCCTGGGTAATCTGTTCCAGTTTTTCACCACCCTCACTGTAAAAATTTTCTTCCTTATAAGCAGTTTAAATCTACCTTCTTTCAGTTTAAAACCGTTATCCTCTGTCGTATTGCAACACACCCTACTAAAAAGTTTGTTCCTATCTTTCTTAGAAGCCCCCTCTAAGCATTGAAAAGCCACAATAAGGTTGCCCCAGAGCCTTCTTTTCTCCAGGGTAAACAAACCCAACTCTGCCACACTGTCCTAGGACATAGCAGAGGTGCTTCATCTCTCTGCTTATTTTCTGTGTGCCTCCTCTGGACCCTCTCCAACAGATCCATGTCTTTTCCTGCGCTGAGGACTCTGGAGCTGAAAGCAGTACTTCAGGTGGGGTCTCATGGGAGCAGACTAGAGAGCCAGAATCACCCCCCTTGACCTGATGGCCACACTGCTTTTGATGCAGCCCAGGATATAGTTGGCTTTCTGGGATGGGCATGCACATTGCTAGTGAATGTCCAGTTTTTCATCCACCAGTATCCCCAAGTCCTTCTCAACAAGGCTGCCCTCAATCCCTTCATCCCCCAGCCTGCACTGATACCAGAGGCTGCCTCTACCCAAATGCAGGACCTTGCACTTGACCTTGTTGAACCTCATGAGGTTCACATAAGCCCACTTCTCAAGCTTGCCAGGTCCCTTTGGATGGCAGTGCATCCCTCAGGCTGTCACATGTACCACTCAGCAGTTGTCTGCAAACTTGCTGCAAATGCACTCCATCCCACTCTCTATGTTGTTGATGAAAATATTAAACAGTATTGGTCCCAAAACAGACCCCTGAGGTACATCACTTGTGATTTGTACTCTTTCAAGGTATTTCAAATGGTTTTATAAATGCAGAAGACAGATCCAACAGCCAACATATAATCAGTAGCTGAAAGCCAGTTAATATAATGAAATACTTTCATTTTTATACTACTCTTGACTAGAATTGCAGCTTCTTTTGAGGTTTTGTGAAGAAATAAGTATTTTTAAATTAGTCTATTTATAATCTTTTCAAATTGTAGTTCAGGAACAGATTACACATAGAAATGTTAACTCTGAAGATTTCAGCTCTCACACACCTTGCAAGGACTATGGAATCATGTATTACAATGCCATGACTTGTCAGTACCACTTAAATATGAATTTGACATTTCTAATCCTGCTATTATTTCCTAGCCTGCAAGTAAAATAAATAAATAAATAAAAATCTGCATTTTCATCTGTTAACCTGCATTTAGTGAAAATATTTTAACTGATCGTTCACTTTCATGAAAAAATAATGCATAGCAATCACCTGTCTTCAATTTGTTTAGCTGAAACCTGAATCCCATTTTTTTTCTCTTCCACTTTAGTGATGACGTTTTCTAGGATTACTCTCTGATTTTGCAAAGCTTCATCAAGATGTCTGAATCTGTGAAAGAAGTGAAAATTCTCACGCTGTGGTTTTTTCCTGCTGATAAGTAATGAACTGATCAGTTGATGAGTTTAAGGGACCGACTGCCTTAATACCTCTCTGGTCATGGTCCCCTGCTTCTTTCCTACTACAAATGTTTTCTGTGACAGCTGAACTTCATCGTCCCTCACACAGGCAGGCTCATCTCACAAAAAGTGTCTCTATGTACAGACAATTCCTTACATGGCTTACACAATTCCACGGGCAAGCAGCATGCTCAAACTTTGTAGATCTGGTGTGGTACAGTCATGATGTCTTTGATAAAGACAAACAGAAGTACTCAAACAATGAGAAGTACTGTGTTGATTTTGTGCCTTTGAGTAGAACCACAATAAACTATATGCATGCATAAACAGTATCTGGGTAGACGATACAATTGGGAAGGTACAAACTGCAGAGAGCAGTGAATGATTCTGTGAGGGCAGTAAGCCACATGTTACACTGCTTGGGCATAAGAGAAATGAACTGAATTTGCTGTGGCTTTTAAGTTTGAACTAGCCTGCAAGTGCAGCTGGCAGGAAACGGACAGTCTTTAATCTAAATTAGCTGCAGTTTTAGATAGGATTATGGTTAAACAATCAATGCTTTGTACCTGTGTTCCTTATGCTCTGTCAGAAGGCAGCTACGGCACGTAAGGGTACCGCAGGTCTCACAAAACAGCTTGAGTGGCTCTTGAGCATGCACTGGACAAAATAAGGACAGCTCACTTGCTTCATTGTCAGTTGCTGAGGAATATAAAGCAGTGTTTTCATTGACAAAAATTATTATTATAGTTAAAAAAAAGACTTGCCAAACTCGCGTGATTTTATTGAGAGTCTTGATGTTACTCTTAAAAACCCATACCCTGGAACTATCTGATTATATTAGCAGGGTTTGTTTATACTTTTTTCCCTGGCTTTGTATATTCTACAAAGAGCATACCAAAGGAGTTCAGGAAGAAGTCGTCAAATCAAATCCCTATTTTTCTCTAAAGTCTTATGAGTTTTAAATGTCTCTCATGGTTTGGGGCACTTGTCTCACAACTTTGAATTACCTGGTCTGGCAAATCAGTTAACAAAGCTGTATTTTAAAAATGTAGAAAACCAAACATATTGAAAAAAACTGAAATCACAGCAGAAGCAAGAATATCTTTTGCTCTTGAGCAGTCACATGAGCAATTGTTTTTCAAATGCGTGTTTGTTGTAAATGCACTACATAAACTTCAGCAGCTAGGGGATATTGATACTAGGCACTAAAACCTGTTCCACTCCAAAGAGTAATGTGAGGAAGAGTAAGAACGACCAGTGGATATGTAAAGCAGAAGCATTGCCATGCTCTAAAGAAAATAAATCAAATTTCCTGCTTTCTAGACTGCTGTCTACTCTCAATATTTCTGAGATAATAGTTACTACCTCCAGTTCAATTGGCTTTCCCCTCTCCCTTCTTAACATAATGCACAAGAAGATAATTTGTGATAGATTAGACCAAGATCTTTACATAACATCATAACATACTTCACATTGTCATAAATTATTTATTACAGTATTTATGCTTTATTGCAGCGTTTCACACTTTATTCTTCATGGAAGTTTATTGGTTTATATTATTATTGAATCAAATGCTAATAGCATTATTAAAAGAGGAAACTGAGCAGATGAGTTTCTTCTTTCCCACTCCAATATTTTTTTCTATCAAGATACAAATGAAACTCACCTCAACAGCCATTTCTTTATGATTGTACTGCAAAGATGTACTTTTGCATTCAAACCTGCTGCTGACAATGCAAATAATACGTAACCAAGCAGGTTGTATAACCAATGTATAACCAAGGTGGATGCCAAAGATCATTTTTAACTCCCCTATGGGGTCACACGTTGTAGCTTACAAGAAAAATAAAAAGCTCATAATAACTCCCTCCATTTCCATGAGTTAGAAAAGCCCTTCTGAGTGTTCAGCACCTCCAGAGAATGCAAGCTGTTTCTTCTGAAAACTCAGGATCAAATTACCCATATTAAACTCCAATTGATAATGAGATGATGTCTTTAAGGTCCAAGTATAATGAAGCCTAGTCACAATCCTATATAATGATTTCACCATTTTTCTCTCTCTGAAGGGCTCTTTAGCCTCTGGGTGATTGCAATCATCCCAGAGAAATCAGTTGTTTTTTTAGTACCGTGTCAGATTTAAGAGACAAGCAGATTTTAAATGCAAATTGAGAATAAAAATCAATAATATCTAATTACAACATAGACCCACAGCCTCTGCCATGTGTAATGCCCTGATTCAATTGACATATCAGTGAGAACTGCAACTAAGTCATGGTATTCTCAACCTAATTTATACTCAGCGCAGAGCTACACTGTTCAACATTAAAATAAGTTGAATTCTTACAAATCAGATGCTAAACAAAGGTACAAGCCTGTTTTTAATAGCAGATATCTTGACCACAACTATCCTTGTTAATGTCTTGAAAGGAACCTCACTGAAGAACAGGGAAAATTCAGTAGTCCTAAATTCTGAATTAATATCATTTGAGTCACATTCTTCAACAGTATTTTCTTTATCTCAGGTGGATCTCTTGAATATGTAACAGAAAGTTTGAAATATCTGTTCCTATGGTCAGTTGATGTAAACTCTGGAAAAGCAATCATATCTTAGCTAATAGAGTCCTCCCTCACCTTGCATAATTTGCAGTGACTCAGACTTTGATTTGATGAGTTCATGCTCAACATTGAGAGACTAAAAAAGATAGTATAGAAAAGAAAAAATACTTGTTTTGTGCACTAGCCTACAAATAGTTGGTATGGCAGCACCAGATCATTTACTTCTGACAAAGCTTTGGCAAAACGATTGTTTCTACCCAATTGCAAAGCACAAATTTCTACTTAACAAGGAAAGAGTCTGTACTAATACTGAATGTCCTTTTAAAAAAGTTGGCACTAAAGGAGGAATAAGCTCCGGTTTTATGACTTCAAGAAGTTTCGGTGCTCTGCAGAACTTTGAAATTAACAAAGTTCACTAATTCCTAGTGCTAATGCAGAGCTTATTCCTCCAAGATTGCTGCTTAATCTGTCATAAAACTTTGGCACAGGTTCTCAACACTTAGTTCTCCAGTGCTCAGCAAATTCACTCCAAAAGCAGATTTCAGTATTTTTGCATCTTGTGGTCACATATCCACAAAGTTTTCAGGAGGTTTTTTTGGGTTGTCTTTAAAAACCAAGCCAAAATAAACAAACAAACCAACCAAAACCAAAACCAAAACAAACACAAACTGTCAGGAAAAAGCGGTGTCTGAAAAACTGCAAATACCGCAGTGTAACTCATGTGTGAACCACATTTCAGCATCTCTTCATAGTCATAACCAGCAGTAATTCTCTGGCACAAGAGAAGTGGAATTTTTGATAGTACCTCCAGAAGCGGTTCAGCTAGGATGAATACACTAGAGCAACTATACAAGATCTACATATACGCGGGAAATTGGGGAAGGTGGGAAGAGACCAAAGTGATACCCAGTTTGTGTTATTTGTCTGGTTTTATGCTTACAAAATTATAATGGTTTTAGACGTGGGAGTTCAGTAACAGTTTTTAACAGAACTGTGACACAGACCATGCCCGTAACTCCTCATTCTGGTTCCCAATAAGCATGTTCAAAACGATGAAATCTTCTAACTAGCACAACCTCCCCCAAGCTACCAGATGTTACAGAATACAATGGAGGTGAATAAAATACAGCTGTTTCCAAACAAGAATGGAGTCATTTCCAGTAACAACACCACCTCACAGTGAATCCCCTACCAGCAGTATTCATTTTGTGGGCCTTTACTGCAGACTCACAAAGGATGAATCAGTAGGAAAAAGAAATCAGGCTACTTAAAAACTAATCTCTTCTTTTACAATATGGCATTTTCCTGTGCTAGCCTAGTCCTGCTCCTCCCCACACTCTCAATTTCTAAATATAAATCTGAATGAAGGCTAGAGGTCTCAAATATCACAAGAACTTGGCACTCTGCTCTGTCCCATGACCTCAGGAGTCACCAGGCTAAAGGTGCTGCCTGACAGTAAGCTCAGCCATTAAGCTCTGTGACCTGGGTCTCACTCAGTGGGCAGTAGATGGCTAGAAGCAAGAGGATGTGCAGAGCAAATGGATGGGGAACTGTGACAGAGCTGGAGGCTCTACATGGCAGGGGGTAACAAGACGTGTTACATGGAGCACAGGTACCACAAAGGAAAAAGAAAGAAAGGGTTCTCAGGGAAGCCAGGCTCTTTTAGTTCTGCCGCTCAAGGAAGCAGTTGATTATCAAAAGTAAAAGGAATAGGCAGGATTCAATGCATTGGGGGGGGGGGGGGGCTGGTGCTAAATGAGAAAGCAGTTTGTGTGCGCGCAACTTTTTCCTTACACAGCACACACAAACCCACAACTAAGCCACAGGTATATTTTCTTACCATTATTTGTTAACAATATGAGCTGGTAATCATACTCAAAGTGAAATTACTAGCAGTTAGAGCCTCAAAACCAGACCTTATCTTGCAATCAACTCGAAAAGAAAACATATTTGTCCACCCATTCAGTGCATTTGATGGAGGACTTGGGGAGACTTGAGTTTATATTATTCTCTAGAAAACACCCACAAAAATTTACTTGTCATCTGTGCTTTGCTGATACTGCTATTCTTACAGAGCTTTGTTTGTTTACACTTTGGTAACAGCACATCATGTCTCAAGTGCCTCAAACTGTTTGATATGAACACCAAGGACTTAAAAGAACTCCATGTATGGCAACATATAGGCTTCTACAAGCAAAATCCTAAAGAACAAAAATTAATATAAAAAGTATAATCAGTGGGCTACAACTATGTTTATTCCTTGTTCTGTCTTCTATCTTCCTCATGAAGAATGATAGTGTAGCACAAACCCTATGGCACAAATAATGTCATATGTGATCAAAGTGTAAACTAATCATATAAAATTGCAAACCTCTTATTTTAGATTAAAAATGCTTATATAAGTTTAGGTTGGCATATCCCCCAGCAGATTTGGGGCATATAACTAAAGAAAATCATAAGCAGTAACAGAAAATCATAATCCTTTGCGTGGCTTATAATTTTATAGAGATGAGACATAGTCGACTGTGAGCTTCATTTGTGCCTGCTGATGTCAGTATAGTGGTCATGCTCAGGAAACATGTTTTTCACTCCAGGCTTAGAAAAAGAACATCCTATAGTGATCACAGCTTTTCACTGTCTGTTACTCTCCCACCCATACCTTGTCTGTATGCACAGGAATTGCCTTACCATAGTTTTCTGAAGGAACTTACTCCAAAGTGGACAAGAATTACTGAAAGGGCAATGCCTGTTGCTTCTGTAGCCTACCAAATCATAGCCCATCACTCTGCAGACATAAGATGCATGTGGAAACACATATATGCAGAACTTTACAAATACTGTGGAATGCTGATTGTGGCAATGGCGCTGAAGTAGCAGAAAAATCACATAATCTCTCATCGACATATACATATCCTTCTGAGTCACATGCAAAGAGCATGGTATCTATGACACAGAGCCTGCAACTGCCCCTTTTTCAACTGAATTACTGATATGAGAAGAAACAAAATTTCAAAGTGCATCTTCAGTACCTGTGCAGCCCTTCAGGGATACAGACAGGAAGTGGTCTCCAGTTTCCCTGCTATGTCTGTGCTCCTCTGTACATGAGCTGCACAGCCACTCATTGCAGCTCGTACAGAGACTGTGAGCAGGTCTCTTCTCTTTACATGTGGAGCAGCTCTAAGGACAAAAAGCACAATTACATACAAGGATTACAGATTAGTCACACAAACTTAATAGAATCATAGAATACTTGGGGTTGAAAAGGACCTTCAGATCATCAAGTTCCAACCCCCCTGCCATGAGCAGGGACACCACACACTAAACCATGTCACACAAGACTGCGTCCAACCTGGCCTTAAACACTGCAAGGGAGAGAGCACTCGCAACTTCCTTCGGCAGCCTGTTCCAGTGCCTCACCACCCTCACAGTAAAGAACTTCTTCCTTATATCTAACTTGAACTTCCTCTGTTTAAGTTTCAACTTGCTAACCCTTGTCCTAGCTCTACAGTCCTTCGAAAAAGATGGTCACACTCCTTTTGATGCAGCCCAGGATATGGTTGGCTTTCTGGGCTGCAAGTACACACTGAAGCCGGCTCATGTTCATTTTTATATCGACCAACACCCCCAAGTCCTTCTCCGCAGGGCTGCTCTGAATCTCTTCTCTGCCCAACCTGTAGCTGTGCCTGGGATTGCTCCAACCCAGGTGTAGGAACTTGCACTTGGCTTGGTTGAACTTCATGAGGTTGGCACTGGCCCATCTCTCAAGTGTGTCAAGGTCCCTTTGGATGGCATCCCTTCCCTTCAGCATATCAACCAAACCACATAATTTAGTGTCACTGGCAAACTTGCTGAGGGTCTTCCTCAGATTAATGCAAGTCAAAGAAGATTTTAAGAGTCTGATTATTGTAAAAGGGAACGGGATAAAATTGAGGCTTGAAGTTCTTAAATTGGTTGTCCTTCTGTGCTCTAGCACAATCCAGCATAATTATGCTTGAATTAGTCATCAAAATTCTAGGGTCCATGTTACATGTGATGTCAGAAGAAATAATCATAATGACTTGTTTCTTGTCAACTGAAAAGCCATGAAACTGAAATAAAACTTGTCTGATTTCAGTTAAGGAGGGTTAGGTTAAAAGTTACTTTTGAAAATGAGTGGTAAGCTTTGTAATCACTTTCTGTTAGTGTACTACTTACTGATGGCTTTAACACATCAAATGAGTATGCTTTACTTTTATATATACGTATATATATTTAGATAGATACTTAATTTCCACCTCAGAATAGACAGTCTAGATCACCAAGTAAACACGTGAAATGTTAGTCAAACATATCCCATGAAAAATGGTTTTGATCTACCATTTCCTTTTTAATCACATTATCCAGAAGCATTTTACTATATAATTTCTTTGTCATTAATTTGTCTCTTACTAATTACTATTTTTCTGTCACTAATAATTTTATCATTGATTAGTTTATATTATTTACTATAATTATTTATATTATTTAATTAAAAAAATCTACAGAAGCCACTTCTGCTTTCATTTAGATGAATGCATATCACAGCTACTTCAGCAGAGCTACTGTAAATCTACATGCTTTTATTTAAAATTAGAGCTCAATCTAAAGCTGTTTGCTTTAGCATTGTATGAACCACTCTGATACAGTGCAACTGTCAGAAAAAATACATAAAGCATGTCAGTGGTAAGGCAATTTAGAAAACAATATGGGGACGCCCACATACTATTAACGAAAAACTCAGTTCATATTCTCTAAGGAGCTGACCAGAAATGAGCTCAGTTTGTACCTTGATATCACATGTGGTGAACTGGAAACCATAAGACATGGGAACATGAGAAGAACTGTAAAACTTAATTATCTACCATCTCTATTGATTCAACATTTTAGGAAATGCCCTTTGTTATACAGATCATGCTGTCTCTAAGTGTCACTAAAGGAGAAATTAATAAAGCTGCAGCTAAATGAAGTGGGTAATTTGATCTTTGGTATCCAGACTGATCTTAACTTATTTCAAGATAGCTGTAATGATACTTCTTTTAAAAAGGATTTGTACTAGATTTGAAACCCCTTGTTTGAAAACCCCCAACTTTAATGTTTTTGACTTACCATAGCCACAAATAAGTACTAATGGGCAGACTGAATATTGTGATACAATTTTACCATCATCAAAGCACAAACGCTTTACCACCACTTTATCTAACCCAAACATTTCCTACAGGGTTGCAATATATCTACTGTACTTATACATAGTTCTTGAATATTGCTACTACTCTGAGTGACTCAAGCAACTATTAATAGATGACAAAATCACTTCCTACGGTGTCCTTTCTATTGGGCATCAGCTTATCTGCCTTTCAGTTTGTTTACGATTGCATGCCAGATGGGAAACATGAAGAGAAGGGCATAGCAGCATGCACTCACTATATAAACCCTGAAGCAAGCCCTGGTGAATTTAATCTTTGTGGTGTCTCAGGGAATAGAAACCCTGAGGAAAGAGCAATCACAGGTCTTTGCTGGTTGTCTTAGTTTAAAGCGATAGCGTTGAGTAGAACGTCTATATCCACCTAAATTCCAAGAGGCGAGTGAGTGGAATTCTAATTCACTTCAGCAGAAACATTTTTGTTCTGTTGAAATTAAATTTTACCATACCCTTCAGTGGGGCTGGAATTTCATAGCGTTTTTAAGAGTTTCAAAGTACTCCCAATCTTTTTAAAGAGATGGGGCAATTCTTAACAATAAGACAACAAAGCAAAGTTTTAAATGCATTTGATTGTCAGGGCAGGGAAGTACTTGTGTAAGCTATTCTGCTAGTTTAGCCATCTGCTTATCAGCAATGTTTTCCAAAGGTATGCATAATAATTAAAACCAAAAAGCCTAACAAAACTTATATAACAAAATGCAAGGGCATTTATTCTGGGAAACAAAGCTTGTCTATAAAAAGAAGTGTGTAATTTAAAACATACCCTAGGAAACAGGTCAAAAGTTGACGGATGCTCTGCCTTCTCTGCAATAATCAAAACTGCTTAATCACAGGTTTACCTGGAACTGATCAAGTGTCAATCTGACTAGAACTGGTGCTGTACTGTGTTAACATTACTTTTAAGTTCCAGAGCACAGAGTGTTCCCAGAGTTACATTATTTATGATGTGGAAATGGGCTTTTGGGCAAGAGATTCCTAACTGCATACTTTTGAAACTACTGCTGAATTTGAATTCATGCTTCACTATCTCACACTCAGAATCATCTTGCTTCCAAACACTTTGTTACAAGCCTTGACAGATTCCCATTTGAATGGATTAGGTAAATTAAGAAAATTATGGCTGTTCAGCTGTGTCTCAATTGGATGAGCTAGCGTTTCTCCTTTTGATACCACTGATGGTGAAACCATGGCTTTGCTTCTGGATGGGGATGGTGGTTAAAAGACAATAAGTCAGCTCCGCTGTTCCGCAACTTGACTGTTAATAAAAAGGAAGTAAGCCAAAAACTACGAGGAAGGTTCATGAGTCCCTCTAGGCTGCTCCTAAACTTCAGTGAGAAATCTGCTTTACTGAACTACTCTTAGGAATCCCAAGGGACTACAGAAAAGAAAAACCTTTAAAGAAGGCTTGAAAAATAATCTAGTGCTTTTGAAGACATTAGATATTCTTATCTGATTTCATTTCTACACAAACCCTCACTGAAAGGTAAACGATATAATTCATGGTAATTAAGAAATCCCAGTATAAGTGCATTTTAAACATTTGCAATATCTTATGAATATTCTTATTCTCTTTGAAGAGTGAATGGAAATAAACCTTTTCATGTTTTAGATGAAGTTATGTTGCACTCTTCAAGCACCTTACACCTGAAGGTGTCAACATGCTTTTCTTGCATTAATTTTTTAACTTTCCCAGAGCACTCCATGGATTAGGTTACACATTCTTTTCTTTTTAACAATGGAAGAAAACAAAATACAGAAATGATTGACAGGGAAGAAGTACATCCCTTCTATATGTTTTTGCACCAACACCACTGGGAAGCCACTTGCACAATTTAAAGCAGTCGCAACCCTTTTGCATGGGGCAGAACTGACCCAGAAATTGTTGCTGCCCCTACAGGAGTTGAAAGGAGTGGAAAGACATATCCTCCCACATACAATATGGAAAAACTGTTTCCCTCCACCAAAAGGCCCTGAAACCAAATATCTGATGTGGCTGGTTATCCAGTTTACTCCGGAATCAAAAGTGCAAAAGAGACAGCCTGAGGTCCAGAAGCTGATTCAGAAGGTGAAGTTCAGTATCTCTGCTCCTTTGTTATTCTTCCCTTGCTTTGAATCACACTTTGGATAAAGTAGTCAGCAGATTACAGAATACAGTTTTGACAAGTTTTTACCTGTTTTAATTCCCAGCTACATGTAATAGTATCACATTCTCAAATCAGTTTTACTCTGCAAATAATACTGGTTTGTAACAAAAGAGGCAGAAATACACACCATTCTCCATCCCTTCTCACAACCCAAAATAGTAACAACTAAAAAAATGCGAGAATAGTCCTGCCTGTTAACTGGATATTTAACAGAAGGGAAATCAATCTATATACAGTGTTAATATAAGGCCAAAGTAGTAAACCTATGTCTTTCAGTTACCTTTTGCATCCATTCCCCCATGGGAAACTGAAATCAGGTGTGACTTTTTTTTATCAGTAAAACAGGCAATCAGAAAATCATAATTGCCCACAGAATCTAATGGGTAATCTTGGTGTAACTGTTCAGCCAATAGTCTGCTTCTGTTGACTTTGTATTAAGGGCAGCAAAGGAAACAATAAGGAATCCAAGAGATTCAGTATCTTCCTGATATATTGATTGTCACAGGTCCTATACCACTAGTATCAATATTTTTAATCAATTTAAAATAAAGTATATAGAGTCAAACTCATTCTTCAAATATAGGCTAAAAAAGTACCAAAGAAGTCCATCTCTAGGACTGAAGTAATTACAGTGCTGCATAAGTGAACTGTAAGAAAGTCTGCTGCTCAATGCAAAGTTTGCTCTGTTTTCAAGCAGTGTTCATAGAATAGAATCATAGAATAGTAAGGGTTGGAAAGGACCTCAAGATCATCGAGTTCCAACCCCCCTGCCATGGGCAGGGACATCTCCCACTAAACCATGCCATCTAAGGCTATATCCAACCCCACCTTGAATGCCGCCAGGGATGAAGCATCCACAGTCTCCCTGGGCAACCCATTCCAGGGCCCCACCACCCTCACAGTAAAGAATTTCTTCCTCACATCCAATCTAAACCTCCCCTGTTTAAGTTTGAACCCATTACCCCTTGTCCTCTCACCACAGTCCCTAATGAAGAGTCCCTCCCCAGCATCCCTATAGGCCCCCTTCAGGTATTGGAAGGCTGCTAGGAGGTCTCCACGCAGCCTTCTCTTCTCCAGGCTCAACAGCCCCAATTTTCTCAGCCTATCTTCATACGAGAGGTGCTCCAGGTTCATCTTGCAGTGTTTTCACAATGCACAAGACACCCAACTTAGTGATTTTCACTTACCTTTGCCATAGCTGAATTACCAGTGGGAAAGTCCTTGAGAAAGAAATTTTCAACTACATCCCTTGTAAAGCAGGTCTGTTTGCACACGGGGCAAGAAAGGATACCTAAATTTTTGGAAAAAAACAAACCCAACACAAATGAAACAATGCACACCAGCCATATGAACCCTGAAATTATATAAACCACCCTTCAGTATCGCTGGCTTTTTTACATCACACTGACACACAGTTCCAGGAAAATAAGTCATTCTTCAAGCCAGAAGTTGCATGTGGCTGTATCTAGTTCAATACATAGAAATAAAAACAAAGCAACAAAATCCTTAGAAACACACTATAGTTCAGTTGACTTATTTCACCATTTATCAATGATATCTGCATGTCCAAATTCCCATTAATTCATCAGGGCTTACAGCTTTCATAAAATCTGTGCCACACTTTAAACTGTATTTCTTTGTTACAGATCTACTTGTGCTTTCCAATACTTGCTACGGTTATTCTAGACCAGAGGTATATCAAAGCATAAAACACACATTGCCTACTTTCATATACACACATACTACTTTCATAGTGCAGCATGCTATCCAAGTGAAGTGAAAGAGGAGTAACAAGCTGCTGGCAGAAGCAACAAATTAGAATAAAGGTAAAGAATTAAAAAGTTTCATAAATAAAAGTCAGAATTGCAAACCATCTATTACAACAAATCCACAAGTGACAAAACATGGTCACCCCTAAAGCAAAGTGAAGCAAAGCAAAGCAAATCAAGCAGTACGGCAGCAAAACCTGGCTTCACCTTCAGTAGTCACTGAGCACAGGTGGAATGAATCTTAGTGTTTGCCAGGGCTAAGAACTTAAGAACCAGCAGTTGAGGGGGGTGTCCATAACTGCAGACCTGCATTTTTGCATGACTGTTTCATTCTTGGGCTAGGACTTAACACTTTTCTACAAGGTCTAGTACTTCTTTGTTCTTTTAAAAAAAGGAATATGCATGTTTGTGACCACATTTCTGAAGCTACTGTAGATGATGTGAATCCAGTCCTTTAGAGATGATAGTGGTGCATCATTCCATTTTTACCTTATCATATCAAGTCTTTTTTTAATCCAAGATTTTTCCATTCTGTTGAGACCAGAATTGCAGTGCTATGTTTACCTTGCCAAGAGATCTCTTTCTGATAATTAACAGCAGTATTTTCCATAACAAAATGATGCAAACTCATTTAAAGCAAGATTTTTAAAAGCAAAATGAATCACGACTTTCTACTGGACTGTTCAATGTGCTCTTTTCCTTACTTAAAAGTATTTTTAAATAAGGAAGTAGCCTGTAGATTAACTAAATCTTAAGATGTCTATCACTCCACATTAGGCAGTTACCGGGGATGCTCTTGTTTTACAGGTGTTAAGTATTACCTTTGCCCTTTGGACATGGCTCCTGCAGTCCCTGGCCAGGTGCACAATTCTAACCCTCAATGTCTGCATTTTCAGACCTGGGCTACTGTTATTTGAACAGCAGCAATTTACATTGGTAGAGACTCACAAGCCCCAGACCCTTCCTACGTTACCTATTCTGAAAACTGTGCTATGCAGTCAGATATCTGAATACATCTACTTTCATCATGAATATTTTGAAGAAGCTTTGAGTTCTGTTACATCTCCTTTGAAAGGATACCTTACTAAAAACCACTTCCATGACATTTAGGTCTTTTTTTTGCCCAAATCTCGTTATAAAAGCAAAAGTATATTGTTTACTATTTTCTGAGACTGCATTTACAAGAAATCTGTGATTTGAGGGCCCAAGTGGCAGATTATGGTTTACTCGCACTTGTTTAACAGCACATTTCATACAACTCTGAGTGTTCATCTAGATGCAAGAAGGAACAGGCAGTATCCACAGGTGCCTGTGCTACTCAGCTACAAGACACCCCAAGGGAAAGGGCAATGCAAGCAATTGCCAGCGCTTTGCTCATTTTCTGGGCACATAACTTGAGTCTTGTTTAAGTGTGTTCTGGTGACTGGAGTTACAAAGAGGCTAAAAATTCATCTAATAAAGAAGCTGTGACGGCGGAAAGCTGTCGAAGTCTCTTAAACCCTTCTACTTTGCATCCTTATTATAAGGAGCACAGTTGAAAATTTGTCTTATTTACCTACAGTTTTTGTAGCTAATCACCTTCATATGTTACACCCTAGGACAACAGAATGCTTTTGTATTAGTCACATGGAAACCTCTCCATGATTTGCCAAATTATGGTTATGTATGTCTTTTAGAAATCCATTAACAGCATGATTCTCTAGAGAAATGTAAAAACAGTAGCTAAGACAAATCATGTTATACAGACAGTGCCCTCCGACTTCTCATAAATGGAGCATACTACAAGCATCAGTGAATTGTGGTGTTGAAGCAGTTTTCAAGTTTCCCTGTGAGCAACTTACAAAGCCATACAGTTATAAAAGCAGCACAAATAAAAAGACATACATTCTGATCGATAATCTAGGAAGCAAAATACCTACTTTGCAAGCAGTTTCTCAAATAAGTCTCATGGGACATGCTCTAATTCCTGGTGCAGTCAATAGGAAACCATCTACTGACTTTACAGGGAATTGCCTCTAGCCCTTTGAGATTTTGAACCAGTTTCTTACTCTCATAACAGCATTGTCCAAGCAGTGCCATTCTTGATTTGCCTAACAGAGAGAGGAGTCCTCCATACTGAGACTACATAATAACACTGCAAATTGACCAAAGGGGAAATTATTGTAAGGTTACATTCTGAAGTAAGAAATGCATGACTCAGTTATTCCTTCACCTACTTGCCATATGGGTGAGAACACAGTCTTACACAAAACATTTCTGGAACAGGTGCTTACAGGAGACAAAAGCAGTGCTCAGGACTTTGCCATAGCAAGGATAACTTCTGTCTACACACCACATAAGGTAATAAAGTTAGTATTGAACTTACTATTACATTCTAACATTACTCAGTTAGAACAGAATGTTAAATCAAATTATACCAACTGAATGATACTTAATGGAAATTCTCATGGCCTCAGGCAGGTTCATGCTAATTGTTACAAACTAATGGAGTATAAAAATCATTGTATAAAGAACGCATTAATTTGACAACAGGAGGGATCATCTTTTTATTGTTTTTAAATGTATTTAAAGAAAACTTCAGTAATATTCACCCTAAGAAAACTTATATCATGTGTGGATTACAGTTCTGCACAAAAGCCTCCTTATACGTATTGAAAAATGCAGTGGTATTAAGAAAAAAGGAACAGTTATGATTTCTGAGGTACCTAACATCACTGCTGATTAATACTAAGAGATACCTAAAAGTGATGCCCTGGATGCCATGCAACAGTTTTAGATCCAAGTTATGCTACTGAAATCAGTGTTGTTCAAGAGATACACATGGAATGAGTCCCACACACATAAAACTTTGTGTTAGACTCACTACCACAGACCATCCAATACAGCTTTTGATTGTGTAACTGTCAAGTGTGTCTTAAATAGAATCATAGAATCATAGTTAGGGTTGGAAAGGACCTTAAGATTATCCAGTTCCAACCTCCCTGCCATAGGAAGGGACACCTCCCACTAAACCATGTCACCTGAGACTCTGTCCAACCTGGCCTTGAACACTGCCAGGGATGGAGCATCCACAACTTCCTTGGGCAACCCATTCCAGTGCCTCACCACCCTCACAGTAAAGAACTTCTTCCTGATATCTAACCTAAATTTCCCATTTAAGTCTAAACCCAGGAGAATGGGTTTCCTGTCCTGTCGTTATAGTCACTAATGAAGAGCTCCTCTCCAGCATCCTTGTAGGCCCCCTTCAGATATTGGAAGGCTGCTAAGTAACTGCGAATTATAATAGCTTTCAGACTGAAATGAACATAAGACATGTATAGCCTTCAGCTTAAAAAAAAAATCCAAATAAAGAGCATAACAATTAATAGGAAAAATAATGGGGACACCATGGTAATATTGTATTGAAAGTAATCTACTTGTAGGAGGACTGATCAGTAAGCACCCTCTCACCTGTCCTAATACTGAATTTTATATTTAAGGCTTTATTAAAAGCATAGGAGATGGATTTGAATCTTGCTAAAAGAGGGATTCCCTGAATGTGGTAGCTTTGGAGATCATACTTGTTCAGCTAATTGGGCTTCTTATTTGATTCCTTTTCCATTTAATAAAAATCTCTGCGCCCTGGAAATTCCCAACCTTTTTAAATATAAATTCCCAAAAGAATCTAATGATACCTTGGCATAATAAATACAGAATGGATTGTGAAGCAATTATCCAGAAATTAAGCAAAGCGTACGTACACCTTTACAAATAGCCACAAGCAGTAACTAGGTCAACAATACAAAGCAATCACACCATGCCATGCTCATGCTCAGAGTGCAAATCGCCAATAAAGTACAATTTCTTCAAAACCCCTTACCTGTCCTCCGCATAAACAGAGAGCTACACACAAAGTCACTTGTGTCAGAGAGCGGTGGTTATTAAGCAGAGCAGTACACACAGCACACTCCCTGGATTCAGGCTTTGCTGTACTGCAGATTGAAGTCTCTACACCTTTCCTAGACTATGTGGGGTTGCTCCTCCTTTTTTAAGCCAGAAATGCTGACAAATCAGCAGGGCAGAAAGATGCACTGGGCCACTATAAGGTGCACATTTTTTTTCCTCTTGTCTTCGTTCTCACCCTTGCCTCTCAGATTCACTCAGGCCTCTATTAAGTTGCCTTGGTTGTATTTTTCCTGAAGTGGTGGAATAAAAATTCCATAGTGGGAATGAATGGCAGCATCTTCCTTCTTGCCTTGGTCTTCTCTCAGTCTTCAGAATTACCTGCAGCAAGCGTGCAGAAGAAAAGAAAAGAGCTTTTCCAGCTCCAGGTAGCAGCAGGTCTTACAACGCCATTCTGTCCCACAGTACATTTTGCAGATGATTCCCTAAATATTTTTCTTGCCTTCCTACCTTACCACTGCCTCTAAACAACATTGTTGATGTGTTTAAAGATTCTGTATTTTGCAGACAGCTCATTTAAATATATCATTATTATAGCACAGTGGGTGAAGGGAAGAGTAGTCAGAAGCCCTAGAGACTCTCTGTTTATACATATGAAAATGATGCAATTTCTGCATCTAAATAGCAATACAACATGGAATTACAGGATTCAAACAACAGCTTACATGTTAAGAGATCAGGAGCCAAATTCAGCTATGGTGCAATCATGATGCCCAAATGAAGTCCATTCTTGCTATTGAAACCTCTACAAGTAGCGAAAAGCTAGGAGCTGTTGACATGCTCTATTTTTGTATGGAAATTATATTGGTAGGAAAGGGGTAGGAACATTTGCATAAATGATTTTTTTAGAAGTTCATTACCCCCTGCTGTTTATCATTTGAAATCATTATTTATGACATCACATTTCACTGCTAAAGAGATTGCCATGAATTAGAAAGGCTAGCAAGGATCACAATATTGGATTTAAGCTCAATTTCATTGTAATAAACAGAATAAAACCCTGTTTCAGAATTATATGCAGCATGAACCACATGTAAGCTATTCTCAGTGTATTTGAGTTATTAGCTAGTACTGAACAATCAGTGAAGACTACATTGCATTGAACAGACTCCAAGGAAGTTTCATCACAAGAGGGATGTGAAGGAATAGTCCTACACCTACATCCTTCCAGGGCTCCACTACTCCTTTAACTACCATCCATAATAGGCTAATAATGAACATGAGCACCAGCACCAAAGCTACCAGCACCAGAAAATGACATGCATTCAGAAATAGCTCTGTGCTCGTGTTATGTTTATATACACACGTCTCTGAACCCTGAAAAGCTCCAGCAGCAGATGTTTATTTTACTGAATGGGTTTGCAGCTGTTTTTTCATAAGACATATGTTTATATGTTTACTTCCACTCTTACACTCCAGTCAGCAATAACAACTACGCAGCGGGTTGGGGAAAATTGAAATTCACAGGCAGTGGATCCAGTAGTCAGACACAGATACCTAGTCTGGACACTGCAACTCCACAGCTTGTGTATCCAAGAACAACTTTCAGGAAAACAACAAGGTTCTGCCATATACTGTTCAAGCCCTAGTTCCCCACAGATCAGGTCTCTCACATCCCACAGCACTTTCACTTCTGTTAATGAAAGTTATGTCACAATGCATTGGACCCAGGGAACAGTAAGCAGATACCAAGGTAGTGACCCTCATACAGAGCATTACTTTGTAGAAGCACAAATCAAGGAAAATAAAATTTCTGAGTGCTCTCAAGTTTCATTTCACCTGTATTGTAACAATCTAATTTGTAAGTGACAGAGCTGTGGATATTTTGCAGCAATCACCTCTGAAAGCGCAAACTGTAACCTCACCACCAAGTCTGGAATGAGTACAAAAACCTTCCGAACATCAAAAGCCACAGCTTGTAGGTTTTTTTCAAAGGTCTTCTGGTCTAGTCAGGTTTAAACAGAAGGAACCCTCAAACTGGCTGTTTCAGAAATAAATCAATGCAGATAATTAATCTATTCTTGTAATGAGAATTGATTAGCATAAAGAAACAAACAGTGGAGCTATTATACACAGCACATTTATACTTGCTGTCCACATGTTGCACCTATTCCTCTGCTCTTTTTCCTCCAACAACAATCAGAATAATTATTCTCAGAGAGCATTAGCTACAACTCAAGCTGCAGACATAATTTACACTTCCTTGGAGACCCAATTAAAGGTTATAGGAAACAGTTCTGAAGACAATCTCCCACTCTACAGCTTCATATTTATATAACTAAACCCCCCGTTGTTTACTTGCCTTTTGGATCTGGCAGCAGAACAACAGAGTGAGAAGAGTCGACTAACTTTAAATCCATTTAAAGATTACTAAATGCATACATCATGAGCAGTTTCCTCCTTTACAATTACCTTTCTACTTCCCTTTTTAGAAATAAACCATGAATTTGGCGTTAAGTGAATCTAATCAAAGCTAGTGAACATTCGTCTTCAGAATGAATCGATGCAATGCATTGCATCACTTGCCTCATAAGATAGCATCAAAACAAGGTTATTTGGGTCCTGGAGATATAACAGTTCTAACACCAAGGTGGCCAAATTGTACTCCACCATGAGCCTCCTAAGTATGGTTGAAAAAGCTCTGTATATGTGCAGCTGGGTTTTGTGGTTTTGTTTTTTTTTTTTTTACATATAGACTTAGTACAAGTTAAGGCACTGTGTGTTGATAGCTGGAGTCTCCTTAAGCCAGGGCGCCATCCTACTTATGTCAAAAACACATGCTGAAAGTGAGCCTAAAGCCAAAGGAGCACAAACTTTTCCTTGAAATAAATCTCCTTGCAGATATCTCTGAACCCACTAAATGCAAGTGCGACCAATGCTTGGCTGAGTTTTAGATGTGCCTCACTAACAAGCATTCACAACTAGGGATCCATGGTTATATGTAGCACCTACCTTACAAGCTGAGAAAAACTGTATATTTTCAGCTGGAAATAAGATGCAGCAAATGGACATCTGTCAACAGTTGAAGTCACATTTGTTCTCTTTAAGTCTGTTTTTCTCTTAGTTTTATCAATTGCATTTCTCTGATACATAATCCTGCTGCATTTCTCGGCATTTAAGTGGGGATCTCAGACCCCGTCTTGAATGTGGGAAGCTAACATAATGCAAGCGTGGACAGTTCTTGACTAACGCACAATTTTGCAGTTGCTGTCCATGATTTTGTTACCTAACTTAAAGAAGTAAAAAAGGGCGAAGGTCAGTTTAAAAATAGAATTTCAGAAAAAAAAAAAGGTAGCTCAATACACAATTTCAATACACCACCATGATACAATTAAATCTTTTCCTAAAGCAGCTTACAAAGCTGAGCATCTACTAATCATGTTTTACAAACACAAAGCGTAACTTACCAGTTAAAAAAATTACCCAGTTCAGTCACACAATCTAAATAATACCAGGGCTTGGTATCAGTTAGCAGAAACGTGCAAGGTGTCACAATACATCTTTCCTGATCTGCCTTGCTCTCAGGGGTCTAAACTGTGGCTGAGGAGTGATTACCTGTGATTTTTTTTTTTAAGCCTCAAGCTGAGACAGTCTTCTAAAAACATGAACTTCTCACAGTGCACCTTCACTGGTCCCCATTCAGCTACTTTTGAAATTAAAATGTTGGTGATATTTAAGCACTAAAACAATTTACATGATTAAGCAGCTTATGGAGAGGAAGATTTGCAGATAAGAATTTATTTTAGCATACACCTCCAGTTCAAAAAGAAGGGATAAGCACAGGAACCTGAATGAACCTGAATGACTCTGGGTTTGAATGTATTCAGAACTCAGTGAGAAAGAGCCAGATCACAGAAGCCAAGGCAGCAGGTAAGCTGCAACACTGTACTGCGGGTAGCAACTCACACATGTAGATGACTGGGAAAGTCCTCATCTGAGAAATTTCCATCTCAGGAGATGGAGGAATCTCCTCACCCTTTTTCTTTACCCAGCCCCACTCTTAAAAGCTATTTCTTCCCATGTACTAAACAGGCTGGAAGCAAACAGCATGCAGATCTGAGAAGAAGAATGTGGATTCCCTGTTAACATGAAGAGAGGAAATAAAAGGAAGTGATACTGGCCTGCGGAAAAAGAAAAGAAAGACTGAAGATCTTGAAGTCCCTTCATATAAGCACATGTGGGAACCAAACTCACAAAGATAATCTTTTTCCAGTCATGTAACTTCCAAACTCTCAGCTAAGAGAGTTAATTAATAAATTCTGAAGTGTATGTGGCTTTTCCATAAGACCTCAGCTTTCTCATATCTTTCATTCATGAGCCATCTTAAACACATACAGGTATAAAAGTAAGTTTCTAATATCAACCCCATGAAATATCAGGATTGCCTACCTCCATTTTCTCCACAATCTTAATAGAATCATAGAATCACAGAATAGTTAGGGTTGGAAAGGACCTGAAGATCATCTAGTTCCAACCCCCCTGCCATGGGCAGGGACACCTCAATAAACCATGCCATCCAAGGCTATGCCCAACCCCACCTTGAATGCCACCAGGGATGAAGCATTCACATCTTCCCTGGGCAACCCATTCCAGGGCCTCACCACCCTTACGGTAAACAATTTCTTCCTCAGATCCAATCTAAACTTCCCCTGTTTAAGTTTGAACCTGTTACCCCTTGTCCTCTCACTACAGTCCCTAATGAAGAGTTCCTCCCCAGCATCTCTATAGGTCCCCTGCAGATACTGGAAGGCTGCTATGAGGTCTCCACGCAGCCTTCTCTTCTCCGGGCTGAACAGCCCCACCTTTCTCAGCCTGTCTTCATACGGGAGGTGCTCCAGTCCCCTGATCATCCTCGTGGCCCTCCTCTGCACTTGTTCTAACAGTTCCATGTCCTTTTTATGTTGAGGACACCAGAACTGCACACAATACTCCAAGTGAGGTCTCACGAGAGCAGGGTAGAGGGGCAGGATCACTTCCCTCGACCTGCTGGTCATGCTCCTTTTGATGCAGCCCAGGATATGGTTGGCTTTCTGGGCTGCAAGCGCACAATGCCGGCTCATGTTCATTTTTTCATTGACCAACACCCCCAAGTCCTTCTCCACAGGGCTGCTCTCAATCTCTTCCCTGCCCAACCTGTAGCTGTGCCTGGGATTGCTCCAACCCAGGTGTAATGCAAGAACAGTAAACCAGAAAAGAGCTTCAAGTTAGTACAGTACTACTTACAGTAAATCATACCAAACCCACAAATTCAAGTATGCTTTTGAAGCAAACATTAGACTGACTTCACTTGAAAATACATTCACTTTTTCATTCTTATATTTTGCTTAAAGGATTCGTACTGAGTAGGGAACACATTTTTCTTATAGCAACATTACATGTTTATTCAGCTAAAATGGTGCAGCACTTTCGAGTTCATCATTGACACTTATATGTGATCATACTTAAAGATACAGAAAATTGAGTTAGTGCTGTACTGCCTATAACTCAGCAATTAACGCAGATAAGTCCAGCAGCATTTAGCATTCTACCATCACAACATTTCACAGATTCATCCTGGCTGACCTACAGTGGTTGCAGTTTCCCTCATCGACTTTAACAGACACAGATGTTTTGGGTTTCCTGCTCTTCCTGATCATATATTAACTGAGTCTATGCACCTGGTGTCTCACTTCATTTACTGGGTCATCACCTTTCATTACTTCATTTCTTTAATCTTGCTCTTTCCCACAGAAGTTCCCTATCTACAAGAGAATGAGGAAGTAAACATAAACTTCAAGAATACAGAAATAGCCTAGCATTTGTTCTAATTTGCTATGGACAAATAATTCCAGATCCACTCAGGAGTTTGAAGAAATATCCAATGTTGAAATATCCAAATTTAACAACTCATGAGAACCTCTAGCTGCACTTCATCCAAGATCACCAAATGGTATAAATTCACTTTTCCACTTCACAAACAGAAACAAGAAGGAGAGAGGAATGGTTTAGGTGTCAAATGAGGATACATAAAAAGTAATGGAATGCTTGTTCTCAACAGTATCTTAAGGTCCTTTCCAACCCTAACTATTCTATGATTCTATAAAGTAGGTCCCCCAGACTTTAAACCCACTCTTAAAATTTTTAAGGGGACATCCACTTGAAATGACTTAGCTCTCTTTGTCTCCTACTTCTATACCTTTTTCTGACTGTATTAAGCACGAATAGCCTTTCTCCTTTGTTATTACGTTATTCCTTTTTCCTTTATCTTTTGTGTATTGCCAGCCTTTCAGCAGTGATCTCTTAACACTGTTTCCATTTGTTCTCAAACCTAAACTTGTCTAGCTTTTGTTTTCACATCAATTCAGATTACCATCACCTCAGGGAAGGTATCTTCTCTTCCTACATGTTTCTAAAATCTGCTGTGGAAGAGACAATAAATGATGCCTCTTATTCATCTAAAGTTCAAAGCCTGTGAAAATACAAGTAATCTACATGCCTTTGCTCTGCTAATGAACTAGTAACGAGCCTGGAATGCTTCCCCATGGCAATTAAGTCTCATTCAGTTAACATTACTCTATGCTGTCATCTAAGTCCTGTTTTATTCCAAAAGAAAGTTACATATTTTTTCTTAACATCACTACCGAAAACTGTACAAATAACTTCAGGATTTCAAAAGCCACAGCAACAAAATGCTTTTTGTCCTCACTAGTTTACTCTGTTTGTTAGGGTGAGTTACAGTATACCCTATAGTCAGAAGGGTTCAGATAGAGAGAAACCACACTGGCAGTGAGATATAAGGAAGAGCTCCTACGCACCACAGTGCACATATTCTAATAACAATTATTATGACCTCTGTCAGGAAGAAAGAAATGGATGTGTCTGTGTTGGTGCTGGGGGAGTGCTGAAGTGGGAGAGAAGGAAGAATAAAACCATCACCAAAACTGGTACCATAGAAAGGTCCAATATGTCAAAACCATTGGATAAAGATACAGCCTAGAAACTACCTTGTAGAATTTATTCATTTATTAAGCTAAAGCAATACAAATATTCATAATGTCACACTTAGTAACTGAAACTTAGTCTATTGTGGAAAATGTTGAATGTTGCCTGTGTCATTTCTCTTCAGAACATTGCTGCTGTTGGATGAAAAACTTAATGAAGGAAGCTTGTTCTAAATCTACACTCTGCTTGTATAAATCTTGAGTTTCCTAGTTTATTCTTTCAAAGTAGTGCTGTAAAGGAATGGGCTATAAAAAGCACTTCTCAATTCATCTGTTTTTATGATACTGTAATATAATAAGCACAAGCCAGAGATTCTTAAACATTACCTTCACACCAGAATTCATAGTCAGTGGGAATACAGCTATAACCTTGAATCAAATCTGGAAGACAGTCCTTACAGAAGGAATGAAGGCAAGGTAGCATCCTGGGGTCTCTACTCCGCAGGTCCCATTTGCACACCAAACAATTCCTCAACAGATCCAGGGTCTCCCTTTCTGTTGGCTGAGGTCTGACACTGAAAATATGAAGAGTCACAAAATGGCTCTTGACAACCCCTTCACTTAACAAAACACTTGATCACTCAAGCGCAAACTGGAAGGCAACAGCAGGATGCATGTTCTCAAAACCTACATTTATTTAGTCCTTATGAAGAAAGAGGAAGTTCCTTGCAGCTGAAAATCACATACCTGCTTTACAAAAAAAAGAGTATTTTTGCAGATTGCTGTGCAGGAAAGTGTGGTTTAAGGTTTACAAACCATGATGGCACTACCTGTCTACAGTACTTGCAACTTCGGTAAAAACTGAAGTAATCTGTTCTATTGATCTGCTTACACAGCTGTTACCAGCCTGAACTATCACATGCTGTACGTTTCCTGCTAGAAGTACAGAAACCATGCATTAAAAATTATTATGTTCTCTGACTGCTTTTACAGTTTCACTTCAGTATTTTTTAGTTTTCAGGTAAAGCAAATAAGACGACTAACTGATACGTCTATCATTTCAACAATACATGCTAGAAAGCAGCTTTCATAACTGAGCATCTTCAGCCACTCTTCTTAATAGCAATTTAAGAGAATGCACTTTGCAGTAATTAAATTTTGACTGTCATGATGACCACAGATCAAATTACAAACCAAACCTGAGGTTCCCACAAGCTGGACAGTGTTCCTCCTGCCAACCTAAGCTCCCCAAAGTAAACAGAGTTTTGCATTTCATGTTTTATCCTCGATTCTGAAACTTTGAGAGATGTTGATCAGATTACAGCCTGCAAAGGGAAAATTTAGCAAGTTGCATCAGAAGAGAAAAAGTAAATACAGAGTCATCTCTGCTGGAATCACACTTTCTGAAACTCCTGGGGCCAGATGTCCATGTAGTTGGGGATTGCTTTGGCATGGTGGCGTTGCTAACAGCAGTACATACCTTGTAGCTATGATCTTCAGATTTCCCCAGCACCAGCAGGGAAGAGCAGCAGCTGTCATCTTAGGGTTGTATATTCTCTTGCAGTATTCTGTCTCAGGGAAGATTCCAGTGGAAACGACTAGGAAGCAGGTCTCTTTTCTTTTTATTATTATTATTTTTTTATTACAATGCAAACAAAATGATGAATGTCTCAGAAATTCACAAGGATTTTTTTTAAGTGTTGCATCCTGAAGTCACTGCTATTTAAAATATTTTAGAGAAAATGGACTATATGCTAAAGTATGCGTTGCATTTCATACCCCAGACCCAGTCTAGGAACAAATAAAAATAGGTGGATATCCATCAACTTTACTGAATTCACTCAGACAAATCCAAACCTACAGCTAAAACTTAACGACTGTAACTTCAAAACTAGAGGTCATAGAATCATAGAATCATAGAATAGTTAGGGCTGGAAAGGACCTCAAGATCATCGAGTTCCAACCCCCCTGCCATGGGCAGGGACACTTCACACTAAACCATGTCACCCAAGGCTATGTCCAACCCCACCTTGAACGCCGCCAGGGATGAAGCATTCACAACTTCCCTGGGCAACCCATTCCAGGGCCTCACCACCCTTACAGTAAAGAATTTCTTCCTCAGATCCAATCTAAACTTCCCCTGTTTAAGTTGGAACCCGTTACCCCTTGTCCTCTCACTAAAGCCCCTCATGAAGAGTCCCTCCCCAGCATCCCTATAGGCCCCCTTCAGGTATTGGAAGGCTGCTATGAGGTCTCCACGCAGCCTTCTCTTCTCCAGCCTGAACAGCCCAAATTTTCTCAGCCTATCTTCATACGGGAGGTGCTCCAGTCCCCTGATCGTCCTCGTGGCCCTTCTCTGGACTTGTTCTAACAGTTCCATGTCCTTTTTATGTTGAGGACACCAGAACTGCACGCAATACTCCAAGGGAGGTCTCACGAGAGCAGAGTAGAGGGGCAGGATCACCTCCCTCAACCTGCTGGTCACGCTCCTTTTGATGCAGCCCAGGATACGGTTGGCCTTCTGGGCTGCAAGCGCACACTGCCGGCTCATGTTCATTTTCTCATCGACCAACACCCCCAAGTCCTTCTCTGCAGGGCTGCTCTGAATCTCTTCTCTGCCCAACCTGTAGCTGTGCCTGGTCCCCTCAGGAATTAGCTGTGGTAATTGTACCTGTGCTTTAACTAATAAACATTATATCAGTAATTATTATATAAGCTCACTTGCAACAGTGCATCTTCCTCAACCTTCTTTCAGGGGCAAATGTCATTTGAGCAGCACAGCTTCTCAGCTGGCTCCATCTCTATTGTTTCTTGCAACTCCTGCTGCTAAGAAGACAAACCAGCACCCACAAAAACATGTAATTTCTGCAGTAGGAAGTTGAGGTCTTCAACAACCACACTGTTTACACAGAGAAACCACAACCCAGGACCAAACCACTCGTGCACAGAGAATCAGCGCAAACAAAGCCCGACACTGGGAGATGCTTTATCACCATACAGGCCAAACCTGTGGCTGAATGAGCAGAAGCGGATTGCTATACATTTTGATTTAGGCTTTTTGCATAACATGTGAAACTGCATTCAAGGTTTTTGGTAGGAAGGGGAAGGATGAGCGTGATAAAAAGTGTTTATAATTCCCCACAGAAACAGGAATACAAATCAGCAGTCAGGCAGCTACATTATCAGTGACTTGGCTACAGTGATGTGAAACACCTAGTGCAACAGCAGTGATTACAAAGAAAACACCCAACAGCATTTTGGACAAGTGTGGTGAGGGTAATGTGGTAGAATGCAGGATAGAAGTGGATGAAGACTGGGAGAGCTGGGGAGGCAGCAGGAAGGCAACAGCCACCCTGACACCAACCAAAGGGAAGCATCCAGGATCACAGGACTGGGAATTCCAGTAAAGTGTCAATGCATTTCATAGACTCACAGAACGGTTTGGGTTGGAAGTGACCGCAAAGATCATTCAGTTCTAACCCCCTGCCACAGCCAGGGACACCTTCCAGTAGACCAGGTTGCTCAGGTTGTTTCATACAGGAGAAGTTTCTAATGATACTCTCTCACAACTTGGTAATTTTTGTATTTTAGGGATAAACTCTCTATGCAATTCCCTCTTGCAATTCCCTCTGTTGCCTTTCAATTGAAATTGTCTTTCAATTTCCTGTTTCTTTTTCTCAGATTGAATCAGATTAGTTTTGTGGTTTTTGAATCTTCTGCCATCAAATGTGGATGCTGCTACGCGAGACTCATTACAGCATTCTAAAATGTTATAACATGAACTTTACCAGTTTTGTCTATAATTGCTTCATTAGCAGCCAAGAATTATGAAAACATTGAAGAAAAAAGATCATCTACCACAGAATGATGTTTAAAAACGGGGGGGGGGGGGGGGGGGGGGGAGATGGGAGGGACAAAAATAAAGGGATTTTACAATTAAGAAATTAGTCGGTCTTCACTTAGCTTCCTCATTTCTCTTTTTTTTCTATATAGGAAAACAATTTATTTGGACATTGCAGACAACCATCCCGATCAATCCATCAGGTCTCGCAGGAGCCTCGCTCAGGGGGTACATGCAGCTCGGTTGCTATCACTCAGCCCTCTTACACCTCCGCGGTGGTCCCCGGCAGTATTTAACCCCGAGAGCCGGCGGGACGGGCAGCGGAGCCCGCGGAGCTCCTCAACCCGCGCCGGCCGGCGCGGCGCAGGGCTCGGCCAGAAGGCCCTCGGAAGAGGCTCCAGGGCACCTGCGACCGCAGCCCTCGCCTGGGCAGCGAGCGCCCCCGCGCGCCCAACGGCCGCCGCACTCGCACTGCCATGAGCGACAGCTGCAGGACCCACCGGCCGGGCTACGTCGGCGGAAGCAGCCGCCTCGAAGCGCGGGACGCTGTTGCCATGGCGGGGGTCGGCCGGGCCGGCGCCGCTCCCCCGAGCGCTCTGCAAGGCGGCCGCAGCCGGCGCCTCCCTCACCTGGACGGCGCCGCCCTCGCCTGCGAGCGGGGGGCCTCAGCGGTGCTGGCAGCCGGATCGAGTGCAGGAGCTGCCGCAGCACTGCCGCCAGGCGTCACCTGGCAAAATGGCGGCATGAAACGTAACTGTTAAAAGCTCCATCCCACCCCAACGTTCGATTTATGCCTCCCGGAAGTTATTTCCGGCGCCCTGTTCCTGCCTCAGTGCGGTATGTTACAAATGAGGCTCTGCTCTCAAAAGCCCCAAACCTCACACAATACCACCCAAGCTGGCCTTTGGCAGAGCAGAGACCATAGCCAGTGGCACCTACTTCTTGTACAAAATATGGAAGAATTACTTAAGACATTAAATACTAAAGAACTGAGAGCAGTGTCTACGTCACTTGTCTGCTGCCACATAGGCACAAAGTATTTCAGCAGAAAAAGAGCTTTTCACTGTCTTTACAACCTGGCCAGCATTAGGTTATTGACATCAGGGAGAAACAGCATTCCTTATTTCACAGTAACATGCAACTTACCTGTGAGGATAAAAACAGTTTAGCTTTGGCAAGAGATAAATGGCACATATTGGGGAACAGCGGTCCCAGCAGCCAATGAGATAAAGTTCACATACTCTTACCTCAGTATTTTACAAACTGGCCATTTAAGTTACACTTCTTCACAACTGGTAGTACCACTGGCTAAGATGAACTGCTTTCTCAAAGTAATGCATGTCAGCTTTACTGTAAAAGCCCTCTAAATCTGACTATTGCCCAACACTGTTACTTCATTAACTAGGATCAAATCACACATACTAGAAGACAATTTGCAGCCATCAGCAATAATTCAAGACTCATACAAGTCATCCTAAAAATAAATAAAAAATAAGAAAAAAGGTGTCCATATGCTTTTGGTCTGACGCTTAAAACAAGAGCTAGCTCACTAGCTTTAAGTAATCATTTCATCTTTAGCACTAAAGATACGGGCTTTGACTTGCAGGGTCAAGCCTTGCATGTGCAACTGAATTCCTATTTTGATGTTACAACTAGACAAGCGATACTTTATGTAGTCTTTTTCAGACAAACACATCAGAAATTCATGTAGTGCAGCTCTGGAGCTGTGCTGTTGCTTTCTATTAGCTCTCAGGAAGGCTGAAGCTAGCTGGCACCGTTTCTGTCCCACACACGGTAACTACAGGAGTTGTGTACCCTACTTGAGGAGGGTATTGATTGCAAGTTAATAAACACTTACTGTATTATTTTAGTCATTAAGCAACAGTTCCAGTTCGTGGCATGGTTTAGTGGGAGGTGTCCCTGCCCATGGCAGGGGGGTTGGAACTAGATGATCTTAAGGTCCTTTCCAACCCTAACTATTCTGATTCTATGATTACTGCTGTCATGAATCCTTTAAAGCACACCAGCTTGGAATTGCCATCTTTCAGGCTAGAAACACTGACAAGAAGCTTTAAAAGCTTTTAGCCTAAAGCAATCCATCCAGCTAGTGTGCCTCAGTGACCAAATGGACACCACCCTCCTGCTACAGTTGCAATGAATTAGCAGCATTCAGAATTCATACATGCCAGCGCAATTTCACCCTATCGTTGAAGAAGTCAGCCTAATCTCAAAGAAATCCAACATGTTCACAAGCTGTGGTCTAGCTAAGAGTGCAACACTGTTCCTGCTATCTACCAACCAAGAGGCAATTTACACCATGGGTGACTATGAGCCTCATGTTTTGATGAGCACAGGGTGCAATTACCTCAGCTGCTACTCAACAACTGCCAGTAGCTTCTAAAAAGCACATGGATTAAAAGTCTGCATTTTGTATGGTGACTAAAACCAGAAGCTAGACAGCCATCATCCATTTAGCAGCAGCTGAAGCACTGGGGTGACAAATACAAGTTGTGATTCAGAATTCATGAAAAACCATTTGCATGGTTTCATTACCACCACCATGAAAAAGCGAAATGAAATTTAACCACATTGTTGAACCAAATCCAAAATACTTCTATGCATAACAGATAAAGAAAACCACAATCACTCTGTTGGAAGCCCAGCGCTGCTCTGCTCCAAGGCTGGTATTACTCAAGAGAAGTTGATGTACTGGGCAGAGCTTCAGTGCCTGCAGAAACCTGCTTCAAGTGCTTCTCACGACATAAGCCTGGCAATAACAAGGTAAAAAACCTTCAATTGTTTCTTCAACCTATTTCAACTCTTCCCACAGTGTTTCCAGGGTTTTCCCCTTCCTGCCCTCCTATACCCTACCTCAGTGGAAATGGGACTAGGATTGTTTCACAAGCCCAAAAAGCAGGCTATGTATCACAAAATGTATCAATAGCTATGTAAGTCTTTCACACAGCAATTTTTGGTTCACTACTATCTACTTTGTACTGTTCCATTGCATTTCTTGCTCTGCACTCTTCCCATTACATTCCCAAAGACCATGTCAGAATCCCCACAGATTTCACCTGGATGTCATTTCAGTGTACAAAAATGTCTATCAATAGAACATGACATTTCAGAGTCATGAACTTTCATGACAAATTCAGAGACAGCTGTAAACAGGATCACCAACTGGAAGAGCTGCATGAATATAGGAAGAACCTATCTATTTTGCTACTCTGTAAGGACAAAACAATAAGGTATTCCTAATAAATGCTGGACACTGTAGCTAAGCAATCTCAAAACACAGTGAGAAGCAGTCAAACCACTAATCAAAAACTCCAAGAAATAAGCAGACAAGACTTAGATGTGAATAGTGACAGGAAACTTCAGGAAAAAAAATAATCAGAAACTTGTATACATCAGTGCATTTTACACATTGTCTTTATTCAAAAAATTTGAATAAAACAAAAGCTTTTATGCAACAAGCACACAGGCACCACCAACTTCTTTGATCTTCTCCTCTGCTCTTCTACTGAAGAACTTTGCTTTTACAATCACAGGCTGCTTGGGCAGCTTCCCTTTGCCCAGGACTTTGTAGTAGCCCTAGAAAGATTAAAAATCCCGTAAGTGCTTGTAATCAGATTGCAAGCTCCCACATTCAGACCTATCTTTTAGAATGTACTAGTTAAAACCAGGACCATGATGAACATAACCTCATTCAGAGTCTGTCTCACATAAAAATTGTATGAATGAAAGAAAAATACCCTGCATGACTTAGTGGAGTTGCACTTGTTCAGAGAAATAGTGGTAACTGTAAACTGAACCTTGCTTGTAACTTAGAAGCTGGATTTTAATTCTCCATACTCCACATACACAAAAATATCGTATAGAAATCACCAATTTTTCACTGCTTTTCCAAAGGAGAGAGCAGTTGGCTGCACTTCCAAGACTATCCACTACCCAATGACTTCCAGTTGGTGATCTTTACCTGTAGGACATCCTGGTACTGCACACAGAGCAGAGGCCTCTTCTGCACATCTTAAATGCACAGCTGAAGCTTTTGCATGTTTTTCACAGCAACGGCTGTCCTCTACCACTGTAACCCTCTCATTTCATTCCTGTCCTTTACATTAAAAGGACAATCGTGGTACAAGGTCCACTTATACTACAGCCCTTGAAGTCATCGCTTGCTAGAAGTGGCACAATTGCTCAAGACAGGTATCTTAATCTGGGATGCAGAAAACACCCACTTGGCAGCCTAGTTTGTGTTGCTGATTCAGTGGCTGGCTGAGACACAAGACATCACAGCCAGTGAATAGTGATCAGGCATTCATGTCCGAGAGCTATAGCACACCAAGACAACCAAACATGTTCAGATGTGACTCTAGTCTCAATATTAGAGAAGTGACTTCACACAAATGAACCTAGCTCTGCAGTGTTTTTATACATGCTTTCAGCAACATTTTTAACAAGTAATTTTTCACCAACTTCCAAAAAAGGGCAGTCCCCGTCCACAGTCACACCCAACTATGAGAAAAAGTTCTTACAGTAAAAAAAGTAACAGCATTAAGAACCTATGTACTTCTTATATGCCAATATAACTGTCCTGAGAAGATCACAAATATTCAAGCACAGTAATTTATTTGCAGTTCAACACTCTCCTATTTAGATACACATAAATTGACCAGGAATTGCAGGTTTGGATATGAGCAGAAACTTACTGAGCGCACAACATCAATGACTGGGGCCAGTCCAGCCTCATTTTTGGCATAATTGAGCCTTGTCTGTTCACTGACCAGTGTCCATAGTTTATCCAAATTGACAGTAGGACAGAACTTTTGGTTTCTCTTCAAGTGATAGTGCCTCATGCCTACTTTTCCAAAGTAACCAGGGTGACTGTGAAAGAAACAAGAATCCTCAATAGATCACATTTTTAATTCATTCTGAACAGGCAGCACTACAAACTAACACTGAAGCAAGCATCTTACAAAAAGTAATTAACATATCACATTATACTTCTATTTGTATTAATAACATCCAGTATTTAAGCGTAATAATCATTAGTATTGAAAGCAGGGAAAAATTATCCTCTCTAGAAATGTTTGTTCCCTTGAACTCACAACTCAATCTCCCCCACTGGCAAGTCTTGTCCAGCCCTATATCCCCTGAGCAACTGGAGATTGCCCAGGGACGGCAGCTCTGCCTGAGGGGTTTCAGTGCCCCTGTCACTAACCTGGTGACTGACTGAGTCAAGAACAGAAACAGCCAGTGAATATAGATTAGTGGTCACTGTCCGAGTACTCTAGCACACCAGGACAACAGGCAGTATCCAGATGTGACTCTAGTCTCGGCAATAAGACAACATTCCTTACCTTTACAGCATGCAGCTAAATAGGATGCAGTTTGGGCTTAACACAACATTTTGAATCTACACAACATTTTATGTACGCATTGTTATCCACACTATAACAGGCAAGTTTGGTTGAACTCCTAAAGCCTGGTTTAAGAGAAAAAGACTTTGATAGGAGGGTAAATGGGGACAGAAGTTGACTATAGCTGTAATTCCACACTTCATGTTAGAGCTATAAACACACTGCAGGTAATTTAATTTATTCACATAAAAAGTTAGTTTATACTTCAGGAACATACATTTTACTACTGTATTATTTAAAATGTTAGCTTACTATTTATCAAAGTTAATCCTGTGGTGATGCATACCACCAGCATTACCACGTCCTCCGGGATGTTTCCTATGTTTGCCTAAAAAGAAAAATTTAAGTTTGTTACACTAAGAATATTACACATAATACTTGAACTTAAAGGTATGTTTTTAATTTCAATGCAAGCTAACTATTCTATTCCCTCTTCTGAATTCATTTCAATTCGGGAAGATAAGCCAAGTAAAAGCTAACACTACAGAATAAAAACAACAACATCCACAGCATTCCTCTGGTTAGCTTACAGGAGTACAAGACAACACCGGTGCTGGCACAAGTGGGGTGACAAGAAAAGGCAGAAATGGCCTTAGAAGGGATGCAGCCCTGCCCTGTACGCTTCCAATGTCGCAGAGCCAGCACCTATCACTTGAGAACTACTGAAATTAAGTTATAAAACCAGTGAAGCCTAAAAGAACATGCGAGATTTCTGCTCAGCCCATCAGGGTGGCATCTGCCCCACAGTGCGAGCACCACCCATATACACTGCACCCACCGGTGCTGCTCACCGGTACCCGCAGCCTGCGCGGCCACCGCACCACAACAGCATCCCCTCAGAGCCGAGGCTGCGCCAGCGGCAGCCTCCCCACTCACCAACGCGGCCGTGGCCGTGGCTAACATGTCCTCTCAGCTTCCGGGTCTTCCTTAGCCTGGAAGGCTGCAGGAAAGCGGGAGAACGGCTGTGAGCAAAAAAGGCATCAAGATGTAGCCCCACCACCCGCCCACCCTCGGGGCCAGCGCTGCTCCGAGGCCGCAGGCCCCCGGCAGCCAGGCGCCATGGCGGCCCAGACCCGCCGCGGGAAGGCCCACGCGGCCTCACCGCCCCGCTCTCGCCCGCCACATCATGGGCAGGCCGCGGGCTCTGAGAAGCGCTTTCCTCCATCCCCGCTGCTCCCTAATCACGTCCCGCCGCGGGAGCGAGGGGCGACAGCCCCGAGGACCCCCGCCCGGCCAGGCCCAGCCCTGCCCCGGCAGCACCCACCATCCTGCCGGCGCGCGAGGGAGAAGAGAGAGGGCTCGGTGCTCGCGAGAACGGGGAAAAGCGCCGCAAGAGCGGAAGTGGAGCCGAGCTCTCGCGAGGGTTCGCTGAGGCACTTGGGGTGGCGGCGCAGATTCGCGCGGTCCACGGCGCGGCGGCAGTGTCTGGTCCGGGCGGGGCTTGGGTCTGCTGACGATCTCTGAAGCTGGAGCACCCTAGAAGCGCAGCGATCCGCCGTGCCCCGTGGCGGCAGAGTTCGCCGGTCCCCTGGGGCTGCCGCCGCTCTGCCTACGGAACGTGGCAGCTCTGAAGAGCGGCCCTGCGAGTGGCCAAAAGTAGCGGGCAGGCAGCGCCAGGTACCACTTGGTGTTACAGCCACAGCGTGTGCGCTCTGCCGTCTGTGGTCTGTGGCGAAAGTAGGGTCTTAAGCAGAGTTTGGGAACATTTGCAAGCTTGGTAACTTTATTAAACATCGGTAACAATGGGAAAATAAATACCACGTACTTAACTACCTGCCACACTAGAGTGACAATTCCTGGGAAGCATAATTCTAAAGCTTGTTTTTCATGTATTTTATACTGTGAGACTTTACCTAAAGGGCACTGGATCTGTTTTTTGTCACAATTTCCTGCTCTGTTCAAGGGTGTGCTCCATCCTTGGGAACACCACTGCTTCTAACTTTCAGAAGGCAAGGTAACACATTTCCTGGTTTTGGTTCATCTAACCCTTTCAAACACAGACTTCTGGATCACAGTAGGCCTGGTTTATATTCTTCCATGTCAGCATTCCATGGCTTTTCCTTGCCTTTGTGGCAAGTCTTCACTGCTGCACTTCTTCAGCCAATGATGATGCTTTATCCATCACTTTCTTCATCACTTTCTTCAGAGGAATATGTATTTCCCCATGTATTTACTAGCAGGTGTTATTTGTAAAATGGCCAGAATCCACCCATACAAGTGAAGTTATTCCTAGTTATTCCTTCCACTCTCAAGAACTACATCTAGAAGTCATTCTGGAACTTGCAGCGTATCTTACAGTGAAAGGAATGGAAATTAACATTGGATTACATTTCCATTGAAACAAAAGCATTGATACTTTACAGGCTCTTCATATACACTTCAGAAGCTTTTGTACATACACAAGTGTGAGGGAAGTAAGAGAAAAAGGAAATGACTTCACCTTTTCAGTGAACAATCCCTCGATTTTGTTCTATGAGGCTGATAGCAAACCAGAACCACTGTCAGGTTAGGAACTGCGCAAGCCTCAAAGCCATTCTAACTAAAGAAACTGCACTGCAAATGAAGAAATGTAGTGCTTGGGGGTTTAAAAGGAAACTTTAGCTAGTTTTCATTAGCTGGTTGACTTGCAAATGTATTCAAGTATTTTATATTTTCTTCAGACTAAGGGAAACATTGCAGGATCGCCACAGGACTTGTGTGACCAGATCAAAGATGAATGTGGTACTTGGACAGCATTCACAGCTGTGGAGGTGGCCATGGCAAGCTCAGCATTCCCATTGGGCTGAAGGGCCTCTGCTGGAACAGAACCACTGCCTGAACAGGCTGCAGTTAAGTGCAAAGGAAAAGCAGGCTCCTTTGAAATGTTGGTGATCAGCTCATTGGAAATGAAGGGAAAGCCTGTCTGCCTCCAGCGGCTTGTATTCTACTTTAATCACCTAACCAAGGTAGCACAAGACCAACCTGAAAATACCACAGTTGAGAAGCAGTATCTGTGATACAGTGACAAAAGTAACTTGCTGCTAAACCATGCAAATAAAAAAAAGTTTTAAGAGATGCTTCTGTTAGGGTACAATCAACAGAACAGGGGTGTAAAATGCCTTGTCTCAGCCCAATGGAGAACGTCGAAGAAAAATCAAACTGCATGTCATGAAATAGCAAACCTACTAAAAGACAGATTCATAACCATTTCATATTTTAATTACAAATTCATTAGAAGTCACAGGGAAGTTACTGGTTTTGTAACTACTCAACATCGGAACTGCAAAGATTTGCAATGAATATAAACAAACAGGTATATTTACAGAGTTTATTAGAAACCATACATACACACATTAGGAAAGGACGCACTGTACCTACTTGTTGCAGCTTGCATGTCAAAGAGCTGAGCTCTCCTCAGGTTTAGCAGTCTTAGTGCAGAATGGATTACAAGTAGTTTACTGACCAGAGTTCAAACCAAGTAGAAGTTTTGTATTGTGAACCAAGTACCTTATTATCAAGTTACTCTGTTATTTTTCTTTTAAAATTAATTAAAATGAAAAAAAAAAAAAAAGGCGGGGGGGGGACCCAAACAGACAACTTTGCCACATGAAAGCAGCCCCTGTGCGTACAGCCTCTCCCACGTACCAGAGTTCATTCACCTCGCAGTATTCAGGCATCAGTGTAGCTCTCACAAACATCCCTTGAAGTCAGTGGTTCTGCTGAGACAGTCAGCTGCACATAATCAGCTATTCATTTTTTGCACCAAGCATAACTCAGTTCATACGAAAGAAACAAAAAGCACCTATTATTCTCAGGAATATACAAATATTTACCACAGTTTTCCTTGCTCATTACAAAATCAGTTACAAAAGCTTACAGCACATTATGTACAAATTCCACCCAAACAGATATAGGAGCCATTATCTGGCACACTAACAGCACTGGTCATCACATAAGGCAGCAGTCACCTCATCCTGCTCTCCTCCAGCACCAAGCTCTGCAAAGCTGCAGGTGCCTCACACAGTGCCATAAATACAGTCTTTGGATTGGCATTTCAGCAGAAAGGAGTTAGTTCTTCTTGTGAAGGAACTTCATTTTGTTTCCTAAAGAAAGCACACCATCAGTCTCCACACAGAGAAGACAAGGGCAATCAAAACTTATTTAGCAAATGAGTCTAAATTTGTCATGGAATTGCTGTAGAGCAACTCTCCTACTTAACACCAGCACGGACAGACAACTAACAGAACCTGAGTGGTCAATTGCCTTTTCTTCACCTCCCTGGTCATGGTTTGGTTTCACTACCCCCAAGTGAAAATTAAAGCATTAACAAGGATCACAGTTAAATCTGGTTTTGCCAGCTTTAAGTATGCTTTCGCTGTTTTCATGTTTCCTATCACCTCAGGTAAGGCTTTATTGAATTACAAAAAACCAGACATGAAAATCTATTTCAGAAATATTTCTACAGCTTTTCCTCACCAAGGCCTCGCAGAAACTTGTTTACTCCGCTTTGTTCCGTGTCTGGAAGCTCTTCCAAGTACTGTTCCACCCTCTGCTCGAAGAGGCCTGTGGAGGACGGGAGAAAACGGAGCTGAGGTGAGCTGCGCCTGGCTGGACCCGCTTACCCCAGCCCCTTGCGCACCCCCAGCTTTTTACTTACAGAGCCCTTCACCACCGCAACGCGTTACCGCCCCTAAGGGGCGACTCGGTATCGCGTGGCATCACGACTATCGCGAGCCCCACACGTTACGTGCAGGGTAACAGATTCGAGCAAGGGAGTGAAGGCGACACCCACCGGGGCCGGGCGCTCGCTCCGCCCGCCCTTAGATCCGCCCTGCCGCCACCCCGGGCCATGCCGGCTCCAGGCCGCCGAGCGAGATCACCGCCGGACTGGCAGAGCCAGGAGCTCAGCTCCGCTCAGCAGCGACAGCCCGGGAGACGGGCCAGTCGCCGCAGCAAGGCCGAACCGCCCCGAGCTGCGCCTCCTGCTCCTGCCCGCGCGAACGCGGCCCTGGCTGCAAACCCCGTTACCACCCGGCGGCGCCTCTGGGTACCGGGGGCGAGCGGGGCTGCGATCCGGGCCCGGGCTGGACTTCCGCCAGTGCCCACGCTGCTCCGGCAGGCGGCGCTGCAGTGTCCCGGGCGCGGAGGAGAAGCGCTGCGTGCGCGAGGTGGCTCCAGCCCCTACCTTCGGTTGAGCATCCAGTGAGCGGGGCTTTAGGGGAAGCTTTCAAGCCTTCCCCCGCGGGCACTGGCAAGCAGCCTCCGGGACTATGCCCTTCGCTGGGTGGCTCCCAGTATCCCCTCAGAGTGATTTAGGGCATTCGGATGTGACTATACTATTGGTTAAAGCCTTTATATTACCACCACCATAGCTACAATCTAAGCCACAAGAAGCAGACAGTGTGTTTCAGATTTGTCAGCCCTCCAGAATTTGCTCAGCCCTGGCAGTAGAAAGGGATGCCAATCACAGCACCTGCACACAACACAAGTAACCCACGCTGCAGGAAAGGCAACCACCCTTACCTTTTGCCCGGCATTTTCTCAGCTCTCTGTCCTGGATGAAGCCAGCAAACATCTGGGATTCCATGAAAACTTCCAAGAAGCGGCGGATACTCTTGGAGGCCACAGATTTACGGAAAGCCTCCCTTTGGAAAGCACGCTCTCCTTTTTCATTCTGGGTTAGGAACAGGGAATAATGGCCAACTGTCTCCACAAAGAACCGGATAAAAACCTCTGACACTAATCCATTCAAGGTGTTACATTCTGCAAAATAAGGCAGCAATAAGACACCAAAATCAGCTGCTACCAGAGCTGTCAGCATTGTCGCCCATGCAGGGCCAGGTACTGTCATCTCACGGTTTACTGTTGCCATGCTAATAACTGGGAGGAGCTGTACTAGCTCCTTGCAGACCTGGATGTACATCAGACAGGGTAACAGCTTTATAATCAGGAGTGCAGTCTACATAACTGGTGTTTCATAACCAAGAGTCAATGAGAGCTACAAATCCTGAGGAAGCAGCCCAGAAAATTTAAAGTTTTGTGGGTGCTTCATCAAAATTCCATCTCGTATTTTAACGCTTGAATACATTTTCTTGAGAAGCTTCGGAATGACTCGGAATCAAAATCATAGAATCATAGAATCCTAGAATAGTTAGGGTTGGAAAGGACCTCAAGATCATCGAGTTCCAACCCCCCTATGTTTGCCCTGGGGATAATAAGCCTTTACCAAGAACTGATCAAAAAGGGTAATGTTGTAGAATTTGGGTTTTCATCATTTCTGAGATGTTAAAGCAGTTTTACATGCGTAAACAGATGAGTAGAAATAAATTTCAAAACCTGCACAGGGCCTGTTTCATACCTTCTAACCACAGGCATTTAAATTCCCCCAGGGTGGTTTTTATAATTGCCGGAGAGAAATATGAACCTTCAGAGGCAACTCAGCCCCTCTTGCACTGAAACTATGTTCTGGAGGTACCTGCTTCTCTCTCCTGAAAATACCAAGCACCAAGAGCAACTCCAAACTCCGACACACCCCAAGCATGTACAGCTATCTGGATTGAATTAGGGCCAAGTTAACTGCAAAGCTCTATTTGAGCTGAGGTTTAGAGGTATGTCATTTACAAAGAAATTAAAATAGGTAGCTGACTGTATGACTGTGGGTTGATGCTATCAATCTCATTCCCTGTGTGTTCAGAGACCATCTTTGATGTTGCAAAAGGCATCTGAATACTAAAGCCTCATCTTTCTCCTGGACAGAAGGTCTCAATGCTATCTATGTGCTTGTCTATACAAATCCCTGTTTACAAATGAACTTACCATCATCTGAATCACTATCTGAATCCTGATTTATGAGTTCATTCTTTCTCTCTAGAGCCTGCTCCAGAGCAGCTTGTAGTTTTCTAGGCAATAGCGTGTCTTCATCATCCATCTGACAGAGAAAAAAAATAATCTTTAGATCACACTGATCTGTGCAGCAACTACAGCAAATACTTTTGCAGGGTTTAGAATTCAGAAGAAGAGTGTTTTGTATCTGCTACTGGCATGCTACATAAACAAAATAATGAAAATCTTTGTGCAACCATCATATACTTCTAAACAAAATTTCTTGTCACTCTTAATGAGATTAAAGCCAGGAACAATAATCCAAAGAGCAAGGTAAACATACAGAAACTTGGAACCAGCTCTTTACATGACAGAGTCCAAATCAGTGTTTTTAACTAAATACAAATCATCAGTACCCAGGTGTGTGTACACACAACTGCTCTAGTTGGGGTTAGGCAGCTTCTTTGGTTCTTGACAGTTGTTTTTACTTACATTCTAGTATATCTTGTTTTCTGAGTTTCCCCCTGTTGCTCTCTTCATCTTTTTTAATGCTTGTTCAGCATAAGCGAGCAGACACAAGAATCTTGGCTCTGCAACCACTGTTCACCAGCCATATCATCCAGAGACTCATACAAGAAAGTTTACTCATCTAACCTGCACACAGTTATTTCTGAAACTATTTAGCACCACATTGCTATCAAGAGATCCTTCGTCTCCCTGCTTACAAGGCTCCTGCTTTTCCTACCACATTAATCTTTACCTTTTCTCACTGAGAAACTTTTCTTTGTGATTTTTGTCCTTTTCACCTCCAATAGTGTGAGTTTTCTTGCTAACATGAAATTATAATCTTTGGATGTTTTCTTTGCAATGTGAATCCTTGATTTCTTCTGACAGTCATAGTCTCAATCCCTTTTCCATCCCTGAGAAGTACTTATTTGCAGGTGAAACAGAAAGAGAGCACCTTTTTCTTTTTCCTCTAATCTCTTTCCCACTGCACAATTCCAGCCAAACATCTCTAATCAAAGAAACCTAGTCATACTATAGGAGTAAACAGCTTACTAGACTGCATGGCAACATTTTGATCTGTACTTTACCTGTCTGATGAATCGATCAGATCCCAGGTTAACCATCAAAGCCTATGGAAAAGAAAACACTGTAGTGAAATATATCTGAAGAGACAGAAAACATTCATTTGCATTTGCCTTTTAATAGAGAAAGATCATCTGAACAGTCCCAAGCCTCAACATGAATTGAAATTCCTACTGTGAAACAACAGGTTTTGTGCTTTATAAAACAAGAAGATGAAGCTTTTCTTTAGAGCTTAATTAACATAGTCAGATGCAAAATATCTCATACCGGGTTAATATGTAAAAATCTAAAAGGGTTGGGCAGTTTTCTTTAAATCTAAGCAAGTTACTGCGAATCACTTTTAATGTGCAAGTGAAAAGTGTTTTAGAGGGGTTTAAAGAAAACCATGTCACTTGAGGCAGCAGGGCTTCTGAAAAGCAAAAGTGTGAAATATTAATGACCATGAAGCAGCAAAGCTGAGAGATGGAGCTGGGATGATGTGGGACAGCAATGTTAGGAAAGTGGGAGGAAAACAGAGAAGATATTTACATGGGCCAGAGTCACAGAGAACCTTGAAAGCAAGCACAAGAAAAGAAAATTTCATTAAAAAATGACAGAAACTAATCGGAGTAAGAGAGAAGAGGGGGACCTTGCGTGTTTTTGTGGTGTTTTACTGGAAGAGCCGATGAACTGGAACTCTTGTTTGATTTACAATACAGTATTAACAAAAAAAGAAAGAAAAAAAACCCTTAAAGGTTTGTTTTTCTGTGCTGGGTATGGCTTCATGCTCAAGTTCTGTTATCATTAATAGGTGTCACAGCAGGTGGTACTTCACATCTTCCTCTTCTTGTTCCAGGTACAACAAAATCAGAACAAATCAGCATATTTATAACATACTTACTTGCTGACCAGGTTAACATTCACTTCCCTCCGTCAGGGTGCACATCTTCTGCATGTGAAGAGGGGCAGAGTAAAGAGAAGACTAAAGCTACCCCTGCAGTTTTACCAAGACACGGTTGCCCATAAGAATTAAGCAGAGAAGAAACAGGCAGAATAGAAATGAAACGTGAGAGTTACATGTGAATGGCAGGCCCCCTCTAGGATGGGACAGCTTTACTTCAGGAACACAATTCTGGTGCCAGCTCCTACCTCCTCTACAGGCAGCTCCTTCAGTTTGGGCAGAGAGCTGGAGAGCAGACCCACCAGGAAGGGGGTAGGGCAGCACACGATGTCAATCATGGATGAGGGCAGGACAGGAATGAAAGTGTGCTGCCAGGAGAAGGGGTACAGCAAGGCCACCACAGCATGCGAGCAGCTCGAGAGGGTGCTGGAAAGACAGGAACAACCAGGTTAGCAAATGTCTAGAACAGCTACCACCTGCTGTGAAACATAGCATGTTAAAATGCAAGTGCCCAAGGGGCCACCCTTCTATCACTTCTGATGGCCCAGGTCCCCTTCCGGGCCCTACCACTTCTGTACTGTGCAGCGTGATAGTTCCTCCTGTGCTCGCTCTAGGTGACTTGAAACTGAAAGTAAAAAACTAGACTCAGTTTGTTTCATTATAGCAGTCAGGAGACACTCTGATCTAGAAGACAAGGCTTAATGTTCTCAAAAGCACTCAATAGCAGTCACTTCGAATGACGCTTAAAATCCAAAAGCAACTTCCATTCACGGCTGCTGTGTTCTTATGTCGAGCACTAATGCACGAACAAGGGAAAATGAAAATTAAAAATAGAATACATTTGGAAATGCACTATTAAAAAAACCCTCTACTAAATCAGATGTAGCCCCCCTTCCCCCCCAACAATCAATATCTATGCAAAGGAAGTGTAGTAAAAGCAACACATATTTCAAAGTTGATATATTTTTGTGACAACTCCATATTTTTATTATAATACATCTTATTTGGGTTATTGACCAACTCTAGTGATAAAGGTATTAACCCTGCTCAGTCCTTTGAAATACTCATTGGTATCCTCTTAAACATTTAGACTTTATACCATTTGTGGAAAATGTCTTGCATGCATTGCTCTTCCATCTAGTGAATCTGATTCCCTTCTACAGTCACATGGTTTCCAAGTGTTAAAAATAAAGGAACACCATTACCGAGCTAGTTTTAGTATCAGGGGAATAAGACAGGCTCTCCATTTCAGAGCTTTGATTTTAGACTGAGTTCCAACATCTGCTTCTTGCAGCTGAGGATGACAGAAATTTGGATTTGCACCCAGCCTAGCATGACTGAGCTAATTTTCTCACAGCGCAAACTTCTGCTGTGCTTAGGGTAGTCATAAAGAACTATAAATAACTGATAACTTCAGAGCTGTTACTGCTCGAGAATGCTGGTGAGAAATGCTGATTTCTTCTACTGCAAAACTTGTCGAAGACTTTAGGTGGCATCAGACCTCCACCGGAATAACCCTCAGGAGCATTTTTAGCTGAATATTCCCAGGGCAAGAGAAAGGTTTCAGCTGTTTGTTCCAGTCAGTGATTAACCTTTGAAGTTTGCTGAATGGGAAAAGTGAGAATTAGACAACAAAGAAAGAAAAGGCCGGGGAAGAGCAAATGCTAGTCTTTTACTGCAAATAATCTGTTGGGCTGGTGTTACTTGACTTTAATATCCGTCAATCACAGCAGGTTTTTATAACATATGTTGCCTGACGCAGGTTTCTTGTGAAGTGATGCATATCTCTTTTTTTTTTTTTCATAGCAGGCAACAGTGCTGCCATCACCTCATGTTCTCATCTCAAGTGTCTACCATAGCAAACAGAGTGGTGTGTTTCAGAAATGCTGTGCCGCAGGGTACAGGCTCCCAGCACTTTCTCAAGCTCACTTTAATGACTCTGTGGCATTTTCAGCTACTACAAATTCAGTCAGCTAGGCAACTAAAAAAGGAGCCACGTTAAGCTAAAAGCAGGAACACAAACATTCTTCTGATATTCAGTTAGCATTTTTTTCCTTTCTATAGAATGCCCTTTTATAACTTGTTGTTTTACATGCAGTGCTGTGACGTAAATCAGCCTCTGCATCCTCTCGTGCATGCTATTCCCACGCTATGGAAGGCTTCGGGCTCCCATCCAGGACACTGGTTTCTCTTCCAGAGCTTTCCCGGGAACTGGCAGGGGCAAAGCAGCAGCTGAACGCAGCAAGTGGCCATGGGGGGGTGTCCTGCAGCAGCACCCTGCTCTGCTCTGCCATCATCCCCCAGGTCACACCCGTCACCTTTGTCAGCATCTGGACCTCTGCATTTTGAGGCTCTACACACAGTTTTTCAAACCTCTGCCTCAGAAAGTCTTTACCCGTGGGATGTCTCATGCTGACCCCCATGAAATACTCCCTCCGAACTCTCCATCCCCAGGTTGCCAGCTGCCCTCCCTCCTGGACACTGCTGGAGCAGAGGGCAGCGGGAGTACCAAACACAGTTACCAAACAGCTGCTTGTACAAAGTGGCTGTGTTTCTTCTGTAGCTGGAAACACCCATTTTGTTACAGGCATAACTAAAAAGAAAAAATAAATGGACCCTGGCAGTGTTCAAGGCCAGGTAGGATGGGGCTTTGAGCAACCTGGTCTAGTGGAAGGTGTTTCTGATTGTGGTAGGGGGTTTGGAAGTGGATGATCTGTAAGATCCCTTCCAACCCAAACCATTCCATAATCCTATGACTGTATATTTAGAAAGAACACACATCTTTGACTTCAGTGTAAGGTTTTTGCATTCAGTTAAAATTCAGAGATGATAGGTGCAAGGGAACCCACAGTTTAAATCTGTAAAATATGGTTCAGACCCTTCTAAAAGGGTGTTATTCATGAGAAGCACGTTTGGTAAATTAAAAAAGAAAGCCCTACCCTGGGAAACCAAGTCTGCTCTGGTTTTTCTTTTCAAGACATGCAACCCACACATTGTCCCACTGTTCTTGTTTATGAGAGGTAAAGTCAGATGGTTTGTATACTTTAAGGTGTGTGGAGCACACAATGTAAAGCAACAGGATAGTCAAAGAAATTACATTTTCAGAATAGTTTTACTTTCAATACTCTAAGGCAGTTTTGGTGATCCATGGGGCTGGTTTTGAGAGTGGGCTTTCTCATTTGGTCTGTGCAGCTTCACGGGAATGCTGCTCAATATTCTAGCTGTCGTTCCACTGGGAAACACTTCTTGTATTACCTGTATGCAGCTAAGTTTATACATGGACACAAGAAACCAAACCATTGCATGAATCAACACTAACAAGCAGCATAAACCACCTCGTCCTTCAGAGGGGAAGCACTGCTGCAGTCATGCACAAGCAGGAGACATGCTATGATGTTCCCAAGGCTGGAGTACTCCAGAAATGTGGACTACAGTGCTGGCCTGTGTCTCTGCAGAGCTGCTGAAGGGAAGAATCAGCCTTCTGCTTAAACCCAGCACATCCCTCTGCTCTGCCAGCTACAGGCTGTCCTGCATGCACATGTAACTGTGCTAACAGTAATTGACTGTGAAAAAGTGACTGTGCTTGCACATTTTGTAGGATAAGGGAATTTTCTCACGTGCAGATATGTAAGGCTATTATCTAGCCCTATGACACAGCCCGTGCCACTGAACTCATCCCATTAAGCCTGCATGCATCCCAATAATTTGCACTCCACTAAAGCAAAATTATGAACAATTTATAGGAAAACACACAGTTTCAATCCACTTCAAAACACAAGCAATCCTCCACTCCTCCTTCCACTTTTTTTTCTAAGGGCATCATCATGTTAAAACTTATTTGGAATTTGCCCAGGTTTTGGTTCTTCCTGTGCCTTTTACTCACTAGATTTAAAAAACCTTCAGTGTTTGATCTTTTCCTCATGAAAGTATTTATATGAGACTATACAGTCTTATTGAGACATTCTTAATCACAAATTTCTCTTGAAGAAGAAATCCTGTATCGTGTTACAAACGAAAGATGACAATGCTTCTTTCCCACTCAAAGTTGCGTTATCTTCCTCTGGGCTATTTTGTTTCCCAATCATTTTCTCATGACAGCACACAGAAACCTTTCCTTGTTGTGTACTTGGCTGTGGAGATGCAAGGCCCACAGTGAGAGCTGAGGCACAGGAATTTCAGACATCACCGTGACTCAGCTGAATTGTGGAGACTGCTTGTGAACACGGTTTAGGCCCACAGCAAAAGCAAATTAATGACTTAAAAAGAACATTTACTGTCTTTTAGATAGGGGGATGCCTGCTATCAATTTCTGGGTCAGTCAACCAACAAATAACCCCAAGTCCAGGCTATTTCAATATCTAATCACAGCACAATTACCATGTTCTGAGAAACACACATTCTTCTCTGTTGAGCTGTGGATGGACACTGCCTTGGCTGCTGATGCAGATGCTAGCACTGGATGCGTCTGTGTCAGAGGACCATAGCTTGTTGCATACTGGAAGTCACCAACTCTCACGAAACGTTAGTCATATTCAGCTATTCATACTACTCACATTGGAAACATTCCACAGATACACCTTGATAACTCTCTTTTCCCTATAACAATAGCCAAAAGTTATATTCCTTCTCACTTTCCCCCTCTACCATCTACAATTTCTCACAGACACAGGGGAGCATCACACACTGAGCATCTCCTAAGTGCAGAATAAGCCTCTAGCATAGACAGTCACTTGCTGTCAGGACTCCCTGATCCTATCTTGTTACTCTCATGCACCTTCACAGTCATTTTAAATTTGCATTGAGGGAGGAGAAGGTGAAAATAACCCTTTCCTTAGGAGAGGTAAGAACATCATCCTCTCCTAAGAGACAGGCATGTTCATTCTGCCTGGAGAGAGGGAGGACCACCCCTTAGGTGCAGGGCCAAGCCACACAGCAGCTCCATCACCCCAGGGCCAATGCCAGCTCTGTGCTATGCCAATATTCTGGACCATGCACAGGACTGAGACCAGTTGTCAGAATCTGGTCCCTCTGCTTCCTCAAATGGAGAAATGCAGCCAAAAATGTAGATTCACAACAAAGTGTTTCCACTGCCCGTATTTACTTTTCCACAACCTTTTCATGTTTCTCCTTTCTCCCTGCTGATTTAATTATGTTACTCTGTCCACATTTGCTGAACTCTTTAATCCGCTGTGTTAATGCATACATGCTCCAGCCCATAACTGCTCCGTGACTGGGTTACATCCCTGACCCACATCCTCTCCTCTACTCAGGAGAGCTTCCTCCCACTTGAGGTTGGAGGCCAGAGGCTCAATCCTTCCCAGGTGCAATACCTCGACTCAGGTGGTTATTACACACCCATGTGCCTTGTCACAGGCCACTGGTGTGCTCTTGTGATAGCTCCTACCGTTGTGCTATTGCTGAAATGCGTAGCAAAAACAGACACTTCTCTCCTATACCCTTCACTGCCTCCCCAGATCCTGGATTAATTCTACTCTCTGACAGATAGAGGGAAAAGTCTGTGAGAACTCTGCAATACAGAACGGTCTGGGAGGTTTGCAGAGGACTCTAAAACCTCTTGGAAAAGGCTACAGGACCATGGGTTCTGCCCACCTTCCCTCCAACACACACAGACTGCAGAGGTGAAGGACAAAGCAGAAAGCTCGAAAAGCATCAAGTAGAGAGAAAATGGAAGTAAAAACGGTAGCAGATGGCTACATTTTGGGTGGAAGATGGAGTGCATGCAGCATTGCTGTAACTGTGCAGGCAGTAATTTGGAGAAATGTGCTGTGCCAGATACATTACATACCTAAGTGCTGGGGAAAAACAAAGGTTTCTCTGGGTGCATAAGAACAAAGAAGAGCAGCACTATTATTCAAGTGGATAAGACTTAAATAATAGCATCAGGGACAAGATACAAATGAAAACATATCAGTGTCTTAAGTGATAATCTCCATACTTCAGTCTCACTCTAATCATCTCCTGCAGCATTCCTGCAGGAGGTCAGCTTTTCAAGCAAGCCCTTGTCAGAAGAGCTGACAGCAGAGAGCTTACCATCCCTGCACCACAGTGTGAGTGCTCAGCTCCAGCACCCCTCTTGACCCTGAAGTGTTCTGAGGCTGCATGCTCTGAGGGCCTCCTAGATCAATGGCTTGTGCTTCACTCCTGGGGCTGCTGTGCTGTGAGGACACATGTCATTAACCCCGATACCTCCAGCCACTCACCAAGTAGGGCAGGCAGGAACCAAATGAGAATTCAAGAAAGTCTTTGATACAATGGTGCAGGACATCTCCAGTTTTCTAGCCACGATAAACATGTCAGACATGACTGCATTTCTTCCTATGCAAAAATCATTGCTGATGGTTTCTCTGTTATCACACTAGGATGTTTAAAAGGGAAAAAATATTCAGTTCCTCTCTTTTGACTAAAACCAAAGATACTGCATGGGTTTTGACCTACCCCATGAGCATTTCAAAATAAAATCACGTGAGTCATTGTTGCTAGAGGAAAAGGGCATGGCAATAGAGCCAATTGACTGCCCCAGGTTCAGGAATGTGCAAGCACTCAAGAACAACAGGCACATTCAGAGATGCAGCACCATATGCAGAGAGGGCTGGGGAGGGGACCACAGGAGAAGACACCTGCAGGGAGCACCTGGGATAACCTTCTCACCAAGAGCAACATGAACCAATAAATGCCTTTGTGCTTGTAAACTGATACTGAAGCGAAGCTGAAATGGAGAATTTTTGAGAAGCGAAGCTGTCACGGGTAACTTCGCTGCTGATTAGGGATTAAAGGATACCTCTGTGAGCTCATGTGTAAGGCCTGCCATTACTGACGGGTCTAGGAGACCTGCTTATTTCTAGGATTGCTTGCATTTGTAAGGCACTGGTTTCACGTGATCAGAATTTCACTTGTTTTCACTGAGGTTTTAAAGCTGCTGTGATAACTCTTTTGTTTTCCAATTTCAGGCAAAATTATATAGAATGATAAAGTAATTCAGGTGGGAAGAAACCTCAGGAGGTCAGCTGATCCAGTGCCCCCTGCTTTAGCATCAGAGCAGTTTGCTTCCAAAGCCAGATAAAAAAAGTACGTTATTTTGCTAAATAAAACATCTTTGCTGCCTTTTTTTGTGAAAGGGTGGCATGTTTTTGTGGCAAGGACTTGAGTGCTGGCAGGGGGGAGTGCCCTGTGTGCCGAGGACTTCTACCAGTGATGTCTAAACTCACTCTGATTTGGTGATGTTAAAAACTGTCTTAAAATAGTATTTTTTTGTGCTTACTAAAAAGAAACTTATTGAGCTGCTAATTTCTTCAGATTAAATTGTTCACACTTAAGCAGCACCTCACTTTCAACTGTAGCCCTGGCTACACAGAGAAAAGGGAGGCTCATGTGGGAGAGGAAGATCATCTTCATCCTGCAGGGAAGCTAGGGAAGAGAAGAGAAGAGAAGAGAAGAGAAGAGAAGAGAAGAGAAGAGAAGAGAAGAGAAGAGAAGAGAAGAGAAGAGAAGAGAAGAGAAGAGAAGAGAAGAGAAGAGAAGAGAAGAGAAGAGAAGAGAAGAGAAGAGAAGAGAGAAGGAAACAAAGGAAGAGAAAGGAGGAGGCTGAATTAAATGCAAAGGGGTAAAAATAAGACCTGTGAGGCAGAACTGGGAGAGGAGGAAGACAAAATGAATGTGGTGAGCAGGTGAAAATGAAACATGAACTGAAGGCAAAGAGGCTGGGATGCAAAACTAAGGGACTGGACAGTGACTGGCTGGGCTGAATGACACAAGCATTGGGGAAAACAATTTAATATGAATATGGATAAGATTCTGTCACACACATGCAGCCAAATTATTAACTTGAGAAACTTGATCCTCCCTGTTGCTATGGAAGGGCTGTGAGGCTGTCTGATGCCAATTACCCATCCTCTTCTGATTCCAGAGACACTGAGAGGGGCTGCAGCTGCAGGAGGGAAGGTCAGACACTGGCATAGCTGAAGGTATGTGACAGAGGCTCAAAGCCCACTCATAGTATAGATGCAAATCAAGTATAACCAGTGCTCATACTCTTCAGCCACTTCTGCACTGCTTCCTCCTTACCCCAGTATGCAAACCGGCTGACAAGCAGGGAGAAACAAAAGCACAGCTTCTATCAGGAATCATTTTCAAACTGAAAAGACAAGTTTCCTCCACAATGGTTATATTTATGTATCAAAACAAACACCAGAATCATGCTCAGCTTATTGCTGTGTGGCCCAATTGATTCTAATACACTGACAGAAAAATTATTTCTAATGATTATAGAGCAGCAGGAATTATAGTCAGTTCATGCCTGGCTTCACCAATTAAAACAAAGCGTGAGAGGACAGGCAAACTACTGGGTTAGGCTTTGATTCAGCGAAGTATTTTAGCATAAGTTTCAGCCTTAATTTGCTTTCACTGTGGTGAAATACTTTGCTGAAACGAAGCCTCAGAGACCTTTTCTTTTTCCACTTCTGCTTTAATCAGATCAGCCCACAAGTACAACACAAGACATGATAGCCCCTTTTGCGCCTGAGTACCCTGCCTGACTGCTGTGAAGAGTGCTGTTGGGATGGCTGTAAAGTCAGCCCCTCTCTCCAGCAAGGCATGTTTCAGCTTCTGAAATCTGAATAATTTTTCACCATTCTAGAAGCCCTTCAGGGGTAAATCAAACTACAGAGACTCCTTCCAGCCTTTATAAGGTGGTTTGGAATTAGAGACTGTAGGTTTAGAAGTTATTAAATAATTTTAATTTAAATTTAATGCATTATTAATATATTTATTAACTTTTAATAATGTAATTTAAATTTTGATTAAAAAATATATTTCAGCCTCCTGGCTCAAGAGTCTCCTGTGGTCAATCCAACATCTGTGTAGGGGTGCACAGGGAGGAGGACTCCTGCCTCCTGGTGCTGCCAAGGCACCTCTCCTCTACTGACCTGAGTAGCTGCAGGAAGTTGGAGTAGTTGCATACATGACTTGAAAGAGGCTTCTGAATTCCCTGTTAGTAAATCTGACCTTTTTCTGGATGTTCAAATTCGAAGTAGTGGGTGCATATTACATGAAAAATGGAGTGAGCTTAGGCTGTAAAACCCAGAGCAGAGTAATAATTTGTATTGTGATCTGTTTTTTAAATCAAACAAGTAAGAGGTAAACTAAGAGTCATGACAAGAGGTCTTTTGGAGTTGGCCAAAAGTATGCAGGTAATACTGTATCTGGGATCAATACCTGACATCCTGCTTTTCGGGAAATATGAACAGATCTCTAATGTACATGTTTTAGGTCACTTTTTCTCTTGATGTCAGGGGAAACCTGCCAATAGAAAGCTCTGCCCCTCCTGTCTAAATAAAACCGGAAATTCTCTAGTGTAAATGTGATCATGATGGAGGAAAAACTTAAATTCCTGTAAGGATCATGGCAAGCCAAGTCCATCCAGGCCAACTTAAATGCAGCAGCTAGTTCTGAACAATTCATAAATTAGTCATTAAATACACTACAACAAATGCTGCTACACTCAATCTCTGTGACTGGATAAAGAGCTCTCTAAAGCACAAATGAGAGGTCTTCCCTGGCTGTTGTGGCCTATAACATGCATTACCCAGTCTTAGCAATGAGCTTATGGCTCAGTCCAGAAGCAGATGAAAATCCATCACTCTGCACAGGAGCTTGACAAAGGAGAAATATTATTCCAGAGGTGAATATTTCCCAGGGTGACTGCTTTAGCAAACCAGGAGCTCTGCTATTGTGCTCCAACCATCAGCCTCCAGGGCCTAGCCACTGTTTCCTTGCCTCCCCAAGTGGGGTTGCCCAGTGTGGTAAGTAGTAGTCTGGTGCAAAAGTGAGAACCCAACTGTGCTCCTGCCAAGGGCTAAAGGCAGAATCAGGCCACAGTGGCTCTCCTAATTCAAATGATGACACAGTTGCTGCAAGTGACCTTTGTGATATCCCGTGGAGCACAAACAGGTCTCAGCGATAACACTGGCAGGGCGAGGGGGGCACAGGCTGAGGAGGAAATGCATATTTTCTACATCACATCAGACCCATTATCAGTTGCCATCCTTTGCAGAATTTTTTTAACTACGCTTACAACTTGGAGAGTGTAGCTACTTAACCCTCACACCCTTCAAATGGTGGTTTTTCCCTCCTGACAAGCCAAACCTAAACACTGTATTGCAAGAAATGAGTTACACTTTTAAGTTTTATCTGGTGCTGTTTACAGTGCAGTCTGAGAAAAGCCAAGCTTATAACATTCTTATAAAGGAATCACAATATTGACTCACCTGTCTGGCGCAAGCAGTGCTGCAGTTCCTTATCAGTGGGGCACCAGTGACACAGTTAATTTTGGGACACACTCCAGTGTGTCCAGCTCTACCCAGACTACTGAAGGTGAATTATAGAAAGCCCAGGCACCAATCCCTCTGTGCTACTGGTAACTCCAGGCAGAAGATTTTTAATGATAAACACAGTGGTTACAACCTAGTTTCTGGAATTGTTTTCTCTGACTTTAATTCATGGAGCCATGGGTTTCCATGCTGCCGTGCCAATGAGTACAGTTCATGGAGCAGACTTGCCCAATGGTTTGTGTCATTGTCTGTGTCCCTTTTCTGGTCCCTCTTTATCATATTTTATTGAAAATTGAGTGGGAAACATCTTCATCCATAAGCCCTTTTCTGACCACGTTCCCTTTAGCTTAAGCTTGCAACATCTTGTCCTACCTTGTGCTATCTTATCTTACCAGCACAATTGCATCAGCAGCCTCACCGTAATTACCTGAACATGTCCCCACAGCTCATTACAAGTACACCAGGCAATGTGGAGCTCAAGGGGTGAGGGTCTAGCACGATGCTTGCCTCTCCTTTCATTACTCCCCCATGAAAGGTTGTTCAGAAGCATGTGGACAGAAAAGCTTTTCTATAACCATAAATGTCCCATCATACCAGAATAGAGAACGTCACAGAATGTCGGGTCATATATTGATACACTGGGCACTGTGCTAAGACATGCTAAGAACAAGGAACTTAAATTTTAGTATTTTCCAAGATGACAACAAAGAGATCAAAATTATACCAGGATACTCCAAGCAGCCCATATAGGTATGCACGACGGCTGCTGCAGCAATCTGCACACAACTGCAATTTACAGTCAATGGCTTAAGGAATGAACAGGTACGTTATAATGCGCTTGTGCAACCAGAGGTGACATTCAGAGCAGCCAGCACCTGCAGCTATCATGCTGGGATATTGTCTCCCATTATCCCAGAGATGGGGTGAAACATGATGTGCTCTCAGAGATCTCTATTTTAAAGTTGCTGGATTTAAAACAGAGACAGCCAAAGTAATTCAGATTTTCAATGTTTTATATTTACATAACGCATATGGGGATATTATCAAACAAGTAGTAAGTGCAGGTTGATTTTGACCATACAGGAGGCTTTCCTTTTGTTTTTCATTGAAATATGGGAAAACAGATATGCAAAATTTCTAAAAGTTATCATAACTTGTCAGAAGTTAGTAAATTATTTCATTAAGAGCTGTGTTTTCAGACTCCAGCTCCCACCTTCCTGGAACACTGGAGGGACAGACAGTCTGAGGTCCCACACATAACCTGCAAAGCACAACCCTGGCTCATGGCACAGATCAAGATCGCATTGCATGGAGCTGAGGGCTGCAGACCAGCAAATGCACTGTCAGGAGATCTCTCTTTCGGAGAACAGCTTTGAAGTACTTAATTCAAAAGTAAGCAGAGAAAAGCTTATTAAAAGGAAATGTGGTTTCAACAAAGATGTTGTATCTTGCTGCCTTAATACTCGTGCATAAGAGAGGCACGTGAAAGCCCCTGGAGAAAGAGACATGCAAAGTGCCCTTGAGAATGAGAATTTGGCTTTTTAAGCAACCAGCATTCAATCATACTTTTCATAAAGCTCAAGCAAAAGGGATTTTTGGCAAAAAGTCATTGCTTTAACACATCATCCACCTGCCCAAACTTTGTCAGGTGGTTACAAGAAAAATCCCCAACATTTCAAAGTGGAAAGTTATTACTCTTAGTGCCCACAGAGTAATCCAGTCCCTCCCTGCAGGCCAGCTTCTTAGCATAAATCCATTACACCTGGTTCTGGCCCTAGTGCATTGGAGGAGTGTTAACTACTTGTTCTTTCCACACTGGGACTTTTGCTTCCACCAGTCCTTGTTAATGTTCACAGGCAATCTTTGCACTATTAACAACATGACAGCTGTAAAATAGGAGGAAGAATTTTTCTAGGTAGTAAGAAAGGAGAACAATCCCAACCCCCCAATCCTTCTCATTCGAAAGATGAAAAGAAGGAATCTGTCTAAATTCCCCCACTGGGAGCTAGAGGCTAAGTTGGGAAGATGTTGCAACATACTGTTATATGTTTACTGTGCCAATAAGCAATCCAGAAGAGAACTGCCAAACAACACGGTCATCTCTTATCACATTCCGTTTCAAGGGGAAGTGGAAGGGAGAGAAAATTTTGCTGCACAAATCAGAAGTGGAAAAATGATCATTTTTCCCACTGTAGAGCATTAGCCAAAGCCTGAAGAGACATGAATAAATACCCCTGGAAAGGAGGGTGGGAGAAAAGGAGGAAAAGGAAAATCGTACAAGCTCTACCCTTCTTGGGATAAGGCACATTGAAAATGATACTGAAGTTCACTGCATATTAGAAATGTTATTATTAGATTGCTTTTCTCTGGGACTGTGGAACCTTAAAGAAACCAGAGACTTAGAAGGTTAATTTTGTTTCTCAGGCCGTCTCTTCTGCTGATACACATTTTCCTACTGTCGACATACAGCTCCTCTGCCAGCATCAGTCATCACATAATCTGAGTGCCAGAGAAATGTAATCCAAGTGGTACAAAACCTAAGTATCTCTTGAGAGGGGGGACTAAAGTTCAAATCTCTCTGAGAAACATCTTGAAAGACAGCTCTGCTAGTTACCTTAAACCACCAACTTCACATCAGATGGAGCACTTTCAATTCTAGCACTTAGACTGTAAAACAAAGCATCTTTCAGGACCAGATTGCATACAAACATCCTACTGAAAGAAGATTACTAGCTATATTTGGTATGATAGAAAGAAGCAGAATAGCAAGAAATTGCAGTTACATGAGGTCAAATAAACACACGTTACAGAAAGTTAAAGGTTTTTTAAGTAGAAGTGTTTCTACTTAGTGATGTTTCATAATGCAAGCAGACTGAGAAAAAACAAAGTCTCATAAAAGAAAAGCGATTTCAGGGAAGGTAATGGACACTCAGATAGACTTCAGGGGATGCTTTTTATGTAAAAGATGAAGGGAGCTGCAAGGTATTGTCCCTTCGGTAAAGCAGGGATGGTCTGTGGGCTCTAAATCACTCCTCAGTGGCGGCTGATCTGGCACTCTGGAGGAGATAGAAACTCTCAGGTTACTTACATAGAAATGGATGGATTTATCTAGAATAAATTTTGTCTACTAGCCATGATTAGTTATTGGATACTTATATGAGGGCTCTCCCTCCACTGGTTTCTCCAGCAGAAGAAATTCTCCAGCTTATGCTCAGCATGGCAGACCACACAAGGTCAATAATCCTGACAGAATCATAGAATCACAGAATCATAGAACAGTTAGGGCTGGAAAGGACCTTAAGATCATCTAGTTCCAACCCCCCTGCCATGGGCAGGAACACCTCACACTAAACCATGTCACCCAAGGCTCTGTCCAACCCCACCTTGAACACTGGCAGCGATGGAGCATTCACAACTTCCCTGGGCAGCCCATTCCAGGGCCTCACCACTCTCACAGTAAAGAATTTCTTCCTCATATCCAATCTAAACTTCCCCTGTTTAAGTTTGAACCCATTACCCCTTGTCCTCTCACTACAGTCCCTCATGAAGAGTCCCTCCCAAGCATCCCTATAGGCCCCCTTCAGATACTGGAAGGCTGCTATGAGGTCTCCACGCAGCCTTCCCTTCTCCAGGCTGAACCCCCACAACTTTCTCAGCCTATCTTCATACAGGAGGTGCTCCACTCCCCTGATCATCCTCGTGGCCCTCCTCTGCACTTGTTCCAACAGTTCCATGTCCTTTTTATGTTGAGGACACCAGAACTGCACACAATACTCCAAGTGAGGTCTCACGAGAGCAGAGTAGAGGGGAAGGATCACCTTCCTCGACCTGCTGGTCACACTCCTTTTGATGCAGCCCAGGATATGGTTGGCTTTCTGGGCTGCAAGCGCACACTGCCGGCTCATGTTCATTTTCTCATCGACCAACACCCCCAAGTCCTTCTTGGCAGGGCTGCTCTGAATCTCTTCTCTGCCCAACCTGGAGCTGTGCCTGGGACTGCTCCGACCCAGGTGTAGGACCTTGCACTTGGCATGGTTAAACTTCATCAGGTTGGCATCAGCCCACCTCACAAGCATGTCAAGATCCCTCTGGATGGCATTCCTTCCCTCCAATGTATCAACGGAACCACACAGCTTGGTGTCATCGGCAAACTTGGTGAGGGTGCACTCAATCCCACTGTCCATGTCACCCACAAAGATGTTGAACAAGACCAGTCCCAACACCGATCCCTGGGGGACTCCACTTGTTACTGGTCTCCAGCTGGACATTGAGCACTTCAAGATCTTTGGATAAAAAAAGTTACCAGAAGAGATGTCATCTATCCATATTTCTGGGTTTAGACATCAGATCTGGGAGCTATTACACATTCCACAGGTAAAAAGATACTGTAAACATCTGTAAACATCTTCTTCAATGTACACCTGATAACTAAAGTTTTCCCTGGGAGAAAGAACTGGACTTCTAGCACAATATAGGGCTGTACCTGATGTGACCAAGAGAAGACATAGTTGTGTCTTCCATAGACTGTACTTAGAGCATACAGACCAGTTGGAGACTGGCAGCAGTAAACTGTCCCTGACAAGCTGGTGTCTGGCATGTGTTTGTTGTCAAATTTCTCTCACTATTTTTTTGGTGGAGATTTTTGCGACGGGGAAAGGAAAGGAGATTGATGTTTATCCCTGCCCAAAGCTCACAGTCTGTTTACTGAGCACACTTTCTCTCTTTGTCCTAACATACCTTTTTACTTTTTAAACCTGGCAGATTTCACAAGTGTTACGCTATGGCAGACTACTGGAAAGGAGCATTCCCAGGCTGCAGGTGAGACTGGTCAGGCCAATCACAGCCATGATTGGTTTGGAAGAATTATATCCTACTTTTGTTAATAACAAATAAACAGTGAAGAGATAGGGAATGAGATTTCACTTTAGTAACCTGCCCAAAACTTTAGCTGCTCTCACTTTTCCACTTGAGCTTGCTACAGGACTGATGAATTACTCTTAATACTAAGATCACCATTTATTTCCCATTTAAATTTTCATATTTTAACTTGAGCTACAAGATTTTGTCTGCTAAATTAAAAGATGCCTAATACTGCTTTCGTAGGTAGGCACTGAGAGATGGGGACCAGGCTGCCTCTCAACTGCTAACTACCTTTGCTGCTTTCTAGCATGGCCTCACAACTTCCAAAGCAACAGATTCAAATATGATGACAAACGTCAGTGCTCCCTGGACATCCCAGCTAACACAGACAGCCCTAAGCTGTCTCTGTCCGTGAGATTAGGGAAATGCCATTGTTTGTTCTGAAAGCCTTTGCCCTGGAATACAAGTACACTCTGATTCCTTTTTGCTCCACCAAGTTTGCATCCCACATGCCTGTGGGATGACTTCCCCCAATATTTACATATTTATACTTCTGTATTAGTCAGTGTTTCTGTCTGGAGCCCATAACCTTTGGTCAGGTCTGGGATCTGCTTGGATGTTCTACAGTTGTGCTAGAAGACATATTCCTCCTGGCAGTCCAAAATACTTTGGGGAGGGGCAGGGAGGTTTTTGTCTTTAACAGGATGAAGTCTTCCCACCTCATTGGTGCCTAGCTTCTGCTCTTCTGCTTGCAACAGCACCTCTCTTGACATCCTGGGGTGAGCGCTGCAGAGGAGGGTTTTGGGGGTCTGCAGCACAGCAGGTGACAGTCTGTTGGTCCATGTTGGTCCAGGTGATGTGTGCTGGTGGAGGGGCAGAGAAACATGCAGGGGAAAAAACTCACTGTGGGAAGACAAAGTCATATGTGGCCATCCCTGATGGATGAAGACACTGATGTGCAGGAGCTGTAGCTGCACTGAAGTTCACTCTCATCCAACATTGCCTCATCTTCATTCCCTCAGATCTCCCTTGCACACAGGTAAAAAGTGTGTTTGGTTTATCCACAAATTTACAATATCTTGCAAGATACGGTAAACCCATCTAGCTCACAGCTGGGGATGGTGCACGACAAACATTTGTCAGTGGCAACACCACCCTGAAGTGTGCCCATCCCAATGCTCCTGCCCACACCCAGCCCCCTGCTCTGACCCTCTCCCAGCAAAGTAGCTCCTGGTGTGACCTGGCCAAGGGGCCCATCTGGTTTGGAGAAACTACAGAATTCCTATTGTAGCTGGGCTGGCACAGACTCCTGGGTGAGGGAAAGCATGGCACAGGGTAGGGACAAACAAGAGGAACAGGAGGGGGCACTTCCTGAGCTGGCACTGCCACTTGGAGAAATGCCTGGCACACCTTCACCTTGGGCTATGTTTCCAAGTTCACCTCTATGGTTTAGGAGCATGAAACCCATTGCTATCAACAGCGATTTCTCCCTTGAAGCCCATGCTCCTGCTTCACTGAGAAGTAGCTGAAGTATCTCATATAAAACCAAAAGTCACAACAATGAAAAGTTATTTTGTCTTTTACAAGGACAAGGACTCCAAAGAAGATTTTCGCAGCCGCTACAGCTTCATGAAGGCCACTGAAAGGAATATTCTAGGATTTAGATCCACAGCAAAAGATGAGCCTCATTCAAACATTCCCACTGACTCTGGATGGTGTTGGACTGGACCTATGTGTGAAATGTAAGCAAATTATGCCCAGAGTCCTTCACAATATAGTAGATTACAGCAGAAGTGTTTTTTATTTATAAAAAATGGGGTTATAACAAAGGGTCATTGACATGCCCAAGGTCTTCCTTCCCCCTCTCCAAACAGGGAAAAAGGCAAAAAGGCTATTCTCACACACATGGACGTATCACCTCCTCAGCAAGCCTGTCCCCAGCATAACACTAAAACAAACAGAGACATATTTTTCTTCCAGCGTTTTCTTTCTATTTACTTTCTGTTGCTACCTGTGCCTGCAGCAACACCAGTGTTCCCTGAGCCCCAGAACCCACTGAATTTGCATCTACTGCCTAGCCTTTCAAACCCCAGAGGACTGCGCTACACCAGCTCTCCCTTTGCAGCTGGCAGTCATGGGGTTGTTTCAGAGATGGGGTGAGGAGACAGAATGGTGGGAACACAAACAGGCGCTCCCTGGCTGGGACGGGGATTAGAACTGGGAGGGGACATGCCAACTCAGCTGTGCTTTCAGCAGATGTGTAAGAAATTGGAGCTTTAAGTTACCTTTCTCTAAGTTATTTCAAGTTTCTCAATCGTTATTTTTATTTCTCTGTTTTCTTCTTGAGTGCTCATGGAAAGCAAAATACTAAAAGGTCACTGGCAGATTCAAAGTAATTTTTAAAGGTGAGCAAATAGCTGCAGGGATATACTCCCTCGATTTCAAGCAGAAAAAAAAATGTAAGCAACATATTGGGAAAAAAAACCCAAACCTAACTGCACATACCCAAGCAAGGCAACCTCACAGTCCTGTCGTTCAAAACTTTACTATTGTTTGCTCATTTCTTTCTGTGATCCCTTCCTTTTTCTTCTGCACAAAGATCAAGGACTATAAATTTTCACATTCTGGGCACTATAAGAACTGTAAGTAACAATTTATTGAATGAGTCTCACTTCACTAGGCATGACTTTCCCAAACCTGTATAATGTGTGAAATCATTTATTGCTTGGAGACCTGTTAAACAGGCAGCCACAAAACCCCACTGCATCTCATTGTTTGAAGCCGAAACCTCAACATCATTTATTTCTAAGCTATTTTTTGGGTACATGCAGAAATCAAACCCTTGTAAAATCTTTTTAATTTCCTGCTTTCATTCTTTGGGCCCACAGACTGGACCTGTAAGGTATTTCACTACCTTTTTTTTTTTTCCACATAACTGGTAAACTCCTTCAGTTTCAGCCATGATGCCCATAAACAAAATTCACGTCAGACAGGGCAAAGGTTCCAAGACAGACAGTTATTAGCTCAAAGCCAGAGTGTTTCATTATCATCTTCATCCCCATGTAAACCATGAAAACCTGAGTTAGGTATTGAATTTAAATCCACTGTCACTTTCTGCAGGCCTTTGTCAAAGGACTCATTATAACTTTCTATTTTACAGTACCTCCAAGATCCCCATGCTGAGAGAGGATGCGCTGCGTCAAGTAGAGCTGTGTGCACACACACAGAGCAAGAAGTACTCTCTGTTCTGGAGCATTTAAGATCCAACACAGACCAGATAGAAGATAAGAAAGAGGTGCTATGTTTCCAGCATGAGTCACACAGCAGGTCAGAGAGGTTCAGAAGGACAGCTCAGGGTTCACAAGTCTTAATCCAGAGCCTTATCTACCACAGCAGATTTTGTCATACTCTTTTTAAACTAAATGAACTATACGTACATAATAAAGAGTACATGTGGATATAATAAAGTATATGAACATAAACCTTTTTATAAGAAAGGTTGTGTCCCTTCTTACAGGAGCAACTGCAAAGCCTCATAAGCTTCTTGGATCTGTCTGAATCCTCTCCTTTCTCAAAATACTTTATAATGGTCCCTAACTTGATGCCTCGTCCTCACAATAGAAACAACAGTTCACTGAAGAAGAGACTTTGCAAGAGAGAGCAATGTTCAGCTATGTGTTTATGGAAAGGGATCTTTATAATTTCTAGTTCCTGTTGGTCCTGGTTCCCTATTTGTTTGCCAAAAGGGAGAGCAGCAGTGCTTTGCTTGTAAGCAGGACTTTGTTATCATATGCTCCGAGGCATGCAGCTATAAGGCTTGCATGGGCAAGCCTGAGCTGTTAGCTTCCAGTCAGGCTTGCAGTGTGTATAAAACCCTGGTTGCCTGATGAAGTCCTGAGTTACTATGAGCCCTCGACATCAGCAACATGACTGTTTTCCAAGCCAGGCTGCCTTAAGCCTTTCACAGTAGGTTTAAGTGTTGCTTCTTTTCTCTGAACAGTGCCTGGAAGTGCTACATGACATCGGCTAGGCCAGCTATCCCAGAGAAACGCTCTGGGAACGGCTGCATTCTGTCCCAGCCCTCAGCTGAGTATGTCTCCTGCAACAAGCCATCCCTGCAGTATTGCGCTGCTGTGCCTGCAGTCCACAGGTCTGGGCTCGGAGTATTTTGCCAAACCAGGACAGCATCACAAGAGAGTAACAGGGAACTCCAAAACAGAGCAACAGCTGGTGGCAGCACAGCACAGTCCTCATTTTCTATGTACCATTTTTGTGATTTTCCACTCATAGCGCTGTGCCATTTGAAGGAACGCAGACCTGTGTCATTCTGAGTTACAGTCAGACTTGTGGGTGCCACTAATTCTGCTAAAAGAAACAGTAAAATAGAAACAGACAAAACGATGTAATGAAGCATGCGACAGAAAGAGTCAGAAGGAATATGCCAACAGTTTTCAAAAGCCACCTGCCCCAATACTCATGGTGTGACTCACATATCCAGTAAAGTATTGCAGAAACCCTGGACCAGCTACACAATTTCTCACCAGGAGTTTATGTGAAATTAAGTCATCCCAAATGGTCATTCAAACTATGAGTTACTGACAAGGGAAGAGATGAAATAAAATGTTCCTGTTGTTCTAGACAACAAAAAAGACTGCTAAGGAAGTAACTTTATAACCTGAGAAAGGTCTGCAGGTTTAAGACATTTTCCCCTAAAGGTCGTAAAGCTTTTACTATGCAAAGTATTTTTGCTATTATATACACTGGTGGCCATTAAGTGCAGCTATTATTTCTGGCGGTCATTCAGAGAAGTTCAGGGCCGATAAAGTGTTTAACAGAGTTTGTTTGGGTAGATCCATATGAGTTTTTAACCACCCACACAGTCTTTTGTATCTTTTTAAATGATGCTTGATGTTCCCGAGTCTAATAAATTAGGGTCTTTATTTTTATTTGCCCTCGTTTATTATGTATCGTGCCACAACAAATAACATTTTCTTTACAGTGTCCGCACTTTGCTATATGTATTACGCAAGCATCTAAACCAGAGATGATCCTTTGCTGCAGAGCAGGAGTGCAGCCTACACAGAACTTCCATTTCCTTGGTAAAGACCATGTGGATTTGTGATCTGTTGCTTGTACTACGCCTTGAGGTGAGTTCTTGTCTCTGGGGACCCAGGGAGGAAAGACTGCAATCAAAGGGTAGTGAAGTAAGAGGTACACCGAAAGGATGTAGCAAATTGACCAATATGGAGCTTCAGAAAGCAAATGTTTTCAGGTCATTTGAACATGAGGAAAAATATCCAAACTGGCTGGGACAGACCATAATAGTATTATTAACACTCCCGCTGGATAGGTTTGGTAGTGCAGGATTTGAAGCCTATCCCCATTATAAACTCTGTACTGCATTTAGCAAACCAGGTGAACTTTCAGCACCCCACTTCCCTGCCTGGCTGCACTGCATGGCCACAAGATGAACCACCTCAGTGACAACCTCTGCTGCTGTTTATGAGTACTCTGTTCCAAAACCTGAAACAAAATATTGCTAGGACTATATTGCCTCAAAACACTGCAAACCTTTGCTGATCTGAAGCAGCTGAGTATTGTTATTGCCATTTTACAGATGGGAAAGCAAGACAGAACAAGTGGCTTGTAGCTGGTAACTGCTAGTGAATATATGCCCCACCTGATGCAAATACCATCCATTGATGTAAATATCATTTAAATCCTCTAGCGAGATGATCCTCACATCTGAAAACCATCTGGATACTGCATAAAGTTTTTTGAATCCAGCAATAGTACTATCCTGAATGTGTGGTTCAGGTCCCTTTGCCACTTACCTGAGCTTATCTGCTACAAAAATGACACGCCGCTCCAGCAGGAGAGAAGCGAAGATCCTGATGATCTGACGAATGCTGAGGCACTTGAAAAGGCATTCAAAGTCCACATGCTCCAGGCGCGAGTCCATAGGCCGCCGCAGCTCAATGACCTGAACATATCCAACAGACATCAGTCAGCATCGTTGGCCAGGGCTGACAACACCAGGGCGCTCAGCACCCCAGCCCAGGCCTTCCAGCACTGCTTTGTGCTTTTCTGTTGGCGAGATGTAGAGAACAACCCCCATCCTCTTTCGCAAACTGTGGCTGAATGCACAGCACTCCAGAGGAATGGCGTATTGCACAATTCACAGTGAAGTCAGTCTTCTTCCCAGAATACAGTTGAGCACATTAAAACTACTGCCATTTCTGAGGAAAGCCCGTCAGAGATGTAAAGCTTGGCTGAGTCAACAGTACGAAGCAAGTAACAAACTGAGAACACTGGAACCGGAAGCTTACATGGACAAAACAGCCATAAAGACAAGGTAGATTTGGTTATAAACGTAGCTAGCAATTCAAATTTACATCCAGATAGCAGCCAGGGACTGAATTTAAAGACCAGGCAAATTTAAACCAAAATTACTTCATTTACACTCTTCTATGATGCATAATTCACTACATAATGGTTAAAACTTTTTTTTTGTCATAAAGATGTTTACATATATATACTTAACTGGGGAGTCAGGACAAGGCCTAGATGGTGACTTGTGACATCCCTTTAAAGTCTAATTTTCATACTTCAGCCACGGCCTCAGGCCCTCTCCTTCCTTTTCTCAAATGCCTTTTGCTTGATTCGTTTATTATATCTTCCTTTTACTCTGCAACTGACATGCTCAGATGTGGAACTTGAAGGCAGAGGACAGAAAAAAGAAGAGGGAAAAAAAAACATGAAGAAGAGAGTAACAGAGGGAGAAAAATATGAAGTGCAAGACAGCAAATGATGAACTACTGAGGAATCTGAGGAAACAGAAGGGAAAAGGTAAAAGTTGGCCAACTTGAAGCTGTGTTGAAATCTCTGAAGACATATTAACAGGAACATATATACATCTCCTTCTGTCCATATGTCCCAAAAGCACTGTCACTTTAATGCTTTAGACTGTTTTTAAGTTTTCCGGCACATGACACCACATTCCATGAGCATACTGTATTGAGTTTAAACTGAAGGAATTCTTACAAAACTCCTCGCAAACACACTGTTTTAAAGATACGATCAAGACCACAGCATACTGGAAACAAAACCAGTTCATACCAGTATAGTTCCACTATTGTTTGTGATCAGTAACAAAGGACTGTAAAAAGAAAGTCACTGTTAGAGCAGTATTTGTGTTCAGATTTGACTTTTCTAAGCCTGAAATACAGAAATATTATGGTGCCAGAGTATTAGATACCCATTACTCAGCTGTTGTCCCAAACAGCAGTAAGAATCAAACTGTGCAGTGATGGTGTTCCATGATTACCTTCTCAAGGAATGCTGCCTACCTACTTATTTCTCATATTCAGTAAAGATGCCCACTTCCATTCCTTAGCATTTGGATTACAATCTTGAATCACATTTATGTGCCAAATCACGAGGAGCTGGTTTTACTGCAAAAATTCCAGTGCTAAAATCTCGCCGCAGGGTAGGATGCAATGCAAGTTAAGGCAGCTTTTACAAATGCCATGGATGTTTTCTGTTGCCTGGTAAAGCCTTCTGCTTCAGTCTGTTCATCACAAAGAAATATACTGTCTACTTCCCAATTAATCATCGTCTTTGTTTAGGTCAGAGGAGCCACAATGGAAGGACAAGATTCTGTTCCTAATTAAGCCAGTGCATTCCATTTAAATAACAAGTTTGTACTAGCATAACAGAGAGCAAAGCTCAGCCAGAAGAGAGTTGTTTGTTTGTTTGGAATTATCTCAATATTTTTCTCAGGGAGAGTTCAGAAACTTGAGCAGAAGACAGAGAAGTTGCAGATCCATAGTTCCCAGATATATTTACATCCAGACAGCATTATCAGATCTTATCACTGTTATGCCAATCAGCCTTTCAATTTTCCTTTGCTTCTCCAGAAGAAAATGCTTGCAACCTTAACATGCCTTGCAAGCCACTTATACAAGGAGCCCTTTACATTTCATACCGAGTGACATTACAGGTCCAATCCATGGAAGTCAGTGGCATTACAACTGGAGAAAATATGATTCAATGTAAAAACAGTAATAGTGCTGTAACACTAACCCTAAGGAGTGTAAAATAAGCCTAGAGGGGATTTTTTCCTGCTTGCACTAACTGGGCCAAATTCTATTCCTATCTGCTGTAATTAATTTCTTCTATATGCTTGCCCATGTGAGTGGAGCTATTATATACTTTCATAAGGACATGCAGAGAGCAGAGTTTGACATGGCAAATGGCTAGCAAGCCTCAAGTTACAAAAAACCTTTTTAAGCAAGGCACCAACATTGCAACTTTCCAGTAACACGTATGTTGTATAATGCTAGGCTTCTAGCTACGTGAGTTAGTAACAGAAGGAAATTATATCTATCATATGTGCACACACACACACAAAAACTTCTATATGATATGCTTTTCCAAATACAGACTATTTCGAGGGCCATTTAAGGAATATTTACTGCCAAAAAGAGACATTTAAACACTGCTGGTCACTCCTCCTATTAAGACCAGGACTAGCAATAATGAGGTTTGCAATAACAAGCAGCTGCTGGACTGTTCAAGTACAGTCAGCATGGGAAACGGCTTTATCACTGTGATAAAGCCCAGCAACACTATAGTTTTGTTACTCACACCAGGCCAGGCATACTAAGACATTTGTGTTGTGGTTTCTTCTTAAACACAACTTATTAATAAATGCAACAGTGATGCAGCTCCTGAACTGCTCATTTGAAGGTTGTGCCACCTCACATGCCTTGCAGCATCCGTATGCCTCCTCCTGTTTTGATTTTGCTGTTTGATATTTACAGTTGGTTTTTACCTCATTTCCAGCTCCAGGCAGAAAGGTTTTGACTTTGATTGTCTTTCCAGGTGCAGGAAAAGGAGATTCCATCAGGCTCCTCATAAATGGATAAACCAGGGCAGCAGATATTCCCCTTCTCCTTTCAACTTCATCCAGGATCTGATCCATTAATAAGACATAAGAGTGAAATAGAACAAGTCAGCACCACATACACTTCTGAAGCATCTTCTGACCCACATGTGCCTGAACACATGGCAGATCTAATTCTCCTCTGCCATGCATTTCTTCACTACCATTAAAGCCACAGGATTTGATTGTACTCTAAAAACGGTTTTCTAGTTACAAAAAGGAGCCTGTTTGTGTATGCAGTTAACACAGAGAAAAGGAAGGAATAACAAATCTGGAAAGGAGAAAGAAGACTCAGCACGGCAAAAGGGATCTATATTGTTGGGATTTTGCCTGAACAACAGGGTGAACTAGAGGAAGAAAAGGTCAAGAAAAATCCCATGATCACAGGCCAGGTCAGCATCATGTCTCAGTGATATATCTTGAAATTTGTATTAAGGAGATACACCTTATTCTGTCTTAGGCACCTCTTTATTTCAACAAGAAAAGCAATCCTGCCACGCTATGATTCCAGCAGAAGTCCACCAGGAAAGAGCTTCTGGAAGAATCCTGACTGTGGCAGCAGCAGTTATGTCGCAGTCTGTGCTGAGCTGGAGCCAGCCACAAGCAGCATCATGAAGCATGCCCAGCTGTTTGCACTGGGTGCCTGCATTAAGGTCGTTTTACTGGTTGACATGATGCAGAGCAGGCAATGTAGTTTTGAAATAAGCAGATGGAACTTCTTACAGATAGAGAGGACTATTATTTTCTTCTCTCTGGTCACATGGGCCAGCATAAATTAGATCACAGCTAAGTTTTCCCACATTAGACAGACCATATAGATGATAAAACTAAAGAAGAGGAGAAAACAAGCTTCAAAGCAGTTAGTGTTTTGACCTGAAATGGTGATCTTTTAACCACCACTCAAGAGCAAAAGGCCATACAAGAGTTAGTGGGTCTGAGGTATTTTCCGTTGTTTCTCTTGGAAATGCTTTTCACTGAAACAGAACATTAAAAGATATTTAAGCACAAGCTGGTGACCTACAACGGTAGCTAGTGACACCAAATGCCAGCAGAGGCATTCACTGGTGCATAGTTTCCCCTTCCTCCTTGCAACACAGTAAAGACCTAACAAAAGCAAAGCTGACCCTATATACATAACTTTCATTCCAGTCCATGGAAGTGGCAGATCGCCATAAATGAAGATACCAGTTTCATTCTTGATGTAATTTGCAGCTCAGTGACTATCCTCACCAAAACCAAACCAGCTGCCCAAACAAGAAGTAGTAATGAACCAAGGCTATGCCCTAGGTCCCTTAGTGCTCCTACACACTGCCAGCATGCAGTTACAATATGCCTAACACATAATCTCCTTTTCTGCAGCCACTATTTGATGTTTCATGTTGCTGGAGTAGGGGGCCCTGTGTGTGTCATATCCCTGTCCCAACAACCTTCACAACACAAATAAAAAGGAGTACTTAAACTGGATAAAAGTTGAACAGAGATCTCAAGAGATAAAATGGTCAAAAACATCTGTTGAAAGCATGACCAAATGAACTGGCTGGAAGTAAAGATATCTGTGGTTCTCAAGCTTGTCTTAGCAGTAGGTATTACAACAGTGACCATAAAAGGCTTTGAGGAAGATGAAAATAATGCAGGCTATCAGAAACATGATGCTAAATGGTTTAAAACAGGGGACTCCTTTTGCTTTTCTGATAAAGACAACTGTTTCTTGTTTTGACTATTTAACATTGTGCACCACGATGATAGTTTTCATTTCTTTCACTGGATTTATCTATTAGGACAGCCTAGGTTCCTCTTACTAGGCTGGAAGAGACTGTCTCAGTTTTCAAGAACTTCTGTCACCATCCAGACCACATCAATCTCCAAAACCAAGAGGAATGCTAAGGCTCAAACTCTGCCTCTTCCATTTAACAACTGTTTCATCCCTCCAACCCGTTTCCAAATGCAGTGCTCGGAGTGTGTGCGAAACAGCCTTGCTAAATCCAGCCCAGTGCTGGATTCAGCTCTGCGTGCTGCCGAACACCCTTCTCCCACTCTGGTGCTGGTACCATCGGGCGGGAGGTGACAGTACCACTGCTGACAGACTCCAGCGCAGATGGGGTCCTTTTGTGGCACATAAGCCAAAGAGTTGAAAAAGAGTGCAGGTGTGTTACAGCCCCATTTGGGGCCTGGTAAGAAACTAAACAGAAGCCTTCCTTCTTGCCCTGAGCAAGGATTTGAGGGCTGTGTGACCAGAGCCTGCTTGCCACAATTCCTGGGAATAGCCCCTGCTGAAGCCGGTGAAATCACACTCACCTGCCAGCCTTAGATTCACTTTGGTTGCGAAAAACAAAAAAAAAGACACTTTTTTAAAGTTAGAATGAACTGGGAAAGCAGATGATTTGCAATTTTGGTGCAGTGACCTTCCTTGTCCAGCTTCATACCTCTGCTGCAGTGATACTTGGCTGTAAGGAGGACAGTTTGGGTTTTTTTCCATTTTTCCCCCTCTCCCAAGTTTTCTTTTGAAAATTAGTGCATTATCAAAATTAGATAAAAGCATAAAAGCAAACAAAGAGCCTCAGGACATGTCTCCATACCACAAGCTTGGTGAGCTGTGTTATCCTCCCAGAATAATGCATTCCATTTCACTCACAGATATCTGTGTTTAGATACATATTTTGCCTAAGAGACAGTTATGAACTCTTGATTTCAGAGTTTAATGAAAGATATCAGAAGCAGAATTGCTACTATTGCAACTATAGCGAGCCATTGTTTTTCTTCACACAGGATTTGTGTTAAACAAAGTTTAACCTAGAAAAGCTTGAAACGTGCTTTGAAGATAACATTCTGTATGATTATTACTTCATATGAGTAATACACTATGATTTTATTAAATTCAATGATTTACATGTTCTTTTCAGCTTTATTCCTATACAAATGAACACAACAAAAAAAAGTCTATGTAAGTTCCGTGAGATTTCCCATATCTGAAGTGAAAATCTCTGGCAAATTAAAATGACATCTCTATGAACACTATCAAAATTAGAAAGGGGAAGGCAGCCATTTGATTTTACACATATCATAGTTCTCCACAGATGACCAGCAAATCCTGTATGATACTCTGAGATACCCACTGGGTTCTACAGGATATACTCAGAGGACTAGGAGGTCCTGGCAGCCAGAGAGGTATTTCAAATGGTAATCAATCAAAAATGTTTTTAAGAGTTAATTTTAATAAATTCTTGCCTTACAAAAGAAGAATCCTTGTGGCTCTGGAGCTGACTGGCAGTTAACTGTTTCTGCAGCTGTTCAATCCCCCTGTACAGCTGCAATGTCCTGCTTACTGTCTCAAAATTCTTGTGTCAAGAAATGTATTATGTAGGTAAACCCTATCAGCATACAATGCAGCTTTGGATTCATTAATGTGGAGGACAACTGAAAGATTATCCACACCTTCCTAGCCTCCTAGGATGAAAAATCATGTCAACAGAGTTAAGCATATAGAATTCACTTATCAAATGATCTTTTTGCTTAACTTCATCATTCCACAGGGTATTGGAGTAAAAGTGGTACTGGCCCATCATTCAAACTGTGGATGCCAAGAATTACGACTCAGCACAGAAAGGCTTTAGAAAACAATGGAAAAACCTTCAGTCAGCCAGATCATACAGACACCCAGATGTTTTTTGAATCAAGTCGTGCCTCAGTCACAGAAGTAATAAGACATTCGATGATGAACCCAATAATAGGGATGGAATATCCAAAACAGCAACTGTAAAATAGAGTTATCTCCCATCAAAGGAAGAAATTCTTCTCATCTGACTGATCACTGAAGATGTGTCTCAGTAAGCAATCAAATTAAAAATCGCCTTACCTTGGAAAATAAGTCAAAGCACCCCAGCCGGCTGATGACACAGTAAACTTCAGGCAGGCGAGGGCCTTTTCCACTTGGCTGATAACAGTAAAAAGGAGATTGAAATTAGATATTAGTTTGGAGTCATAAGGAAATACACTTCTCTCTCTGATCACACAGTTGGCCATCATGTGACATCTTTCACTACCCATTTCTCCATCAAAATAGCTACTCTTGGAAAAGCATTGTGTTTCTTCCATAAGTCAGGAAGCTAAAAAGCATAAATAGTGCTTATCCGCTTTGGAAATCGCAGCGCATTGGAGCTGTATTCCCATACGGCTCCAGCTTGCAGCCATAAAAGCACATTTAACTGTGACTGTAACTCATGCCTGTGTTATCATCGTCCTCTGCTGCTGCTGCAGCATGAGGAGTGGGGCCACCCTGGGGCCATGTGCTGGAAGATGAGAACTACAGTACTAGTTATGATGGCTTTAGTTCCCCGCTCACTCCATGATGTTCAGAGAGAGCTCAACTTACAGAAAGCAACCACATAGACCTAAAAAAAGGCAAGCTGCACAAGCTAAATCATTAAGTTCCTCAGGTTAATGCACGATAAACATCAAACTCTTAAACAGCAGCAAGTATGAATCAATAATATGCATCCCTCCTGAACACCACCCCCCTCAAAAAAAAAACAACAAACCCGTGTAAAGACCATCCTCTATAACCATGCTATTGAAGCTATTTTCTAGAGAAGCATACGGTTTAGATAGGCATGACTGATATGTATTCCCTCAGCATACTGGACTCTGCAACCCTGCCTATACCTAGACAGTAAAGGCCCATCGGCACTGTCTGTGAAGGAAGGGTACAGCTGCTGGCTGGATTCAGCTTGTTTACTGGAAAAGAAGTAGAATTAGGTCAATGCTGAGCACTTGAGTAAAACCATCCTCACTGGCAAGGTCCTCAGAGCAGAGAGCTAGTCTGCCTGTGTCCTGTATGGGTACAGCATGCACAGATGGCAGTGACATCCATGCATAGCAGCTTCCCACTGTATTTTTAATAAACTGCAATGCAGCATTCCTGTGTTGTGTAGTTGCAACTAATTGCACCAGATCAGCAGGCACACACTTCCTAGGGGCTGTTATTTTAAAAAGGCAGCTTGTTAACTTCAGATACAGTCACATTTAGTCCCAAGATACAATACAGGCAAGTCCTGGTCATGTCACAACCAGGAGCTATGTCCATCAGCACAGAACTGCTGCAGGTACACTAGCAAACCCCACTACCCAGCAGTAAAAAGCTGAAAGTGGGGTATGAGACAACAGGCAAGGCTGACAACTTCCTTGAATCTCATGAAGCCAGATATGCTTGTGCAGCATGGAGTGAAGAGCGGCTCTGAAAGAATCACTTGGCATCACAGCCTCTTTGTGCAGCTGTACATTACTGGTATACAGCAGTGACAGAATCCTCTCCATTAATAACGACTGATAAAGGAGCTCAGTCACTGTTTCCATCAACTTCTGCCCACTTGCACAGTTAGCACAAGGTGGCTGACCATCTCCTCTGTATCCACATAGGCAGCCAGTATATTTTTATCTTTGTCTCACCATTAGACTCGGCTGATACAGTGATTAACTTCCCCATGGTGTGTTTGATATTTACATGCCACACAGATGTCAAATCAAGAGAAACTGAGGGGTAGCTGTGTTTTTTAAATGTGAGTATTACAATCTAGACTAGGGCAGTCAGCAGGTGTCTGCCTGTTACAATAAAGACCACAAAAAATACTAAAGCTAAGTGAATACAGATGAGTCTATTTCTGGATCCAAACCTGCTCACTACACGTCACATCTCTGAAAAAGCAGAGCCCTTTTTTTTCCATATTAGGTATAAAACCCTTTCTAAAGGCACTGAGTGATTATATCAAGCATGTGGGATTTTGGTTAAAATCATTGTGTCAAATCTGCAGGAATGCCGAAACCATGCCAGGAGTCTTGGATAGCTCCCAACCAAAAGCTGTCTCACTGAGTGCCAGTAAAAACATCACATTCCTGGGTCATCTATAAGACCAGAAACAATAACTGCTTAGCTCTTACTCAAAGATTAGCCTGTATGAAATAACATTGCTCCCAAACATTTTAAAGGCTCATGTCTCTGAGAGCTGGGATTCTTCCCTCCTCATGCTCATTGTATAGGACATCCTTTCCTGTTATTTCAGGAACCTTTTCCTGCAAGCATCACAGCCTCCCAGATGCACAAAAATCAAAGAGGCAGCAAGCAAAAGCCTCAGGCAGAGCCACTCTGAGGGGCAAGACTTCTCAAATTTCCAACACTGGCAACTCTTCACATAACTTCCCCTCTCAGCCATTAGTTTACACCTCAAAGATGGATCCAAAACACCTGCTTATTGTGCTTTAGTTTGCTTCTTTCCTAGTAAAACATCATATGGGAGATGACGTTTCTCCCTTCTCTGCCTGGACTCATCTCTCTTCACTTGGGGACACTTGGGCATGGGGTCTGGCCAACAGTACTGGTTTAACCTCCTCTTTTCCCAGAAGAGAGTGCTTCCAGGTTATAGGCTGTGCTCTACAAGGTAGCTACAAAGCCTTGGAGTCACGTCCTGCAAAGCTCACTCTTCCACAGGATGAATAGGTCCAATTCAGAGAGCTGCATGGTAAAGTAGCATAGATAAGAGGCATCTGAGTGACACTGCCTTGTTGCACTGCATTCCTTCTGGAAGAGGATAGAGGGGATGATGTTTTGTTTTGTTTTCAGTTTGTTTTTATGGAGACAAGGATATTTTCAGCCTTAGTCTAGTATCAGGAATGAAAATGTTAATGAGTTTTGTTGATAACAAGACAGTTTCCCTAAAGGATGAACACGAGATGACAAGAACATAGCTACAAGATGGAGGAGATGAGACCTGCATCAGGGCTGGTCTGCAAGTGGCTAAGGACAGTCTTCTTTACAGTGAGTGTAATCTGAAGTTCACTGACTAAAGCCCACTCCAAAACCTGCTTTGGCAGGAGAAACGAAAGGCATTTGCTTCAAAAAATAAGCCTACCATTTTTCTCTTTCAAATCACACCTCCCTGCCTATTTGCTTGAAATCTAGCGGAGCTTTCATAGATCCCCTCCTAATCTGGCATAGCACTGAGAGTCCCTGAGATAGTGCACACGTCTGCCTTTAAAGCAAGGCTGGCTGTCCCTGCAGTGCATACTCACGAGACATTCAAACACACAACACAGGAGTATGAGTGTTTTTAAGATACTGGGGAGGCTGTGGGGTATCAGGAAAGTTCCTGGTTTCACAGCTCCAGAAACAACTGGAGAATGCTAGCCCCAGCATGTTGACATCAAGAGGAAGCAAAGCAGTGGGGACCAAACACAATATTTTTCCTCCTGGATTTCTCCTACTAGCTTCTCCTGCCTACCTGAGGATGCACTGTGCTGAGAGGAAAGGCAGCAAAAACAGACCTGCCAAACAGCAAGAAAGAGAAACATGCACCACAGTCCCACCTGCCATCTCAAAGAAGGAGGAGTGCAGCAAGAAACAAACCAACTTCAACACTCCAGAAAAGCTGTGTCCCTTCCTGCCCAAAATGGGACAGGACTTCTCACCTGAGATCTTCTAAATAATTCTTCAGAGAGCAATATTAGGAAAACCAGAGAGAGCAGTAGGGGCTGCCCCAAGGCCAGGTGAAAAAGGGCCATCAAAAATGCACAACAGCAGCTGAGTTTCCTAAAGGAATTGGTCTTTGAAAGGCACATACATTAGCTCTGCATAAGCCTCTAAAACCTGAGGCTCCCTTTGAGACCAGAACTGTAGATGCTTCAATTGCAATTAGCCCTAACAAGAGCAATGATCATGTAACAGAGACAATACATAAAAATATTTAACTCTAAATGACAATGCAAATGCCATTTTCACACACCCACAGTGTGATGTTTGTTCTCTTCTGCAGGAGAGTGAAAAGGACACTGTTCTTATCCTACCTGCCTCTAGGACCATTTTGATCTTGGAACAATGAAAGATGTAGATTCAATCCAAAGCTTAAACAGGGAAACATGGTATTCCTGAATAACCTTCCAGCACATTTCTCCTGCTCAGTCATATTAGTCACACACAAGCTGATGGGGTGCATAGCTTCAATGGATGATATCAAGAAGTTAGAGGAGATGCCTCCCATGAGCATTTTTCTGCATATACAAGATAAGGCTTGGCAGTTTCGGAAAGAGATAGAGACATACTGAAAACCCACCAAGGCCCCTTCTTGGGAAGTCTGCTGTTTTGTTATTGACTTAATTCAAACAGTGACAGGCCTCAGCAGAGGCTGAGAAATAGGTTTGCAGGGTATTTTATCAGGTCAGATCACCATTCCTTTAATCTCTCTTAAGCCTAACTAGTCACATCCTCATAGCCACACAAGCCCTAGACTCACCAGCAAGCCAACATACCCAGAACAGAGATGCTTCTCAATGGTGTCAGGAATCAGAACAATTCAGATGTTAGGAGCCTAAAATGAATACGCCAGTCACAAGACAGCTGCTGTGGCAACTCTCGATTCCTTGTTAGGGCAAATCCAAATTCAAACCATGAGAAAACTGTGGGTGTTTTAAATCCAAAATCTTGTCTTAAAGTCATCTTGTGATATGTGAACTATTAGCTTTTAATGCCAGAGCACCCAATGTGCACAGGGCTGCCAAAGGTGCTTGGGGGAAGCAGGATGGAGGGAAGAAACCAAGGGGAAGAAAAGGTTTTCCAATGAGGTTTTTCCAGTTCCATAAACATTAGTCTTCATCCCACAAAAGTTGCTTCACAGTATAACGAATTCTCTTCTCCTGCCCCAGCAAACGCAGGGTGAACTAGTCCCACCTAACAACTGGTTTTCTTTTTAATGTACACACTTCATGTTCAGGCACCTGCTCCTCCACTGACTCCTTGGGCTGACTTGTCTTAGTCTAGAAAAGTGGTGGAGGAGCATATTTTATGTGAAGAGGAAGAGAGAGATAAGACAGGGCAAAACAGATCCTGAAAGTTTTAGTCTTATTTATGCAAGTACAAAGTTACCAGCCAAGAAATCCTGGCATTGTCAGGCTTTCTGCTCTGAGAACTGGGTCTTCTCAGATATCTCCCTTATACGATTTCTGTGTGTGTCTCCTACTATTCCATTAACCAGCTGCAGCAATGAACTGCAGGACATTGTTTTGGGGATGCAGTATCTTATACTCCATTATTGCCCCACTAGCTGTAACTGGCACCCCTCAGCATCTGCAGCAACTCCCATAGCAGTAAAGCCCCAGATGCTCATGAAGATCCCATAAAGAGCAGCTTACATGGTATGACTCCCTGGGGACAGGGACTGGCACAGCTGTGGATCCCTGCCATAAGGTCACTGACAGCCCAGACTGCTGAGCAGCTGCACTGGATTCAAGCATCTCCTAAAGGATACAGGCCTGGTGTCTCTCTGGCTGTCTATACCCTTTTTCTGGGCTTCAGAGACCATTCATGGCCTCCCAGTAAGAAAAGTTTTGCAGATTTCCTAATCCTGGTGGGTCTCGCAGCCGAGGCTCTGTCAGCAGAAACCCACTGAGAAAGTCCCTGCTTTCGCCACTGTGATCCTTATATATCCACTGTGCTCTTACTCGCACAAGCCTATGGGGTTGCACAGATAAAGAGCTAAGACTTCAGTCACACCCTTTAGCAGGCAATTTTTAATGTATTAAATCAAGGCAATTAGTAAAATGAAACAATACACTAAGCCAAATTCAAAATCTGTATTTTACAAGGAACGCTCAGCTTCACCCCTTTTTGTTCCCTGCTGGGTGCTCCTGCTGTTCCTGTGCTCTTGCTCTCCCTTCTGCCCCTATGAGCTTGCTGCCCCATAGCACTGGGGGCATTGTAATGTCCACTGGAGAGGGCTTTGACTGGTGGGGTGAGGCTAAGCCCTCGGCAGGAACTGCTCAAATTATCTTTGCTGCTGCTATGTGCGTATTGCAGAGCCACAGCCTAAGAACTGCTCCAGAAAAGAGCCCAGCAAGTGGATGGGTTAATTAGTGTGGAAAAGAAAGTTAAATTAATCTGAGTTTATTAAAGAAAAATGTCTTATTTGCAGCAAAATGTCTTAGTAGAGAGAGTTAATACCTCTACTATATATAGTCTCATTTCCTTTTGTATGAAGATGCATTCTTCTCACATCAAGTCACTAGGAAAGCTGTTACAGGATTGCCTTGGAGGTATCAAGATGTAACTGGAAACTTGCTATCTATGGAAGTGCAGGCTGTTTGCTGTGGTACAATAGGTTACATTCCATTCTAACCCCATTCCAAAATGAAACAAAACAATATAAATACATATAAAGGGGATACTGCACAGGATCTGCACTACAAACAGAACGTAATTGTCACTGTATCTTTTGAGGTAGTTTTTCAGGGTTTTAGCACACAGATGCCAAAATGGGGGTCTGGAAGAATGTGAAATCTGAAGGCAGAAAAGAAAAAGTAGAGCAGTTTGCTCATATCATAGAATCATAGAATAGTTAGTGTTGGAAAGGACCTCAAGATCATCGAGTTCCAACCCCCCTGCCATGGGCAGGGACACCTCCCACTAAACCATGCCATCCAAGGCCATATCACAACATGCCAAAGGAGAGCAAGGCTGACAAAAAGTAATTGTTTCATAAACAAAGGACTCGGAGCACCAGCCTCCACAAAGACCCAGGTAGCCATGCCCCCAGGATCAGGCTGGTTGGCCCATCCAGCTATGGAGCTGAGGACTGCCAAGTGCTCTGAAAGGTGTGACACCTCCAGCTGGGTATTACAAGAGCATTGCTTGCCAGGACAGCTGGGGAATATTTTCTGAGGAATTAGCCTCACAGCAGTTGGCTTGTCTTGAAGCAGAGCAGTTTGTACTGATTTTAGGGTTTTCTTATGGCTCTATATTATACTGTGGCCCCACCTTTCTCTAATCTTAGCCAAAAACTTCATGTAGTTCCCAAATTAAGGTTGTTCGGATTGGATTTGACAGAACTTGTGGGTCAGGAATGAGACTAACCAGAGGAGATGCCATGTGCTCCCGGACATCGGAGACACCCTGACTGAATCTCTCAAAAACTGCTCAGGAAACTGAATACTTAATACAAAAATGTGTTTTAGAGCCCAAGCCTCTGGCATACAAACAGTGCCTGCAGAATTTACCTGCACCTCCTTGCTATACAAATTTGTATGTGCATATACAAAATAAAAAAGCGTGGATGTGACTGTAAACAGAAACGCCACACTGAGGTACGCGACAGTGAAAGTATTCCACCCATACATCAACATTTGCAGAGGACAAGAAACTGTTATGTTTGGTGAGCACAACTGAACCCTATGGTGAAGGCTTTTCAGGTAACAACTCCAGTTCCACCATTTCTCCCAGCAGGACAGGAAGAGGTTGCAGGATCCAAACAACAGCAGATCTCTGCTGTTTCCCCCAGTGTTCAGATGTTCCTCTGCAGCTTCCAAAATCTTCCGTCTTTCTAAGCCCCAGACTGTACCAGTTATGCTCTCAGAAGGCCACAGAGAGGGACAAACCGGTAAAGTACAGCAGTATCCTTCCACCCCCTGAGGGGTAGGTAGTACCAGTGAGATGAGAGAAGTCAGCTTCTGCATGTCAGGTTTTGATACCAGATGAAACATCCTGATTTAAGTGATCTCCAGAGACAGCAGCAGATCAGCTTTATAACTAGATTTATAATCATTAGCCAGACTTAAAAAGTACTTATTTTTCCCATTTTTAAATTATTTTTTGCTATCTGGTTGATTTTTACCATAGCCAAAAACAATCCCCAATCTCCAAAACAAAACACCATTTATATGAAAGTATGTAGTATTGATTTAATTCTGTTCCCAGTATTTCCTACTATGCTAACATCTTCTGCACCAGCTGAAACTCAGTGTTCTATTTTTATGTCTCCTTTAATGAAGGGTGGATTTCACTGAGCCTTAAGTGAGTTTAAGAAAAGCCTGTGGTAGTCCTTCACTGACAAGCTAATTCAACATTCCTGGGCATACTTCTTTTTTTATTGTTGCTGATTATTTCAGTCTCAGTCTGGTACAGGATCAACTGTTTTGCATTTCACAAATGTAAGTTCTGTGCATGATTCTAAACTTGCCAGTGTTCCCAGAAATGTAAAATGCTTAAACCACCTTTACCTGGTGGTGAAAACATTCCATAATTTAATTCTAGCCAACACTTTCTGAGGTTTGATTCTTTTTTCCCAAATATACCTTGTTACCCTTTTAAATGACCTCATATTAAAAAGTAATTAAATTGTACTGCTGCCCTACATCTTGTTACGCTTGTTTACACCAGCAAGGACACCTTCTAGGTGCTCCTCTTGCTTATTTCTGAATCACCCCCTTACCAATCCCAGATTTGCTGCAACACAAACCTTCACTGACATTTTGTTTTCATCTATAAACCACGTTGTGGCCTACACTTACACACTGTGTTATACAGAGTGAGTCTCTGTGATGATACCTGTGGCAAATACCGCCCACAGAACTGATAAACAAGTTTTCTGTTATGTTAGTTTAAAAGAAGCTTTTTACAAATAGAGGAACCACACACAGCAAAAGCCCCCAGACAGAGCATCTGCTGTCTGCACGACAAGGAGTTTTACCATAGACAAAGAGCCAGGGTCAGGTACAGGCAGCGCACAGGATGGAGGGTGCTGTTCTAATGACAGCAAGTTGCTCTGTCTATTGAAAGCCACTGAAAGCTACTGAAGGCAGGTGTGCCTGCTTGGAAAGATGGGAAATCATGCCAGAGAGGGAAGGAAGGGAAAGTGCCAGTGTCACTTTCTCTTAGATAGAGGGTACTATTTACAATCTGCAATGCTGCTGCAGACATTTATTTTGCAGAGAGCACACAAAAGGCTCCTGCAGAATCCCATACCTGTAAAAGCTCTCCAGCCAAGTGTAGACAACTGTCATGTGGACAGCACAGAGGCCGTGGCTCTCCACCTAGTCACTCACAACCAGCTCCAAGCCCATCTGAGAGGTGATGAGCACAGGCTAGTGCAGGAACAACCAACTGCTTTATGCTTTGCTGCCATTCAGTAGGTCTGCAGGACAGACACCATAATCCCTGTTTGCACTGTGCTTCACCTGCCTTAACACACTTTGTAGCCTTTGTGCAGTTCTTCCCTCAACACACACACACTGACACGCTCTCAGTTTATCAGGTGACCAGTGATTTTCCAGGTGATGAGATAAAACTGTTTGATAGTCTAAGTCTTGTCCTCAACCATCCCTGGTCATGACAACTGAAAAGGAGCATGAGGACCTAGACTTCCCAGCACTGGCATCACGTTATTGTATGGTCCTGAGCAAATAGTTACAGTGAACAAGTGCAGAGGAGGGCCACGAAGACGATCAGGGGACTGGAGCACCTCTCGTATGAAGATAGGCTGAGAAAATTGGGGCTGTTCATGCTGGAGAAGAGAAGGCTGAGTGGAGACCTCATAGCAGCCTTCCAATACCTGAAGGGGGCCTATAGGGATGCTGGGGAGGGACTATTTGTTAGGGACCGTACTGAGAGGACAAGGGGTAATGGGTTTAAACTTAAACAGGGGAGGTTTAGATTGGATCTGAGGAAGAAATTCTTTACTGTGAGGGTGGTGGGGCCCTGGAATGGGTTGCCCAGGGAAGTTGTGAATGCTTCATCCCTGGCGGCGTTCAAGGTGGGGTTGGACATAGCCTTGGATGGCATGGTTTAGTGGGAGGTGTCCCTGCCCATGGCGGGGGGGTTGGAACTCGATGATGTTGAGGTCCTTTCCAACCCTTACTATGCTATGATTCTATGACATGCTCTCAATCATTGCTGTCCTCCAACCTGGCAGGGTGGCTTATTTACTTACCTCATGGACCTGCTGCAGACTGATTAAGCAGTGTTGGCAGAGTACTTTGGAGATGTAAGCAGCTGTCCAGGAGATAAACACTATTCACAAATGTTTAGAATACCACGTTTGCCTTTGTTTGCAGTGTTGTAGTATTTCTGATTCTGCTTGAAAGCACGTAATATAAAGAATTTAAAAAGTAAGTGCTCACACAGGAAACTTTTCACATTCTTAGGAATTTTCTACAAGATGGGATGCTTTTGACTGAGACGGCCACCACAAATTATTTACTTGAGCTTCCAAATTTCAGAGCGAGTAATTTTCTTTTAAAACCATGAGAGACACCCTCACAGTTCAGACTATAGTTTTGGAATATTGTTTAACAGAATTCTGTGTTTTGAGACAAAGCTGATGTACTTACCAACAGTCTCCTGCAATAACCAAACCGCCGGCTCCCATCTTCCCCAGTCAGCATGAAAGAGAAGGTCTCACTAGAAGAAAATAAATTTCCCGGGTCTTAGTATCAGAACTACAGCATAGCTATGAGACAAATCATCTAGAGAGGGATACTGCTTTATCCAGTGAGAGGTTCTACCCACTGGAGGGTCTTCCCTCCCTCTGCCCATCATCTGGAAATACTCTGTGGACAAATTCAATCAGCTGTAGGGCAAAAATATCTGCATAGCTGTGGACAACTTAGCTGTCTTCTTGTAAGAAGAGAGGGGTGCTGGATTTCAGTGACGCGGCAGTCTCTTTTACTGCAGGAGTGCAAGAAGCAGATTTGGAGGGCACTATTCTAACACTGTATCTCTCTTAACTTTTGGTAGATCCTGTCTTTGGACTGTGCTTTGCTCTTAAAGGGAGAACCTTAGATTCTCCAAGATCAGAGAAGATTTCTAATCCAGAAACAACACAGATTTCCAAAATCCAGCTCATTTTGTAACCCTGCCTTGGAAAAGTAACATTTGTGACAAAGAAGTAAAACAGAGCTTGAGGCTAATAATTACACCACAGGTAAAGGGATGGGTCTGTGAATTTGCACTCAGACTGATAAACATTCCTGACTGGTTTTCAAGTATTAAATGACATTACATAAACACTTATTCTTTGTGCTGGAATGCCAGGGTTTATATAATTATAGCTATATATCAGAGGAATAACTTGCTTCACAAACATGGGCTCATGAAAGGGAGCAGCAGCAGAAGAGGTGAAATGCTGTGTAGGCTGGGCTCTGTGCTTCTCATACCAGTGTTGCCAAACAGTTGTCAGCTTCTCCTGCACTGTTTTCAATAACTCACTATTCAGGTGCTTCCACGTACTGAATAACACAGCCAAGCAACAAAGAACAGAACATGGTAACGTTGCATGTGCTGTACGTAAGCCAATTAAAAGTTCCATACACATTCTTGGCTGCAGTAATTTCTGCAGGTGAAAGCTAGTTTCTTGTCATCATTGAAAGTCCCTCTAGACACACTCTGAACAGGTCTTCATTTACTTGTCTCACACCATGCATCCTAAAAAGCCATCTCCAGAGGAGGGCCACAAAAATGAGCAGAGAGATGAAGCACCTCTCCTATGACAACAGTGTGACAGAGTTGTGGTTGATCAGCTTGGAGAAGAAAAGGCTCTGGGGAGACCTTATGTGGCCTTTCAATACTTAGAGCGGGCTTCTAAGAAAGATGGAGACAAACTTTTTTAGTAGGGCCTGTAGCAATAGCCAGGGGGTAATGGTTTAAAACTGGAAGAGAACAGATTCAGGCTAGATGTTAGGAAGAAATGTTTTACAATGAGTGTGGTGAAACGTTAGCACAGGTTGCCCAGAGAGGCAGTAGATGCTCCATCCCTGGCACTGGCCAAGGCCAGGTAGAATGGGTGTTTTTTAAATACTTCCATTTATGCTTTTGGGTTTAGCACTGAGAGTAACCTTCAGATCTCCTCCCCTCAGCCACACAGGCCTGTGAGGTGGGGAGAAAAGGAAGAAAACTAATACAGAACTTAAAAAAGATAAACTACAGCTGCTTGAGGCTGCAGTGTCCAGGACTCAAACTGCTCCTTCCCTAACTAGGCGTCAGGGAGTCTGTGCCTGCTCCAGATGCACTCCATCAGCACTGCAGCAGAGGAGCACCGGAGGGTTTACCTGCTGTATTCAGAGACAGGGAGCCAGTCCTTGGCATCAGGAAAGCAGAACTGAGGGATAGCCTTGAGGCGCTCCTCCGCTTCACGCATCTGCTTAGTTGGTCTTTCAAGCTGCGGGGGAGAAAATTGAGGTTCAGTCAGATACTGTTAGTGCCAGCTTCACAGCACCTCTCAGGAGCAGGGCTATTAATGAGCCCTGAAGAGCAAGGGCTCATCAGTTAGCTCTTATTTGTGCATGGCAGAGTGAGGCACAACCCCAGGACAGGCTTGTAGATGCTAGTACAATATAGATAATCACTGCTGGGTTGCTTTTGGTGTGGTTTTTGTTTGTTTGATTGTTTCTGTGTTTGGCTTTTCTTTTAAAATTGCCTAAACTCCCCTGTTGCACAATGGCCACTTAAAACACAGTCCTAACTCAAATTCCTTGCTGCTGGAAGAGCAGAGGAGAAATGCCACAGATCAGCAAAAGTCTTTCCATTGACTTCAGTGATTTTGGAACAAAACCTAATGCAGTCAAAATGAGTTAAAAGTTGAATATTTAGAAACTGAATTTAAACGAGTCTTTAAAGCACCTACTGTCAGGCCAAACTCTCCAGCACTGGGAAAGCTAAATTTGTAAGCAGGAAAAGCTTTCAGTCATCTTCTCTATACCTTTCACTTTGTAACAGGTCACTTTGGAACAATTATGAAAGCTGAATGATTAAGTCCTTTTAAAAAATAGTTTTATATTAAATTTCCCACTTATTCACCTTATTGATCTTAGAATGAACTGTACATAAGCTGTTTCTTTTACCTTGGGAAACTGGTATGTCACTTCTGGGAGGTAAGTGTTTTTAGTGGGCTTCTTTTTCAGTGACACTACCACAAAATACTCAAATAACTCCCGTTCCTGCCACTCAATCAGCTCCAGTTCCAGGGTTCGATAACTTGGAGCCCTCTTCAGCATTGACTGGATGTGTACTAGACGCTGGGTATGAGCTAGCATTGGGGAAAAAAGCAAAGGAGAAAAGAAGACAGATCATTACCTGGGGCTGTAACATGCATGTGTAAGTCACAGCCATTCACAAAAGACTTTCAATTTTATTCAATATTATTCCAAGCATGTTCCCCTTTCAAAAGCAAATCTCCATACTGTAGTCTCGCTCACTAATTGCATCTACAAATCAGAACTCTCTTCAAGTAATGAAGTGATGCAACACTAAGTCACTGAAATAATTTGCAGTTCATAACTGCTATCCTGCCAAAGGTCTGCTTTTTCTTTTCACATGAAACTAGACTGCAAGCCCTTACATGGGTTGTGCAAATGACCGAGGGTCTCCAAGGTGACACAACTCAGGCCTGACTTAGGCCTGGTTTACATTGGTGGAGCACAGTTCTCTGACCTGTCCCTTCTTAGCACATCTTTATACTAAGAACCACGAAGGAGTATTTTCTCCCTTTCTACAGCACAGGCTTAGTCCATACAAGCCATGGAATAATCTCCAGGGAAGGGAAAAAGTGCAGGTTGCCTCCTGTGGGATTTCTTTGCTTGTTCCAGTTCAGCTGAGGGGCAGTCTTAGCTTCATTGTCACATTCAGTCCTGATTCAAAGATATGCCTTGATCCAGTGACTTGTCACTAGACACCGATGGCAGACTAGTCAGTAGCATCATTACCAGTTCTGGTAGACCAAAAAGTGAAAATGGCTAAGTAAAACCTGCTTCCTGCATGTTCTTTCCCACCTCTTCACACCAGCATCTCAATGCAATGGCAAATGAATCATCAGCAGCACATGTCAATCCCTTAAGGCTATGTTCACTGACTGCCCAGTTTGCATAAGCAGGCTGTCCCTTTTGGCAGGGAAATAAGATGTCACAAGCACTTGATCACAGCAGTAATTAATTGAGAGAAAGAGAGGGAAAACCCTTGATGACCAGCTGTCATCAATTCACTCAACAACACCAAACATAAACATTATTTTGATAAAGCACTTGGCTCTCGATGCGACTGCGCAGCTGGGGAAGCTAAATCCCAAGAAATAACCTGCCTTGTCCTGCCCTGACGTGGCTGCACACGGCTGGCCACTGCTTCGTACTTGCGCAAGATGAAACCAAGAGCTCACCCCACCCCCACACGTGGGGACCCAATGAATCCTGTCTTGCTACAAGTAACAACTGGATCTTTGAGGCAGGATGCTCTGAAAGTATCAATGCAAATACAAGGTTACACAGGAGCAGTCAGCTAGGCAGTCATCAGAGTGAAGATCCTTCTTTCCACAACAGTCAGGGGAAAAGCTTCCAAGTTTCCAGTGAAATCAAAATATTCCCTCAGCAATAGCAGAGAGTCCAGGCCCTGTCTATCTTCTTTAGTGGGCTATGGGTGAAAGGAGCCCCTATATTTTTTGACACAAAGAGAAACAGAACTGAAAGTGCTTTTGGGCTGGCACCTGTCTACAAGAGAGCAACGAGTCTTTTTCCACGTATCACCCTACAATGCTGTACACAGCTTGTTTTGGGTGGTCTTGCCACCACCAATCTGGAGCAAATCTTCTCCCTAAGACAATTTTTTTCCAGCAAGTTTTCCTGCATGAACAATAAGCAGGTGACATCTGCAGTAGATAGACAGAAATGGTTGCCCTTATCTTGTAACCACAGCTCTGCACTCTTGGGTTTTCCCCCTCATTTACAAACAACATGATGGGGTTCTAGTAATAAAATCCTTTGTTGTTGCCTTCAACTTTTTTACAGTTCTCTCTGTGTATCAATACTTTCGAAAACAAACGACTAATTTGGTAGCCTGGCTAAAGCAGAGTTTGTGCAGGTGCTGTGCACTGATAAAAGAATTTCTACAATTTCAAGACTTCAGACCTATAAAAGACTATAAGAACCATTACGCTGGATCAGACCCAGAATCTGACCTCCAACAGCAGCTAGCAGTAACCAGTTAAAGCATTGTCTGAGTAAGAAGAGAGTGTATTTATCCAATCTCATCCCTCTAAGTTTGCACCCAGTAGTCAGTCTGGAAAACATCAGCATCTGCGGTGTGGCTGACAAAGCAAAACTATCAAAGGTCCTGTTCTTCATTATATGACACAGTTGCCAAATCCTTCTTAGATCCTCACAGCTCATTTTATCCTTGCTTTCCACATTCATGCTCCTGTGTTGGAAACTTGGTGAGCTCTGCAATAATGGAGTTAGCATAGTTCAGGAAGGAAAATACAGGGCATCATGGAAAGGAACAACATGCAGTAGGAGGAGAAGGTACATTGCTAAGGTCTGTGACAGTGGCTGACTAGAAGTTATTGAAGGCTGATCCCTTACCTTTAAACCTGTCATCTGAGTCACTCTCACTCTCACTGTTCTCATCTGCAGGGGAGATAGAGGGATCAGTTAATGCAAAACCAAAGCAAACATAAACTTAGTTGACAGCAGTGAAATTGGGAAGAATCGTATCTCCCACTGAGCCTTGTGATCTACACGTTCTCTCCTCAGCTTTAAATAACTTGAAATAAAACAGTTTTAATGGCTCCTTAGATTGTGTTTTCCTCAGATTAAGTTTCAATTTTGCTTGAGAATAAGAGCATTATTTTAATGAAAGTGCAAAATTCATTCTCCTTTACAGCAACTGGTTCCACTGAACCCACGTCTATGCTAAGCTGCAAAGATGAATGTGCCATTTGGAAAATGGATTTTAACCCTTCCACTTCTTTTCCAGACCTTAATTATTTTGAGTAAAAGCTAATCAGTGTTTCAGAAGTCGAAGTGAGCCCTATGAGCTTTGTCTGCTGGGTAACATTTTCAATCACCAGAACTCACCAAACTGAGCAAGACTAATATGCAAAAGTATCCTTATAACAAGATGTATTTCTGGGGTGAACTCCCATTGAAAATCTATTGTGCTCCCACTACAAACATGGCCTGAATTTCTTTTTGGCTCCTGCTTCTGCAGAAGCAGTCTGAAGCACAGTGTGAGTTACAGTCACATGCCCGGAAAAAGCATGAATTAATTACAAGGTCAAAATTGTGAATTTTGGGCATAACTTGCAGATGCAAATTACTCAAAAAATGAACTAAAGAAGCAGCTGAATATTCTAGCTGATTATGGGATTCACAGGATAGACAATGCTGAGAATTTCACTTATTTTTGGCTCATCCCCATTTTCTCTTCCTGCAGACTGAAAGTTATCACCATTTGCAGAGGAAAGTTCTAAATGAAGTAGACCCCAGGGTAGATGTAGATGAAAGAAGGGAATCAGTTAATCCTGTAACATTCAAATGGATTCACTGAACCACAATGCTTGTGTCATACCTCGTAGGGATGCTGTCTCAATATTGGACATAGAAAGTTTTTTCAGTCGTTTTTTCCCTCTTTTTGCACTGTAGATGGAATTGATCCTTTGGACAAGCTGCAAAATAAGAAGATGAGGAATCAGTAAGACCAAATACTTTTCTTTAAGGAAACTTTTAATTTATCTATCTGAACAAAGAATTTGACCATAAATGACAGGCCAGATGAACCCCCAAAGCTTTTGCTATTTCAAATCATAGAATCATAGAATCATAGAATAGTTAGGGTTGGAAAAGACCTTAAGATCATCTACTTCCAACCCCAATGCCATGGGCAGGGACACCTCACACTAAACCATGTCACCCAAGGCTCTGTCCAACCCGGCCTTGAACACTGGCAGCGATGGAGCATTCACAGCTTCCCTGGGCAACCCATTCCAGTGCCTCACCACCCTTACAGTAAAGAATTTCTTCCTCATATCCAATCTAAACTTCCCCTGTTTAAGTTTGACCCATTACCCCTTGTCCTGTCACTACAGTCCCTAATGAAGAGTCCTTCCCCAGCATCCCTATAGGCCCCCTTCAGATACTGGAAGGCTGCTATGAGGTCTCCATGCAGCCTTCCCTTCTCCAGGCTGAACCCCCACAACTTTCTCAGCCTATCTTCACATGGGAGGTGCTCCAGTCCCCTGATCATCCTTGTGGCCCTCCTCTGGACTTCTTCCAACAGTTCCATGTTCTTTTTATGTTGAAGACACCAGAACCATACACAGTACTCCAAGGGAGGTCTCATGAGAGCAGAGTAGATGGGCAGGATCACCTCCTTCAACCTGCTGGTCACGCTCCTTTTGATGCAGCCCAGGATACAGCTGGCTTTCTGGGCTGCAAGCACACACTGCTAGCTCAAAATGCATATATCTCTCTCATTTTGAATCCCATTTGTTTGAACCACTTCTTCTGAAGCTCACTTCTTTACTTATGGATATATTTTTAAAGTTATTAAGTAACTTAGAAACATAAATCCAGCTTTTGAAAATCTTGTTGACATCTTCAATAAAAGCACAATGAGTCTGGGGACTCAAAGGTAGCTGTTATCCTCTACCACCTCTTTCTCTATGCCACTGTTTCTGTCTTCATTTCCATTGTCTAAGTAACAGTGATCCATTAGTCATATCCAACTTTACCAAAGTCTTATGAACACTAAGGTCATATCTCATTTTGAATATGTAAGAGTAATATGTGTGTTAACACCTCTCTGAACTGAGATTTTAGAGTGTTCAAATGAGCACAGAAGCAGAAAGCTGTAACATTTTAAAGCCTTTTCAGGCACAGAGTGAATGAGCATCTTTGAGTCTATATAATATCAGCTGAGGATCTGGCACTTATGGACTTACCCTCTCTCCCCTTTCTAGCTCATGCTCTACTTGCCTTACATCAGAGATGCTTTTTCTACCGTCTCCAACCTTATCCTTATCCATTAAAGTATTTTGAAGTTAGCTGCTAGTGCCGCTTTTAGCTGGCTTGAATCAGCACTAGCCAGAATTTTAACTCCTGGTAATCATCTTTATGACTTCCTTCAGGAGGGCTATTACTGATAATGACTGTCTATCAAAAAAAAATCTGAGATGATAAGAAATATTAATGAGATAACTTCTGCTTAGTGCCTTTGACAAGAGGTTGGGATTACTAAGAATTTGTAATCAAACAGAGTATTATAACTTCCAGAGAGTCGTAAATATGTAGCAATTAATCTTCTTAATGTTTTGTGAGTCATGAATAGTATATTTCATTCCATAGCAGCTTTACTCATAGAACTGTAATATATTTTACAAAAGCTGTTTTACCTCAGTTTAAACTCAGTGAAACTTGATTTGCTGAGGACATAGTAGAAAGTCAGTAACAGAGCCGAGACTGGAACAAAAACTCATGCAACCCCTCCAACAGAGGAAGAGGGTCTGGCCCAGAACAGGCAGTGTGAATTGTTGAAGTCCTTTCTCTTTCTTCTGCTTGAAGTGGGATTAGGGAATTTACCTCTACATGCTGATTGAGCCATGTGCATCCTACCAGCAAGGCTCAGATGGAACTTCTCTGCTTGCAGCCATGTGCCTGGCCCACTGGGAACCTGCAGAGAATCATGGCAGAGCCAGCAGAATGAAACCTTGCCCAGCTCCAGCACATGCCCCGGCCCAGAAACTCCTGCACATAAGCACTAAAACAAGGCATCAGGAACCAGGAGTGAGGGACCTTGCTGGGATTGTCTGCTGGAGCTACTTCAACAAGAGTAAAATACAGAAAGCCCAGATGTTTAAAGCATTTGGATACTGTTTCAGAAAGTATTACTGGTGTGGTACAGAACAGGAGTTTCTCAGGTTCAGGCTTTTCTCTCTAATAACAGTATATTATAGTTGTTTGAGAAAGAAAAAGGTCAATTCTCCAGTAATGTGTGATTCTAGGAGGTACAGTGGTCAAAAGCAGAGATTATTATTTAAGATAATTATAACAATTAATTATGAGATAATTAATGATAATGATGAGATTTATGATAAAACTATTAACATCCATATGCAGAAAACAGAATTTCATATAAGGAGAATGTCTGCCACTTAAATTTAAACAAATAAATAAATAAAGGCTGGCTACAAAACTAATATCAAAACTGTCCAAATTCTACTCAAAACCAAGCTACTCTGCAAGCTGTTCTGTAGAATCCTTCACAGATGTATGCTCATTTGTGCAGTAGTATATTCCAAGATAGTAAGAATATAGTAAATACTAAGGAAGTAGGAATAATTTCCCCCTTAGGCAGAATTTCGGACTAATAGACAAGAGCATAAAAATCTCCCTCTACTCACAGTCATGTACTTTAAAATATGCTCTCTAATAAGAATAGGAAAGAGCTGAATATATGACAAAAATTAACTTTGTTCACAAGCCGAAAAATAGTATATTGGCAGTTCTCACTGTTGCTATTGTACCAGAAGAGGTTTGTTGGTTTTTTTTGCTGTTGTCTGGTGGCTTGGGATTTTTTCACATCCCATTTTGAACTGGAAAACTCCTTGAAAAATGGAAAATTAATTTTTGCTTCAAAACTATCAATACAAGAGGGCTATTGTGATAGGGTAGGTTGTGAGTAAATGAAGGAAAAGATATTAGGCTAATAGTTGTTGTTTTCCTGAGACCAGTAAAGAAATGATGGTGGGGAAAAAATAACTCCAGATGCTGCTGCATGTTATAAATAATAATAGCGTGGCCATCACCCATTCAAAATCATGGAGTTAGGTACACAACAATGCTCTTGTCCACACAGCTTAAAGTGAAGTCTGGAAAACAGAACTGGCTTAAAATCAACTCTGCACAAGGATGGCAATGAGATGTTTGCTACTTTTGGATCGGGGCAGTTGCCCACTTCTAGAGAAGGGATTTTCACAGTATGACTACATGTGAAAAAGGAGTATGTCTTGGCTTCTGAGACTGACTGTTTCTGTTTTTATCTCAATTTTCCCTTTGGATACAAAAAAAACCTTTCAGTGACGGCTAAAGGCTGGATAGTGCAAGCTTCTGCAGACAGGTGACCTATCCTCAGGGTAACCCTGATCACCCTGCCAGTACCTTTGGGATCCTCCTGGCCCGCCGTGTAGACAGCAGCTCACTTGTGGTACTCAGGCTATCCTCGTTGATGCTGGAAGGGGAGGAGGGAATGCCAAGCTGAGCCAGCAGAAGCATGTCATCGTGGCTGTGCCGCTTGGGCAGCCGTGGTAAGCGGTGGCTCTTCCTTTCTGACCAGCTGCTGATGCGCAGAGACTGGCTGCTGGGCTTCGAAGGCAGCTACAGGAACAAGAACAGGTTGAGCTCTTCCCCTCCTCAGCAACACTAAGTGCAGAAGCAGGTCTTTGTGAGTGGTGATGGCTACACAAGGACATTATGCCAGGTGAGACACTCCTTTGCAGGTTATGTGCAAAGTGAGGGTTTAAGGTCAAAATGAAGGGGCAGGGGTCAATAACTAACACTTTAAATTTCAAAGAAAACAATAGTACTGTTGGCTTTGGTGCATTTCCATGTTCCCACATCACATCAACTTTATGAGCCTTCAAACCTAATTTAAAGGCTTGGCTGACATCAGAACACTGATCTGATCCATCTCTTTCACTTGCAGTAATGAAAATCAAGAGCAACTACATAGAAGCTGCTATTTTTATCTTAGGGAAAAGGTGGAAAATCAAGCTTGGCTTGTATCTATGATGTTAAGTAGTTTTAAGATCTGCCAGTGTACAGAGGTACGGTTACCCAGTCCTGCATTTCCAAAGAATTCCATTTAAAATACAAAACTTATTGCAGGTGGAAAGCGAAAAATCCCACTGACAGGATTAAGCACCAAGTAACAGCTGTCTTTTAAAAACTGGGGTTCTTTTGGAGCAGCCATTTGAGCAGCTCTGCCCAGCTCTTAGGAAGGTTAATCAGCTGGCTGGCAAGGCCAGGTCACTGCTTTCTCCTCCTGAGAACAAACACTGTAAGAACCTTAACCAGCATGCCTAGGAAAAAAGTACCAGTGTATCAAACAGCTGTCAACTGGCATTTACTAATATTCTATTAGCAGCACTATAAGCTAAAAACCTGTAGTAATAAATGACCCGTTTGTTTTACTTGGAGAGCTATTACAGCGCCATACTATCTGGGATTAAGCACAGGTGTTTCTGTAGGTGTGGAGTTTGCATCACACATATAATGTCATCAATAAAACATTATTTTTATATCTGATTACTTCAAAATCTAATGAATGGGAGAGAAGATGACATAGTGGTATTCAAAATGACCACAACCCAGTGTTTCAGAGGCCTCTGCTTAACACAGGTTAGCATGCCAGGAAAATCTGCAGCAGTCTATACTTTAAGGAAAGGAATTCCTTTTGGAGATGATTGTTGAAACACTGCTGACCTTCTGATCTCTTCCATCTTGTTTACCATCATCCATGACTGAAAAGTAAGGTTGCTAATCCAACTATGTTGCTATGATGGAAAACTGGGCGATATATCATTGCCAAAGCCTCCATTCTTCAGGAAATTGAGAATTTTCTATTTCTGGTCACTGGCGAATTACCCAGGCCCATAGCTGACCTGCTCTTAGTGTCTCTTGGCTTTAAATATCAGCACAGTGACAGCACAACTATGGTAGGACAGACTCCTGGCAGGAAACTCCTGGCAGCATTTCAAAAAGAAGTTATCAGAATAAAGATAGCCCTGTTGCAAAGATACCAGAAAGGGCTTATTTACTGAACAACTTTACAGAATTCATTTTAATCTGTGTATTCTTTGGTCACCCTGTGTAAAACAGAAAACAGGGGACAGTATCTTACTATAGACCTATATGGTTCCTACCCTAATTGTAAACCCTGTTGGATCCTCAAGATGCTACACAATTCTTGTTGAATTCCTGCTGAAAATAATTGTTATGCATAGAATGTTTCTTACTACGAGTTATCTTCATGGCTGCAGTTTCTGTTTCTCCTTACTCTGCCCAATTACTACTTTTCACTTGTCCCCTTTTCAGCAGCTTTGCTCAAACCACTCCTGTTTTATAAATGATGTGCTAGGTGCATACTAAGAACCCTGGTGATGCTTCTTTTGTCTCTTGGACTGTGATGCACACATGCACACAAAAAAAGTGAAAGAAAATACAATCGGTTTTGTTCTAGGTCTCTTTACAAGACAAAACTGTAAGTTATTGTGACCTTTTTGCTCAACTGCAAAGTTTCTATAGATTCGGTACAAACCAAAGTTCTTTTAAAAGGCGTTTTGAACCTCAAAATTAAGTATGTGATGAAATTTATACTTTTCCTTATGAACACAATGATCCCATAAACAGCCAAGCAACCTGGCATTGCACAGCATTCACAAAAAACAGACTGCTTTGGAAAATTCACCACAAAATGGAAAGTCTTCAGAGTTCCAGGTCTTTTACTTTATGCTGCAAACACAACTTATACAGCCTTGTTGAATGCAGACACTCAGGTTTTTCTGATTATTTTATTATTCATTTACTGAGGGGGCATACTTGGCCTTCACCATTTTACAATAAAACATGCCACGCTATGCACTTCACATAAGCAAAGTCACAACAGGCCACACATAACAATGCATAGGCAAGATTAAGCAGCTGACTTTTCCCTTCCTAAAGCCAAGCAGCTTTTTATAACTAAAAGCCCAGCAGCAAGTGCAGAGGCAATTCACAAACTGATGCAGCCCCACAGATAACTTAGGGTCAGATTCAGCTCACAACCAACCTGTGGAAGGATTCTGCTGAAACTCATCAGGCTGTAGCCCAGCACAAAGAGCCATCAGCTTCAGCAGCACAGCGCTGAGAAGCTGAGCCACAGCTGCCAAGAGCATTCCCAGCAACGATTTATGCATTTGATTGTACTCCTTTTCCAGATACCTTTTCTCATTCGGTACAACTGCTCTTCCTCTTATGCCATGACTGATTTTCTTCCTGAAGTTTTAAATAAGCTTCAAGCCCAGAAAGACCGCCGTTACCTGGGGAGGTGATGTGTATTTCCTGTCCTGCGGCGTCCACATCCTGTGCAAAGAATCTAGGGAATTCTCGGAGAGCTGATGAGGTTTTCGGCCCGCGTGACGGCCTTTCAGCTCCACATCTTCGTATGGGTTTTCCTTGGGTGACTCGCCTGCACGTTTTGGGTTTTTTTAAGAAAAGAAAAACAGACAGGAATGTAGAGTTAAAAAAAATCATGTGAACCAAGTGAAAGGCTTTTAGAAAAGCTCCTCAGCTTTCAGCATGACTCATCCCTCTAGCTGCAGCTGGAAGTATTTGGAGGAGAACTTGGCTATGAGGTCGACAAGTTTCTTTGTTTTTTTTTACTGGCTTTTTTTTTTTCTTTTTAATAAAATGCAAAGATTTCACAAGATGTGCTTCGGAGCATCTGCAGCTGTGCAAAATTTATTGATATATAAAAGCTAAGGCACACAACTACTTTAAAGTCTATCAGTAGATTTTATAAATCTATAGCAGCCACTGACAGGGTGAAATGAATACCAATAGTAACTATTCTTAACATACCACTCTTACACACAATAAGACAACTTTTATTTCATGCTGCCTTCATCTTCCTCTTCCCCTGAGGGAAGGCAGAGAAAGGACAAACACTTCAGCTCAGCAGTGCCAAGAGAGAAGACTGGAAATGTAAAGATGAGGGAAGAATTTCTACCCCAACTATACTGCATCCTCAAAGTGTTCTTTAAAACAGATCATGCCTCCTAATTAAGCAGCTCTCCATTTCAGTTTATAATAAATTAATATCTCCCAGAAGGAAACTCATCCTGCCAGTAATATAGAGAGGCTTGAACAGTTTATCACTAAATATGACATAAATGAAAAATACATTAACAACCAGAATGCAAAATTTGAATTTGTAACATCTGAAAAACAGAACCAAAATTTATTGTCCAAATTTAAACGTGATCCAATATACTTCAACAGCATAAGAACTGGTGAAATAACCCACCATCTTTCCGAAACTCCTGACCTCTCTAAACCTTTCACAGAACCAAGAAGCCTGAAGACAAACAAGTGCCATCAATGAAATAAACAATTTATATCCATTTCTTCAGCCAGTTCATAAGCGGCAAATGGTTTAGAACTTCAGGTCATTTGAACACAGGGTCCTTCCAGTTTTCCAACCATCTTACACAGAAAATCATCATAACAGAAAAATGATCTACTCAAATATAAAACTTGAATTTGCAGAAACTTGAAACATGCAGGAAGTTCAAAGCTTTTGAACCAATTTGATTTTGGTTTTATATCTAAAGATGACTCTAAAACTCGTGGGTTTAGTACAGAATATATTGCAATACAAGCTATTAAATATAAGAAATTCAGATTTTACTACATACTGGATCAATTAAAAACTGAGGACAGAAAGCTGTAGCGTAGATTATTAATCATACTCTTAGAGAAAATACCCCTTTTACAGAGCTGACAGTTGAGGCATAGGTGTTTTCAATGAGAGCAAATGAATTAGGCAATACCTAGTTCACTTCACCTCCAGTTTTCTTTTGTTCTAGACAGAAAATTACATTTCCTTGTGTACAAAAAAAAAAATGCAAGAGCAGTTTGTGCTTTCTACTGTATTGTTAAGTCTGGAAGCATGAGGTTGCTTGATTCATCAGTTGTAGCCATAGGAGCCAGGAGACCTCCTTGGATGGATAAGGAGATGCTGAGCAAAATTCGAAGGAAAAAAGAGGCTTATAAAAGGTGGAAGCAAGGTCAGGCGGCCTGGGAAGAATACAGGGATGTTGTTCAAGAAGCTAGGGAACAGGTTAGGAAAGCTAAGGCCCACTTAGAATTAAACTTGGCTAGGGATGTTAAGGATAACAGGAAGGGATTTTATAGGTACATTGCCAATAAAAGACAGGTTAGGGACACCGTGGGTCCTCTCCAGAAGCTATCGGGAGAACTGGCTACCCTGGATTTGGAGAAGGCTGAGGTTCTTAATGACTTCTTTGCCTCAGTCTTTACCGGCAAATGCTCTGACCGCACCACCCAAGTCTTGGAAGGCAGACGCAGGGACTGTGAGGGGGGGGACCCTGGGCCCACTGTAGGAGAGGATCTTGTTCGGGACCACTTTAGGAACCTGAATGTATACAAGTCCATGGGACCGGATGAAATCCATCCAAGGGTCCTGAAGGAGCTGGCAAATGAAGTTGCCAAGCCACTGTCCATCATATTTGAAAAATCCTGGCAGTCAGGTGAAGTTCCCGATGACTGGAAAAAGGGAAATATAACCCCCATTTTTAAGAAGGGGAAAATGGATGACCCAGGGAATTACAGACCAGTCAGTCCCACCTCTGTGGCTGGCAAAATCTTGGAGCGGATTCTCCTGGAAGGCATGCTAAGGCACATGAAAACCAACAAGGTGCTTGGGGACAGCCAGCATGGCTTCACTAAGGGGAAATCCTGCCTGACCAATCTGGTGACCTTCTATGAAGGGGCTACGGAACTGATGGACAGGGGCAATGTCCAACCCCACCTTGAACGCCGCCAGGGATGAAGCATCCACAACCTCCCTGGGCAACCCATTCCAGGGCCCCACCACCCTCACAGTAAAGAATTTCTTCCTCAGATCCAATCTAAACCTCCCCTGTTTAAGTTTAAACCCACTACTCCTTGTCCTCTCACCACAGTCCCTAATGAAGAGTCCCTTTCCAGCATCCCTATAGGCCCCCTTCAGGTATTGGAAGGCTGCTATGAGGTCTCCACGCAGCCTTCTCTTCTCCGGGCTGAACAGCCCCAATTTTCTCAGCCTATCTTCATACTATGAAATAGTCTGATCAATACAGAACAATCTGGTTTTGCTGATTTGGCATTTGAACCAAGTACTTGGTTCAGGCAGTGAACTAGAAGAGATTACTCTTCTGTCTAGGTCTTCAACAATATTCATACCTGAGACAGCCACCACATTTAGTATGCATGTTCTCCCTGGTAGATGAGACACAAAAGACCAGCTACACAAAGCAAGCATTAGGCAGCTCGGACTGGTTTCTGTGCAAGTGACAAGAAGCACCTGATGTCTGGTAAGTTAGAAAGATGTGAAGGTACCCTGAACTGCCTTAGAGCAGCTTTTAACCCCATCTGACTGTAAAATGGCTCTCTTCCATGGGAGAAAGACCTGGGAACTGGTGGCCACCAGCAGGTGTGAGTCCCACACTGGACAGAGGCTCTGGGAAAGAGCTGCAGTGATGGGCTGCTACTGCTCTGCTGCTGCAGCACAAAAATGAGGGAAGTTTCCAAACAGATGGGTTGGCTCAGAGCTTTGCAGCTTTGATCTCTGCCTTTCTCCTCAACACCATCCCTTCTCTAAGTCCCAAGATCCAGGCAAGGAATGTTCACAATCTGCAAGCTGCAGTGCTTTTGCATTCATTTGGATTTGTTGCAAAAAGAAAACACATTAACAATGAAAGAGCAAGGAAGCATCCTTGTTCCTTACATACAGATATCTCTATTGGAAGCCAAAGAGAGAAATATTATGCAGTATAGAGGCGAGGCTTGTCTTAATAAGTCTCATCCAACTGCCACACAAGACAACAGCGTACTATCACTGACTTCAAAGTAAGCTGAATCAGCCCCCCGCAATGCATACGGTCACATGAAATAGCAAGTCTCTGACAAACACTGTCTCTAATCACTATCCCTGCTTCCAGATCAGTTCCCTTCATAAGCATTTTTTTTCCAAGCTTCCCATTCTCTTGCATTCTACGTACCGAACTGCTGAGTAAGCAGGACATTTATCTACACGGCATTTATCTTCAGAAGATCTCACAGGCAATTTAATGATTGATCCACAGGGGAAAATAAATAAATAAATTAATTAAATAACCAGTGATTTTTAGAAAAGTCCTGAGGAATGCAGTGTCTTGAGCTTAAGCATCAATGAGTTTCATCCAGCAGTTGCAATTCCCCACTCCACGATGCTCTGCTGGTCAGCCCCACCAAGTCCTGAGGCAGCACACAATGTTTCTCTGCTCAGCCTCTCACACGTGGCAAATGGGAAGCAGAGGCAGACTCAGCAAGCCTGTCTCATGCTGAGAAAGGAGTGAAAAATAAGGCTGAGGGAAAAAAAAAAAGCACAGGCAGACGCTTCTCTATAAATGGCAGAAAGCAGGGAAGCGCATCATTTCCATCCAGATGGGAGGAATAATTATCAGAGGAATGAAGTGCTGATTATAACTCCTGCCTTTTGCACCACCAGGAAACAAGAATAATCGAACAGCAGGCATACAGTAACGGAAAGGGTTCTTCAACTTCGGTGCCTAAATTAAGAGCCAGTGCTCACAGAGAAGATACTGTGTCCAGAGGGCAATACTGTGTCCAAGCTAAGAGCATATGGCCTTCCATGCTCACTACCTGGAAAGCCCAGGCCCCTGAGCTGTATGGCTGAGGTTAACACCTCACAAATGTGTGTATTTCCTGCATACTAGAGCATGTGCACAAAATATAAGGCAACTGATGTATTCTGAATTATACTGAACTGGGAGATGAAAGCTTCAGCTGCCACCCAAGGACAGACTTGGCAAAAAGAAGCACACACCTCCAGAGGTAAGGAGCAGGAAATAGTGGTAAAAATGGGCATGAAAAGAGGCCCAGATAGGCAGAAACGGGACTGAACAACAGCCAAGTAAAAACACCCAAGTGAGCAGTCTGTAAGAACCTCTTGTAGCACCTCCCCTCCCTTCAACTTTTTGCAATGTTCTTGCAATGACAGAAAAAAGCCACATCAACTCCTTTCCACACGTAATCCCTCTAATAGCACCTGAACTGCCTTTTTTACCTTCTGGCTGTGACCTGTGTTCAGTTGTTCATACAGCCCAGTTCATCCAGCTCACGCATATTTGGTGCACACAGGCCCTTGCAGAAGATTAAGATACAATACCACTGAGCAAGGCAGAAGCAATCAGAGAAGGGTGTTTGGGGAACGCTGCTTTGCTGACATTGAAGAGGAAGCAATGGGAATGAACTCCAGAGTGCAAGCACTGAATGAGGGAACAGCAAGGGATTCATGTGCTGTGCATATTTAGAGCTCCCCAGCATCTATGGGCGCTAAAGTCCAGCAAGCTGCTCAATGGTGAGAATCCAGGTGCATTCACTGCAATGCGTAGGCATTACTCAGTTATTTTATTCATAAAATTAAGCAAGCGCAGATTCACGCTGTCAGTGCTGGAGGAAAACTCAGCCACAGGGATGTTTACAAGCATGTTCGAATCAAATGGGTGAAACCCACAAAATCTCCACACTCTCATAAAGTATGTGAGCTTAGATCTTAAGTATGTAGATGAGCTCTTTCAACATCGGAGGATCTGCAACTGTGCATCTCAGTGAGGGATTTACCCCAGGAATCTGTAGAAAGAGGAACCATTTCAATATCAAATTACAGCTGAGACACATTATAGCTGCTTTGAAAAGCTATTGCTGAAGAGTACTAAGTTACAGACCATTACTTGCTTATAATCCTACCGCCCAGTGTTTCAGCTCAGTAGCATCTCCTCAGAAAAAATCATAGAGCATCTGCAATACACAGAGCGACAAGTCTAAAATATGATCAGCCTTTGGAGCATTGGTCCATGGAGCCTGTAGGCAATAGCCTGTACTTTCTGAACTTTTCCAGTTTTGCTTTGCCTTGCAATAAGCAGAAGAAACACTGGAGATACCCTCAGCTCCCTATTATCTCTTCAGGGACTATAAGAGCTCAGATATGTAATCATAATGAAGCATTAGATGGAGAAGAATTAGCGTTGCTTATAAATCAGTAAGAAATTTCACCCCCAGAAATCATTCACTTAACAGTCCAAAATCACGTGCATGAAAACATCTGATGTGCAACAGTACAGCATCAGCATGCCTAAATTGCTTGCACTTCACAGTGGTCTAACCCTGCTGACTTCAACACAGTTCTGCATTTAAACTAGGTTTTGACAGAGCAGCCTCAGGGTCATTTTACTCACTGCTTTACTAAACTGCAGCACGGACTAGAAAACCAGGCAATAAAGGTGGCAGAGACTGTCAAAAATAAAAGAGAAAGCTGTAGTGGATAGTATAGGAGTGAGAGAGACTCCACGGTCAGAAATTGAGATGTAAATAAAGCATGAGATGATTATTAGAAATAACTGAAATCCATGTATCCCAATGTAGTAATAAAGCAGCAGGCTGATCATCAATAGGATAAGACAGCTAGAGTATTTGGCCTTTCTTTGACAGGCTTATATGGTTACTGTTTGATTTCATGTGCTCTGGCTGCCATTACTTTACAGCATCTATTGTTAAATTTGCCACTATTACACATTTCAAAAATTCGCATGCTTTTTAGACTGTGAAAGGCAGACTGATGGTGTGGAAGAAGACAGGTGCATATGTTTCTCTCATCACTGCTTGCGCCATCGTTTTGTATCAATCTTAGCTCCACCTTTGACTAACAGCTATCCAAAGACCTCCTGGTAAGGGTCTGACCAAAAACCCAAAGTGTTTTCAGAGAAGCAGCTAGCACAGCACTGCTGGCAGAGGTGCCATTGCTCCGAGTTTGCTTCAGCCTCACAACAGACCAGCAACTCCAGTTTCTTCCAGATTTGTACAACCCTTTTGATGCCAGATGATAATGTGAGAGGCAATAATTCAATACAAAAGCATGACAGGCAATAACATGGCACATGACAATGGCATTTTACTGGAAAGATCAGATCGCTGTCTTTCTAACCTTTTTCCACATTTACTGGGAGAACTTTGTAAATGTTCCAAGTTGAAAGCAATGTCAAGCTGGAACATCTTCCAGCTGGACCTCAGTCACCATTTCTGCAGCTTTTGTCACACACAGTGGAGGATTCAGTAAAGCAGCTTAATCATCCCATTTGTTACATGACATGCACTATGTCCAATTTACATCAGAAGTTAAAACAACTAGTCAGCTTAGGAGAGATGAAGTGCCTCACCAGGAGTGACAAAGGGAGTGACATGCTGTTCTGGACTCCACAGAGAAGGTTAAACCACCAACAACCCCTCCACTCTTGGGATCTTGCTTGTAGGGCCATACCTGCCTATTTTAACTGCTCAAGCACCCACCTGGGTTAGGCTGCCTTAACACCTGATGCTGATTTGAGACATATTGCTCCACCTCCTATGAGTTCTGATACACTGAGAAATAGATCAGAGACCTAGATTCATCTGTTCTCATCTCCCTGGAAGAGACTGCATTTACCCAAGTACAACCACCCTGGTCCTCACTAATTTCAAGGACAGTTGGGATTATTTTTCACTCAACTCTGACTTGTCAAGAAGGCCCCTGTAAACCAAGAACTAATTGTCCTGTTATCATGCAGAAGTAAACAAGAAGCTGATTCTCCCCAGACTGAATTGAGATACTCAAACTGACAGAGGAAAACAGTTACACAGTTGTAACTACGCTGTTTCACTTTCCAGTCACCTTGGGTGTCAACTGTAACAAGATTCCATTTATATACTCCTCCAGAAGTGCATTATTGCGTCACTATCATCAGTCTAAGTCCTCTTAAAGAGCAAAAAATATTTGTCAAGAGAAGTATCCAGCTATAGAAAGGGATCAAAAATCTCCTAAACGTGACATCGAACAGGTCCAGAGAGCAGAAGGATGCATAAGAAACCCTCCCCAGGAGGGCCAGCTGCCACTGGGACCATGTACTGCAGGACAGTCCCAACAGGGGCTCACCATCATGATCCCATTCAGAAATTCATTTCATCCTGGTTTTAGAGATACCACAGCAATGTATCTGGGGCATTTCATTACTTCATAGACTTCTTCAGCTACAATTGTCCAAACAGAAACAGTAGCTGTCAGCAGCTGTCTCTCCTTCAACTGTTTTGTAATACTGTAAACTGTTTTCTAATATCAAAAACCAGAGATCCAAAGATCTGTGGTCTTTTAGAACCAGGATTCAACTGTTGACTCCCAGCTTTAAAATTCAAACATTTCAACTTTTAACTTAGCATAACTGTGGCATCGCCTGGAGGAAAGGTTTCTTTCACAGGAATTTGTGCCAGTTGCCTGACATACACTTTTGACTATCCTTCTCTTGCTCAGGCTATCTGTCCCTCTTTTACAGCTAATCTGTTTGCCCAGATTCACATTCTGGCTGCTGGAGTCTCCTTGAGAAAAGCATGTCCTCAGTCAGCAGGTATTTGATGGACTCCATCTTCCACAATATACCCCATAATGTTAGTTGAAAAAGTACCTGTGTTTAATGAACAGTGGAGCTCCATACTGCTGATTATATCAACTGCAAGGTTAATGGAGAGGCACATGGCCTAGTGACATGCACAGCACTGGGACCTGCCACCAGGTAGCTCTAACAAGTTTTGGTACTGATACCTATCATGACTTTGGCAGGTCACCTGACTTCTGGCATAGATGAACAGGCCTGCCTATATGTAACTGGCATGTGCTGGCATCCCAAGACCTTGTGTTCCTACGGACACTGCTGCCAGTGAGACACCAAAACTTCCCCAGGGCAGTAAACAGGCACTTCTGTTCTCCTCACAGGAATTTCATGAAGAGAAATGAACTAAAGATCTCTTTCAGCCCTGGAACGATTCCAGCAGATCTATGCACTGGGGAAATGGCTACCAGGAAGCCTGCCAACCAATGCAGAGGAAGGGTTAATATTACCGCAGACTGCCGGCCACACACCAATGCACATGACCAAGCCAGACAGAACATGGGTTTGTCTACAGCAACCCAGCACAGTGAGCACTCAAAAGACCTCCAGCCACAAAGTCAAGCCAGACTTGTCCTAAAGAAAAGTACAGCCTAATCCCAGCTAGGGACTCTAAAAGAGGTTAATTCAGGAGTATTGTCTTTCATGTTAGTTATCAGAGTTCTAAGAGTGCTCTGGACCATTGCAGTTTAGTGAGCAGGAACCAGTTTTGCACATGAACCAGTCAGACAGAACAGGACCCTCACTGGGGCAAGACCTCTCTGTGGTAATATATGTGGCTGAAATAAACCCATTCTTACACAAACCTTACTCTTACTATTGCTTCAGTAAGAGATTACAGCCATTAGAAGACAAATAATCTGATACTCATAAGCCTGGGCTATGTGCTGAATAGTTACAAAGAGAATAAGAAGGCTTGCCTTGTCAAAGATTTCTTCCACTACATTTCAATTCTGAATTGTGAGTGCAATTTCTCTTACAAACACTAACTATAATTTACATGTCTTTACTAGATTTTCTCAAGTTGAACTTCATATTCTGCCCTTAACCTTGCATTCACTTTACTCATTCAACTTTTTTTGGTGATAATAAGTGCTTTCTTCTAGATAACAGGTGAAAAATGCCTCAGAGACACCAGATCTTAAATAACAGTATTCAAATATCTCAACTGCATTGAGGGAAACAGATTGGAAAACTGAAACTGTATGGCACATATGACAGGAAATACTGTTGTCCACAAAAAAATAGCAGAAGCAACCATCTCAGACATCTCTTAATACTATGATAGTTTCTTGAATTCACACAAAGCCAAGCGTGGTTCCCCCAACTGGATTCGTAAAGCCACATAAATTTTGGTCTGATTAAAGACTCACTCAAAACCACAAGAAGCAAAACAACGTTAAGTTTACTATGACTGCCACATTCCTGGAAGTGCTAGTACAGAAGATGAATGAAATCCACATGGCTCCTTGCACGTGCAACACAGCTCTGAATAATATTAGGAAAGTGCACCCTTTTATACAGCTGCTTCCTGATTAATGCAGAATGGATCATTATGGTCCAATCTAATACCTGTCTTGAACTTAACATGAAGATATTTCATCTATTAAAGTGCACAAAAATATTACAAAATTCAACAGTGTCTGGTTCATGATGTCACAATCATCTTCTGGTTAAATGTACCTTAATTATTCTTTTTTAATTTAAAGTCAGCCCTCAAAATTATATCATCTATGCGTAACAGTTCATCACTGTCCTTGTTACTCAAGAAGGAAACAGTATAAGGGCAAAGGTTTAGTGTGCATATGCACCACATAAGGAGATCACGTAGTAACCAACAAATCTGATGACTCTAGTCCTAGCGCTCACATGCTTAGAAGCTGTATTTTGATCCTTGCATTATTCTGAATAGTATCAGTACCTGAATAGCACACGGTATCTAGCAGATATCTAACATTAAATATGCTTTTTAGAGGGTACCCTCTGACAGATAACTGACAACGTATCCACAGCTCTCCTCTGCTTTCAAATGAGGGAGAGATGTCCTGCTGAGGGGTACCAGGCTGGGAGATGCACTGACAGGCAGGAGTACTGAGCTTCTGTCCCAGGGACCTCAGCAAACTGAAGGAAAAGCTTGACATGAACTTCAGGAAGATTAGGAAAGACAAATTCAGTCCCATCTGTGGGTCAGAATAACCCTGTGATAGTACATGCTGGGCAAGGAAGACAAACCAGACCTTGGCCTACATTAGCAAGAGTGTGGCCAGCATGTCACAAGAAGTGGTTATTCCCCTCTATTTGGCCCTTGCAAGGAATATTCAAAGTACCAGAGAGACATCAACAGACTGGAGGCAGTCCAGAGCAAGCCTGCCAAGATGGTTGGGGGCTAGAGCGTACAACACAAACACAAAAATGCTGAGGGAACTGGAACTGCTTAGCCTAGAAAAATCTGAGGGGAAACCCAGCTGCTGTCTTCCATTACCTAGAAGGTGCTATAGAAAAGGCAGAGCCAGGTGTTTCTTAGAGGGTGAAGGAGCTGGGTCACAAACAGCAACAAGGAGAATTCTGAATGGATAGAATGAAAAAATTCTTCACAGTGGAGGTTAAGCAGTAGAGCAGGCTGCACAGAGAGACAATGGAACCATTCTCCTAAGGTGTTTTGAAAACTCAACCAGATGTATCCCTGAGCACCCTGATCTAACTTTGCAATTAGTCTTGCTCTGAGCAGAGGTTGGACCAGATGACTCCAGAGTCCCTTCCAACCAGAATGTTTTTTACGATTCTGTCTCACAGGACAGTGCTTAAAGCATTGCTCATGATTTGCAGCCTTTTTTTCCCTTGTGTTTTAGCACCTGCTTGCGTTAAAAGTTTTAATTCTACAGGGAAGGGTGAGGGGAAGAATAATAAACTTAATGAAGTTTATTACTACAGTGACAATATTTTAACAACCTACAAGCTTTTAGGGAGGCAGGAGTTTCAACCAGATATAGATACCACCGCCTCTAGAGCAACTGGTTGCAAAGAAAACCAAAAGCAACAATGACAGAGTCCTTTACAGCTTTGAAGCAGATGGAAATCTATAAAATAAACGCACTCTTATGGACACCTGGTTTGCATGAGTACAAAAGTGCTACTTAGAGGCTGGGGTCTAGCACTACTGGTATAAATTATGCAGATGAGATACACAAAACTACGATAGTTTCTTTAAAGCTGGAGATCAAACTACTTTGGCTTGTCTTTAATCATGCTTGACAGTTTATAAGAATTATACTGATTTGGTATTCCCCCTGCACTGCCTGTACAGAATGAAGTGCTTTGGAAAGAGTTTGTTAAAAAGCAGTAAAAAACAATGAAGTTCTCTGTTTGTCCACAGATCTGAAATTTTTCATTCTCTTCCCACTGCCTTGCCAAAATGGCCAAACTGTAATCTGCTGGGAGCTGATCTACAGTTCCCATGAGTTGGAAAAGCCCACTATGATTTTGTTTTACTGAACCCAAGTTTTTTTCTCATTTGAAGAAAGCTTCTTACCAATCCTGCACATTTCATTTTAACATTTAACAAACCAAAGCAAGGAAAAGAAGCATTACCACCAGCATCTGGCAGCACGCTGACATGTCCTGAGCAAAGATGAGCACTGTAATTAATGCACTATACATTTTCAACTGTGAATTGCAAGGACAGAAAAAGAATTTTTAGTGTCCAAAAAAGCTCTCAATTTCTATTAACAGATACTGAACAGCAGCATTTTTGTGTATTCTGAAAGGGAGAGTACAGATGAAAATGGGAAGAGTAAATTCCTGTTTTCACTGAAGCTGACAAGCTACAGACAGAATTTGGGTATAAGGCAAAGAGCCTCAGGCTGCAATCTGTGGCCACTATTCCTTGCTGTATCTGATAGGGCCGACAAGAGTTTTGTTCTGTCATCTTTGTTTGCCCCTCAAACATTTGTAAGCAGTATTAGGTCGCCTCTGGTCCTTCTTACCAGACTAAACAAGCCCAGCTTGTCAGCGCCTCTTCAGAGGACAAGTGCTCTAGGGCCCCTGACTATCTTGGTAGCCCTCCAGTTTTCAGTAGATAAAGATTCATTGTCTAAAGTAAAATGAAGTACCCTCTGTATCTGTTGTAATGATACAACACTGAAAGAGTTAAAAACAATGCAGATAGTCATCACTTTTGTGGAAAATCTGTGCTTTGAAGGGCTGCCCAATGTTCAGTAATTACAACAACTTTTTTGATGTTAAAAGAATGTATGCATAGGCCATACATTTCCTTCTAAGACCAAAAGAAACATGTTTTTCTTGTGAAGCTTAATCAAAACAGTCTTTTTGTTGCACATTCCTGACGGCTGTACAGCTAAAGGAAATTAATTTTTCTTTAACTAGCAACTGGGACTTAAGGGAGACCTAGAACTGTGCTACAAACAACTGCTTTGAGGCAGCCCATATAGGAGTCTTGAAAAGCTCAGGTTTGCTCACAAGGCCTATGAGGTTAATCTTGCTGTTGGATAGTTCTGTAAACACCATCTAAAGTTCAGTTCTTTACATTTCTACACCACTCAAGGCTTCAAGCCAAAGCCTTGATAAAAAGAATCATTTGGCTCTTGAAAAGCATGGCAAAAAGCTGACCAAACAGTCTTTTTCCAATACCACCCAATGAAGTCTGAAGGCATTAAGACCTCCTGTAAGCTGACTGAGGGCTATGTTTGCAGTGATGCATAAAACCCATTTACTCTCCATTTAATCCCTCTTTACTGACCACACTGAATGTTCTTGCACAGGGCATATGTTCACTGCCCACAGCGGATCAACTTCCTGCTGTGAGCACATGTTCTGCAGCAGGTTCTTACCTACAATGTCTTCATAGGCATTTTCTTCTAAAGTGCTCTTGGATCCAAATTTATGCTGGCTCTCAGTACCATTTTCAGTTGGTGAGGGAGGGTACAGGGATTGCAGGCTTGACGCATCCTCAAACTCAAAGGATTTTCTGAAGTTTAAAACAGTAAGTAATTAGTAACTAGAATGCAAAATGACTGAAACATTTAACCGAGCATTTGCTTGCTAAGAAATATCTGTAAAATAACCAACAAACCACACATCGTGCTCTAAGGACTAAATTTTAGAGGACCTCAAGTCTGTGCTCACAGCAGTCTTTAGCATAGCAATATGCGACACTTTCATGAGGTTGGAAGTAGTTATCCCCACTGTGTGGACAAGGAGAAAATACAGAGAAAATATATGATATTTTTCAAAGGCCACAGAGTAAGTTAGCAGCACAGATTAGAAATTGCCTTGCTCTTGCCAGGGCACCCAGAAACACGTGGCCCTCTCTCCTCAAGGAAGATGTTTTCCTGGAAAGCATTTCTCCACCGGTTGCTCTGGGAGGTGTAGCCCTTAGTCTGAAAACACTCACATCTTGAATCTTCAGAGATGTTCCCACATAAAGGTCAGTCTGCAAATGCCAAAGGTAGACCCATGTGAAAATCACCCATCTCCTTGAACAGCCTGTGTCAAACTCTGGCAGCAAATGACAAAGGATAGAGGAAATTAAGTCTCTCTGGGATGGACAAGCAATCCGGGCTTGATGGTTGGGGGCCTGAAAGTTCAGGCTTTCTGGCAGGAAGGTGAGGGGCAGCTGGGTCAGATGAACCCAAACAACTTGTCTCCTACCTGAGTCCTTGAAGGAGGGGGGAATTCACCACCTCTCACCCACACCTGCCCCAGTGCTGCTGAGCAGCCCTAGGGGAGGGGGAGGCCAAGCCTTCCATGTTCTCTAACTTACTTGTTCTGAGACAACATCTACACTTAAAGCTGGGAGGTGCATGGTTTGCATGCCAGCCAGCCAGGAGCCAGCACTCATTTTATTGACTTAATGCTGAGGATGAAGTGGTAGGAAAAATGGGCTTAGGTCAGGGTGTAAACCCCAGAATGCTGTAAGGCTTGCAGAGGCTGTGCTAATGCTCATACTTCACTCATTGATACTCAAACTAGATTAACAGCAAACCATCCTGCAGTAAAACCCCCTTTCCTCTTCTCCCCAGCTACAGTGAACCATATGTTGACAGAACATCCACATGGTAGTGGCAGAGTCTCGTGAGACCAGCTTTAGCCTGTGAATTGGTTCAAGAGTATCCCTATAGGCAATACAGTGACTATTATACAGACACTGCATTTGACAAAAGCATTTCCTATTTGTCAGCTGGAGCAGATTTATGGGTCTGGGGCAGGCTTAGGAGCCATCTCTCTCTCCTTTCCCTTATTTAAGAATATCCAGGTCCACTTAATGCACATCAGGATCGTGACAGAAACAAACCATGCATTTCAGATCCAGATATCCACTCCTCCAGACATACTCACAGTTATAAAGGATGCTCAGGCACTGAATCATAGTATCATAGAATCATAGAACAGTTAGGGTTGGAAAGGACCTCAACATCATCGAGTTCCAACCCCCCTGCCATGGGCAGGGACACCTCCCACTAAACCATGCCATCCAAGGCTATGTCCAACCCCACCTTGAACGTCACCAGGGATGAAGCATCCACAACCTCCCTGGGCAACCCATTCCAGGGCCTCACCACCCTTACAGTAAAGAATTTCTTTCTCATATCCAATCTAAACTTCCCCTCTTTAAGTTGGAACCCATTACCCCTTGTCCTCTCACCACAGTCCCTAACAAATAGTCCCTCCCCAGCATCCCTGTAGGCCCCCTTCAGGTATTGGAAGGCTGCTAGGAGGTCTCCACGCAGCCTTCTCTTCTCCAGCCTGAACAGCCCCAATTTTCTCAGCCTATCTTCATATGGGAGGTGCTCCAGTCCCCTGATCATCCTCGTGGCCCTCCTCTGCACTTGTTCCAACAGTTCCATGTCCTTTTTATGTTGAGGACACCAGAACTGCACACAATACTCCAAGTGAGGTCTCACGAGAGCAGAGTAAAGGGGCAGGATCACCTCCCTCGACCTGCTGGTCACGCTCCTTTTGATGCAGCCCAGCATACGGTTGGCTTTCTGGGCTGCAAGCGCACACTGCCGGCTCATGTTCATTTTTTCATCAACCCACACCCCCAAGTCCTTCTCCGCAGGGCTGCTCTCAATCTCCTCCCCGCCCAACCTGTAGCTGTGCCTGGCATTGTTCTGACCCAGCTGTAGGACCTTGCACTTGGCATGGTTAAACTTCATCAGGTTGGCATCAGCCCACCTCACAACCGTGTCAAGGTCCCTCTGGATGGCATTCCTTCCCTCCAATGTATCAACCGAACCACACAGAACATACCTGTGTATGAAATGAGACCTTCTAAAGTAGTTAAATACCTAACTCTTATAGATTTCAAGGTAATGCTATGATGTAGTGACACTGCATAGGAATATGGGAATAGTTTGGTGGACCAGCACTCAGCTGTGGCCCATGTATCCCCAGCCTATCCCATGACACTCCTCTTCTGCGTTCTGTCTGCATCAGGGGATCTCCAACTGCTAGGGAATGTCCAGCTCACATCGGTCCGAGGTATAAAAGCTACTGTGGGCACCAGGTCCTCTGAATACAGACTGGTTCTATGCTAGCAGGCAAATACGAGAGACTTCCTCCATTTTACTATATTGTTGAATTAGCCAACAAAACAAAAAACAGTGTTTTCAACCAAAATGTTAGAAGAATAAATATTCACAGTTGATTCTCATGATATTCTAGTGAGTGCAAACCACATTTGTTCAAGCTGGAAAACACAGCTACAGGCTGCAGACGTAATGTTTCAGAGAACAGTTCTCAAAAAAAAAAAAAAAAGATAACATCTGTTTTCAAAAAGAGAACAGTTTAGAGGCTGAGATTTCAATAACTAATACTAAATATTGCCATTCTTAGATGACTCATATGGTCTCATGCTCATTGAAAATGATGGCATTCTCCTTACTGCAACTAAAGAAAGGACAGTAGCAAACACAACAAAGGTAATATTTTATAAAGGATTTCCACAGAGCTTTGAAGTCAGCCAGCAAACCTGTGATTTTGGGAGACTTATTTAAGCTTATTTAGATCAACATTAATCAAAGGTAAGTCCAGAGAAATTGCTAAACTACAGTAGGGTAAAGCTGTTACAAACAAATGGAAACCTACCCTGTACAATGTTAAACTGATTTGCAAGAATCATAGAATCATAGAATAGTTAGGGTTGGAAAGGACCTTAAGATCATCTAGTTCCAACCCCCCCGCCATGGGCAGGGACACCTCCCACTAAACCATGCCATCCAAGGCTATGTCCAACCCCACCTTGAACGCCACCAGAGATGGAGCATTCACAACCTCCCTGGGCAACCCATTCCAGGGCCTCACCACCCTTACAGTAAAGAATTTCTTCCTCATATCCAATCTAAACTTCCCCTCTTTAAGTTGGAACCCATTACCCCTTGTCCTCTTACCACAGTCCCTAATGAAGAGTCCCTCCCCAGCATCCCTGTAGGCCCCCTTCAGGTATTGGAAGGCTGCTAGGAGGTCTCCACGCAGCCTTCTCTTCTCCAGGCTGAACACCCCCAATTTTCTCATCCTGTCTTCATACGGGAGGTGCTCCAGTCCCCTGATCGTCCTCGTGGCCCTCCTCTGCACTTGTTCCAACAGTTCCAGAATCATCAGGTGCATATGATAACACTGCAAATCCTCCTATTTACCCTCCGCTAATCAGAACTTAAATTGATAAATATTGCTTTTCTCTTAGGTTTGTACTTACTAGCCCCACCCAGAAGCAAGGCTCCTTCGCTGAACAGTGCTGCTGTCTAACTCTGCTATGACAGGAGATTGAACCTGCAGAGCAGCAGGAGCAAGCATGAATTGTGCCTCTTCTTGAAAGAACATTCTAAACTTCAGGCCACAAACTCATTGTAACGAAATACTGTGGTTCTGAGATGACTTGTGTGATCTCAAACTCAGTGTGACCATGTACTTGGAGACTGACTTGGATCACTTAGCCACAGGTGATTCTGTGCAAGAATTGTCTCCTGTTATTCATTGTTCTCTGCCACCCATTATACAGACCATTTACTTCTTGCCCATTTATTTTCTAATAAAGGGTATCATTTATAGCAGAACTTTTAAAAAACAACTTTTTCAATGTATCAGAAATGCTGTGCTGAACAAAATTAGGTCAGCTTTGTTACAAAAGTTCCTGTTAAAAACTAGATTTACTTCCTCTAACTGAGTTTATTGCCAGAACACAAAAGATAAGCACTGCTAATCGCAGCCGGGCTTTCCACACTCCCTCCCTTTCCCAGAGAAACAACGCACATTAGCAGAGCTGTCTGATCCATTTCAGAAGCAGGCATCTCTTGAAAGTAGAGGAGACTCTGAAGGCTTCTCTTCCCCATTTTCGGACTCAGCATACTTCAGGTCAGGTTGTGCTGACATGAACTTTTAATTGATAGAGCCAACATCAAGCATCAGGTGCTGAACTGATAATGTGGGCCTAAGATGCTGTTTAACAGTTACTTGCAAAGCCCATCACTAAATACCAAGAGTCTGTGTATCTCATACACAAGCACAGATAGGTGAACTTTTTAAAAATGCCATACTTTGAATGCTTATCAACAAAGAAGCCTACAATTTTCTAAGCGGTGAGCAGAATGAGCTTTACCACTTCCAAAACTCAAGAGAAACCATTTAATTAAAAGAAGCCAAGCTCCAAGACTCCTGGGAAATGTAGCCATATCCTCTGCTCATCATTAACTCAGGAAAGACACAAAGCCCTTTCTATGCTAAAACATGGTTTTCTCAGCATTAGTCCTCTACGGCTATTGATAGTAACTTAGGACAACATTTCTAAGCACTGAATTAAGTAAAATCACCAACACTGCATAAAAATGACACAACTGCTGCAGTAACAAGCTCTGGAAACACAAACCCTCTGAAGGTATGTTTTGCAGTGAGCAGGAACGCAGGACTACAACAGACCAGCTATGGTCCCACTACAAGAAGATGGTGGAATTATGCTCCATTCATTAAAAACCACAAATTAAAGCATTTGTGCTAAGAGGAACTAGATAACCTTTAGCACAAATATTCTAGTGCCTTTTTCAGGGATTGAGGAATGAAAGTTGGAAAACTCCAGAACTGTGGCCATGCAAAGCTATTGTACCAGCGCATCCCATCAGTGCAATCTGGCAGAAAGAATAATTGTCTTGCACACAACTCCTAGCATTTCTCAAAAGCATTGCATTAAAAGGAGAATGTAAAATACTGCTACCAAAAAAACACAGCACATTTATTTATTTGAAGAACGAGCACATTTCTTTGAATTTTACCTATTCTGGGATTTTCTGTGAAAGCGCGACTCTTTCTTCTGCCTTCTGGTCACGGGGGGCGCCGGCGTGGACGGGAGGGGAGGAGGAGCAGCAGGTGTAGGAGATGGAGGTAGGCCATTGCTTGGTTTATTTTTATGGTTTTTGTCTGCTTCATATTCAAAGGTGCGTTTGGGCTTGGGGACAGGATTCACTGCGCTGTTAGCTGGGCTTTCAAGGAGCAGTTTAGGGCTAGCTGAGTTTGCAGTAATCCCCTGTTTTATCTTACTGCTTTTCTCAGTCTCAGTAGGTGCCTCTGGTTCACTCCCCAAAATAACACTCCCTCCTTTGCTATCCCATGTGGCTTCGCTCAGTCCCTCCACAGTACTCAGAGTCACAGATTTTTTCCTCCCTTTGTCAACACTGTAACAGCTACTTGGTAACTGGGGGAGGCCTCTGCCAGGCTGCTCTTTCAGCGCCTGCTCTATCTTCTGTATTCTGTTGAGCACAGCAGAGGACTCTTTCCTCACATGGCCCTTGAGGAAAGCAGCAGCAGGAGTCTCGCTCCTGCCTGATCTCTTTTCAAACCTATGACAGGAATCTCTGTCCAGCAGTTCCTCCTCCTCTGTTTCTGGATAAGAACACTCTGAAAATGTTCGGCTCATTCTTCTGAGCCCTTTGAAATCAAACGTCTTCTCGCTGCAGGGAGAGGTCAGCACGCTGGGGCAGCTGTCACTGCCTGACCTCTCCCCAGCATCCCTCTTGTCCATACATGCACTCATCCTGGGGGACAGCTCCCGGCGGCACTCCCATTCTGTGATTTTCTGCCTGATGTCCAGCGCCTGGGAGCGTACGCTTGCCCGGCTGAGGGAGAGGTTCCTCAAGTTGGTGGCAGTGCCCAAGGACAGGGTGCTCCGGGTGAGTGAATGGCTCCCTATTGATTCCCCATCTTGAGCCTCCTTTGGAATCTCCTTTTGGTCCTCAGCCTTGAACACAGACAACCTTTTATCCAAAGCACCCACACTGATGGCTTTAAGAGGGTGGCTTGGGGAGTCGGTGTCCGATGGGCTTGTAGAGGTGCTTCTCAGTGTAGACGTATGGCTGCTCCAGTCCTTTAGGCACAGTCTGGAGTTGGAGACCTTGGTGAGCCGAGTAGAGCGGCAGGAGTCCTCACTGTCACTGAGGGGGTAGGCTGGGCTTTTTCGCGGGGACAGAAGAGGTGGTGGAGAAACAGAGTGACACCTAGAAGCAGAAAGAAATACAAAATCAAGTCCTCGGGGAAAACAGAGTTATTTGCCAAATTTCCTCCACCTGCAGGTAAAGCAGAGGGTGTCTGCATGCTGCAAATCTACCCCAAAGTATCACTAAGACACCAAATATCATTCAGCCACAAAGTCAGGGGCAGGAGGTGACAGCAATTAACTGATGTCAGTGGTGAGCTGATGAGCAGGGCATTCAGCACATCCAAAGCTATCTTTCTCTCCTCTGTTCCACCCCCAGCTTTTCCAAGTTTCCCAAGTCTAAAGGCATCTGAGATTCTCATAAGAAACTATTGCCTTGAATGCATCTACCACCTCCAGCGGAACAGCTCCTGGCCTCCCAAATTAAGGAGTCCCTCTGCAGGAAAAGGGGACTCTTAAGGAGAAGATTCCCACTGCAATGGAAATAGGAAAGGCTGACCAACAAGGAGCACAGTTTATTCACTGGTTGCAGTGAGCAAACCAATTTAAGAAGATGTCCGTTTTTGATTCAGAAATCTGAAGCAAAGTACCACTGTGCTCAGCCACTGCAGTATTTTAGCCAGAGCATTTCGAATCCCTGATGTATACAGTCAACTAAATAAAACAGCAAAAGGAAGACCCATTTCATCTTTGGGTTGATGTTGTGGCCAACAGATTAAATTCTCCTTATAAAACAGAAATATTTTGTAATTGAAAGAACATTACAGACTGAATAAACATATTAATCTGCCCACAACATGTGTTGAAGAATATAAACTATACAGAAAGGTCTTGGTGTTATCTTTGAAAAAACACCTTGGAACAAATTTTTGCCATGATTTGGAAAATCAGCTCTTGAGTTTCCTACACTGTTGCAAAAACTTTTAAGAACAAAAAGACAAAGGAAATTAAACAACACCTTAATCAGCTGGCTTATCACCAGTGAGCCAGCAATAAGAAAAATAAGCCAAAACTGTGTCAAAAAGGGGTTTACTGCACTGCCACCATACATGCATACAAATAGTAGCAAAAATAAACATGACTCCTTTAACACTTTTTGCCCTAGCAAACTTTCTGTTCCAAAGAGCATAGAAAGAAGAGGAAAGACCCAAAGTAATGCCTTGTGTATGCCGTTAAGTTTCTGTTCACTGAAGATTGTGGACAAGTCGGTTTCTTTATAAACTGTCCTGTATACACAAAATCCAAACGAAATAGCTACTTGACCAAAAGAAATCATGGAGCAAATGTCTCCACTACAGCAAAGGCAGAAAAGATTCAGAAGATTCCCGCTGTTGCGTGGTTTTCTCCCCAACAACCAGCCAATACCTACAGGCAGAGGTGCCAAGTTCGGTGAATTAATCAAAAAATCTGGAGCCCTGGGGCAATTTCTGAAAAGTTTGTGTTGACACGGGAGATATTTTCTTCTCCTTTAAATGCATTCCCAAACCCAATTATCCAATTTCATCCTGGTTTCCTACAGCGGATAATTTGCAAGCAAAAGTTGGAAGTATCACAAAAGAGCAAAGTTCTGGTCAGAAAAGGACAACGATCAAATTATTACAAAATGGAAATTATCTCTTTTTCAGAGTCCTCTCATAGTCAAGCATTGAAGTTTAATTTCCTTCTTTCTATACAGCTTCAGACAAGTGTCTTGAAGAGATCTCAGAAGATCAAAAGCAGGTGACAGATGATGAGCAGTTTCTGCTGGTTGTGGCAGAATAGAGTTTGTAGTGAATTACCTAGAACTACATTGGCCTACATGCTTTTATAGTGCCTGAAGGTGCAACCTAAATCAGCCTCCTCAGACTTGGTGAGGTGCCCTGATTCTTCATTATTTCTGTCTCACCTCAATCTCTTCGGTTTAATACCACAGCATCAAAATTGTACATTATTCTTAACACTTAATCTGTACTAACAAATGAAAGAATAAAGAATAAAATGATGGGGGAAAGTCAGTCATGGGAAAGCAGAGGTTAAGGATGTGCTGACCGTCCTCTCTCTGCCTTTATCTCACTATGTAGAAAATACCATAGGCATGGACCTTTATCTTCTTACACTGTAAGAAACATCTTTTCAGTTGTTTGACTGCCGGGAAAAGGTTTGTTGACTCATCAAGAGAGTAGAAAAAGCTGGATTTGTGTAACCTGCAGAAGTTGCAAAACGTTTCTACTTAGAGATATGAGCTGCTGTTTTGAATGCCCAGGTCACCAGTAAAGTTACAGCAGTTAAGGCTTGATCCTGAATCCCCAAATTCAGACACAAAACTCCCACTCAGTTCCACCGTGCAAGGCTTCAACTTCAGAGCAACAGGCCCTCTGGAGGTGAATGCTGTTAAGTACCTGGGATACCACAGCTAAGAAAAAGATGGTTTATATCACATTATACAGTAAATTTAAGTGATGTAAATAGAAGCTATAGGACTAGTTGAAGATGAAAGAGAAATAAAGCCTTGGCTGTATGGTTTCAGAAGTGCATTCTCTAAAGGACGGTGGCAAGTAACAGAATTAAAAAAGAAGTCCAAAAGCTGATCAGTGGATAATAAAATGGTCCTTTCCTGAAAAACCTGCTTCCATTGAAGAATATTCTCTCAAAGGCACAATAGTTCCCCAGACTTTAAAACTAGTATTACTGGACAGAGACAAATAATTAAATAACTTGCAATCTTCCATGCAGACTGTAAACCCAAATGTTTTAAATGTTTTTATTGAGGTTTTCTAGGTACACAATGATACATGCAGCACCTTACAAAGCAGATCATTACATGCACTTTCAAAATATTATGTATAAACAACATAAATAAAGATTATGGAATCATGTTTGGGTTTCTTAACAAGTTCACTCGAACAGCACCTTCTTTCTGGGCAATAACATTTTTGGGAGAATATCAGCATTTCACAAAACACATTGGAATAAGTAGCTCTGATTCCCTATCTATGAAGGGTATTCTTCGAACACGCAGCCTTAGGTGCACAGCTCTCAAACCCCTGCCAAGTCAGCAGTGAGTTGCCATTGCAAAGCAAACCATCTGCCAAGCAGCCCTCCGTGTCCTTGAAATAGGTCACAGACCCTGAAACTACCTTTCTGGTGGGAATCATTGCTGCATAGAGCAGAGATAATCCAAGAGGTGGCCTCCAGGCCTCCAGATCGTGCTTAGCTTTGCTGATGTGAGTTGCTCCCTGGGAAACCAGCAGAATTACCCAAAGTAGGAGAAAACTGATAACATCAGTCATGCTCTGTAGGATTTTGAAATCCAGATGCACTTGATCTTTAAATTCCGATTCAAACTCCTTACTTTCTCTTTTTCTCACCCAAACATGGGAAACTACTAATTCATAAAAACTATAGTTCTCCAGGCCCATAGAATCATAGAATAGTTAGGGTTGGAAAGGACCTCAAGATCATCGAGTTCCAACCCCCCTGCCATGGGCAGGGACACCTCCCACTAAACCATGCCATCCAAGGCTATGTCCAACCCCGCCTTGAATGCCGCCAGGGATGAAGCATTCACAACTTCCCTGGGCAACCCATTCAAGGGCCTCACCACCCTCACAGTAAAGAATTTCTTCCTCACATCCAATCTAAACTTCCCCTGTTTAAGTTTAAACCCATTACCCCTTGTCCTCTCACCACAGTCCTTAATGAACAGTCCCTCCCCAGCATCCCTATAGGCCCTCTTCAGATACTGGAAGGCTGCTAGGAGGTCTCCACGCAGCCTTCTCTTCTCCAGGCTGAACAGCCCCAATTTTCTCAGCCCACTCTCATTCCAATATAAATATTCAAATAAAGATATTAATTCCATGGATCAATGTATGGATTCATACTGTTTTCTCTACTGAAGGTTAGTGTCAATAGGCATCTCCTTTCACCAGTTCCTATGAACACCTGTGGATAACAGTGAAGTCGGATCTCACCTACCCCCGAGAACAGAATCTCCTGCTGAGATAATTTGTACCCTACTCATCACAAAGCAAAAATGAAAAAACAAAAGAAGAATTTCTGCTGTGAGGGCTCTAGCAAGGCTGACTTGTGCTGAGACTCTGTGGGGATGGGCAAAGGTTGGTTCTTGGTGTCATAAATGCCCAAGCCCTCACCCTGTATCTGTCCCAAAAGTTGGAAAGGCTCTGATTTTGGACAACACACCAACCTTTGACCTACAAAATGCGGGTGCCAACACTTGGCTGTGTGTAGGAGAGGGAGAATTTAATTCCTGGAGACCCCTCTGAAAGTGGGCAATACAAAATTAGCACCGAAGGCAGTGAGCCCGGCCTTTTGATCCAGTTGGGCAGAAGCACAGCTCCTACCTGCTTTCATTGCCAAATATCAACTCCAGAAAGGAGGAAAAATGAGTGCAGACAGCACGCACGACTTCATGAAACAGCTTTCAATGACAGAAGGCAGCAAAAATGGTGGCCAAAGAGATGACTTTACCCATCTTATGGAAATCAGAGTACAGTGAATGATAAAAATGTACATGTACAGAGGAATTTGCACCCATGATCCACACGTGTTTTATAAATAATAATAACAATATTAAGCCGCATTTCAGACCAGAGATTAAAGATGAATGGAGGGTAGTTAAAGTGACTCTCCTTGGAAGAGTTACAGGACTCTTAACTCTCGGTGCCCTGCTCTGACCTCTGAGCTAAGCAGCAGACTCCACAGCACTGCTTCAGCTCTCCTGAAGCACCAGGAGTGACTCCACAGACCACTCAGTGCTGACAAAAGACAAGCTGGCAGAAGCTGCTCAGCAATCTTTTGGTTTTGCAAATCCCATCTGCCCTGCTTAAACCAACACTTACAGAATAATAAAACAGCTTTTGTCTCTGTAATCCAGGGAATTTCCCATTTCAACATGCTCAAGCTCAGGAGCCCATTTACCGAAAAGAGAGCAAGAAACCTGTTGACAAAAAGCTACTGGGTCTTTCCAGGCTCCTGCTGATGAGATCCTGTCATTTCACAGTAACACTGACGCTTGCTTGGTGAGCTCAGCAAACAAAGTCAAAGCACTGTTTATATTCCTCAGGACTTTCACTAGGAAAACATTGCTTTCTTGGTATTTTATGCAGGTTTTCTGCTTATCCCAGTTTTTTCTCAGGGCATCATGCCATTTCATCAGGACAACTGGCCTGTTTCAGAGTAATGGTAACAACATCAGAATCAGCTGTGACCATAAGCGCATTTTTTGTGTATTGAGAAGATTTCGCCTGCCACACAAGACTAGAGACTTCTTGTTGCTCTAGCCAATATTTAAGGACATCTGAAAGAAAAGCAACAAAATTTCTCCTTGCAAGAGCAGCAAAACTCATTTTTGGTATGACCGCTAAGGCTGCCTTGATTTCAGCTGAGGATCTTACTTCAAATTCTCCAGAAATTTCTAAGAGAGAATGCTAGGAAACACTCAGCTGCCAACTTTCAAATTATTTCATACAACATTACAAATTAATAATATTTTATTATTAATGATGATTTTCATTTCTTTAAATAAAAATCCCATCTCAAGCAAAAGACTACACAAAGATGATCATTTTTAAGTCCTAATTCAGATATCCATAGCTAACACTCCATTGGAAAAAAGCCCACACCTTTCTGGCATCTTGTCAGTCCTTCTGGCTACTGGGGAAACAAAGCACATGTGTTCAGACTTCAAGGTGAGAAACTGAAATTACCTTTATAACTGAAAGTTGAAAACCCCCTAAATCTCAGGGATTTTATTGTGTGCCTAGATGAGCTTATCTATGTTTGCATCTTCAACCAGTATATAGCCTCCAATCATTGAAAGGAATATAAAATAAGAAACTCAGAGAACAAGAGATAACTTATTAGACTCTTCTATTTTCAAAAGGGTATTTTCTCCCATGCAAGCTGGAGATTTCTCATCACATTAAAAAGCTGTACTTGCATTTTTATATCCAGACTAAAAACGGATTGCATTACGGGTTCAGACCTGTCTTCTATCACAATTTGGGATGCAGAAGCAAAAATGAGGATGCAAATTTTTTGAATTGAGTAAGAAGCAAGATGATGCCCACCTGAAAGCAGAGCCTTGTACAGTCAGAGTGTAATTCAGTGGTTCAGAAGTGCAGAAAGATCCTGTGAGTAAGGAGCAGCTCCTACTTTCTGCTAGCCACCATGAGTGCGAATACTGGAATCCATCCTTCCCAAGGTAAAGCAAAGTGAGAGGGAAGCACACCCAGGTCACCTGTCAGCTGCAACCAAGTGCACCATGCTCTTATTACCGAGAACAGTTGTGATGGCTTGCTATGGTGTTAATTTCCATTGAACTTGCCCTTGATTGAACATTGTAGAGAAAACGTGCAGAGACCAACAGACGCCCAAATTAGAACCAGTGCTTTTATGTCATTACCTCCGTGACTTGCACAAAACAAGCACTTTTAAAAAGGTTCAGTACTGACAGCTCCTGGTAACTAGTACAGTTTCACACCACCTTAAGGGCACAGAAAAACAATCTTTGGCTTCTGTCAGACACACTCTTGTGAAAGCTCCTGGTACAAATCAATACTTTTGCATAAACAAAATCTGAACACAGTACTGCAATCTTCCAGTCATGCCTCTTTAGGTGCAGAAAAGCAGAATAATTCGAAGAAGGACAAAAAACCCGTAATGACTTTGACTGAAGCAATGTTGAGGGACACTCCTGAAAAAATTACCTCTGCCTCTCTCTATACAAAAGCTAGGAATAATTTCCTCTACATTTTACTGCAAAAAGCTATGAGAAGTCCACTTTTAGCTATCAAACCATACCAGTGAGTGGTTTGGCTGCATTTTGAGGTGAGTTATGAAATAAACCATTGGACAGAGAAGCAATGATTCAGCATCATTTGTTTGTGATGCAAATTTCCTTTTCCTCACCCCTAGCTATGTCCTCACCAGCAGGGAATGAAAGGCAGTGGCAGTGACAGCTGCAAAGTGCTCTGGGAGGCATTACTGTAAAGCAAAGAAAGCTCAGGGAACAAATGCAGGTAGTCACACTAGTCTAACTGTGGTTAGCATGCAGGTCAAACATGATCAAACTATCACTAAAATACGTGGCCTGAAATGGCCCTATTGCTTAACTGAGATGGCCTAAGAGGATCCTATATACAGATGATACTTTGAGTTTGACATTTTCTTTACAAATATAAATGAGCATCTAGGCTTGGACAACTGCCTTGTACACAATATCAAAGAAGACTAATTGCACCAGGTGTACAAAAGGACTCTAAAGTTAATGTTATTGCTACTTCTTGTAACTAGGAATTATGGGAACTTTAAGACCAGACAAAAGGGACCTCCTGCACTACTGAATTTACTTCCAATTTCGTTTGGCACTAAACCTTTTTATTACAATATATTCTGCACTCTGGCACAGCATACAGTACTGTCGTTTTCTACGTTACACCGTAAATAACTACAGATGATATTTAATTACCTTAAATCTAAATAACAGATTACAGTGAGTAAAGGAGGTGAACTTTTCACACTGAAGGCCACACAGTAGTAAGGTGTTTTTTGAGCTGATTCAACCTGGTAATGAATCAGGCAGTACAACCTGTCATATCTTGCCTCTTGCTTGGAAAGGAAAGTGACGTAAGTGGGACAGAACAAACACTCTTCCGCCAGACCCTTCATGATTTTTGGGCTCTCATCAGGAACATGGCTCAAATACCCTAAAATCTGCATTCCAGATAACCACCTCCCTTTATTGTTGACTTTGGGATTGTGACAAAAACAAGATGGAAAATACTTTCTAAACTGAAAAGTGAATTTCCATTATGCGACTGTTTGAAATAGGCTCATTCACATGTGCTAGTGATGGAAAAGCCCCAGAATTTAGAGAGAATGAGGCAATAAAATCAATGTGGATGAATATCACAAAATATTTAAAGATAGAACAAAAATACAAGCACCAATTATTTTTCTATTTGTACTTCCAATTTTTTTCCCCAAGGAATTTTGATACTTTCTATGTAAATAAAAATGTAGATGATATCAGAACTAGCTACAGAATGATAGGCCACTAGGACAGTGAAACAAACAAAGATCAAGCTCCATGTGCCTTTTTTAAAAGCTCTAGTTTCTGTGCTCCCAAGAAGTACTGAGTTAATGATAGCAACTGTGGGATGCATTCAGAGTGCTGTGGTGAATTCCTGCATATAAAACCCTGCCAGAGCTCTGGGTCCCTGCAGTCAGTTCGTGGAGAAAAGCACATAGAAACACAGCTGGCTGCAGATGAACTGTATTTTTATGGCTCAGAAGCAAAATGTCTGATTTGCACCAGTGAAATTCAGGAGTCATTCTGCCAAAGTAAATTACTTGAAGTGGCAACTATGCTCTACAACTGTACAAAAAAAGGGCAAATAAATCAAAGCTGATGAGTCAGATCCTAAATACTTAAATTAGACTGGATCTCTAAAGCAAAGACAACATGAAAACGTGACAATGATAAATAACTGTGAAATAAAATGTGAACAATCAGCGTGCACTAGGTATATGCTTTTGCCAAGAAATTTCTAAGGGTGAAGAAGACAACAGGAAATTGTGAAATTATCTAGACTGAGAGGGCTAGATTCCCTGCTGCCCTAGATTTATGGCTGTCTTATTCTCTGTTACTAGGCAAGTGCAGGATGGTTTTTAAACAATGACATGTTTAAGCTTTTTTCACCCCTTTTCTTCAGACAGGAATGACTACCTACAGCACAGATCAACTGGCCTGTGCTGTACCTTCCATCACCATGATCAGAAGTTGACTGCACACGACAAAAATATCAGAAGCAAGAACTGAAATATCAGAGAGCGCTGTTTGCTCTTTTCCACTGAAGTACAGGCACTGGTTACACAGAGCCATCTCTCATTTTCTCCTCCAAAAATAAGATGATTCAAAGCTGAATAATGGAAGTCTCCCTTGAAGTAACTCTTTTCCCAAGCATGTTCTGAATAATAATTTATGCAATAGATATTTCCACTATTATATCTCCACTGTTACTTATTTTTATTATGTTCTGAAATGGTATAGCATGTTTCAGTCTCACCTGCTTTCTTAAGATCTCAAGAGTGTTCTTGTAGAGAGAGTGGCAGCACAACCAAATATAGCATTTTCTTAGTCAGACAGAATACATAAGCTCTTAACTGTCTACAGAAGAACCGCCAGCCCTTGAAACTTTTCTTTAGCAGCATGTGTAAACATGCTGACTTCAAAATGCCAGGACCCATGGAAGCTCTCCGCTTTGTTTTTTCAAAGCATGGGGGATTTTTCAACATGCTTGTTTATCTGCCCTGGAATCTCAAAGCAATAAACTCTGTGGAACTGATTCTGCCAGATCTTTGCAAGGTGCTACATTTACATACACACAAAGGGTTAAAAATTATTTATTATAAATTGTGGCACTTAGTTTTTAACACATCCGAGACCATTCTAGGTTTGGCAATCTCTAAGTCTAGAATTCCAGTTCGGAAAAGCCCTGTCTGAATGCAGCCTACCTGACCCATCCCTGTCCGGCTGCCATGCACTTGAAGCTCATGTATTGTGAGGGAAGCTCACAAGTAATAGGTACAGAGGCAGGGCAAAAGAAGGAGTAATTCTGATTGTAGACTTTGCCTAAAGAGTGCTTGGGGGGTCTCATCTCTGATCAGTAGCTCAGTGCCATCCTTTTCTTAAGACAACTGCAGCAGCTTTGTTCAGCTTTCTGCAGGCTCCTCTGTAAGTACAAAGCTGAACCAATGGCATAGAGTCAGCACACCCCAGGTTATGTGACACTGAGAAAGCTTGTTTGTCCTCTGAAGGGCACTTTTTCTACATGTTTCTATATGTACAGCTTTTTATTTGTTACTGTGTTACTCGTACAATAAGATTAACGTGTGTTCTTCATTCTTAGCTTCATTTTAGGAGTTTTACCCTCTCTCCTTTGTCCCTCAGAAGAGTGAATTTCCACCTGTCTAGATCCCCAGAGATCTCTGTGCCTAAAACTTGGACTATTTTTCAGACATAATAAAGGTTATCACCTTCCCAGTCACTTCATTATGCGATTGCATGCTGACAATTGTCTCTCACCCCTGTCTTGACAGTCATGGCAACCTTTGAAGACAGGCAACACAATTTTCCTAGCAAGTTACACCTTTTTTTGGGAGTAACAAGTTCAGCACTTGTAACAGACTTTGTGAGGGGGAGCACTACTACTGTCTCTCGCAACACAGGACTTTCATGCAACAACTGCAAGAAAAATATTAGATGCAGAATGAAAAAGCAGAAAAGAGAAGAACCAGTTGATAAGTGAAATATGACTCATGGAGGTGCTGACGCAAGGGAGAAGGAAGGAAACACATGGACATTTGAGGCTTTCTTGAATATCAGAAATGCACACTCAAATGATACATAATACTTTGTATGTTCAGAAGAAACAGGTAGTACAGATTTGCAGGACAGCTTTGGTATGAGGACAGGTTGAGCGTATAAACAGCATTTCAGAAGGTGTCACTGCCTGCCATGACTTATACTGACCTGTAAGTTGTGGGCTGACATCCCTCATATAATCATATATAACCCATCCAAACCTATACAAGAGACCACAGCTACACAGCCCGATGTTCACAGAAATATTCCATGTTTTACAGATGTTACAGTGAGAGGATCAAAGGAGGATAACTATGGGTAAAATAACATGAAATACACATTAAGAGTCTGCCCTGCACATGTTAATTTCCCACAGAACATGTCTCATCTTCGGAGGCTGCATCCTGACTCTGAAGGAAGAAAGATTTGAAGGTATAAACCCTGGCCTCTCTTATCATCATTATTTTCTTTAGTGGCTCTGACCATATGGAATGCAAAATAAATTCCAGCTATGACGACAGACATGACCCTTGATACGCATTACAGCATGCATAGATGCGGTGGGTTGACCCTGCCTATACGCTGCATGCCCACCGAGGCTACTCTATCACTCCCCCTGAAGGAAATACAATGAAAGGCTCCTGGGTCAAGATAAGAACAGGGAGAGATCCCTCACCAGCTATCACAAACAAAACAGACTTCACTTGGGGAAAAAAATTAACTTCATTTATTACCAATAAAATCACTGTAGGATAATGAGAAATAAAACCTTAGAAAATAAAATCTTAGAAACACCTTTCCCCAGTCCCTCCCTTCTTCCTGGACTTTACTCCCAATTTTCTCTACCTCCTCCCAGCAAGCAGCACAGAGGGGAGGGAACGGGGATTGCAGTCATATCTCTGCTGTTCCTTCCTCCTCACACTATTCCACTGCTCCAGCATAGTATCCCTCCCACAGGAGACAGTTCTCCATTAATTTCTTCAATGCGAGCCCTTCCCACAGCCTACAGCTCCTCATGAACTGCTCCAGCGTGGGTCCCTACAATGGTGTGCAGTCCTTCAGGAACAGATTGCTCCAGCGTGGGTCCCCCATGGGGTCACAAGTTCTGCCAGCAAACCTGCTCCAGTATGGGCTCCTCTCTCGGGAGGGCTACAGGCCCCTCCAGGAGCCTGTTCCAGCCCCTGGGCTTCCCACAGGATCACAGCTTCCTTTGGCCGTCCCCCTGCTCCAGCATAGGGTCCTCCCTGGGCTGCAGACTGTTATCTCTTCCACCATGGACCTCCATGTGCTGCAGATAGATATCTGCTTCATCATGGACTTCCACGTGCTGCACAAGGGTATCTGCTCCACCATGGACCTCCATAGGCTACAAGTGGATATCTGCTCCACCATGAGCCTCCATGTGCTGCAGGCGGGTATCTGCTCTACCATGGACCTCCAAGAGCTGCAGGGCACAGCCTGCCTCTCCATGGTCTGCAGGAGGATCTCTGCTCCAGCACCTGGAGCACCTCCTCCCCTCCTTCTGCACCGACCTTGGTGTCTGCAGGGCTGTTGCTCTCACACATTCCCACTCCTCTCTCCAGCTGCAATTGCTCCTGTGCAGCCACCTGTCCCCCTTCTGAACTACATTATCCCAGAGGTGCTACCACTGCTGCTGATGGGGTCAGCCTTGGCCAGCAGTGGGTCCATCTTGGAGCTGGCTGGTGTTAACTTTATCAGACATAGGGGAAGCTTTTAACAGCTTCTCACAGAAGCCACCCCCATGGCCCCCCACTACCAAAACCTTGCCATATAAACCTGATACGATGGGTTTGTACAGATTAAGAAGAAATTGAATACTTTACTTGAATTTAAGAGGAATTTTTCTTCCGGTTTTACTGTTGGTCTTTTTTCATTCACTTTCTTTAAGTATCTATGAATAAGGATTTGATTTTCTTCTGGTTTATGTCAGCATGAATCAAGAGTCACTGAAGAGAAGTTGCTGAAGATGCAAACTGATGCAAAATCGTTGTTATAGAAAGATCTAAGGCACTGACCTGTCACAAATGCACAGTTATGAAAAACAAAGTTTCAGACTAAATAACACTGAAAATCAAATTAGGTTACTCTGACTGGTTACTGTATGCTTCATGCTACTTTGTTTAGCTAAACAAGCCAGGAAAACAAGGAAATGTGATGGGCATCCCCACAGCTGAGTGTCATATGAAAGCCTTTGTCAGCCAAGAGTTGTTTGGGGTTTTTTAGTTGAACACAGCTTTGAAAAAATCTTTGATCTATTTATTCCCCAGTCTGTTGCCAGACATACATAAACTGACAAAGTAAAAGAGAGAAAGAAAAAAACCTTAAAAAGCACAAAGTTATGACTTGCAATGATTGCTGCTATCACACTTATTTACCTTAGAGTCAAGACAAGGCCACATTTACCTTTATCAAATCCCTAAGTCTGCTTCACTGAATATTAACCAAAGAGCGGCAGACCAGCTCTCGAGCACCACACACACCCACACTCAAAAACATGGTCCAAAGGAAACTTTCCAAAAGATCTAGACATTGGCTTCTCTCTGCTTTTTACTGACTGTAACTGTCAACAGGAGCAGAGTTAGGTCAGGGAAAGACACTCCCCATCACTTTGCTCACCACGATCAAGGGTAACATAAACGTGTACATTACTCACCCAGCTGAAATGAGCCTCCCAGACCACATTTCACCACCACACCTACAAAAGCTGCGGGATCTCTAGCCTAAATTTGGAACTGGGATATCTGGGGGGATTTATATATCTTTTGTAAATATTTCATTCTCACAAGCCCTTGGCTTCTCATAAACCCCTGGATTTAGTTTTACACTCTTCTGCTGGCCTATTAGGTTTTATAAGAAGCTAGCCAATACATTTTTACTTTTCATACTATAAGTTCATCAGCTGTGAAAATATTTGCTCTCTGAAGACTACAAAACCTAACAACAAACTCCTTGCTGTAGCTCGTGGTCTCTCAGCTAATGAACATTTAAAGCAACAGAAGTCCAGATTCTGACCCTAAGTTACATCCCTCAGAGTCTCACAGAGTTTGGCAACACAGATTCGTTTTTTTTCTTGAAAAGCACAAACCTTTAAGACTTCTGTTATTTATCTGATGGAAAAACAAACCTCAAACTGCCTCATACCCCAGAAATTAAGTTTCTTAGAAAACATAATACAAACAAACAACTGAAACCAGGCATAGAAACCAACACAACACACTGAAGTTATGCTGGCAGCACTGTGTTTAACTCTGAGTTTCCATCACAGCAGATACACAGCATTTAGAAAAGCACAGTCATTGTGAGCCATATTCAGCCCAGGTATAAATAAGTACAGCCTCTCTCTAATGGACTAACACTTTCTATATAATAAAATCAAATTTAAATGGTCCAAAGTAGGCAACCCAACTATACCAGGAAAAAAAAAAAGTGTGTTATTCCTCATACACACTGTCATCCAGTGGGTATATCTGGTGAGGGAAAGAAAGCAGTGGCAAAATGAACAGCTATGGATACTGCAGCATAACTTCAAAATCACCTTTAAGGATTAAAGAGGAAAAAATGGAATCTCATCAGACTAGATCAGAAACATGTATTTAGACATGCAGAGAAATTAGGTTCTGTCTGAGAGCAAAACAGGTAAGGGGAGGAAGGGAAAAGAGGGGCTGTAAAAATTAGTTTTAGTCCCACAAAGTCCCTTGTCCTGTAGCAGAGCTGCAAACTTCGGCAACTAAAGCTACTTCTGTTGCTGTCTTCAGTAAGCTGTAGGCTGGTGTTGAGTTCCTGCATATGAGTAGAAAGCCTATCTATTGCAAAATTGGCTTTGGGAAAGGATATTAGAGGTCAGTGCTATGGCACTTCATGCTCTTCACTTCTGCTTTATTTGGTTTCCTCCTCTCATACCTGTGACAAGCACAGAACTACTCATCACTACAATCACTTCAGCCCACCAATCCCAGACTTACTCAGAAGCTCTTGCCTCCTGGAAAGATGCAGAATGGAGAAGGAGGAATTCTGCTCTCAGTCCCTCATGTCCTGCTGTAGCCACTGTGCTTCCTGAATACTGCCTGCTTCATTTGTTAGGCAGTAAATGACACACAGACCGAGTGCGTATGTCAAACCTCTGTCCCTTTGTATGCTTAAAGGGAGGAAACTGGTATTAATGTTTAACTAGCAAAGCCCTTCTCCGCTTTCTCACTTTCACAGGTGCATGAAATATCTGGCAAGCCAGAAGTTTCCTCCTGGTTACCCACAGCTTAGAAAAACTCCTGTTTCATTTGGGTTTTTATTTTAAAGTCACAGGGAGCAGCAGTTTACTATTCATTCCTGAACCTCTGAACCGGGGCAATCCAACTGCCTGTTGGTAAAGAAATCATAGAAGCTGAATCAAATACTCAACCACACACACACAGACACGGTGAACAAGCCCATCAGACTCAACACATATCTGGAAGACCACATGGGTGACATTGCTGTTTGACAGGAAAGGGAGAGGTTAAAAATCCACATTAAAATGCTTTCAGGTCCCTGCCAACAGTTTCAAATGGACACAGGCTATCTGCCATCTCCCCTGTTTGCCTCTGTTAACATAAAGTGGTTTTCCAAATCAGCAGCAAATCAAGAGGGTAGAGGTTTCATGTGAGAGCAGTCTGATTACTGGGCATTTGTTTGATTGTCTGTACTGACAAGTCCCCTTATGGGCTCAGCTGCTTCCCTGGATAAGCATCCGCTGCACAGAAAACAAGGCATTATGAAAGGGCCAGATCTAATGCAAAAGATAAAGATGGGTGACCCAAAAATCCTATATACAGGTAGCTAAGGTCTACAGGCACACTTTTTTTACAAGTCCTTGGCTCTGTGCTGGCAGGGACACTAGAGTAACCAAGACCCGTTGCTCTCTTACAGAGGGCTCTCACTGACACATCTCTTGCTCAAAGCCTCCTAGGCACTATGGGCATTTTTGCATGTATATAATTTAATAATATGGATGACAACTGTGTATTTCCATTAGCTCCTATTTACCTGCTTGTAAGAAAATGCTTACAGTTTCATTTGCTTTTAAAAGCCATTTGCTGTTAACATTCCTCAAGTGCAAATACAAGGTTGATGCTCAGTATGGAGACTGAATTAAGCACTTAACTAATTCCCAGTTTCTGTACACAATATTACCTGGCAAATAGTTATTATGCTATTTGGAGGATAAAGCCTGTGAGAAGACTGTGAGGATGCTACGACAATGGTACTTCTTTTTTGGCTTTCTGGACAAAATGGCTTTCTTCCAACCAGGAAAGAAAAGCAGAATAATTCTTTCACTTATATTTCATTATGGTTAGATCTTCCTTTCAGTCTTACTCTTTACAAATTCTGCTATGTGTTCTTTCAATTTTCTCTTCCACTCTAGTGGAAAATATCTTTTTAGGATAACTAAACAGTGCAGGAAACTGGTAAGAGAACACAGAGTCTTTCATTGCTAAATCACTGATTCAAATCCAGACTGAATAGGGCACAGAACAGAAATTGTTCTCCCGTACCGATGGCTTTTCAACAGCTGAAGTGTAAAGAGATGAGGGTCTCACACCACCTCCTAACAGACAGATACTCACAGAACATAAATCATTAGTAAAGCTCATAACTTGTATCTTTGTTGGTATTTTCAGTGAGATTGCCAGCATCTTCCTGGCCCAGATTTTCATTCTAAGAATGACTTCCTCCAGAAAAATTGAAACAACGGTATATGATGTGAAACTGTTTTGCACAACTACTATGCTATATCCCCTGTGGACTTCTGTCTCACTTCTTATCAACACCCAATAAACAATTTCACATGAAACCTGCTCCCATTTTCTGATACTGCATTGATGGGGACTCTCGTGTTTCAACAAGGATCTTGCTCATTGCTGATATTCACTCCATTTTGGTGCAGTAAAAACACTAGAAAGACATCAGAAACATTTCCAAAGCAATACTGTTGTAATAAATTTGTGCAAAAATCTATAATAGTTTTGTTGAGGTCTTAGTACTATCGGTTACACTACTGTAAATATAGGGATTGAACAATTGAAGATTGTGGTGTTAGTCTAAATAGTCTCTGTACTGGAACAGAACACAGTTGCATTAAAAATGCCGCTTTTAGACTAACCTGTCAACTGCAACACTCTGCTTTTTGACAGACTTACTGCTTTTTCACTTTCTAGTTAGTTTCCAAAGTTTTTACCAAATATAAACCTTAATAAAAATGTAACTTTAATGATGATGTAGTATTTGCTGCATACAAAAGCATAGAGCATTCAAAGTGATATGTGAATTAAATTACTATGGGAAGTAATTTGCCAGGGTACATTCCTTGAACCTCCAAATAACAATAAAGCAAACTTGATCTGAAACTGCGTGAAGCAAAATGCAATGAAAAGGTCGTTGGTTTGGTTGGGGTGTTTTTTCTTCAAAAACCCGCACAAATGTGAGGGATATATTAACACAACTTCCATCTAAGGAAGTTATTTGCTTGGCTAACAAGTGCATAAAAATTAAGTAATAATGCTTCTTCCTGAAGAGATATCTGTTAAAAATTAGAGTCTAACAAATTAGCCAACAATAGAAATGGAACAGCAAAATTTCCTGCTCCTCTCCACCGTTTGAGGAAGCCCAAAGGATGCATCCAAAAGTCCATTTCTTCAGTTCTATCTCTTGATCTAATTAGAAGCTGTTACCTTGTTTTACAAAACATTCTTCTTTTCTGTGTCTAAACCACTGTGCTTATAAGAATATTTCTGCAACCCTGTTAAAGAAATCTCAGGAGATTTCAGCCTGCTTTCTGATCCACTGCCCCAAGGTCACTGCTGAGCAGGGCAAGGGAGGAGAACAGTCAGACTCATTGGAAATCAGCACCCCACCAGTGCCGCTTACCAAGATGAAGGACAGCAATGAAGTCAATGAATACAAAGCTTGTATTCAAGCTCTTCCCATTTCAGGGTCATTTGAGTCAGTGCTTTGACTTGTTCCCGCTGCTGACATTATCTTCCTCATGGCAGCACCTTACTCCCACCTCCCATGGCCCAGTTCAGATTTGAGCTGCTGGAGCTCTGTGTCCCAAACACACCTCCAACCTCACAGGGTATATAATGGCTGCTATTCCTTTCTGAACCAAACGTATCTTTGCGCTGCTGGGAACTGACCAGCTGAATATTTGTCAGCTGCACAGTTCAAGCTGCGTCTGCTTTTAAAGAAGTGCAATAATTGCTAATAGATTACACATCAGTTATTCAGTTTCCACAGTTTGGCTGAAGTTTATCTGTATTGTTTTCTAAACCTCAATGGTTTTGAAAACAACAACAAAAAGATAAAGACAGTGTCTCATTATAGCTCCAGTAACTTTGCGTGTTGCTTACTTTCAGCAGAATTTTACTGAACATTATTCTTCCTATTTTCAAGCTTGCTGTCAAAATACTAAAACTTGATTCTTTTTTAAAGTAGCAAACATTTTTTACAGGCTTTGTTTCACAAATTCATAAGGAGATTAAAAGTTTCTCACTACTGCTTCTGAGCAGTAAGCAAATGCTTCTGGCAGGAGAACACATCTCAGCAGTTCAGTGCAGAGTGCCTCTCTGCCTTAAGCCATGCACAGCTGCCAGGAGCTCTCCTGCAGCTCAGCAGAGGTGAGCAGTCAGGGCCCTGCCTCCTGCGCTGCAGAGGCAGGGACATGTCAAGAATACATGAGCTGAACTTATACCACTGGCCTCTTGGTGCTCTACAAAGTCCCCAGGGTCTGCTCTGACTGGGAAATCTAGGAGCTGTTTTAGCTTAGGCTACACCACAACTCATGGAGCAAAAGAAACTTTTATTTTAAAATGTCCATATCATTTCAAGATACATAAAATTAACACTTGACTCCCTGCTTCAGGTATACATTGCTCACTCTCCAGGCTTCCCTGCCCTACCAGAGCCCCTTGAAAACAAGAACTTGTACAACCAAATAGCATGAAACAGCAACTGCTAACTTACCAAACTATGCACAGATCTCCCTAAAGTTGCGCAACGCCATTAAGCACTTCCAGACCCCCCACCACCTTCTCTGTCACTGTTTTCTGCATGCACATAGAATCATAGAATCATAGAACAGTTAGGGTTGGAAAGGACCTTAAGATCATCTAGTTCCACCCCCCTGCCATGGGCAGGGACACCTCCTGAATCTCTTCTCTGCCCAACCTGTAGCTGTGCCTGGGATTGCTCCTACCCAGGTGTAGGACCTTGCACTTAGCATGGTTAAACTTCATCAGGTTGGCATCAGCCCACCTCACAAGCATGTCAAGGTCCGTCTGGATGACATTCCTTCCCTCCCATGTATCAACCGAACCACACAGCTTGGTGTCATCAGCAAACTTGGTGAGGGTGCACTCAATCCCACTGTCTATGTCACCCACAAAGATGTTGAACAAGACCGGTCCCAACACCAATCCCTGAGGGATACCCCTCGGTACTGGTCTCCAGCTGGACATTGAGCCATTGAGCACAACTCTTTGAGTGCGGCCATCCACCCAGTTCTTTATCCACCGCGTGATCCATCTCTGTGTGTCCTCCAGAGAAAGGTTTTCAGTGAGACCTACTACTCTTGGCTGGCTGTTCTGGTAAGCATTTCAGCATACAGATGAGGCAGCAGCAAGCACACCAGCACTTTTCCCCATGGCGTATTATTATAGCACAAATTGAATTGGCATCCAAACATCCCACTAAACTTTCTGTTAAGCATGGATGGGAACACCATCCACACAGAACATTTTATCACAGAATCACAGAATCACAGAATAGTATCAAATTGTGAAGAATAGTATAGCCATTACAGCTATCTATAACTAATGTTTTATGAAGATTCCTTTAAACCATACTAACTGTAGAGCCCAGGCAGAGAACAGTTTTTGCTTGTAACTAGAATGAAGCCATCTGCAAAACGGAAAGCAGATTTTCTATCAGTTATCTGCAGCAATACTGTCCACATACTCTAGCAAAGAAAGCATAAAAGACAAATGCTTTATCTTAATTGTGCTAAGACAATGACATCACATAATAATTAGTGGGGAAATTGTTTTGGAGTTTCAAATTAGACCAAAACCTCATAGTTTTAGAGCAACACAGGGAGCTAAAGATGCATCCTTTGATTTCCAAGTGATTGTTTTCTTCATGATGTTCTCCATTCAGAAAACTCAGGACATGTAATAAATATCACAGAAGCTACACAGAAGCTGAGGCCCTGTGGAAGCAGGTCCAGATCTTGCCCCTGGTTTAGCTAATTGCAAGGGAATGCATCAGCCTGGGGAGCTTTCTCTCTGTATTTCCAACAGTGATCTTACCTATGAATAACAACAGCAAATAATCCCAGACTCATGAAAAAGCTGGACACAACACTGCCCCAGGAGGTCGCTTGGTTAGGAAATACAAGTCATTATTTTATTTGATATTTAAAGAATTATAAGCAATTCAGCTAGAACACTCCTTAGACTTAACCTCTAGAGTTATATTAGCCCAGATAGTCATTTGGTTCATGTGGTGCATCTCCCCTGTCTTCACTGGAGGTAAGTCAAATCCTGCCAATTAAAATTTTGCCCCATTAACTTAAATTCTGGAGAAAGTCTGAGCCACAAAGCCAGTGCAAACATATCTCAGTGTATGTTAGACTAATGGGGCTGACAAATTGTTGGTGGCAGCAAGAACGGCCTCACACACTGTTGGAAGATAAAAGCCAAAGCCTATATTAAGATGTTTGTGGGTACGAGCTCAGTTCTTCCCAGGCAAAGACAAAGATGCAATTCAGTGATCAGATTTCAGTTTTGATCAAGCAAGAGTATATTTGATTTATTATATTGTTAGACAAGGAAATTAACCACTTGCAAGTTTGTGCTTACAGCAATTTTCAGGTGCAATGTTTTGCTGGCACAAATTTCTGATGCCTTTCTATACAACCCACTGATACCAGCACCCTCTGTTGATTGTGTCATTAAATCATGATTGCTCAGCTGGAGAATACTCTCCACCTTAGTGAGGACAACACCTTTCCTGTGCAGATTGCTTGTAAAGACAACAGCCCACATCAAAAAATTCAGTCTACACCCAAACTCACAGGATTCCAGTGATGTAGTTTTCCTCAGATGCATAGACTCTGAGACTAGTTCCCCTCAGACATACAGTCCTTTTGCAGAACTGGAAGCAGGACTGGTTTCTGCTTTGGCTATCTTCCCAAATCAAGCCCAGAGACATTAAACTAAAAAGATGTTTGTTCTTACCAGTCCCTCCATATATACTAGCAAAACACTTCAGCAAACTTGATTTTTGTTCACTGTAAACAGTATACAAATGTGCTTACAAATGAGCTTTCAAAAGCTCACTCCTAAGACTTCATTCGTGAAACTTCTGTGCAATCATTTTAAATGTGCTTTACATGGGACTTTGTTCTGTTCCATGAGAAGTCAGAGGACAATCACCTTTACTTGCTTCTCAAGAAACTGAGAGTAAGTGTAATGATATTATTCTTGTAAATGATATTTTGTGTTATGTGCACATATGGCTTAATTCACCAAAATATCTTCCTCATTTTCTCGACATTAAGTATTCCATTTACAAAAATAGATACTGATGTGCGTATTTTTTTTCTAGTTTAAGAGACATTTAGCCTAAAGTTATTAATCAAGAAAGTACATCAAATCACTGTCTAAATAATTCTGCTCACAGGGATATATTCTGTATTTACAGCAGAAGATTACTGCTCATGTTTTAAAATATTTTTAATCAGATAATTTTTTAAAAACTCTATCTTGCATAAAAAACATGTCTTACAATATTTATTCTGTTTCTCATTCCAGCACTGCATGTAGCAGGGGAACACTGCCTGGCAGGAATACAGTTCTACATCCAGCTCACAAGGTGGGACTCGTATGTCATGCACAGCCTGCACCACAGAAAATATTAGAGGTAAAGGGAAATTCTATCACTTACAAATACACTGGAAGAAGACTGCATCTCCAAATTCTGAAATTACTTACCCTCAGACAAAAATACCCTCAGACAAAAACTGTAGATCAATGGAATCCTCTAAAAACAAACACTTCCTGTACTCAAGTCGTATACTGCAGCAGGTGATAAGGCTCAAGATAAGTGTATAAAATTACTTGAAATCCCAAGTTCAGAGATGGCATATTAGCCAGAGGTGAAGACATCAGGAATGATTTACAGAAGTTCTGTAGCCACAGTTACTTTAAACACTTTTCAGCTCTGGACTTGCGCTTGTTGCATTTAGCATCTCTAACTAAATTGTAATTTTAAGATATAAGGATAAATTAATATATAATTTTGCTCATGATTTTTTTCTCCTTTTCTTTGGTAGATGAAACAGACTACGAGTAGAGCATGACCTCATAGCTATAGGCCTGTTTTAATACAGTATAGTGTTGAGGTGATTTTTAAGTCAGAGCTGGTAGTGCCAATTCTACATTTATCTTTGCACTGGAACAAACACAGCATTAGGACAAATACTTTACAAATTAATTCATTAATTCAAATAAAGTTTCTGCATAAAACACAGACTCCAGATAAATACTGAATCATTTGCGTAAGGAAAGCAAGCCACATTTTGAGGAGAGAGCTAGAAATGCTGCTATGCCTATTATTTGACTTAAGGTTTCCTCAGAACTACACTGATCCTCTTAAGTATGGCGCAATCAAACAAACTACTCATTTGATGCAAAAAGGTCACACACTAGCCCTGAGTAAGCTATGGGCTCCTTTGTCTTCTGTTGAAGAGTTAATAAGATTTCACAGAACTACCTCCTGCCAGAATTGCTAAGAAGTCTCTTTTAGCTACACAATAAGGTGCTTTCCGAACTTCCTGCTTCTTGGCACTCACCTCAGTGACTCACAAGTTAGGACTTAAGTTGTGTCCTTTAAGCTCACTGAAAGCCAGAAAGTCTTTTTTCGTAAGGGTAACAATTCTTGTGCAGACCCTCTAATACTTGCTTCCTATAACTGTCCTGGGTTCAGCAGTAGCAGTCATTTTTCTCCTTCTTAGTAGCTGGTGCAGTGCTGTGTTTTTGACTTTCAGCCTGGGAACAGTGCTGATAACACCGATGTTTTCAGTTGCTGCTCAGTAATGTTTACTCTGATCAAGGGCTTTCTGAGTCTCATGCTCTGCCAGGGAGGAGGGGACGCCAGGAGGAAGCAGAGACAGGACAACTGACCAAAACTAACCAAAGAGGTATTCTATACCACAGCACGTCATGCCCACAATATAAACTGGGGGCAGTTACCCAGAAGGGTTAGATCACTGCTCGGTTGGGCTGTGTATCGATCGGCAGGTGGTGAGTGGTTGTATTCTCTTCCCTTGTTTCCCTTGTCATCATTATTACTGGCGGTAGCAGCAGTGGTTTGTGTTATACCTTAGTTACTGGACTGTTCTTATCTCAGCCCGTGGGAGTTACATTCTTTCGATTCTCCTCCCCCTCCCTCCAGGAGCAGGGGGAGGAGTGAGCTAACAGCTGCGTGGTTCTGGATTGCTGGTTGACCTTAAACCATGACAGTAATTGATCCTTGTCCCAGACAACCCCACGGGCTTGGGCCAAAAAGCATGCCTACTGCAAGCTCTGTCACTGACCATGACAGTTACCAGGTGCCTAGAGAAGAGCGTAAGAACGAGATGAGCATACTGTGCTACTTAACCAGTTTAACAGTCTGTTGACTCACAGCTTTTGTTTCAGTGGCTAAAGCCCTTTGGTAGATTTCTCTTCCATGAGTTTGTCTGATTACAATATCCTGCAGTAATGAGTTCCATAGTTAAAAACATGCTGCAGAGAAGTACCTTCTTCTCAAACTATTTTCAGCCTGTCATAGAATCATAGAATAGTTAGAGTTGGAAAGGGCCTTAAGGTCATCTAGTTCTAATCCCCCTGCCATGGGCAGGGACACCTCACACTAAACCATGCCATCCAAGGCTCTGTCCAACCCGCCTTGAACATCGCCAAGGATGGAGCATTCACAACTTCCCTGGGCAACCCATTCCAATGCCTCACCACCCTCACAGTAAAGAATTTCTTCCTTATATCCAATCTAAACTTCCCCTGTTTAAATTTGAACCTGTTACCCCTTGTCCTGTCACTACAGTCCCTAATGAAGAGTCCCTCCCCAGCATCCCTATAGGCCCCCTTCAGATACTGGAAGGCTGCTAGGAGGTCTCCACGCAGCCTTCTCTTCTGCAGGCTGAATAGCCCCAACTTTCTCAGCTTGCAGTTTCATTTGATTCATATAGGTTCTTAAATAGAAAGAGATTTTTTTTTTCCCCTATTTACTGTCTACATTCCATATATCGTTTCAGAGACTTCTATTACCTCTTCTTTCCCTTTAATTCTTTCATTTTCAGGATGAAGATTCACAGTCACTCTGTTCTCGCCTTGTAGTGAAAATGTTTCGCACCTTCTACCGCCTTCATCATCTTTCTACAATTTTCCTATTCAGAGCACACTCAAGTTTGTCTCACAGTCAAGTTCGGTTTGACACAGAAAAATTTCCATTTGTAACGAGTGGTGAATGAACTTCAGATAACTTCAGAAAGAATGCATCAGTGTGGACGGATGTTTATTTAAATCACCTCACCTGCTTCAGTTACAAAGGTTTTCCTCTCCTGTGCTCACAGCAGAAGCCTGTGAATCTCACAACCAGTTTCTCAGGTGAGACTCACAGTTATCCTCCCTCACTCTGCTCTCTGTCTCTGCCTCATTTCCTAAACTGCCATTAGCACAACTCTGGTGGAAAAATGGCTGTGGTGCCTCATATCAATAGATCCACACTCTGGTAAGGACCAAACAAATCTTAGTTACTGCAAGAATCTTGATGCAGTTTTATAGATGCTTACTTGTAGGCACCTCCTTTTCACTGAAGATATTTATGACTAAAATTTAAAACCGTGATCTAGGAGGGTCTAATTAACTGCCAAAGGAATTTGAAAGACTTCTATAGACTTTACTGACCTTTGCTTCTGACCCATAAGGAACCACAAAAGGTTGAACCAGATGGCAATACTCCATCGCTGAAACAAACATTGTGTCTTAGAATCATAGAAGCATGTAAGTTGGAAATGACCTTCAAGATCAAGTCCAACTGAACACTCCTGCAACAATAAATCCCACCAAAAATAGCAGTCCTAGCTGTCCTAGCCACCAGAAGACTAACACATCAGTGTTTCACCAGTATCAGCACTTACTGAAACTCTACTCCCACAAATTATAGAGAAAGCACATTTGCAGATTTCCAAATCTCCAGTCAAATCCCGTACTAAATGGAGACAATGACTGTTCAGTTTCAGTGCATCTTTGAACACGCTGGCAATAAACCCTGAAAGCCTTAAATTTTAATTATGCCAGCACTTACTTTGCTGATTTACAGTCTGACTAAACTGAAGAACCCTCGTGGTTGAATCAAATAACATCCTCATACAGAGTTTCACAAAGACAGGTGAAGAAAATGACATAAGGCAAAACAATGGATAGGAAACTGGTGCATGACAACCTATTCATCTCCTCATTTGTCACGCAAGTGCAACTCAAAGATTTTCCATAGCTTCAGGTCGTACTTGTACTTAAAAAATCTTTTCCTGACAAATTCTAATCAAAACAGATGGCGATGATAAGGAAAGTTTATTTGACCATTGTTATCCAATAACTATCGCACAGTACTTTCTAAGCTATTCAGAATGGAAAAGATTTTAAACCCAAAAACTAGGTCCAAAGTTTGCTTAAGTCTAGACCCAGGTTCCCAGCACCAATCTGTCTGCACTGGTGGAAGGATGATAAATGAATGCCACATATCATTAGGGATCTGGTTTTAATGCCCACATATGCATCGCTCTGTAGAAATTCCTCTAGCCACCCTCACTCCCCTTTTATTTTATGTTTTTTACTGTTTTGTACTGTGAGATGCCAAGCACACAAACTAATAAACTGAGAAACATACGAGGATATCGAGTCCATTTCTGCTGAGCTTTAGCACAGCATAACATGCCTAATAAAAGAACCAGAACAGATGCTGGTCATCTGTATCTTTAGTCAACTGCACAATTCAAAAAGAAGAACAGCACCAGAAGGAAGAAAGGTAAATCAACCTAATGAAAGGTTTAGACATAGGAAGAGTGTGACAATGCTGCAAAGGAGGTCACTAGGAGAGACAGGGTTAGGGTCAGGGTTCTACCTAAGGCTCTTTTTTATTAATTCTTAATCGATACTTTGTAGGGCAACCTATCCCTTGGTAATCAGCATAAGGCCATTTTATCCTGCTCAGGAATATTGCCTGGGATTCAATTGTATATGTACATAAGTGGGAAGGTGTAGCAGAGAGCTGGAAGTAAGATATAAGTTTTTGGAAGTAGAAGGCAATACAGATGCAGCCATATGTGCATGAAATATAGAAACATAACCAAAACCAAGAACAAGCTCAGAGCATTTAAATGCAAAACACAGTTGTATCATGAAAAAGAGTTTTTCATCTAAATAAAAACATAAAAGAAATAAACAAGAAAGCAAGAGAAAGCAAGCAAGAGAAAGCAAGCAAGAGAAAGCAAGCAAGAGAAAGCAAGCAAGAGAAAGCAAGCAAGAGAAAGCAAGCAAGAGAAAGCAAGCAAGAGAAAGCAAGCAAGAGAAAGCAAGCAAGAGAAAGCAAGCAAGAGAAAGAAAGCAAGAGAAAGAAAGCAAGAGAAAGAAAGCAAGAGAAAGAAGAAGAAAGAAAAAGAAAGCAAGAAAGTACCCCTTCTATTGCTTCCATCCTAAAAATCTCAGATTTTGATTGCTATTTTCCATTGTTGGCATTTGGAAAAGTTCAGAATACAATGGCACGTATCTCAAACCAAGCCAATATTCAATATCACTTTCAAGTTCCCTGCTAGGATTAAAGCCAGCTCTCCTCAATTTCTATCTGAATTTCTCCATCTACAACAGCTGTTCTATACCTGGCAGCTGCCAATACAGGGACTTTTTGACCCTGATATCTTATTTTCAAGTGGATAAAATCAAACAGTAATTCCATGATCTACTCACTTAAATCCCAGTCTTTACTAAAGTATTTGAAACAGTAACATTCTCCCCATATAACCCTCCTATGCACACATAGTGCTGCTGTCAGCTAGGAGTAACACTGGCAGTTTGTCAGGCGTAGTACCCTCAGTCAGTGATGGCAAGAGCAGATGCAGCCTGCCCAAACTGACAGGTGCATTTCATTGACGTTGGTACAACCTGTGTTCTTATTCCAAAATGTCCTACAAATAAACAGGACCTCCACTACTTTTTCCTTTATAACATTCATTTCTTGGCACAGACCCATTTCACTGCAACTTACTGAATGCCTTACAGAGTTATATGTTGAACTTCGTAAGGCAAAGAGCATCTTCTTTATTTCTATGTCCAATAACTAAAATAAAGATATTAGTGCAGCACAGAGACTCTAAGGCCAGATCAAGTTATTTGAATGTTTCTCCTCTATGCTGTTTATAATAGGGATAAAGTCTTGCTTTGAGCCAAAACACAAGAAAAATTGAGACATTGGCATGTTATTGTGTAAGGTAGTGTAGAAGAGCACCTCAAAACAGAGCAGGACAAGATAGCCATGCAAAAATCCCCTGGAGAGCTGGACAAAATGCTACAGTAAGGGCAGAGATATGTCAACAGACACATTTCATGCATTTGAAGAAAGAGCCCGCACAGTTTATGTGGCTTTCTACTTACCTCACTAAGATGACATCCAAAGTCTAGTGCTTTGCTCCTGTGTTCAAATGGTTAATCCATAAAGGCTCTGTAGTCTAAACTTTTCCAGTCAAAGCATACTGAGGCTGCATTTAGATCTAAGTGAGGGGTTTGCAACTCTCAGCCCCAAAATGAGAGCAGCTGCTGGGCTTGTCCTACGTGAAGACCACATGTTGAATCTGTCAGCAAGACTTTGTAAAGGCTGTGGCTGAGAACAAGACTCCTGATGACCTGGATGTGAGAACTTGTTGGCTGCAGGTGAGTTCTTTACTTGCATACCAAAGCAATACTCCAAAGCAGAGTTGCCCAAAGAAAACATCTTGTTTTCAGAACTCTGCCTGTGATCAGTATGAACTGAAAGATAAGGTATCAGTAACTGACTCTACCCATCTTGCCATTACACTGTACTAATTCATAAGTGCAAGGTATCTGATATTTACAGGCATCTGAACCACTGTGTGCAGCTGCATCACAGCCTTCTGATGGACTAGAACTTTCTTAGGATAGTGTTTCTTAGCCACAAGTAAGCATGCACAAATTTGGAAGCACAATCTAAACAGATTGATTTCCTCAGAATTGTCAGGCTTGGGAGCTTAAGGTGTCCTTGGCTCAGATTTCCTCCAGCTGTTAGTGATAAAGTTGATCTACTTTGTAAATAACTTTGATGCTACAGAAAAGAAGACATGTAAGCAAAGCAACAGAGATGAGCCCTGTACTTTTCATTCAGTCTTTTCATGCTCACTCCCTGACCTGCAACAGGAGACTGTCTGCACACTGTCTGTCAAGACAGAAACAGAAGAGAAAACATGGCAGAAACCAAAAGAAAATACAAACTGGAGACTGGCGACAGAGAAAAGCTCACACGCAGTCATATGGCCAAGAAATTCAGCCCAAACCTCCTGAGGCCTACACAGTACCTTCCACGCAGTTCCTTCCTTGCAATCATTTTCATCATAACAAGCCAGCAAACAGCAATAGCTTGACAGAAACATGCCAGAAGCAGACCTTTACTCACACTTTGGTTCCTCCAATCCCTACAAAACACTTCTCTCAGCCCAGCAAAGCACTCTCTGTGTCAGAAGAGAGGTCATTTTCCTTTGAACAGAGATTTTATTCCAAACAGACAAACCTTTCACAGAATCTGCAAAGCCTGCAGTTCACGCTTACCTATCCAGAGGGTCCTGAGGCACTTTACTCCCTCCAGCTCTGCTGTTGACATTGGCATTCTTGTTGGCAGTCATGGTCATTTCTGCTTTCTAGAAATGTGGATATCTGTGATGGGAAAAAACTCAATGAATTTTTCAATCAATTAACCTTCAGGACTGTTAGAAGTACTGTGCTGTGCAAAGGCAGAACTCCAGGCTGCTTTTCATTCTATGCAATCAGTCTCATTATGATCCTGAAAAACTAAACACAACCTCTCTACTGCTGCCCTTTCACATTCACAGACAAGTTTATTATGGCCTATTGCTGTAAAGGGAGATATGGGGATTCGGTGCATGCTTTAGGTTCTGGCATGTCTGACTAATGGAGCTTGATACAGAGTTCACAAAATATCACAGGTTTTGTGTGGTTCTTTCATCCATCAGTGCATGTGGAGAACCCAGTAACTGTACTTCGTGATCCTTGCAAATACCACAGCTATGACTGGCATTTTGGCCACAAAAGCTATTCCAAGGAATGAAGAAACTTTTCTCAAAATTTAAAATGCAGTTCTATTATGGAAATATATTCTAATAGAGAAATATATTCAATACAAAATATGTTGAATATAATTTTCAAGTCTCCTTGTGGTATGAAAATATCTACAAATGGTTTTCTCTATTGGCCCCAAGATTCTTAATGTAAAACTGTTTTAGGACATTTTTAAGACCTTGGGTAATATAAAGAATCATTACTACTTCTTGCTTATTTCCTAGTTATTTGTTAACAACACAAAAGCTGTATATTTAATTTCAGCCACTGTAAAAACCCTACATACCCAGTTGAGAGACCAAAAGGTGGGCCTTACTTCTGTAACATTGCTCCATAAATGGCAAAGAAACAGCCCAGTATAATGATTTATTTTGCCCTCATCCCATTATCATAATAGGAATGGTGTGCTGTGACTGAAGGGAAAATATGACAATATGGATATAGGCCAGGACGTAATCCCAGAGATGCAAAGGTGGTAACCTCTAACAACATGCCCCTCTGTTGACTATATCCCATGTTTCTGTGGTGTAGAACACAGCTCTTGGTGGCAATTTCCTCTGTCATTGAGATTGTTTGAGAAATATTTTGCAATATGAGGGAAAAAGGTTTTTCATATCATGATAAGATCCCTCAAATGTCAGCAGAGTCCCTTGGGAAAGAAATAGAACAGGACTTATTCCACCTGCTGCTGCAGGAGTTATTTTCAAGGATTGTGTGGTTCTGCTGGCATATGCTCTGGGTGGCTTCTGAGACTCTCCTTAGTTTGTAAGCTAAAATATCTACCATGGTTTGCAGCACCAGCCTCCAGGGTCTGACCAGAACTACCAATTTTCATAACCATTAATGGTACGGCTAATGCAAAAACAAGGAGTATTACAAAACTTCTTGTTTACTCAAACCCACAGTAAGTCCAGACTGCTTGAGAAGCCAACTGTAATGCAATGCTGAAAAACAAGTTGGTTACTGACAACACACAAAATCCTTGTACTAACAGACCCATCGAGGGAAACAGGACATTCCCTAAACCACTTTATTCCAGACAGCTCTGCCACAAATAAGGTCAGCAAACCTCTTTCGGATTGCAGCTCCAGAAGCAGAGCAGCCATGCCCACCACAGACTCCAGGTCTACTTGTCCTCCTGGGATTGTCTTCCACCTACGGATTTTCCCAGTGTAAGTGGAGATTTTTTTCCCAGCTGGTAACATTTTTTCTACACTGAAGCTCCCCAGATTCCTCCAGTGTCTTCTTGTTATTGTTGGTGTCACAGTATCAACATAACAGGGCTCTTAAAGAGCTGCCTGGTCTGATGGAAAAGGGCTTGCTCAGGATGAGAAAGGAAACTTGCTGACGCTGGCCAAGCTTTCTAGGACTGCACATTTCACAGAGAGCCAGCAGCTCTTTTAATGTTTTCCATGCATCAATTCAACCCTTTTACTGGCGTCAAATCTGTCTAAATCACTTATGAGCAATTAGGTGAAAAAAATAAGAGAAATTAATGTGGCATAAGGTGAATAACAATTGTTAGCACAGTTCAGGATCATTTTCCAAGATTTGCTTTTTCTGTTCAAGATCAGAATAAGCTGAAGGGAGCCTCAAAAAGATGGGATACTGACCTGGCACATCAAAAATCCAAACAAACAAAAAAGTGTGCTTTTGTGATGTGGTTTTCCAAGAGTCCGCTTTCCCCATACCCAAAATCCAATTAAAAAAAAAAAAAAAAGAAAAAGAAAAAAAAAAAGAAAATAAAAGAAAAAAAGAAAGTACATTCAAGCTTGATAAAAATTATTGCGGTCAATATTTTAAAAAGTGATTATTTAAACCTCACATTTCAAAGCTACCTTAAATGTCAAATAGGTCAAACTGCTTTGTTTTCAGCAAAAGATGAACTGAGTTTTAAAAGACAATTTCACAAGATATGTCAAATTTACTGACATAAGTGTTTTTCTTCCCATGCATTTGAGACTCTGGTATATGTGGTGATGTCAACTGGCTTTTCTATGCAATATTTTTTTAATGCTTCTTTTGCAAGAATATTTTGCTGCAGGTGATGCTGGTAACATCTCAGCACATGCAGATAAATTTCACATAGCAGAAAACAGTCAGTCCAGTGCCTGGAAGCAAAAGCTTCATACCAAAGAAAAAAAGAAAAAAGAAAAAAAAAAGGCGAAAAAAAATCAAAAATTTAAAAAAATAATAATAAATCCCAAACCCATATCCCAGCTCCCAAAATAAAAGGGAAACAGAGAAAAAAACTCAACTCAATTTTATGGTCATGTAGCAAGAGCCTTCAAATGAGTTTGACAGCCGTGTAAGTTAATTATATTGTATAGTAACAATCACATCCCTCGGGCTTGTGTGAGAGCATTCTCTATCACAGTGTTTGCAAATTATTCTTCACAAAGCAGTGAAAACCAAAGTCTCTCAAGTATTGTGACATACTATTAAAAACAAATCCAAAGATAGTCATGTCACGCAGATTTCACATTGCCTGGTTAACCATCTAACTACACTTTGCCTCAAAATGCAGAATTTGGTTTCATTTGTAAAGGCAAAGAATTACTCTCAAATCCTTATTTAGCTATAATTTGTGTTTTACTCCAGGTGTGGTCTCACTAATTTCACTAGGACAACTCTCCAATTAGCATAGATGGTAGGATCTGGATGTTCTCCATTATTACACCCATTTTGCCCAAAACATCCACAAACCATTTGTCAGGATCAGAGTAAAGACAACAGACACACAAAAAATGATGTGATGGCATCATGGGATCTACTGCTAGTACCAGGCAAGGCTCATCATCCTGACTGAAAATGCCTGCCGCACTGCAGGTGTTTCCTAACAGATCTTTATCATTTCAGGAAGCATCAGTGACAGAATATTCCTCTGGACTGCCTCCCTCTTCCCTCCCTCAAAGGTTTACTTGCATTCCCAAAGTGAAAGTGTGGCCTGGAGCTTTTTTGTGCACAGAAGAGGCACTGACAAAACTTCCACTTTTTCCTGGTGAACTTTACGACTTCACAACACCTTTGAACCTTTAATTCCATTAACAGGTGTTAGCAAGGGAGCTATAAATTGCATGCTGCTCCCTACTACCGTTCAAAATTATTCTTAATTTCCTAAAGCATTCCAGTGCTTTGGAAGCACCCACTCCCATTACATTACACTATTGCATTGCAAGTTGTTCCTCAGCTCACTCCCATTCACAAGTGATTCAGGCTAGAGCTAGGCTTGGACAAAGCACCTGAAAGGTCTTGGTAATCAGCAGAGCTTTATTTGTACTATCTGAGAGTCTGTAAGGCCTCAAGAAAATCTTCTTTCTTACACAGAAGGTATCCACCATTACTACACTGCAAGAACCCCTCCTCTCCTTCTGTGGAAGGTGAATAGAATTGGGCCTAGGTATTCATGTCTAGGCTCAGATGTGTTATAAGTGTCTTAGATCAACATCATGTTATAAATGTCTTAGAGAAAGTGTCTTAGTTCTAGAGAAAATGTTTTCATAATTGGAATGATAACATCTTTCATTCTATTTATATAATGGGAGAAGAATAGGCCTTTTCAATGGAGATTTCTTCCATTCAACAGACATGCGTGCGTTTTTGTTTGATGGTGCTTTTTTTGTTGTTGTTTTTAATACTGTGATCAATACTTCTTCCTATCCATATGGTCCTTTTTACTTCTTTGTCTTAAAATAGATTCATTTCACTCCATTTTCTGCACTCATTTCTTAAGCATATTTTTCCATTAAATACCCAGTTACAGTAAAAAGTCCTTAGAGTGTGTTGCGATGCTTCAAAGCCAATTTCCTGAACATCAGGAACACTAGCACTCTTTATCTGGCAGCTTAGTGAAGACGAATCCCAATTCTGCTGCTTACTGAACTCATACAAGCAGAAGACAATGTGTATGTGGCTGGAGTCCTCTCAGCCAGGCGTTCACTGGACCCAGGCTGCAGCACTGAGCAGGTGAAGCCAGGAAAGTGGCAAAGAAGATAGATGCAGGATTTCTAATGGCTTTAGAAGGGAGCCTTTGAATGTAAGATCTCAAGCCCTCTCCGGGCATAATTACTAACATGGGTGCAAATTCTACATAGAAAATGTCAATGTCCACCACGGAAGTCCTGTTCATCAGATTTCTCTACTCCGGACTTCTGCTGTTATTTCTGTTTGTCAGTGAGAGTTCAGTGTGTTTAAAGTCCTTGCTGTGTCACATGTTGCAAAGGTTAACCTATACTTATCTGTCTCAGACTGAATCAATCTGTACTGCTATCAATATAATTTGTAAGGTATAATTTGAATTCTTGAGACCTGCATATGTTCTGAAGCCTTTTAAGGCAAGTTATTTTCCTCTTGAAACTCCACTGATCTGGGATCTTAAAACAGGGGAAAATATTACTGCTTTGGTCTGCCCTACAGGGTAGAGACTTTGATACATAACAGGAAGGCATTACAGGGAAGAAGTACAGACTGCTAAGACAAACTTGTGCTTTTGAGAGAACCTTGTAGTAAAGACAAGCTCTTAGAAATACATAAATAATAACTGATTTTATCTACTTTTTTTTCTTTTAGTGGCAGCTGCAGCAGAATGTCTCTAGGCCTTGAGAAGCTGAAAATATTAATATGCTTCTATAAGTGCTTTAAGGAAAGCTTGCCCACATTTCAGGGGGTGTTGCACAGCTAAAAATTTTTTAAGAGTCACAGCTTAGCTTTGTGGCAATTTGCTTTTTCCCTTCCAGTAAAACAGATACTTGAGTCCTCCCAGAACAATATCATAGAATCATAGAATAGTTAGGGTTGGAAAGGACCTCAAAATCATCGAGTTCCAACCCCCCTGCCATGGGCAGGAACACCTCACACTAAACCATGCCATCCAAGGCTATGTCCAACCCGGCCTTGAACACCGCCAGGGATGAAGCATTCACAACTTCCCTGGGCAACCCATTCCAGGGCCTCACTACCCTTACAGTAAAGAATTTCTTCCTCATATCCAATCTAAACTTCCCCTCTTTAAATTTAAACCCATTACCCCTTGTCCTGTCACTACAGTCCCTCATGAAGAGTCTCTCCCCAGCATCCCTATAGGCCCCCTTCAGATACTGGAAGGCTGCTAGGAGGTCTCCACGCAGCCTTCTCTTCTCTAGGCTGAACAGCCCCAACTTTCTCATCCTATCTTCATATGGGAGGTGCTCCAGTCCCCTGATCGTCCTCGTGGCCCTCCTCTGCACTTGTTCCAACAGTTCCGTGTCCTTTTTATGTTGAGGACACCAGAACTGCACACAATACTCCAAGTGAGGTCTCACGAGAGCAGAGTAGAGGGGCAGGAGCACCTCCCTCGGCCTGCTGGTCACACTCCTTTTGATGCAGCCCAGGATATGGTTGGCTTTCTGGGCTGCAAGCGCACACTGCCGGCTCATGTTCATTTTCTCATCAACCAACACCCCCAAGTCCTTATCCGCAGGGCTGCTCTGAATCTCTTCTCTGCCCAACCTGTAGCCGTGCCTGGGATTGCTCCAACCCAGGTGTAGGACCTTGCACTTAGCATGGTTAAACTTCATCAAGTTGGCATCAGCCCACCTCACAAGCGTGTCAAGGTCCCTCCGGATGGCATTCCTTCCCTCCCATGTATCAACCGAACCACACAGCTTGGTGTCATCAGCAAACTTGGTGAGGGTGCACTCAATCCCACTGTCCATGTCACCCACAAAGATGTTGAACAAGGCCGGTCCCAGTTCTGATGTACTGGAAAGTCCAGTAAATTCTTTAAAGATTTCTGCATTGAGAGGGCTTCGGTAGAGACTCCAAAGAACATTTTTATAAGAACTACATGCTTTTATCATGTAGTAATAAATTATATTTATTATCATTTATTAATTATAATAATCATTATCATTAAAGGTAATGATTTACCTTTAATGATAAAGGTAAATCTCTAAGCCGGGCCATGGCAAGTTTAGCCATGCAATACCCTACAAACTAACATAAAGAGCTAAATGACCTGCTGAGAAAGGACTTGGTATGGAGATATTCAGGAAGTATTAATTCAACTATCTCACCCCAAGTTTGTTACAGCACACAGCTAACTATGATCACATCAACAGGTTCCTTGCAAAACACATAAACTAACTGCCTTAAATTCTACAGACTGAAGATACAGACCTTGCTCTATCAGCAACACATATGTGCCTGGGCCATGTTACAGTCTAGCATAAACTCTAAGTGAGAAAACAATACCAAGCCATTCACGTAGCTACATATATCGAAGTCACTGATTGAGAACAAGTGACAATGTTCGTGGATAACAGAGATGAAGGAAGATGGTTGCCAACCTCTTTGTCTTTATGATACTGCAGAAGGCACAGATTTTACCTGGTATTAACTCTACAATCTCATCCAAGGTTTTCCTCCCTATAATCCAGAGACAGCCTGGTTCCAATCAAGCCAATAATGACAAGTTTACTTCCAGCACAAACTTCCTAGTATAACCATCAGTGGCGGTGGACTCAGTTGTCATTGCAACCTTGCAATGCCAACCCACCCTTCCAGCAGTGAAGTCCCCACTGAGATGGAATGGATATTATTAGGAAACTGATATTGCAGCACTTATTGGATGTGAAAGGTGTTGCCTCCCATCAGTGCAGGCTGTCCGACCTGGGTGGCTGCAGAACCAGGCAGGTGAAAAGCAGACATGTTGCCAAGAGATGACAATTCTCTACTCACCCTCCTTCCCTATTTTTCTACCACCTAAAATCCTTTCCCTTCTTCTTATATTTGTGCATTTTCCTATTTTATGCCCTCCTCGTCTGTCTCCCTCACCCTTCTTTACCTTATTACTTCATTAACGTTCCCTCAAGCTGTTTTTTTCCCTTGAACTGAAACTGGAGAGAAGAGCCCTCACTTGAAACACACTGCAGTCCAAAACTTGTGTCCAAATGTAAGAATTTAGCTCTAAGCTCTTCTATTACTTTCAGTGCTGCTAGAGCCATCACAGCTTTGCAATTTTGGCATTTGCAACACAAACACTTCCATGATGACCAGACATCACTATGAAAACAGCCTACTTACAAATTGTGTCTAACATACATCATAGTTCCTAGGTATTATTCTTCTTTTGTCCATTCTCTTCATCCTCAGGATATTTGCATGAAAACACTCATTCAAGTCTCAGGAGCTCACCTGCTCCTGTTGTTTATTCCTCATAGTCCTGTAATGGCAATATCATTTGCATAGTAATGAATTGTTTCTTGTGACACAAAAAACAGATTATTATTTTGCTAAGGAATGAATGTAGATTAGCTTTAAAGAAGAGGTGTGGTTTTTTTCCATTAATATTTTTTGCATCACAAAGAACATCAGAAATGAGAAAATAGACTGTCCTTCAGTATTTCCTGCAGGGTGTCACCAGTCTCTACAGACATCACAATAAAATTCAAAGGACAGTTCACTGCTTAGGACAGACTGCCTGGGAGCACAGGCTGCAGGGGAGACACGAAGTGAACAAACCAAGCTGAAAGTCTTAGTGAGTCTTAAAAGGAAATTCCCTGTTGAGCTGACACCAACGACTGAACCTTCCTCATCTCAAGGCTGACTGACAACATCTGCCATCAGCTGAGAAGTATCCTGAATTTGCAGCTACAGTAGGTTTTGATTCATTAGAGCATCATGTGAGGCAATACATGGGTCAGAGCTAGGATACAGAGCAAGCTGCTGTCCACACAGTGTTGTTAGCACACCTCCCTTCCTTCCTGCCAGATACACACGACTCCCACTCAGAGCACCACTACAGTACAAACTGCAAAATTAATAGCTGTTATGTGCCTCATACAAGGTTTTAATAATACATGATGGGAGGAAGGGGAATCTTGGTGCAGCTGCATAAAGACTTGAGAGAGAAGGATTAAATCTTCATTTTGCCATATATTTCTTATGAGTCACTGGGTAAATGGCTTGAGTTATGCTAGTTGAGCTATTTCCTGACTAATTCTGTCATCTTTTCTAGAAGTAAGCTGTGCTACCCAGGAACGTCTGAAGCACATTCAGCCATATGGAGGCTTAATAAGATCTCTGTTATATTGTACTTTGAACCTGAATTAACTATCCAGTGTAGACAAATTACATCAATTTTCATTTCTCAATTCATACTCCACAAAAAAAAAAGAGCAGGAGCAAGTCAGGACTTGTTTGTGCAAAGACGATAATTTACAGCACCCTAAATACTCCACATGAACTCTCCATGCAGACATACTTAGTACATGTTTAGGGTGGGCAACACGCTTTCCAAATTACCTTACATAAGGTCATGCTTATGAGTGAGAATGTAACCAGTGAATTATCTCAGAGCAGGCAGCAAGTTATAAATTAATAATATGGCTTCCTACAGCTTGTGCAAACAGACCCTCGAGGTTCTCCCATACCCTGAGATGCAGCAGGGAAGTTGACACTCACAAAGCTTGAAACCCCTTGAAATAGCCTTCCATTTTGCAACTGACTATTTGTGACAATGTGGGAAACAGTGTCACTGATAAAAATATGGAAATCAAAGTGTTTAAATGGCCAGCTGGGCCACTGCAGCTGGCAGCACTATTTTCATCTATTTTCAGAAGGCCACGAGATTTCTTTTAGCATGTTTGCCTCAGACTCCTTCTGCAGAGCCCTTTCTGGGAGCAGAGAGGAGGAAACGCGCCAACCAAAGGCCAGGATGGCTAAGGAGACATTTTGCTGGAGAAGGATGTGGAAGAGATGCTTCATGACTATCAGGGGGACTGAAAACCAGAGGTCTTGAGCAGAAGTAACTAATGGCAACAATTACACTGTCCTGTGAAAAGTCCTTTGACTTCTCTCTAATTCCATGCAGTAAAAGAAAACTTAATTGGTGTAAACAGAAGGCAAGCTGACATTGTCACAGAATGTTGCTTTAAGTTTCAAGCAGCAGTGGGAGATCTTCAATATGAGTGCCTCAATAAGGCCAACTGCTATGTGTTCTTACTATGAATCTCATTCTGTTTAGATCACTTTGTCATAGTAATTGCATTACTGTTGTGAGTCAGTATCTCCAAGAATCAGGTCCTGTCTATGACACCTAAGCTAACACTCCCAGTGAAGCCACTATTAATTTGTGTGGACTATCTCAATATGATGTTATAAAAGCACCCTGGGAGGATGAGGAACTGGCTGGAGACCTCATGGATGTAAGCAGAAAATACTAGCCAAAACTGTCTTGGCTTGTACAAAGAGATGAGAACAACCTTGGGTCTGTCTCTTTTAGTCTTGGCAGTTACCCAAGGAATCCGTAGAAAGGCACCAAGATGATCTTAATGGTCCTGTACCCAACGTACATCCAGAAGTGACCCTGGACACAGGCATTAGCAGCAACAAATGGAATGGCAAGTAAGTCTGTTGTTTGTATTGGGGATTTATGCAATAACTGTTCAGGAGAGCTATCTGTTTACATTTAGAAACTATGCTCGTGCACTTAAAGCAGTGCCTGCAGGATGCAGGAGCTCTGAGCTGTGTTTGAGCTCTGGCATTGATTTCTTTTGTAGCCTTAGGAAAACTGCTTAAAGTTGAGATCCTCAAACTCAGTGCCAGAGAGAACACCCCATCACCCACATTCTGACATCTGAGTGGACCATTTTCCCAGAGCTGCTCCTATTTTTCCTACTTCAGAAATCTGTGGTTTGATCTTTCTAAATATCACTGTTCTACCAATGAACCAGGAGTAACTTTGTGACTTAGCTCACACACAGTGTTCAAGTTCTCCAGAAACGATGGGGCCCAGACATGTTGTTATCACCAATGGTAAATACATCACTAACAGAGACAAACCATACCTCACCAGCCTTTTTGGTCACCAAAACCACCCTCTCCTGTCTGCCATGGCTGCCTACCTGCAAACCAGCATCTCCCAGGGCAATGGGCATAGCAGTTTTCTGATTCCCTTCACATTTATGAACCTCTTGGCTACTGCCTCCCTCTCCTTCAAACTCTACACATTCTAAGCCAAAACAAATAAACTCAAGCCCCTGTTCTCCCAGGATGATAAACCACATCAAGGTGTGAGCAGCCTGACTGAGAGAGTGCAGTCCATGCCCTGCCTGCCTGATTCCATCTCCCACCTCAGATGACTGAACACAGGAGATGGGAGAGAAGCATGGTGCCAGCAAAATGAGTGCACCTCAACCTTTCTCCTAGCTGTGCCGCTGAAACAGAGGAAGCCGACTGAAGAAGAAACAGGGAGGAGGGGTGAGAACCAGGCAAACATCAGAAAAGTTGAACACTGATAGAATAAAGGCGAGATAAAGAACAGCTAACATACTGTGTCAGAAAGACACAGGTGGGAAACAAGGAAGTTAAGAGACACTTAGAAGGGAAAAAAGGCATTAAGAAACAGCAGGAGGGAAAAAAGTACACTCCCCTTCTTTACCTCCATACTGGGACTGCACTCTGTGTCCCCCAGAGAAAGTAACCCACCTTTCCTCATGCTCATTCCATGGCTAAAATTTCCCTCATGGAATCAAGCTTGAATTTTGCCAAAGATACTTCAATGGATCTGTGATACTGCAGTAACCTGACATGAGACTTCACTGAAAGAGACAAAAACTCCTGCTGCCCTGCAAAGCAGGTGTGACTCCATGAGTGTGGGAATTATCCAAACTCTGGGTAGCTAGCTGCTCATTCAATACACAAACCTAAACCCAAATCCCAACTCAAGTTCTTGAGCCCCTAATTCCTGAGTAGATGCTCATTCCCCCATGTGCGTACAGCCCTGTAGTGACTGCAGGAGTCTAGCAGTTCCCAGACTCCTGCAGTTTCTTTAGAGAATTGACTTGGGAGGGGGAAGGGAAGAGAAGAGAGGAGGGAGGTTGGAGAGAATATTGGCAGCTATACCAGAATCACAATAACATAAACTGAGTACAGCAAACTACTTATTGCCTTTGTTAACAAAAATTATAGTAGCTATAGCAACAGAAAAGTAGGGGCAAAAAAGCCCAAGACTTCTTTAAATCCCCAAAGAACACAGTTTTCTAATATGGAAAAATCAAGATTTATTGCACCAGCGGCTCCCACGAGGCAGGGCTATAGTAGTGCACCATGGTTTCAATTAAAAGCATGAATCATTAACCAGTGCAGCTGGGCTTAGTACCTGGCAGACATCATCATCTCTTCCAGTGAGCCATGACTTCTTCAGGGACTCAACTGGTCTCTCTTGCTGTGTGATGTGCCCTTCAGACCCATTTCTGGTGGCTTTACCTCACTCTATGTCAAGCCCTGTGACAGAGTGACTAATGCCACAGCTCAACAGGAAAGATCAGGGAAAACATTCCTGTACTTGAGTCCCTGTGCACATACCCCTTGACAGCCATCAAACGCTAATATCCCTACAGCACCGCATGGCACTCCACGCTCAGCCAGCATCTCCAAAAGAAAACCCTGCTGCCTGTGTGTATTTTCCTTCTCAAATACACAACCTCACAAGCTCAAAGCGTGGAGGAATGTCTGGCACTTCAGCAGTGACCATCTGGCAGAAGCACCGCTCCATTTTCTGGCAACTCAAACAGGGTCTTAGAACAATTATCTCAGTTCCTGATTCAAGCACTGGAGACAGAAGATCAAGTTACATTTCTCTCCAGCCATCAACACTAATTCAGTTTTCACTAAGTCAGCCTTGCTGGAATTTCACTCTTCCACACTAAAACAAAAGAGGAAAGTGTGAATCAACACTGAAAAGCCATTATAAGAAACATAAGAAATTTCAGGAGTTGCCCTTCACAAATGTAAAAAACACCAATAAGTTCCTGCAGAGAAGGAGCTGTCTCTTCCTAGATGGGATATTTTTACAAGCTAAAATGATGACAAAGTGAACCTATTGCAAAAGGAAGTGGTACTATGGTCCTCAGTTTTATCCACTGGCTTTATAACTGCTGTGTATTTACACAGCTTCCTTCCCCTACAACTACATGCTGGTTTATGAATTTGCGGAGAGCACCTTCCCAGCTACTGCTCAGCCGCAGGTGTCCACAGCTGTCAGAAGGGGCTGTGCTTTTCTCAAGAAAAGAGTTCAGCTCCCACTGCACTGACCTTTATCATCTGCATGAAAGGAACGTTTCGACAAGCTACCGCAAGTTTAAGTGTTATAAATCTCCTTTCATCAGGCCTCCAACCACCAGACAGCGAAACAACTGGAAACATTTAAACCTGTTTTAACATTGGAAGCAGCAGAACACTTACCCACCCACCCCGGCTGATTGCAGCCACCCAGCCACTATGGACTGCAGCTCCTGCCAACAGAGGGGTTTCTGTTGAAGCTTCCTGGAGCAACAGCCTTTCCCAGCAGTGCAAGGAAGCAGGGCAGCAGCTGCAGACATGCTAGCTCTGCTCTTGTGCATGCTGCATTCTGAGTGGCAGAAGGAGAAAGGGGCTTTTAGACAAAACAAAAACAAACCCACAAATAAACTTTGAAGGATATCAAATCTCTTTTAAACCTTTCCAGGTTGTGAGATGGTATTTGATGATTTGAAAGACCTCCTCCTCCTTCCTTTCATGAGAATGATTTATGTACTGCTGGGTACATGACATGTTAGAGACCTCTCAAGAGACCAGCCACTGTTCCAAAGAATTTGCACTTCTATGACAGGAATTTCATAAATGAAGGTACTAACTATCTTCCCAGATGCAGGCCTGAATAGACCCACTGTACCGGTGAGTTCTGCTGAGGGAACAATCTTTCTCTACAGTCCACAGCACGGGAGTAAACCCGATGCAAAGCAACATTACAGCATTAACTGCTTCACTCTTTCCCTGGAGAGGACCAAGACCCCCAGAAGCAGTCAGACAAGCAGTGCCACCTGTGAGCACTACAGCTGAGACCCCACCACATGGCCGCGTGCAGACTGCTTCCACACTGCATCTTGCATGGGTGATTCAGACCTCCCAAATCGCCCTTCGCTGCTCCCATTGCAAGTCTTAACTGGTGCCATGCCAGAAAGCACATGAGATAAGCAGCTTCAAAATCATGTCAAGAAGAAACAATGATCCCACATCCTTCCATTCAGCTGTATATGTTCAGGAAGAGCAAGTAGCCAGTGCATTCAGGAATAGGGTCCCCTTTCTTGTTTTCAGATTGGCTACAGTGCCATAATGTGCTATCAGTCATGTTTTACAGTATTAATACAAGAAACATGAACTTGAAATATTTGCTTGAAATGATTAATTTTATCCAGACAGCATTTGGAGTGTCACTCCAGCGCCAGCATTTCCACCCAAAGTTTTAGCACTCGTGTTCCTACTTCAACTCAATTCAAAACTGTGAGTAAAATATAATTTCATAGCAATTTGATTTTGCAATGACCTCATCGAAAAAGCATATCCAGCATTGCCATTGCAACACAGAAACAGCCACAGGAAAAGCCTGAGTGACATAGATTAACACTCTGATCAGATATAATTTCATCCCCTTCTCCCTTGCAGGGAATGTTTTGGCCTCTTGCCAAGCAGAGAACATTCCACACACAGTAGGGTAAATTTGGTATAGCACCTATATGGAAATACCTTCTTCAAGACATGGGGGGGTGTAAAATCTACTATCTGAACACATGAGCTTTCTCACCCCCAAAGCAAAGTTTTGACTCAAACTTTCCCACCTCATGGGAGACCATATTTGAGCAAACTTTCGAGCGGTACCATTGTACACCCTGGCACTGAAGCTGTCACTCATCTTCCTTTTATTCTTTCCTATGGATTTAAGTGAAGGTCAAATTTGGATCTGCTCCCTGTACAAGAATATTTTTATTGTCTCTTTTCAAGTGTGATTGGTCAAGTAACTCTGCATCAACCTGACCTTCAGAATTATACCTGTCTATTCCCAAAACAACCAGTCAGAGAAAGAAAAAAAGTCACTGCAGAGTTTGTTACGATCAATCAAAACATGTAAGCCACCTAGTGACAGGACAAACCTGAATTCAACTCTGCTTTCTTAGAGTTTATGCTTATGCGGTTGTCAGCTAAATTCTAGTTTCAGACACTCCTTTGCTAGAGTTTGTAGAGGATGGCATCAGAAATTAAACTGTATCCCAGACTTCTCTCTCATCACATATTCCTTCACTGTTCCTCCAGTTCAGTTGTATGGACACTGATCTTTCCAATACCAGTAAGCAGAGAATTGAAAATGTGCATTTACACAAAAACAAAGTATTACAGATACATAGATACAGTTACACACATATATGCACAATACTGCACACACAATTTGTTCATAAATTTCACAAACAGAACTTGTCTATTTGTAAGCAAATTAGCTAGAATAGAATATACACACAGAGCATAGATAATGCTTTCCTACTAAAAATTCCATTATCATAAGACAGATACAGCCTTTGAGGCTCATAAAATCTATTACACAAAAACTCTTTAGCTTCATGTGAACATATTTTTTCCTGGGTTTGATTAATGAACAAATCTAAACATTCAAGGCAGAAATTAATCAGCTTTGACTGGCATTAATTCTACATTACCAAATTCCACATGGTTTCCAGTTGATACCGCAAAGTTGGCCATAGTTCATTCAAATCTCAGTCCCAGTCCTCCAAAAGGTAGGTAAATACCTGTGAACCCTTTTATAATGCTGGGACAGTGATTTGTATTAGAGGCAGATAGAATTGTACCTGTGCACAGTGCACAACAGTCAAAAGCTGACTAACAGCAGATTTCATCCCACTAGAGCAAAATAAATGCCTTTTGTGACTCCAAAAGGTAACGATTAATGAAATTGTGAATGTATTTCACATAATTTTTGTGACTATCTACTCATCTGAAGATTTGGGGCTAAGGTCTTTTAGCTGATAATTTGCCTTGAAATCTGTAGGCATTATAAATGCACCAGGATTGACAGAATCCCACACAGCAACAATTCCTGCAGTTTCTTGATGGAATAACTGCATCCCTTTTCTGATGTGTGCTAATATCTGTGATAATCTGAACTCTTACCTCATTTTCCCCAGACAAATCTTTTCCTGTTTAACCTGAAGGAAGAATGCACAGTGGGACATCCAAATACAAAAGGTTTTCTCTATCCTATGTTTTAGATACAAGAGACATGCTAAGAATCCTTTTTCTGATCCTAGGAAGTAAAAGGGTATGAAAAATATGCAATTCACTTTAGCTGAATCTTCACAGCAGCAATACTCCAGGTGGGGCTCTAAAGAAAATACATGCATGAAGATGGTTTGAAGTTTGAGGGCTTTATTTCAAACTGCAGTTTAACTTTATGGCACAGCTTCGAGGTATTATCTCTGCTGCTCCAGACACCAGCATTTTCTTAACCATTTGACCAGTCTTCCTATTCAAAAAACAAAACAGTTGGAGTTCCTCTGAGTGACAAATACACCTCAAACTATAGCTATAGCTCCAAAACATCAAGCAACTGTGCCATTCAGTTCTCATAGAAGCAAGTTTGGGCCCTTCCAGTTTTAATGAGAAAACTGGAGACACAATACAACAAATGTGAACCCTTTGGTAATGCCACCACACCCCATTCATACTCAGCTCTGTGCCCAATACCCCCACCCAGCCACAGATATACAACAGAGAAATACCAGCTGTTGAAGCTTTGCAGATGGCAACTCCCAACATTGCGCCATTTTGGACTTCCTCCTCAAAGGATCACTCCACATGGCTTCTTTTGTAGGTCTGGGATTTGGGGAGCATGGAAAATAGCTTGGGCATGAACAATGGGGAAATAGCATTTCTAAACTGAAATGAAGTCCTTCAGTTTGTGGAAACAGCTGGAGGGAGGAATGAAACTTATGAATAACGTAGCTGAACCTGAACAGACTGTTGGCAGGGAGTTCTTTCAGAAGTTGACTACAGCTACACTCTTACATGACAGTGCAACACTTAAATCTACAACTACAGAAGACTTAATGCACAAAGACCTATCCCGCATTTTCTGGTTTAGTGACATTAACCGGTCCATCCTTTCACTACATATAATTTTGAGGAGAGTAGTTTCTTTTGCATTTTATGTAGTTAGCAGTGCTATACCAGTCCTGAATGAACATTTTTTTTTCAGTGCTATGTGAGAGTACAGCATACTTGTACCAATGTAGAGATGACCTCACTTGGAGTATTGTGTGCAGTTCTGGTGTCCTCAACATAAAAAGGACATGGAACTGTTAGAACAAGTGCAGAGGAGGGCCACAAGGATGATCAGGGGTCTGGAGCACCTCCCGTATGAAGATAGGCTGAGAAAGTTGGGGCTGTTCAGCCTGGAGAAGAGAAGGCTGCGTGGAGACCTCATAGCAGCTTTCCAATATCTGAAGGGGGCCTATAGGGATGCTGGGGAGGGACTCTTCATTAGGGACTGTGGTGAGAGGACAAGGGGTAATGGGTTCAAACTTAAAGAGGGGAAGTTTAGATTGGATATGAGGAAGAAATTCTTTACTGTAAGGGTGGCGAGGCCCTGGAATGGGTTGCCCAGGGAAGTTGTGAATGCTCCATCTCTGGTGGTGTTCAAGGCCAGGTTGGACAGAGCCTTGGATGACATGGTTTAGTGTGAGGTGTCCCTGCCCATGGCAGGGGGGTTGGAACTAGATGATCTTAAGGTCCTTTCCAACCCTAACTATTCTATGATTCTATGCTCCCCAAAAGGAAACAAATGATCCCTGAGGGGAAACGCACACTACTTGGAAGTCTTTGTCTTGCTGACAAAAACAGTACAGTCTCTATGTGGAACTATTCAAAGGCACTTTTACAGAGTATGAAATGGACCATCCCTGTGGGAACTATAACATGGGCTGATCAAGCCAGTGGTAAGTACAGCAGCTTGTCATCAAGGGAACACACAGAGGCATGAATCTGCCTGCAGGTGAAGTAGAGCCAGGCTTCTACTTCTTCTAGCATCTTGCTCCTCCTGTTTTTATCTCCTCCCTGCTCATTTGATTTGGTGCATAGCATCTGCTCTTCTCCTGTTGACTTCCACCAGACACCACTGCTCCAGGCAACTACCAAAAACTACATTCATACAATTCTCAGAAACACTTAACAGTGGTTTTATTCTCATGCCCAGGAATGGTTTGTGTACTCAGCAGCCAAGGTATCATTGAAAGTCAATAGCATGCAACTGTGTGAATTATTTTGGTGCTTATAAAAAGGTGAATCCCCCTCAACACAGCTGGTACAAACTGGATGTGATCTGCTTTCAGTAGGCAATTCATTCAATGCAGAAGGCAGTGAGCCTAGGCTATACTGAATAGGCCTCTTCAAGAGAGCACCTGCCAAACCTCACGTTTCTCACAAGATATTTTTCACTTCTGCTTCACAGAATGAGGCTTTCAGGTATCAAGAAGGAAACACACTTCTTACAAGGAACAAGAGAGAGACCTCAAGTATGTGTCATTCAATACAGAACCTTCTCAACAGAGTATCTTTTCAGAGGAACCCCACAAGTGAATGCCCAATGAAAATGAACAGAAAACACAGAAGCAAGACTCCATACAAGGAAACATGTTAGTAATCTCTTTAGGTGTATTACAGGAATCTTTCAAAACACTGTCAGTAAGGTATTTTACCCTTGCTAAGGAGAGGCACATCTATTTCAATAAAAACTTTTATATTTCTTCTGGAAGAAATCAAAGCTATTTTCAGCTAAATATTTTCTTTCAATGCTAGCCTGCTTCAGCCAAGCACTATTATTCATTGTGCTGTTAGACAACAAGATTCCTCTAATGTCAATGGATCATACAGAATATTTAACTCCATAATCTGTCTGAAAAAATCAGTGGTAAGGTCAAGAGCAAACCAAAAGTGTTTACCTAGTTCTGATTTAGTCAAGAGCTCTGTTTGTTTCACATAGACCCAAGAAGTTTATCAACTTTTGATTGTTATTTTATCTAGCACTATGTAGTGCAAAGCCTGGTTCTTCTGTTGTTACTGCTGCCTGACTTGTCCAGTCACCTTGAAACTCAGCCATCCAAGGAGAAACAAGGACTAAATTAGAAATACTCTTGTCTATAACTGGGCCATACAGAAGGCACCTTGCTTCTGCAGTCGGTTATTGAGTTTAAGATTACAGATTCGTATTTCAGAACTCACAGCTGCAGAGACATGGAAATGAGGAAAGGATATGACCAGGATTATAGAAAAACACAATGCTCGAAGAGTTGGGAACTGCTTTTTAGTTCAGAGGACTGTCCCTACTGATAAAGGTGTCAGCCCAAAAGCTCAGTGAAATCAGCTCACTCAAAAACCAAGCAGTTCAGACTGCTTTCTCAGCAAACCCAAAATTACAAGCAGGACTTCTTTTTTTTCTGTCAACAGTAGTTCATAAGCAGGAAAGGTGCACCAATTCAAAACCTATTTGACATTAATGTTCTCACAAAATGCGGTCTTTGTGCCAGCACACTGAATCCTGAAGTACTTTTATTCCTGAATGAGTTTCATCTGAATGATAACGGGTCCCTGCTATTTCTAGAGGAAGTTCAGGCATCTGGACTTCAGGCCAAGGGCCACTGTATTTTAGTCTGAATCTTATTCCTAAGGCTTACTTTAAATAGCACCAAAAGCAATTTATTTTTTAGCTACAAGCTCAAAAAAAAACCCACCCCAGAAACTGTGGAGAGCTATTTGGCTGTGAACGGGCACGTGAGCAACCCAGACAACTGCTTGACAATTGTGGGGTAGTGACCCACAGGCACTGACGCCTCGCCTGGGGGTTACTAAAGTTCATGTACGTGCAGAAGTCTTGAGAAAGTTAGCACGGAAAGCTACTGAGAGAGATGTGCAGGAGGAACTGATAACTGTAACCTTGAAACATATGCTGTAATAGTTAACCAATCATTAAACCGTTGCTAGCACTCGGCTAAGTGAAGTTAACCAATCAAGTGTTATCGAATGTTCTACTGTTCTGAAACTTTCCTATAAAAGGCACGATTGCGCACAATAAATTGTTCAGCGTTTGATCACATTGATCAGTATTGCGTTGTTCCTTAATCCCCCGCAAGAAACTGGGGAGGGGAAAAGAAATGTTAACTTTGAACAAATGGAATCCAAAGACCCTCTTTGGACTGGTCAAGTAATTATGTCTTTTTCTTAGCCAAGTGGTGGTTTATTATATGCTCTCATTCAGGGCTCTGGGGAGCTGAAGGTTCCACACAGATATGAGGAGGCAGGTGAGGTAAGGCAGGGTCCTCCTTGGAAGGAAGAATGAAGACAGACATGGCTGCTTTGTATGGACACAGCAACCAGACAGACAGGCAGTTCATCAGGTTTATAGTCCAAAGCATGTGACAATTTTACACAGACTGAATCTAAAACAAGCTCCTATACAGATCTCTTCAATCATTCATCAGCATCTTTGGTCACAGTTGCTTCCTACTGTTTTTCTCACCAAAGTCTCTGGTAATCCCTTAGAATGTGGGCAAAACACAGAATTTGGGGGTTTTTAGGGCTTGGGGGGGTGGAGTGAAAACGGAAGTTCTTTTTCAGCACAAGAAATAAAGATAAAAGCCCTGCACGACCTCTCCCAGGCAGTCAATGGACAATTCAACAACTAGTTTCAGAGACTACAGTTAAAAATTCTGTTGGAAAATAGACAAGTTATGGTTTATGGACAGGAAAAAAACATTCAAAAAATTTTGTTGGTACTTCCATTAAGAAACCAAAACTAGAAATCTATAGACAAATAACTATTTGAACTAATGCTCTGGCAATAAAATAGGTTTAAAACACCACTTCACAAATAGATTTGAGCCAGATTCCTACACTGTGTTTTAAGAGAAAACTCTTAAGAACAATTCAGAAACATGTTGGTGCTCCTAATTTATCTCAATTGTGTAACAATATTCAAAGCTTCAGTAAAAGACTTGCAACTCCCTTCCCCACTTTGCTGCCTGTAGCTCCTTACCAATGAAGGCTATGAGGAGAAGCTGAACTAAAGCTGAAAACAAGAAAATACAAAATAATTTGAAAAGGAAGGGTGTAAGTAACCTTTCTACATAGAAAGTAAGGGCCCCAAAGGTTCTGCCAGTGCAGTAATCTCAGCTCCTTGCCACTTAACACACTCCCTACTTCTTGTGACAACTATGCTCTCGATTCAAACTGCTGTTTGCTTGTCTTCTGATTCTTGTCCCTCTTTTCTTCAGTTCTTTTATAGAGAGATATCAAAGCTCCTGCCAGCCTTCATTTTGTTTTGGTTTTGCAAAGCTCAACCATTTTTTTGGCCGTCCATGGTGTTAAACATCCTAGCAGCTATTCTTTGTGCTTGCTGCAGATCAAATATCACCCACTTGAATGTGGATGACCAGAATACCCACAGCATGCCAGAGGAAGACTCCTCTGTGCCTTCCTTATCCCCATCAAAAATATGCATATTGAATTAGGTTTGCCATTTTCACCATACTTTGTCACTAGTCAGAACCCAGGTTCTTGTCCTCATCTTCAGGTGATGACACTGCCACGCCATTTCAGTTATTTCAGTCTGAAAAATCACCAGTGTAGGTGGAGCAAATTTAACTACATGTTCCTTTTCATGAGCATTTTAAAGTAGATAGTGGACAAAACCAGTGTTAAGATGCTGTTCATTAATAACCTCCCTACAACATGATATTGCTCTCTCAACACTTGCCTGATCTTTTCATCCTTACCAAGTCACTTCTAAAGTGCTCTACTGATTCCAAATTTCTCTCACTTAAGAGACTTCCACTGTGGTCCTATTATCAAGCAGAAGTTCAAAGAGAACAAACTTGCCCCTTCTCTGCCTTCTTGCCTTCTCTGCAATAGAGCTATCAGAGAGAGATATAAAATTAGTCAGCATAATCTACTTCTTACATTTAAACTCCTTTCCTTCCTTGCTGGTTTATCATGACCAGAATCATTTACCTGCATTTTTCCTCTTCTGCAACACATACACTGTATTTGTAATTTCCAAGCACATCATAGAAGTTCTGTCCTTAAAGGCTTGTTGCTGCTGCTATTTTCATATGCCTTTTATTCTACTATTGCTTCTTTGCCTTCGGGGCCAATCTCCTCCATCAGATCAACAATATTCACCACCTCCTTTTACACTCCCTTGGGAATGAAGACAGCACATAACTTGGTTTCCGCATATTCGGTACAGTCATTAATAACTAAAACATTCTTCTCATGCTAACTATCCTACCTATCCCACGCCTCTTTCCTACTTCTGTTTGCAGAAATTTTGGGGGGCAAAAATAATCAAAAATAACATTGTTTTGTTTTAATATCCTTAGCAGTGCCTAATACAACTTCACCTGTGGCAGTCCTCACTTTGTCTTTATGCTTCTTGAGCTGAATAATTCACCTTTATTTCCCCATGAGTTTTTCTGTCCTTTCGCTGTAGGCCTTTCCTCTTTCTTCTCTGTGGCTTTTCCCCAGGACACCAATCTTTGGTGTCTCTAGAGTCCGGAACTTCAGAAAATTCCAGGCCTACTTCATGTTTAGGCACCTACCAAATCAGCCCAGCTTGTGCTACTAACTAGTTGCTATATCTCTATCACAATTTGCTCTTTAAAATAAGAAACCTTGTTATGCCACCATTTTTAATTCTTCCCATTTATTTTAAAAATAAGAGTAACTGATCTTTTGAAAGATTGCTTGAGCATTCTATTTGGCCAAAGCTCCTTCATCTCCTTATTCCCTAGTAAAACCAAAGCAAAACTAAAACTCTTGTTAGTTAAGTGCTGAAGAAATTCCTAAACATCAACAAACATGTGGGTCCTGTATTATTAGCACTATTTTTCTGCTATTTTGCTGCAAAAATGATGCACAAACCACAATAAATCAGTATTTTCTGAAGAATCTTTCTCAAAAATATCAGAATCTGTGCCCATAGGTGTAGTATTAACTGAAAATCAAAGAGAAAAATTCTGTTTCCAGATGCCTAGACTAAATGCAGACTAACTCAGCTGATTTCAGTATAGGTAGATTGCATTCCATTGGTGAGACAGGATGAAACAATTCACACCTTGACTTTGGCTGGGATGGGCAACAACACCCCTTTCAGCACAACAGGGGAACAGGCAATTCTCTGCAGAGGTGGGCCAGCACACTTCAACAGAGTCCAGTAGACAAGTGGTCATTTACCTTTCCTTGCCCAATATGTGCAAGGACACTGTCAGCAAACTGGTCAAAATGAGCTGCTTGTATTGCCCCCGACTTTCTACTTCTTTCTGGTGCAACTCAGCTGCTTTAAAAAATCTTGTCATGTCTCAGCTTTTAAGCCAAGCTCCACACACTCTTACTTAGAAAATAGATTGCATTAGCTCAAAGGAAAAAGCTGACAATTGTATGCTTTTAATCTATGACCTAGGAAAACCAGCAAGAATGTAGAGAGGCATAAACATATCCTTAAAAAAGAATTTACGTTTTCTCAGCCAAAGTTATAGGAGGTCAGCATCTTTAAATATCACAGAGGCACAATAAATAAATCATTTTTTTAAAAAATTAAGTTTTCGGTTATTAGATGTAAAAATCACACCTCAATTTTTTGTCTAAGTTTTTCGTTTTGCATCTCTTTATTATTTCTGTCAACATGATAACATAATGCATCTAAGAGGTCTAAAACTAAATGGGTTTTAAGCAGTGGGTGAAATCACAGTGTGTTATCTGACTGGAGGTTTTGGCTCCTTCATCTTTAAGCATCTATTTCTCAGCTGCTCTTTCTCTGCAGCAGGGGCTAGAAAGGTTACAGACTTCAGACCAAGGCTCCTACTTTCCTAATGCATGCATCCTAAGCATCTTTCAATTTGTTTGTTTCTTTGATAAATACATTATTGTCATCACCTCTGGATAATGACATGAATAGTGAAAAATTGAGGTGAAGCAGAAATTCAGTTGTGATACCTCAGAGCATTTTACAGTTCTCCTTCAGCCAAACATAAAGCTACTTTGAACATGCAAACTGCAGACAACAGTTACTAACCTGTTTCTTTTTAAAAATACGATGTTTTTCTTATGGCATATACTCCACAACCATCTCCAGCACAAGAGGTTTTGTGTTTGAACAATCTGAACAATGGAAGAACGAAAGCTTATGAAATACATATCCTTGTCTATGTTGCAAATAGCACAATTCCAAGACAGGGACTAATGCTGAAATATAATCCAGGGGCTGTGCTTCCATTCATAAACTATTCCATTTGAACACAGAGTCTGGAATGAGTTTTATCCTCATGTTCAACCAGAGAGCCAAGATTAATAATAGTGCTGCAATTTTCAGTTTCAAAACCATGTCCCTAACATTTTTCCCTGTCAAGTCCAATGGAGATTAGAAGACTTCTCAAAAAGGATTATCCCATACAAACAAAATGCAGCAGATTCAAACTGCCCAGAGACAAAAAGAAGCAAGTCCAGTTATATACCACGTGACTCAAAGAAAAGGAAACCCACTGCATGTACACAGCTTCAACTGTTTGAACTGGAAAGGCATCAGAAAGGTCCTTTCATTAGTAACAGCATAAGTGGGATCTCACATGTACTTATTCAGCTCCATCTCTAACTAGACTGTCTATACAGCAGGCTGACTATTACTCCTGTGTAATATCATGGTAATGCTCCCTGACAAGTTCAAACCCCCAAATAAATAACCAGTGCTTCCCATTCACTGCATATTCTGCAGCTGAGGTGCACCACAAAGGTACAGGGATATTTACACCAATTAAATTTTCAGAGCTGTCCCAGAGAGCTTCCCAAGGCTCTTTAGGGAGTCACTACCCTCTGATGTTCAAATTGAAGTGAAACTGGAATCCAACAGCGTTAGTCAGTATGACCAATTTCAATCTACAGGCTCACTGCTTTTTGCAGAATTTGTCTCCAGTTTTCCACATTGTCTTAAAATATTTCTCTGTAAAAACACCACACAAGAAATTGCAACAGAGCTGACAAAGTTTCCATCAATAGATATCTGCATACAGCAAGATGAGAGAAGCATCTGATGCCAGGATACCACAAACCAAGAGCAATTTAAATAACTAAACCAAAACCCCCATCAAGTCCTGGGCTAGTGTAATTTTCATCTCTGTGAAGGGGAAAGGAAGAAAATAAAACAAAAGGCACAAACCCTTTAAAATCGGTAACATGCTCCTTCAGCCCAAGGATGAAATGCAGCAATTCAATCTGTGATTTAACAGATTTCTAAATATTCATTTTAATCACAAAACTATTGCACCAGAAATTTCTAACTTGGTCAGGATATAGAATCATAGAATGATTTAGGTTGGAAAAGACCATAAGATCATCTAGTTCCAACCCCCTGTCATGGGCAGAGACACCTCTCCCTAGACCATGTCTCCCTAGACACTGTCACCACAAACCAGATTTTCACAGTTAGTAGAAACTAGACTAAAGTTAACATAAACCTTTAAATGAAGTCAATTGAAATTATACCAGCCATCGTGTACAAAATCATTCTACAGTAAAATTTATTAATATGTCAACTATGACCTCATAGCAGCCTTCCAATACCTGAAGGGGGCCTATAGGGATGCTGGGGAGGGACTCTTCATTAGGGACTGTGGTGAGAGGACAAGGGGTAATGGGTTTAAACTTAAACAGGAGAGGTTTAGATTGGATCTGAGGAAGAAGTTCTATACTGTGAGGGTGGTGGGGCCCTGGAATGGGTTGCCCAGGGAAGTTGTGAATGCTTCATCCCTGGCGGCGTTCAAGGTGGGGTTGGACATAGCCTTAGATGGCATGGTTTAGTGGGAGGTGTCCCTGCCCATGGCGGGGGGGTTGGAACTCGATGATCTTGAGGTCCTTTCCAGCCCTTACTATTCTGTGATTCTGTGATTGGCCAAACTTTCACATGCCAGTAAAAAGCTTTCCTTCTGATAAGTTAACACACGTTTTGCCCAGTGTAAAACCACCACTGTCTCCTTTGCATGGCTTTCTTACATTTTAAATACTTAGTCACCTAACAACATGTATAGTGAGTGGATCAGTCTAGATCCCTTCAAGTCTTTAAACTCTCTTTGACTGTCACTGGGAAATTGTTTTACAGGGTGGATGACATTCAAAATGAGCTCTGCTTTGACTAAAGTTGCCGTATAATACCTTTTAAAACACATCTCTGAGTGGCTTTGTGACCAAGGTAAGAAATATTTTTTAGCAGAGCATCTATAGCTCCATCAGGAGAAGTTTCACCATCCATTTTGTAAGGCAACATGCCAAAAGAACTGTAGTGCATTTTTATTCACCTCTTGGTTACTGCTTCTTCCAAAATTTCTGTCCAAAGATAGCCAAGACCAAGTTCTATGAATCATAGCTTAAATGAGATCTAATTATTCAATTATTTTTAAAGCTTTTGCTTATTTCTTCACAGCCTTATATACCACTTATCCTTCAGGGCATTTGTACTCATGTATTTCCCACAGCTGGAAGCGCAGGTCTTTCTCACCCATGAACAGCTTCCAGATTGAGAACTGAATACAATATCCCGCATAGCCCCTTTGGATATATTCTTTTTTATCTAGGGATAAAGGAAGAAGAAAAATCTGTATAGTCACCTACTCACAGACACAGTTTTCTGAGACCTAATTTGCTGCTTTGCATACATCACAGATCTCTCTTGTCCTGTACAGCACCTATGTATTGCGCCTGATCTAGGGGCAAGTTAGCTCCCTCACAAAAATATGTGTCACATTTACCTGAATGTCTAGGATTGTTAATATAGCCTCAGATATGAAACTGCAAACATATGATCCACTCAGCTATGTTTAAAATATGGGAAACTTAAAACCGAACTGTAAAACAGAAACTGCTTCAAAAAGTGTGTTCATTGGAAGGTTTTGATGATGGGGAAAGATAAAATCTCTCTCAACTGTCATTCTACTGAACATCCCTCTGATTTTGTATGGTGCAGATGCTCCCCCGTTACCCTTTTACTCCCTTCACCTTTTTTTCTTTTCTTTTCGCTCCATCTCTTATTATTTTCTTCTTACTGCTCTCCAGTTTCACAACTGAAGGAATGCTGCCCAAAGCCCCACAACTCCACATGGATCCATTTTGCCTTCACTGAGCCAGCTTCTGCACAGCTTGGAAGGACAACTTGGTTTCAATTTCTCTTTCCATCTAAAATGCAAACTGTTTACATTTCTCACTGTACAGAAATGGCTACATAGTTACAGACCTGAAAATAAACTTTTCTATGCAAAAAAGTGTATTAAATTCCATGTGACAGATGACTTTAGAAAGAGTTTGAAGATGCAGTATTATAGCCCACAGAGGAACACAGAGTACGCACACAGAAGCACCTTGCAAAGACGCTTACAGGATTTGAGTCCTGCTTTCGGGGCACTGAGAACTTCAACATTTCTGGAAATCAGTAGGAGCTCAGGGCTTTTGAGAGCATTGTTCTCCATCCCCAAAAGCACAGTTGAGGAGATTTCCAGGTATCTATTTAGTGGAAATGCCACCTACATCAACAAACAAACAAATTGATTTTTATTTCAATGGAATTTCAAAGTGCTTCTTACAACTTTAAAATTCTCTTGTGAGATCAAGTGCTCAAATACATCAGAAAACTGACCCTGTGTGTCTTTAGAGGGCACTTGGGAATTTGAAGAATGGTTTTGTCTCCAAATTGTGTCATCACATTTAGGCTATTCTTTGGTTACTATAGAATATGTTACTACAGGGATTAAGAGGCCTAGCATTACAGCATCGAGAACATGAATTCTCCGTCTTACTTCTTGTGAGTCACACCATATTTGCTTTGGCTGCTACTACATTACAAAGAAAACCTCTCTCATGATAATGTTGTCTGTTTTCTCCCTGTATGATTACTCTCAAAATAATTCAATATTGAATAGTATAATATCAATTCACAGTTCCTAACTATCTGCTCATCTTAGTCATCAAGACCATAACTCTAGGCGACAGTGATCCCTCAATTCCCAAGGCATATGACTCAGGCACTTATATGGTAATACTGCCTGGGCTTCAAGCTCATTTTTCAGGGGGCAGATTTTAAAGGCACAATAAAAATTCCAAACTAGAATGCAGATAACTGAGAGATGAAGCACTTCTTCACAGTTCTAAGAAGCTGGTTTTCCACTTCCCGGCCTGCACTGCCTTCAGGAATGTGCTGCCTCCAGAAACACAACAGAAATGCAAACTTCCCACTGAGATACAAGATAGAGAGATTTTCCAAGTACTACATTTTTAGCCACAGATTTCTGATAGGACTGGGAGAAATGAGCAAATGGATATGCACTAATTCCTTCTCCCTTCATTTTAACCAAAAGAGAATTAATGTTTCTTCAAAATCTTAATGTATCTTTCGAATAGCTGCAGCTAGAAAAAAGCAGTATTGCATCCAATTCAATAGTGATGCTTATCAAGCCTGAGTTTTATTGACCCAGATATTATTACACTCCCTCCCTCAGAAACTTAGTCACAGATTAGGACTTAGCATACTTAACATTGCACAAACAAAAAACCAAAATGGCAATCTTGAGTAGTTTCTCTTCAAACATTGTGTCAACCTGAGTTTGCTATGATGTTTTCATACTTTCTCACACCACCACTGCATCTCAGAAAGGTTCAATGGAAGAGGTAACTTGTTGAGACTGTTACTGCGAGAGGAAGAAAACTTTACCTCCAGTAAACTTCATGACCCAACTAACACTTCCTTTTGCTGTTGTTTTGTAAAGAATATACAACATGATTGGTAATGCTGCATACCACTGTGACCAGCTGCCCTTTAACTCACAAAGGTTCCCCTTGCAAGACTCCCCATGGCTGGATCTGTCTTTGCTCTGGTGACTGGATTCCCTCTGATGTCTGGCTGAAGTCCTGGAAGCCTAGCGTTAGTCAGGCTACCCACAAAGTTCACTCAGTACAAAAATTGCTTCGAAATCATTTTGATTGGCTGTCCTCAAATTATGTTGTTTCTACTTTTGATGCCATAGACATAGCAGAATCTTAAATCTTGCAGAGAAATGATCAAGCATCCCCTTAATCCCTTAAATTCATCAGGCATCCCCTTCCTTTTCTTAATAAGTCTTTTTTCCTTCTTTCTCAAAATAGAGAAATGTTTTTGCTTAAAAATGTAAACCAAAAGGTATTTCCTCACAAAATACCCAGCAAAGCTGAGGTACATGGCACTCTGAGAACAAGCACATTTCCATTCCTTGTCTTTTATTATCTTACGGGCTATACTTGATCAGCCATAAAGATAATCTGTTGCCTCTCTCTGCCATGGCTCCCATGGAAATCAGGAGAGTAGACATTTGTCATTAGGATGTGAAAAAAATTGTCTTTGTGAGGTATATCTTGATTTCTTTTTCTTCAGTTTCCTTTTCTGTGCTAGCAGACATGAGCGATAAAATGGGATTCACATGTTTCATTAGGCAGTTTTGTCTAGAATTTCCAACAATGCTTAAAAAAAGCATTGACTTTATTTATAGCAGTAACCACATAAATAATACTTACATTTATTACTCACTGGTTTAAAATAAATATATTAACCTATGTTTATTTCAATCAAAGTCATCACCTTCGAGTTTGGAATAACCCCACCGTGACACCATAAACAACAGTGCACTAATAAGCAGCTGAAGCATCACCATTTCCTATCTGGGAGAAAATACTGGAAATTACAGGGAGTTACCCAGTACTGCCTGTACACAGGCTTGCTTCAGTCCAATGAGATGGTCAGTCCCAGGATATAGACTTGAACCAACACCTTTACTCTCCTGGAAACCTCTCTTGGGTGAAGTTAGGATCTCCTAAACAAATGCTTCTACCTGGTTCAGAGATAAAATGTTCCTGGTGAGAGTTTTACTACTTTGAATCAGCCAACACACATAGCTGAGGAGAGCAGTAATTCACACATACATGTGTTGTATGTTCACACACAGAGCAATTAGCTGAACTGCACAAGAGTGGTGTGCAGCACCAGGATTCAGCCTCATGACCTTCTGATACAGAGCCCCGGGGTCTGTTACTTCAGTAAAAAAAAAACAACTCCAGTACCTGCCAGTATGAGCAAAGCTGTGTCCTGTCTGCAACTCCCTGAAAAGATGGACTGAATGCCTGCAAGCAGATCTGATTCTATTTAGGAAAGGGCAATCATGTTATACTTCACAAAACTCAGGAACTCTCCTCATTTTCTTATATATGTCATATTATCTCATTTATTCAACTAGCATTTCCCTTCTTTTATGTCCCCTGCATAAGAGGGGAAAATGTATTAAAGACCCCGCTAGATTTCAAGATTGATACATTCCTGACAGAAAGAGATCTTTGCATGTCTATAATTTTATCATTTTTTCCTAATTTCACATATAAACATGATTTGACATACAACACACTATAGGTAACCTGCACGTAACAAACAGTTGCAGATTGAAGTTACTCGTTGAACACTAGAAGATGAAGCAAAGGGAGACATTAGTTGACTAGAAATTCAATGCTCCTGCTTTTCCTTTTTTGTTGTTTTGGGGTTGGTTTGTTGGGTTGTTTGTTTTGTGTGTCTGTGCGTGTGTTTTTTGTGGGTTTGGATCTCTTTTTTTAGCTGCAAAAGAACAAGGGTGACTGCTTAACCCCACAGGTTCAGCCCCTGCCGAATACCTATCTGAATATCCATAACCCTTCTGCAAAAAAACCATTTGATTCAAGATGGCCCAAGCCCATCCTGTAACAGTCAGAACACTGGTGCCTCTGCTCCATTCCCCAAAACTTCAGTCTGACCTTTAGAATTTCCTTGGCCACTGAAACAATGACTTGAACTTCATAACAAATGGAAAAAGGTACTAATTCATCACTGGTTCAACCCCATACAGGAGGTACTGCGAATTACAGAGGAATGCAGCCAGTCCTAGCTGGCTGGTTCACATACAAAGAGCAGAATCGGTCAGTAACAGAGCTGGAAGAATAATTTTCTGTTCTTATCTGTATGCTTTCCTGACTAGGGCCAGCAGGGGATTTGCTGAGGGATTTGCTAATAAAACACAGCTCTGTCACATTTGTCAGCCCTGAGGCTGCCATGGAAACATAACTGATGTGACAACCGTTAATAAGCCACTGTCACAAAGGCAACCTGTTCAAGCCAACAGATTTGCTGCTGCTGTTCAGTAGTGGGCAGCAGGGGAAAAGTCTAGCAGGCTTTCAGGTCACTCTGTTGCCACTAGTGTTGTGGACTGGGTTTTGTGGGGGAGCATCATGGGTCCATGTTACTAAAAAAATATTTTAATGGCTTGGTTGGTTTGCCTTTGAGTCAGATTGTAAGCAGATGTTGAAATAAATGTTATGTTGAGCCAGACGTCTGAGTTCCGGCTTCTCTTCTGCCCACCTTACAGGAAGCAAACCACTCATCCAGAAGAGCAATTACCTTTTAATGAGGTTTTCTTTCCTTTTTCACAGATATTCAGCTGCATTTTTTTTTCTACATTCTTCCTCCAATCTATTCCTAGCATCTCCCTTTTCTGCCCAGGCACAGAAGTAGCTAACTGCCCCCTCTCTGCAAACAACAGGTTTTTCCTTTTCTTGTGACAAATCCATTTTTAATAGTAAACACTTTAACACTTCCATAAGCCAGCATATCATTTGACACTAATACAGGCAGAAGGAACTCATCCTTAGAATCATAGAATAGTTAGAGTTGGAAAGGACCTCAAGATCATCCAGTTCCAACCCCCCTGCCATGCGCAGGGACACCTCACACTAAACCATGTCACCCAAGGCTCTGTACAGCCTGGCCCCGAACACCACCAGCGATGGAGCATTCACAACTTCCTTGGGCAACCCATTCCAGTGCCTCACCACCCTTACAGTAAAAAACTTCCTCCTTATATCCAATCTTAACTTCCTCTGTTTAAGTTTGAACCCGTTACCACTTGCCCTATCACTACAGTCCCTAATGAAGAGTCCATCCTCAGCATCCTTCTCAGAACCAGTGGCAGTTCACTTCTTCAGTCTGTCCTGTCACTGTGTCCCCAGGGGAACATGTGATGCCAGACCTCACAAGACAGTAAATCCATTTGCATTGCTACCGGAGGCAAGGCCATACACCTCATTATGTGTAATGTCAAAATCACATTACACACCTGATACAACTCAGCAAGAGGCTGATGCATGAGAGAGCTTTGCGTAATGCAGCCTAGTTTTGCACATGGAAATTTTATTGAGGTGGGGAAAGAGGAATATGGCCATTTGCTCAGGATTGCAGGACAACAGGCTGCTGACCAGAGCAGCCATTGAATGACACCTGAAACCTCCAGACAAATGGCCACTCTGTTCTCAGTCTGTCCTGTCCAGAACATGAACTGCATAGATTTTCTAGAAAAATCATGGGAACATTTAGCATCACTCCACTGGCTTCATCTTCCTCCCCCTGAGGATCTGGCTATTCTTTTAGAAGAGGTAGATATACCCACATTATCAAAGCCATCAGTGCTACAGCCACAGGAACTGCGCTGGGATCTGTCAACAAGGTGCTGCAGCTGAAGATCTTGGGCTGCCTCTTGGACACCCTCTTGTTCCAGATGGTTATAAATCCCCAGGAAACATTCTGTGCTATTGTAACACACAGCACCAAGTCATGTTTACATTTGTTTTCTACTGTCCATGCATGTCAGCCAACAGTAAATAAAATGCAGCAGGGGTCTCAGCTCTTAATGTGTCTCAGCAGAAAATTGGATAATGTCTCCATAGGAGAGGAAAGAGAATCTCAATGCAAATGCCAGATTTAACAGTATTTTATGCTATCCACTGAGTCAGGCATAGAAGATATTATAATCCTCTGATGGGATCCCCTGTACAGCCAGCTCGTATAGCAGCCTTCTTATCACACACAAAGAGCTCCAAACACATAGACATGAAGTGAGCTTTCTAAATGCATTAAGATTCAACTTCTGCTTTCACTCAGTCTTTACACAAAACAAATCTCATTTATGTGAAGACTTCTGTTGAAACATGAACCTGGGCTCAACTGCTGGATAGAAAAACTCTCACTCCTCACTCTCATTGTTCAAGAGAAGGATGAAGGCAGCACATGGCGACAGGCAGGGTCTGTGAGCACCTCAGCTCTGCATGAACTTCGGGACCACCTTCTCCCCGCCTTAACAGCAGCTACAGCTTGGCTGAAGGGGACAGTCTTCCTGACGGCTGATCACCCTTGAGGACACAAGCTCTCTCAGCTGAAAAACAGTCTCCCTCAATGACTAGGGGGGAGTTTAGCTTTTTTGCTTTGTGCCCCCCTCTTTGCTCTTGTGACCCCTGCCACCCAGAGCATCCCAAGCAGGGGCAGAGGCAACAGTGCTATGAAAGCAGGTGTCATATTTACAGTGTCATGGCAGAGGAGACAGAAAACCTAAATGGGTCATCTTACGCAGCTCCAGGGACAGGACTGGCTCTCTGTCTCCACTAAAGCCCCAGATCACGGAAAGAGAGCTGTGCTTCAGCTGCCCAGGCTGGGAGCAGGGTCATGCTTACCAGCGGCACACAGGGCAGTGCTTTCCACAGCAAACAAAAGGGGTTGCCAGACAGCATGTCCCGAGGTGATACTGCTCCACTTGAAACGTACTGTCATGTGCTGCTGCTAATAAAAAGAGCACTAAAAAAACAATGTTTTCCCTTAGGTATTCATACATTCACAAAAGTCAATGTGGGTGCGCCAAGCACGAATGTAGCAGGGTCAGTACAGTGGTGAAACTGTAGTGGACTGTAGTGATAGGACAAGAGGTAGCTGGTCCAAACTTAAACAGGGGAAGTTTAGATTGGATATAAGGAAGAAATTCTTTACTGTAAGGGTGGTGAGGTACTGGAATGGGTTGCCCAGGGAAGCTGTGAATGCTCCATCCCTGGCAGTGTTCAAGGCCAGGCTGGACAGAGCCTTGGGTGACATGGTTTAGTGTGAGGTGTCCCTGCGCATGGCAGGGGGGTTGGAACTTGATGATCTTAAGGCCCTTTCCAATCCTAACTATTCTATAATTCTATGATTCTATGAAACCCAGTCTGATGCACAGTGGAGCAGCTCTAATCCAGAGCATCAGCTTCCCTTTGAAACCAACTGGACTCCTCCAAAATACACACCAGAATGAGTCACTTGAAATTATTTTTCAGGTGGGTTTCTGAAGACTGAGTTGCAGTGTGTCCCCTGCCCTGCAATGTGTTAGGGAACTCCCAAAAGCTCTCCCAGGAACTGCCACAGGCTGAGCTTCTCAGCTTCTCACCTCCCCCAACACGAGTTTGAACATGTTGACAGCAGAGTGGCATGAAGATGGCTCTGTCCCATACAAATCTTTTGGATAAACAGGACTGTGCTCTACATCAGAGATTTGTCTTTGTAAATTCAGTCAGTACTTTCTTGGTTTGCCACTCTTGACAACTCAGTCATAAAACAGCTCTCTGGAAGATACTATTCAAATTAATCAGCTGCCAGCTATTCTCCTTTTAAAACTAATAATAGAAGGTCTGCACGGGCCTGTGAGAGACTGAAACATGGGATTGCAAATTGTACAGCTGCAAATATTTCCATGCTGCTGCAGCTCTCAATTCACTTTTTGCTGTCTACGAAGAAGGCATGAAATAATATTGCAGGGTGCAGATTTTGTACTGTCAAAATTGTCCAACTGTCCTCAGCATGTCCATAATGTGATAAATGCTTAATGATGCCTTTTAACTTTCAAGCATGCTTTAAAGGGGGGAGGGGTCTTCAGGTCATAAACCAACAAGCTCAGCTGGACCAGGAGCACAGATAATTTGATGGCTTATATCCTTTGGATGCCAGCTGTGCAAGGGATGCCAAATTGTGCTCTTGCCATTGACAGAAGTTTTAGCCTCTGATTAATCTTCTTGTCATCAAGCTGCGGCAGGATGGGGAAAAAGTTCCAAGGAGGGAACATGGTTTCTTGCAGGATGGGGAAATGGGACTTTTTTTGAACAGCTCCTCACATTACAGAAGTTTGGCTCCAAGTGGGCAGAGGATTAAGGCTACATGAGGCTTGAACTAAGACTAAGAGCTGGCACTGGAGGAAAGCCAGCCATGGAACACTCCTCTAACTGCTGAGAGGACTCGTCATGTGAAACTGTGGAACAACCTGGAGGCTCTGTTCATAAAGTGCTCAGGGTGGAAATATGTTTACAAAGCCCAGTGAAGGCACGAGAGCTGCACCTGACTCTTCCAGGCCTGCCTGCAGCTGGTACCATCAGGGGACTTTGTCTTTACCAGCAGTACGTTCATTTCCAGCCTGAAAAATATTTTTAAAAGCCACTCAGGCTTTTAAGAGAAAGAAGAAGTTTAAACTCCAGACCGGAAGCCTTAATTATAATGGATTTGCGTGAAAGTTGCCAGATCTCTCCCTGCTCTGTGATCAGGGCTGTGCCAAGAGTCTGTTTTGTGTCACATTAGCAACTGTGTTAAGTTCAGCAAAGCAACTGGGTCAAAGATGCAAAGGCAGAACACAGATCACTGATTAGCACTAATGATAGCCTGCACTGCAGACCAGAATGACAGTGCAATCGTTTCAAGGGTCTTGCTGTAATTAAAGGTAGCTGCATATATTCAGTGTGAGCTGCTGAGAACAAATTTTTTGCATGTCACATTTTACACTTTGAGAAGTCATTCAGAGTCACCATGACCAGAAAACAACACGAGAGGAAACAACTATGACAACCAATTGTTCATACAGTTGGAACTGAAATCAACTGACAGAAAATAAGGAAAGATTTGAGCACCCTCATTAACACCTCTTCTAAATATGCAATACTTTTGTTTTCAGTCAATGAATTCCATCTATCGTGAGCATCAGATTACAAATGGAGAATACTGATCTCATGTACAAGAATTTAGTGGTACATCACTCCACAGCTGTAATACCAAGTGCCCTGAAGAAAACCCAAGCTTCAAAGAAAACAGCAGAAACTGAGACAACTGCAGGGTTTTTCCAGTCTCTCTCAGACTTTGCCTAAGAAGGAAAACTGGAGACTGGAATTATTTAAAGAAGGGAGTAAGAGCAGAAATAAGTACTGAATTATGATGTAGTCAGTCCTAGGCTTGTAGGTAGCCCCAGCTCACTTGCAAACAAAGTGGTGTATTTCCAAGTAATAAAGACAAACATGTCAACAAAGCAATTGACCTGGAACTCACTGCAACAGGCAACAGGGAAATATACGCTGTCAACCTATGGTTAGAGGGAGTACAAGCAGCTACACAAAATAAGATCTTATGCAAGACAAAACAAGCAGTTAAAACACTGTAACTCTGAATATAAAAATTACTCATTAGATAGAGTCATAGAATCATAGAATAGTTGGGGTTGGAAAGGACCTTACGATCGTCTAGCTCCAAACCCCTGCCATGGGCAGGGACACCACACACTAAACCATGCTACTCAAGACTCCATCCAACCTGGCCTTGAACGCTGCCAGGGATGGAGCAGCCACAGCTTCCTTCAGCAACCTGTGCCAGTGCCTCACCACCCTCACAGTAAAGAACTTCAAGTCAAGGAGAGAGAACAAAAGGAGATTTCTACGATGCCCTTTCACTTTCATTCTAAGTGCAATGAGACAGGACCAAACCAATCCTATCAAAAAACCACATTAATCTCTTTGAAAAACTTGGATACACTGAGTATCCCCAGACACAATGCGGGCAATACAGCCACTGGCAGAAACATGCAGGGTACCAACAAGGAGATTTATGTCAGGACAACAACATAAAGCAACTCTGTGAGATACAGAAATGAATGCATTTACAAAGTGACAGCTATGGCAGGCTGCAAACACTGATCTTAGGACCTGCCCACAGGAGCTGTGTGGAACACAGAGCCACTACAACTGCACACACTGCTGCGAGAACTTCACCTGCATTACCAGGTTTAGCAGCAGCCTTCTGGAATTTCTTACTCCCTTCATGGATTAAGAAACAATGTGCCAATGCCTGTGTGCTGCTGCTAAAGGTTATGCCCAACCATAGTAAATCAGCTAGAAGGTATCTTGTTATGAATGTAGTTATAAATATACTATGATTTATTGCTTTTATCTATTTATTTCCTACTGGTGAGGCATACATAGTATATAACATGTGAAACCTTCATTTGAAATTCATTCTAAATTCATTCATTCATAATGCTAGGACATATGGAAATTATACTAAAGAACTATACAAATGATGCCTTATAGCACTTTTCAAAGTAATGGGCAAATACAACAACGCAGACCGTTAAAGAAAACACCACTCAGCCAGGAGCACTGAGACAGAAGTCACCAAGCTTCCCACTGCATCACAACACTCAACAGATAAATGGCTAAAGGCAACTCTTGCCATTGGGATGCCTAATTTGCAACACCTTGCAGAGATCTCTCAGGCTTATCAAGCTGACCATCTGAAAAATGCAAGCACTAAAAAGTTCTGATTTTGAAAATTATGATCTTTGTCTCAGAAATTTCAAGGACAAATAACATTTTCCTACAAATGAGCCTTCAACTTGGGCAATTATTACAGTGTTCCTACTTACAGAGGGGGATAGTTCGAATTAAAATGCCAGCCTCACAGATTTTCATTTCTAGTAAAAAATGGCACAAGGATATCTTATTAAAATGCTCCAAACTGTTAAATGGATTAAATATTATTATTTTTCCTATCACTTAACCAGGTTATTAATTGATAATGAAGAACAGAGTCTTATTCGTAGAATCAAGTTGGTCAAATCTGGTAGGTGAGAGGGGGACACAAAGTTGGGCAGTGCTCACCAGCCCTCAGTTCTCAGATGACAGCTCTCAGTTCTCTACTCGTGTTGTACAAAGACCGCCTGCTCCAGGACAGCCTGCTTCTCCCTCATGAGTGCTCTACTGGCAGATCACAGCGATAACAGTGTTTTCCGCCCAAAGTCTTCCTGGAACTTCTCCCTGAAGCGCAGCCAATACTGCCCTTTAATCAAGGAACAATTTGCACACACAGACACATAAACAACGGCCATTTGTGAGGAATGGAGGTGGAATAGAAGGATCTGACTTCTATTCGCTGCATTCTCTTCCCATTCAAGGATGATTTTAGGAGCAAGCAAAAATAAGCATCACCACTATCTCCAGCATGCATTAGCAGCCACTCTGAAGCCAGTCAGCAGCGCCTGGCATTGTTTGGAGGAGCACAAAAGACCTTCTGTTTGGAAAGATCAAGAAAGAAAGCGGAGAGCCTGCGGCCTGATCCCGCAGTCAACAGACTGAAACAGAGGTTCTCGGGCAGAGGCTGATCTGAAGCCCTTTGAAGTTGATGGGAGAACTCCCATGGACTCCAGCAAGCTTTGGATCATGTCCGAAACGCACAGAAGTGAACAAAGCAGCCTGAAAGTAGAAATGAGCATCTGCTAGAGAGGAGTTGAAACAGCATAGAGGTTAACTAATCTTTTCATTATGGTTATCAGTACAGTGGATTTTTGTGATGTTCAAGGAGGCAGGATTGTATGTATTTTCTACATCTTTTCATTATGACATAGCAGTTGTACATTAATACCTTGTAATTTTTCAGCTTAAAATACTATGCATGCTATCCTAATGTTGAGCATTGAATACAGCAGTTGGCAAATATCTCTGAGGAAAGAGGGAGGGGGAAAAAGACCCTTCCAAATTGCTGAAGTTATTAGTTTTCTGCTTTCTTCCCATTACCCTCTCCCAAAAAGGCTTGTTTAAAGCTATGAAAAACACAGTCCAGGACTGAAAACCTTATTAAGAACAATGCTGCCAGCATCATCTATTCATAAGCAGCTGTTTGATACAGAGCCCAACCCAGAAGAAACTCTAGCAGCACATTCTCTAAACAACTGCTAAAGGATCCCTAAGTGCATGGAGGTCCCAAATCTTCCACTTAATTATTGTGCAGTTAATTTACTCATTAAAGATGCATATAGGAATAACCAAGAAGAAAGAAGAGTCTTCTGAACTCTGCAAAACTTCCATAATTATTTTCTTGTAGATAGGAGTAATTGTTGCAGTGCTTTTAAAGTTTGGTGCTAAATCCTAAATGTCATTTTCTGGGAATTAATGTTAGAAACTCTCTTTAAGGAAACCAAAACCAACAAAACCGAACATTGCTTTCAGCCTTTGCACAAGAGTCAACAAAAAGCCAAAGGTTTTTTTTACATTTTTTTTTCCTTCAAAAATGCAGGATGTTTCCTCTTTCCCTGGCTAATAGAATCCAACTGTTGCCGCATGACATCATTCCCAAGAGCTAGGGAATCCAAGCTCAGCTCGCACAGGCAGTCGGCTGGGAGTAAACACCACGGAAAGAAGAAAAAAATCCCAACAAACTTTATAATGGGAGGAAACAACATTAAAAGGCAATTTTTGTTACCTGAAATTTGGAGCACTTCCCCTTCCACTCCATTCTCAGATTTGTACTTCCCAGACAAAACTCTGCCTTACTATGCGAGGCAATCAGAAAACCAGTCTTTTAGCGTCTAATACCTGCTGTGCTTCCCACAACTCCTTCGTATGACCTTTCGCAGCATTGACTCCAACTAATATGATTGCAGGGAACAGAGACTGGCCAGGCCAGTTGTCATGGAGATATCTCTCTCTCTCTCTTTTCGTACGGGCGCGCGCATACACACACAGATTTAAACAACTCTGGGAGGCATCCACAAAACAGCATGCCTTTTCATCAGCTAAGTTTTTGAAGCATTCCTCCCCTCCCCCAAGCCCTCCCCAGAGTCAGCCCAGGAAGCTGAGCTTTGGTCAGGAATCGATTGTTGAAATTAGAGATACTGCCTTTTTTAAAAAAGAAAACCACCACAGAACTTGTACTTTCCTCCCTCCACCCCCCACCCCCCACCCCCAGGAAGCAAAACAGAGACTTTTACTTGCCAAAGCTTTGAACTTAAAATAAATCTATTGCATTCAAGCCTGCAGGCTATTTGTCTTCACCCAACTTGTTATGAATTTGATATCTGAAAGCACTAAGGCTGTGTTGAAATACAGCCACGCAGATTACAAGAAATGCCGCTGGCGCAGCCTGACAGCTTACCTCGCTGTTCTCCCAGTACCAAGCCGGTGACTTAATTAGCACAGGTATTCACTGTAGTCATGCAGGACTTCCTGTATTCTTTCATGTTTCTGCAATTAAGAAGAAAAATGCACAGGTCAGGAACACGTAACTCAAACAAACAGAACACACACACACACCCCAATTTAACAAGAAAACATTGATACATGAGGAAGTTTTCTCATACTGACTATAAGTTTACGCGCCTGTAACCCAAAATCTACTATCTTCCAGTTTAAGGGGAAACCCATTTCAATGACGTCTGTGAATGCAAGAACTGATTAATTTACCATATTCACTCGCACCATGGTTGCGAAACAAAGCTTACTACAAACATAAATAAAGACAGACAACATTTTTTCCTTGACAAAAAAAATCTAAATTAATTCGCAGCAACATCACATAGGGAAGCATGGACTGATAAATCCAGAGAACAGAAAATACTTTCAAAAAAAGAAAGAACGCCTAGTGAGGAAATTCAGTAGAAAACCTCTGGACTCAGAAGAACAGCACTGTGCCCAAACATTTTACACTTTGAGAAATCGCTTGGAGACTTACTCCTTTGAGATTTAACCAGAGTCAGTCATTCAAAGTTTTAAAACTTCATAAAAGATACTAAAGGGACGGCGTGACTCTGGCTTCTGCAAGGAGTAGTGTAAGCAACAGTCCCTCTAGTGGGCATGAAATTGCAAAGCTGACTGCCATACCAAGTAGGAAATAAAATTCTTTTTCCTCTATCAACCGCTTCATTATGCTGTTATAATATTTCACCCCTGCATTAAAAATCTAACATAAAATTAGCATATGCAGCCCTTTATAGGTTACTTAAGGAGCTAAACACAGGAAAATGTGTATGTACATTACATAACCAACACAGCTAGGTTTATACATAAGGAAATACAAAAAAGCTCCGATACATGACTCTTCTGGTTGTGTTTGTAACATGATAGCAAAAGTGAGATTAAAAAAATAGAAACTAGACAGTGAGATAGCAGAGATGTCTTACAGGAACATCTGTGTCTCCATATAACTGTTATAAGGTATAAACTACACTGGAGCATATTACCGACTGAAAACTCTACGTATACATGAGGCGTGCTTTACAGCTACCAAAAAGTGCATGCAGACTATTCACAGGTAGATGAATCTAAAAAGACAGCTACTCCAGCTGCCAAGAATCCAGAAGATGCTGAAATGTCATCACATGAAAGTTTTTCTAGACATGAAAGCACCACATGCTAAGTTTGCAAGTTCATGCCAAGTTCCCTTAAGAAGACACCAGTGAAATCCAGCAGAACCAAAGAAGCCAAATTTTTAAATATATGATATGTTTTTGTCTTGAAAAGTTTCCTATGGTGTACGACTTAGTTAAACACATCACATGTTACAAGTGAGCACAGTTTCAGCAGTGTAACAGGGGAAAAGGGAGACGGGGAGCTCCTCCCAAGAGAGGAGTATCACCTCAGAGAGTGCTCAAAGATATGGAAGCAATAAAAAAAACAACCTAGGAATTGATCAACAGACAGATGAAATAGCTGATCAGCTTCAGATTTTCCACAGACCCCACTACTGGTAGCATGTTCTAACTGTCTGCATCACATCCCACTCCAGTTTATCACAAAGCTCTGTAGCACTTTATTAGGTGACCACATCTGCATATATGGCAAGGATCTCAGGGGAGCATGCAAGCTAGCATTTATAAACAATTGAGAATACTCATTGCATTACATATATACTCAGTTACAGTTCAAAGTTCCAAACAAAACAAATGAAGTCATTAAAATATATTACACATGCACAAATATGTAGGTACAGAGCACAGTAGTAAAGCTGTAGCCCAAGCTTTGGTTCTGGGCAGGTTACTACCACAGAAGACCCCAGATAAGCACATTTCTATTCTAAGTCTCATAAATACACTCCTAATCAATTCCTTGCCAAAGGTGAAGCATTCTGCTCAGTCTGGCCCACTGAAACAAGAGCCATTTCCACTTTTTTCTCATTGGGCTTTTCCACAAGCACATCAACACCTCAGAACAAAACTTAGGATCAGGACAGAGTTTGGAATCATAAACAGAGGACATGATGAGCAGCTGGTATTATGTTAATTACAGTGTCATGCCTTACTATAATCAAAAAACATTGGAATATATATCCTCATGCCTTCCAGGAGACAGACAATCCATTACTCACACATGGCTGATGTCTCGTTTCCTATTTCCAATACAATTCTCATTTCTGACTGGTTGAACACACTCCTTCCTATGCTCTGCAGTCACAAGTGCAGGATGCAGAAGCCACGTGACACACACAGGAGCAGGCATACACTGCAAAGGATGAGGGTGCAGTGAGAGTCCTTACTCAGGCACAGCTGGTGTCTGCCCTTGAGACTGTAAAGGGAAATATGAGCCACTCAACACAAGCTGCTTGCTCTGAGATTCTTCACTGGATGCTTTCCAAATCAAGCAGCCATCATCAGCAACAGGAGAGGAAACAAAAAATCAGATTTGCTCCTAACTGGCTCATGAAATTTTATCACTTTCAGTAGGTGAGAACACAACATCAACTTTGGGATTTAAAAGGATAAAACCAGACACGGGGTACACACTAAGCTACTCACAACAAAAGCAGAAATCTCTGATAGGTGTAAACAGAGATTAATCACTGCACCAACTACAGTAACATTTTCCTTTGCCTTTTTTTAAGATAAAATCAAGTTCCACACACAAATACTCTAATAAAATTCTTCCCTGTGAGGGTGGTGAGGCACTGGCACAGGTTGCCCAGAGAAGTTGTGGCTGCCACATCCCTGGCAGCGTTTAAGGCCAGGTTGGGTGGGGCTTTGAGCAACCTGATCTAGTGGAAGGTGTCCCTGCTCGTGGCAGGGGGATTGGAAATTGATGATCTCTGAAGGTCCCTTCCAACCCAAGCCATGATTCTATGAAAATTATTTTTCAATTTTTCCCCTCCCCAAATAACTTTCTGCCCTTCAGAAGGGCTTCCCACCTTTATCATAGATAACCACCTTGTTTCTTTTCCTCTTGTGTCATCTCTACACCACAGTTACTGACCATCTTTCCAGTGACCTTAATGGATACCTGTCTGTTTGAACTTACATAATTCAAGACTTAACAGCAAAAAGTGAAGTTTGAGTACCCTGTCCCAGTACGTTTTTAACCCAATACTACAGCAAAGCAAGTGTCTGCAGCTCCGACTGATCTCACTGGGAGAGGCAGAGAGCTATGCAGTAGCACTTCCTCGTCACCAGTCCACGATTTGCAGAGGTATGGAAATAAGAGAAAAGGCACCAACCAGCTCATAATACAAAACATGCCTGCACTACAAAACCTGTGCTCTTCGCACTTGATTTGGAGGCCTAGCACTCCATACATACATGCGTTCTGTGGGTGGGACAAGACAACATCCAGGGCTACAGCCACCATACTTTTTGATGCAGTCCACGAGACTACCAAGTTCTTTGAATTAACAGTGCCCGGCACTGGCCTTTATTGTTTACACTCCTACACATCACGTAAGAGCACAGCAATAAATCAAGTGGCACAAAAGAACACCTCGGGCCTCAAAAGCATCATTCTACTGAAGGGAATTAAACTTCCACCAACTTCAGTGACACATTAACTTCAATTTTGCATCATGTTTTACTAGGACTGTACTTGCTGGGACATACTAAGTAGTACTAAAGTATAACACAGCCCTGCAAACCGCAGCAAAGGAGCTGACCCAATATATGAGCCCACCTAGTTGCAATGAGACTGCCCAGGTGTAGGTCTAAGATCAGCCACCTATGAACTTGTTTTCTTCCCCCATTTCAGCATCAGATCCATTACATATAGTATTTCCACAACTCTCTCTTCTAGCAGGAGAATAAAAAATTTCCATGACCTCTTTAACAGCCCAATGAGGATCACGTCTGAAGCACTGCACTGATTTTACTAACCAGGAAAAAGAAAGTGTGTGTGTATATCTATATATATACACGCACACACTATGTATATAGGAAATGACTAACCATAGCTGTGCACTCTTTGAGTTGCTGCCAATCCCTTTATGGCCAAATATCCTATTTCAGTTTGATCTCATTCTGCAAATGAAAGCCTGCCATACTTGGGTCTGACCTGACGTCTCAACTGGGTGCAAGACAGCAATTTGTAAAAGTTGCTAAGTGAGTCAGTGAAACTAAGAGTATATCTGTACCTGGGGGTCTTGACAAGAAACTGACACACATTCAACTCCTGTGCAAACACTCATTCAGAAATACAGTGGCTTAAATTTGTGGTTATTATTGGGTTAGGCTCTGATTCAGCAAAGCACTTAAACATTGACTTCAAAAGAACTTAAAAATATGCCAAACGTGCTACAATATTTTACCAAAGTGGTGCTTTAGTCATGTTGCATATTTCAGAAGACAGAGATGGAAAGAGTTTTTATTTGGCAATTAAATCTTTAAGACATTGTTTGGTGATACAACCAGGACGCTGTCCCCATGCTAATCCTACTAATGAGGCTGAAAACCTGCTGAGCAATAAGATGAATAATTCCTTAATAAAACAACTTCAAACCTGAATGGTGTGGAATTAACTCATGTAAATGTCTGGTTTGAGAATTATCCATACCTATGGTCTGATTCCTGACAGGAGGCACATGTTACAGCTCAGCCTGCTAGGAAGGTGGTGCAAAGCCAAACCAGCCATACAAACTGGCTCTGGGCCCAGGCAGCCAATTCAGCCAGCTCTCAACATCCGAGAGCTGCAAACTGTGTCAGATGGCACCAGGCCAAGGCACAAGCCAAGCCATAGGGATAACCAAAAGGTGGGAACCTCATGTAAATTAGTCCTTCTGCTTCTTAACTCTCCAGAGCCAGCCCTGTCTGCAACCCATCTGCACTCCAGTCAACACCCTTCCTGTGCATGGCTGTGCTGTACCCCAGGCATGCCTGAATAGGAAAGACAGGAAGATGTAGGACCAAAACTGGTGGAGGAGGGAAGCCCCAAGGCGAGGACTATTTGTCCTGCCTGGACAAAACAAGAAAGTTTTGCCCTTTATAGGTTTTAGTCTCTTCCTATACTTTTTTTTTTCACTACATGTATCCCCATCAAGTGTGGATTTATGTCCCAAGAAATGGGACAAATGAGACAAGCAGGCTTCTTCTGGGAACTAGCCATATCAGGAGAGATGTCAGTGAGCTGCTTGAAATTCCACAGGAATTGACCTTATGTAAATGTGAGATACCTCAATTTGTCTTCGTTCACTACTGTTTCTTTTAAGTAAAAGCCAAAGAACAAGTTTCTGTTGCCCTCATTCGCAGTACACATCCTGCGACACAAGATGCTACACATGGGACTAGAAGGCAATCTAAAAAACAGATCCCCTCACACCTGGAATTGCAATGAAAGCAGGACTCACAAGAATAGCTCTGGGAGGACTAAACCTTGTGTGAATCAGACCAACAGTGCAAAGCTTTGACAATAGGGACAGAGGGGCAGAATCCTTCTCAGAGTGCACGAATGATGGGAATACAGGCCTTTTAAGCAAATCCCCACCTGAAGAGGCACTTTTCAAATTGTTGGCAGGGTAACCCTTCCTGTACTTGCACTCAGGTAGTGGGACAAAGATGCTGCTGCTGTCGGGAACTCTCTCTATTGTTACACTGGCTCTACAGAGCTAATAAAGGTAAGAGAATCTCTTAGCAAAGCAACTGACACAAGGGCAGGTATATTCAATAATGCAGTGCTGGTTACTGAAGCAGAACATGGGGGTTGGATTTACCCCACTGCAAAATAGCTCTTCACTTCAACTCAAAATGGAAAATAAGAGGGCCTAAGGCTGAGCATCCAGCATAGTATCACCTTGTTTACATGAGCAAAATCACAACCAACAGCACTGAGCACTCTCTGAACTTCTGAATAAAGAAATAAATAATGACAACATGTTTTGTGATTCCTTTTGATCATCAACTATGAAAGTTCACAGCAAGTTTATGCTACCCCCTTCTGACTGGAGAGATCTTATCTTCCAAGGACTACTAGCCAAGAGACTAAGAAGAAAGTGTCAGCCTGATGTTCCTTTGGACAAAAAGCAATGACTTATCTGTGTGATAACTTCTGCAGTTGGCTCCCTTTATTTTAGTCATGACTTGAACCTCTAAGTTGGCCTGGAGACCCCACGAACTGCTGCTAACATGCTGGGGGATTGCTGTAAGCCCTGCTTAGCATCTCTGCAGAGGAAGGGTACTGCAAGCTCTAGCCCAGGACTACTCCCATCACCTACACCCCATCAAAATCAGAGCCAGCAACAGCATGTGTTTTCTTATGCATATAACAAGTTTGTCTTTCATGTTGTCATAACCATCACAGCAGGCAGATTTTCCAAGCCACAGACAATAAAACTATTTTCTTCTATATTTTGGATAGAACAGATAAACAAAATATTGCTTTAAATATGCACAGCTCTTTTCAATCTTTCATTCATAGCCCTCAGTGTGCTCTGCAGAGCTGAGTAAATGCCATTCCCGTGTGGCCGCTTGGAAAAAGCAGTTAAGTGGCCATGGGCATGAGGCTGCACAGTGGCCCTCAGAAACTGTGAGCAACTGGGTTTGGAGCACCAGGCTCTGCTGCCTCCCCTGAGATCACAGTTAGGACCTGGAAGGTGGCTGGGGTCAGCTGAACTCCAAGGGACAGCTGAAATTAAGCTTTGCTTCTAGCTAATTTCCAGTGCCATGGAAGAAATGAAAGTTAGTGAGAGCAGAGTGAGTAGGACGAGCTTGTGCAAAACAAAAGAAATCCAAAACCAGACCACTCAGACAATTCAAAACCATTTTGTGAACTCTGTGTTAGTTTCACAGTACCTCGGCACTTACTGGGTTTAGCAATGGAGTGTGGTACAGAGATGCCCAAATGAGCCACACCCATGATAACTGGAGAACTGGAAGCAGCACAGCCCCAGAAGCATCCAGTGTTCAACCAGTGCTTGAACTAGTGAAGCTGTATTTCTGGGGAAAGGTCATCGTGCCTCCACACCGTGTCAGCTCCAGGGCTCTCTGCACTGCACTCCATTGTGCGGCACAGGCATCCCCTGAGCAGCATGCTGCAGACCACAGAGGAAGCCAGTCCCAGTGCTGGGAATTCAGCTCCCAGTACTGGAGCTCCAGATGAATGCCTTAAAAGCAAGGTCATTCCTCCTCCTTTGGTTCTGTGCACTCTTCTGTACAAAGCTAGAGGAAGCCTCTGAAAACAGCCCCATGTTCAAGGAAGGACTCTTCCAACACCGTCTTTTAGGCTGCTGGGGAATCACACACTTAGCTGTCTCCTCTTCATCACTAAGAGTAGAGGCTATTATTTAAGAAGAAAAAAAAAAAGAAAGAAAGAAAATAAAAAGTACAGTCTGCGTTACTCTCATCAAAAGAGATGTCTCGGAGATAAGGTTTTGCCTCTTGCTATGAAAAAGCATTATTTATTTTAATTAAAGTATTTCCCATCTTAGAGACAAAAGAAAAGCAAGAATCAACAAATTTTTTACATCAAACTGAAAAGGGCGGAACTTGGGAAAGTACCAGTGATTTTCTTCCAAGTCTGGGAAAACTATACAACTTATATAGGCCAGGACACTGCTACAGATATTTTTCCTTTAAAACACTGGACAAGGTCCATGTAGTCACATGACGTTCCCCATTGCTATGTACATTGCTTTAACGGGATGGACAACTCACACCTTGGAACTGCTGCTGCTTGCTGTTCATACTATGAAAATGGTGAAATCCCACAACACAGGCCAAGTGCTAGCCATTTAGTGTGCAAAGACCACACACCACAAGGTCTGCAAAAGACCTTGCTGCCAGTGAAGGAGTGCTAGCTAAAGCTCTGCTAAAAGTCTTGATTTCTAGCTAACCCCTAACCTGGCCTGCAACAGCATGAGCACTGAACACTGCACTAACATCTCCATCTAAACACCACAGTGGGACCACACTTCTTCAGGCACTGGCCATTCACAGTTTGTCGTAGAATCATGGAATGGTTTGGGTTGGAAGGGACCTTAAAGATCATCTGGTTCCAACCCCCCTTCTGTGGGCAAGGACACCTTCCACTAGATCAGGTTGCTCAAAGCCCCATCCAGCCGGCCTTGAACGCTGCCAGGGATAGGGCTGAGATTTAAATATGTGCTTTATGGCTGTTACCCTTGCAATTGGGTGTGTAGTTCACTGCAAACACAAGTTAGTGCCTACAATGCTGGAAGCAGATAGTGGAAAGTCTGAACCATAAGATTCAGATCATTAGAAGCATGCATCGCAACTTGCTTTGGGGAAAATTCCCCATTCATGAACAGACATGCTGATTATGGCTCCAGTTTTCTGATTTCCTGACGTGTGAAAGTCCCATCAGTAAACATGAGAGCTCTGTGCTTACTGAGAGCATAAAGCAACACTGTTTGCCAGAAGAAGCTGAAAGGGCTTTTTTTCTGCATATGCATAGTGTTGAAACCCTCTACTCTGCTTCCTGCACGGTGTGGAGGGACCTAAAAAGGAGTCAGAAGAATCAAATGTTGCTCTTGATTTTGACACCACTCAGTTCTGTGACCTGGATAGCTTTCTTCACCTAGTAACACAGTACCTGTTTGGCTTTCTGAAGCACTTGAAAATCAGAAGCAAACAGAATTGGAATGATGCAGTAAATTGCAATCTCACCATAACCTTCAAACAATGTGTGTCTTTGATCATGTCATACAATTTTGTACATTGATCAACCTCCAACACTGTTTCCAGTTTCTTAACCTGCTTCACATCTATGTATTTTTGATACTCCCTCCAGCCTAAAAAAGGCCAAACATGAACAGGGTTTCTTCATCATTCCTGCCACCAAAATAAGAAACTTTCTTCACAATTTAAACAGTCCCAGAGCACAACAAATGCTAATGCAGCCCTGAGCCAGTGAAATATTTAGAGGCTGATTTTTCCTGCCTGCTTATGATGAAGTCAGAACTTTGGACAATTTTTCTTAGACAGGTTTTGCATCTCATCACATCCAAAAATACTAGATATTTGCACTGCAAGATTAAAAAATAATAATAATAAAATAAATAATAATAAAAAAAAAAACTCTGTTGGGGCATTTTAGAATCCTCTCCATCCTGCTGTGTTCAAAATAAGCTGTGCTGCACCTGTCTTGCAAGAACCTCCACAATGATTAAAAATCCCATACAAAATGTTGTAGTTTATCACTAGTTTCATCTCTGGTTTACCAGGGTGTGACCTGGGGCAAATCTAAGCAATTCTAATACCTCACCTCCTCTGGAGCAGCTCTCAAGTGTAATTCACAGGGCCTGTGAACCAACTGTAAAATAAAACAGGAGTTTGCAACCCCAGTTCCTAGACATCTAAGACACTTAGGGAAAGCCAACAGACCAGCACAACAGAAAACATTTGTTAAACATGCTTTCTATTGCATTTTACATCCATTTGGAATGGCACTTCCATACTTTAGGAAGTACAACCCTCCCCTGCTATTCAGCATGAGCCACAGGTAACTGAAGCAGCTTTCTGCTTTCTGTCTTTCTAAAGAGCTGACAATAACTAAATCTATTAGAAATACTATCAGAATAAACTTATTAAACTTCATAAATTGGCCACAGACCGCTGGAAGGAAAGCATCACTGTATCAAGAAAGAGGCTGACTATACCTCTTTTAATTTAACCACATTCCCACTACTAAGTCCATTTAAGAGGCTGTATTAATATAATCTTCAGAGACATTTTCACTATACAATTCTAAACTCACAAGCTGGGCTACGGAATGCAAAAGAATTGTCATGCACTGTCATGCACACATGAAGAGAATGAGAGTCACCTGCTTGAACGCTATCTCCTGGATGAAAGAGCAAGCCCATTAACAGGAGAAGGTGATAAAAGCCCCCATAGGTAACGCAGTGCACCTCTAAAAGGCAAAACAACAGGCATGTGAGGTGGACAGTGGAGCAGATCGCTATGACTCACAGGCTGCAAGTCTAGTCAGTGAAAAATCTGGCAGAAGTGCGCTGTTTGACTGTGTCTGTACATTCCCGAGAGATTTATAGCTGCTTATTAAATCATCTGTTCCTGTTAAACCCAAGGAAACTGTATATGTTTCACTGGATTTTACATCTGCTAGAAAGACTCATTAACCATTAATACCAACCAGAGCAGAGTTTTTCTATCAGGTGAGCCATTTAAAAGATTTTAAGACATTACTTGTGGCAGGAAGCAAAATCTACACAAGGGACAATGGGCTGCAGGGAGATCTCTGCATCGGAGTGGGTCTCCCTCACTGGCATCTCTGGTCTGCCTGGTTAATGTTCAAGACCAGATTGGTCTTTCAAGTGACAAATAGTTTCTGCACAGGAAAGAAAAGAAACAGTGCTTTCTACAGAAGAAAGTTTTGTTGAAGAAAGAGTTGTCTTCAAGAAAATTACTTCTGTGGCTTAAGACAGGGCTTGTGGGGCAGGTTTGTGGAGTGTGGTGACACACAGCCACATGCTGGTACCAGAGGACCTGTCAAACTGAGGAGCGGGCAGTAGTACTAGCCAATTAACTTCTTTCAACACATAAGTTGCTAAGTTCAGGAGCTAGAGGTAGCACTGCAGTTTCATCTCAAAATCCAGGGGAAGAAGAAAAGGAGCTGTACATGGCCCTGCTCAAAAAATGAAGACTGCTGCTTCAGCATGGTTAGTTCACAAAAGAGGGAGAGAGAAGGATGTGTAGGCCTGTCATTTCAATTCGCCCCATTATGCTAATCAAGATATTTTGTTACCTCAAAATACTCCTTAGTGCATCTCCATCCCTACCCTTCGCACACTACCCGCTGAAAAAAACCTGCACAAAGGACGTTGCTTCTCCCATCTCCCCCCCCCCCCCCAAGTCTTACTTTTTTGTTCTGTTTTCACCCTTGGGCACATCCACAGCTCAGCTCTCAGAGATAGTCATCCCTCAGTGGCAACGTACAAAGGTGTTATTAAATAAGAAGCCATTTGCTGAGGCATATACAGGCTGAATGTCCTGAACTCCCAGAAGGGATGAACGCTAAACATATTTTGAATTAACTCCTTCAAAATAAACAAAGATCCAGGTATATTTACCTAACATCTGAGAATGCAGAAATACTGTATCTCTGGCTACTTCAGTGCTGACACTGGAAGACAACATGCATTAAAAACGCAGAAAATGCCCCTCTTGGTCAGAGAGCAGAGTATCTAGCTCAATACTCTGCCTTCAGAGGCAGTGAAAGGCAATGCTAGTCAGGGCAAGCCCAGAAACCTAACTGCTTTCTGGCTATTTTTCTTTGTCCGAGACTGCAGGCAATGGGTAAGCAGAGCTGAAAAAGCAGCAAGATTCGCAACATTCTGCTAACAGTGTGTTTGCTCCCCTTGTATCAGCGAAATCCTGCTAAGCCTGTAAAGTGAAACACGACAGAGAGCCATGTCTGAACTGCCATACTTAGCTGAAAAGTCAGCAGCTTGGGCATTTGAGAGCAAAATAACAACCAAGACCCACACCAGCTCACACACACAGGATGGCCAAAGCATGGAAGAGAGGGAGCTGAGCACCACCATGCCCGTGGGTGCAGCTGTGGCAGATTTACCAGCGCACAATGGGTGGGAGGGGACAAGAAGGGATGGATTGTGTAGCACTTTTCTCTTTCATGGTTTCGAAATGCTGCCTTGTAAAAGTCAATTTGCTAAAAAACATGACAAGATAATGGTAGATCCTACTGAATCTGCACAGCTCCACTGTGCCAAACTGATTTCTGCAGTAAATCATGAGCACTCCAAAAACACAAAGGCAGGGCTGTACAGCTCTGTGAACTTGTTAAGAGTATACATTTATTTTTGCCAAAAATGACAAAATGTTCGTCAGCCTTTGGATTTTTTTTCCTGTTTACTATCTGTGCATTGAACTGCCTTCATTTTAGCATGCTGAAGCAATACAGAAGGAACAAACACAATGAACCTGATCTCCCAGCAATCTGTATGAGTTACCATAGCTATGCTCAATAGGTTAGAGTCAGTCTCCTACCCTGCAGCTGCACAGACCACAACCATCACCAGCTTCCCACCCTTCACAGTAACTAATTTTCTGGGATGTCAGTTGGCCATTGATTTTGTGCTATTCCTCTTAAAAAAACACTATAAAACAACATAGGGGGCATAATTATGGCAATATCACACTCAGCACAGTAATACCACACCTCAGCCCATTCAGGGTGAGACATGGTGTGACTAAGGCATATCATCCCTGCAGCAGACTGATTAACAGCCTTTCGACTAGTCACAAGTTAAAAGTCTCAGATGGTGGCATGGAAAATGAAGAGTGTTATTCAATCCTGAATAGTCATCTTCATTATTTTCTGATTTGGCTCTACTTCTGTAACTGGAGGCAGCTATGCTAATTAACATAACTTGCTTGCTTTGTATCAACTTTGTCCCCTGTGCCATGTACACAGCAATACTGGAACTCACCATCAGTGAACTTGGAGCAAAGATGAATCTGGGCTGACTCATTCCAGATAAATCCCATCACATCAGTAGATGCCTGTCACCCACCCACCCCTCCCCAGTGATCCAGCCACATATGTGTGAGAGTTTAGCACTGACAGGGAGGAGGAGCAACCACTGTATGGCACAGGGAGCACATAAACATTGCTGCCCACTCTCACCAAAGGAAACACCATATGAGAACAGCTGTGAGATCTACAGCAGCCTTCCAGGCCAGCACAGAACTTGGGTCAGCCCTTAGACAAGCTGCTGAAGACAACGCTTAGCTTTCAAGCAAATGCTCAAGTATCTGGCTGAACTGGAACCATTTTCAAGTGTGGGATGCAGAATCCCACTCAATGGTTGCTCCAATGACAGACTACAAAAGTATTCTGGATATATAAAAATGCAGTAATTTATGGGGTGCATTCTGCCTTAACCAGAACCTCAGACTCATCTGCTCTTCACAAGTGATTGTTTCTTAAAGACAGTTGCTGTGCCCCTCATCCGCAAACACTGAGAGAACATCTGCCAGCCTCGATAGGAAACGGTTTATGCTGACTGAAAGTATTTCTGGAACTCCATCAATTCTGCTCCACAAGAAAAAAAAATAAATTCGAGTAACAACAAGAAAACCCAAGATAATTTGATAGTCTTTATTCTGCATCTTTGCTGAGAAGTAAGAATCTTTGTTTTCTCTTTCAGACCATCCTGTTATTCACACAGAGAATTACAGACCTAACCAATTCTATAAATAGTTGTTCCCTGAACTCATGGTTGAAGTTTAGGTCAAAGGATGATCATTGACATATGAAGCATGACTCTTCCCTGTCATTCTGTGGGAAAAAAAAAAAAAAAATAAAAAAAGTAAGCCCTTCTGATTCCTGACAATGTTACAGCCCGTTTGAACTGTCCTGATCTGCTGCCCCTTTTCCTCAAAATCAAGTGGCAGAGGGCAGAAGAAAAAAGATGCTGCACTCCTTAGTTAGAAAAAAAGGTCTCTTGGAGGGAAGCGTGGGGCCAGGAGCCAGGTCCTGTTATCCCTACGCTCACCCAGCCCACAAGGGTGCACTGCAGCAGTAGAGGCGCAGCCTGTTCCCTGCTGGTGTGAGCACAGGTAGAGTAACACCTTCCAAACCCTAAGTTTCAATTGTAACATGGTTCCACCAACCTACCCAAAGTTACATCAAAATCTCCGTGCCACAGTGCAGGGTTATAGCACTTGTTTTGCCTAATTCATGGGTTATCATAGAGATGTAGTTATTAATAAACCCGATCATTACTGCTTGTAGATGACTAATGCTTTTCTGCTGCCCATAAAGCTGTGACTACTACCTGAAGACTGAGACCATTGACAAAACAAATAATGCCCTGTAAAAGTGTTTTAAAACAAACACATATTAGGCAATACAAGGTTAACCTTGTAACCTTCAGGTAATGCAAGGTAAACTTTGCTAACTTGCTACAAAAGTACAGCACCTACCAAACAGAGGTAGCTTCATGAAGTGGGTAGCGTCTTGTTTTGAAGTCACGGATCATGCCTACAATTAGCCAAGTTTTCAGATGCCCAAGTACCTGTTTGCACCTGCTGATCAGGTGCTGAAATGACTGATAAGTCTATCCACAGATGCTTGAAGGCAAAAGATCATTCCTGTCATTAATGTGCCCACAAAAATGCAAACGCCATACCAGCCGATGGCTCCAAAGCTGACCCAGAGCATGCAGCCATTTAAATACAAAGAGCACCCTGGTAATCTGCCAGGTTTTAGAGTTATAACAATGCCATGAAGTAACAGGCTCTCCAAAAAACACACAGCAGAGCAACTAGTGACACCCCACTCATTTGGTTATTATTGATGCAAACACCTTCTTCCTGCATGCCATGCCATCTGAATCAACAGGAAAGTTTCTATGAAGCTTCAAATTTTGGAAGTGTTTCCTGGCACAGGGTGGGTTGGCAACAGGTTGGATGGATTTTTATGGTTTCAAATAGTTCAGTGCTTTCAACCTGTTTGCATTCTACCAAATAAAACTGGGCAGGCATTGAAAGGTGCCAAGGACCAGTCAAACCTTCAAGAGTCTGAAAATTAAACCTCAAAATACTTTGTTCCCAATTAAAAACTCTGGAAGCAAATTAGACAAGCCTCATCTGGGTGGATGGCAGGAAAAAAGACTCAGTGCACAATCACATCTGATTTCCTGCAAAACTCTGCTCTGAAAAGCAGGCGTTGAAAGGAAAAGAGTGGCCAGGTAGCAAACAGCCCTGGTCAAACACCCCTGCTACCTTCACTGCAGACTTCAGTGCAGTTATTACTGAAACAGGAGCAAGGTGGAAAGGATGCTCATAAAGCTGTATTATCCTGACGCAGGAAAAAGCCTCCAGCTTTTTGAGTTAGCACTTCATTTCACATGGAAGATAAAAGCAGTTTGTCTGCTAACTGAAAAGTTGTTCCTTTTTTTTTTCCCCTCTCCTTTTAGAGAGGGTATTTTTGAGACAAACGGCACACAGAACGTGCAATCCTCCTGCTTGGACAATTTTGCCTGTTATTAAAATAAAATAAAAACCAAACAAACAAATCCATTTTAGATGGGTTTGCTTGTCATGCCAAGGCCTCTAGCTTCCATTCTCAGGGATTTGCTGAAATACTTGTTTATTTATACAGAGTTGGAATCTTGGTAGGTTCTCTCCTGGTGAGATCTTTGGCCATGCTAAAAGGTGGTAACAGTATTAAATATATTCCCAGTGACATCAGTAGAAAAGTAACTGTGCTGTAAGTAATAACAGTTATGCAAAGGTGTGGGTTTGATCATCCCTTGTAGATACTCATCTGTGTTAAGGAGAATGAAAGATATCTCTTCATCCCCACCCCAAGATTAGGCATCCATCCCCTTCCATTCAGCAGATGAAATTGCTCACCACTCCAGATAGACTTGATTTTCTCCTGTGGTGCCTATTAGCTCACTGAGAGAAGGCTGAGTCACAGACTCATCTCCTGCTCTCCCCTCCAGCACCACACCAGCAAGTGGACAATGAGAATAGAAAGAAATTCATACTATCAGATGTAAGGACTTCAATGCCTTGAAACAAGACTCTGAGACCCTGGGAGATGATCAAAAGAAATCACAAAATGTTAGGTATAAATAAAGGTTTAACTCCTTCTGCTGGCTTTACAGAATACAAACCTCTGAGACTCATGCTTCCAAGCTTTCCCATGCAGCTATAAAAGCCAGAGAGGGTCAATATTTCTAATAATCACTGAACTCCAGCGAGCCTTAAAGGAAGGAAGAAAAAACTCAAACCAACATTAACAAAAATATCTCACATTAAAATCGACAGTTGACAAGTAAGAAAGAATAATATTTTTCTTTCCTTTTGCATTTATCACCCACCTTCTCCCACATGATCATTCTGTATGAAAGTACATTGTGACAAAACACTCCTAGCTCTCACTTTAAATGCCTTTAGCCCCTGTAACTGTATACAGAGCAAACAAGAACTGGTTTCACTTGCCAGCAAAACACAGCAGCATGTGGACATGGCAGGGTGCATAAAGATGAAGAAGAGTGAAAAGAGCTCAACCACACTGAAATTTGAATACTGAAAGGCCAGACCAGCACACTCTGGCCCAAACTTAGACAGGATCCACCAACATAAAGCACAAGGTTTCACACCATAAAACCTTCCTGGTATCTTCTTGGAGCAAATACCTTCGCGTTCATCTGCACATCAGGCTTTTCTCAACAGGTTATGATGTTCAAGTACATCATCTTCCCATTCATTAGCTCTAGTTGTAACCCTCTCCATAGCTATTCCTGCAGTTAGTTTCCATATGAATTATTACGTGCTGCCCATACTTCATCTTTACTCCCAAAAAATACCCATGTTCAGTGCAAAAACACATGCTACCAAAGGCCTTTCTTTCAGATGAAACTGCAAGCAAGAAAGCTGCTGTGTGCTCCTGACCTAAACAACCTGATCAGGACTGCTACAAAATAAACACACCAGAACCCCCCATGCAGAACTTTATCCCAGTCCCCAGGAAACACGTGTGTACAACTCATAATCCTGGGCAAGCAGGGTGCATCTGATGTTCCCTTCTCTGGAGAGGCCCCACACTACAGATGGTAGCTGCCTGGAAGTATACTATTGAGGCACAGATCAGCCCATGAATATTTCTCTGCAGATATATAGCTCCCTTTGAATTCTCCATAATTACACTAGCCTTGTGCACACATGTTCAGTGCCTGAGCTGTGGGTGGGAGATACATCTGGCACCAACTCTATGCAAACCCTGTAAGGCTTAATTCTCAAGAACACTGAAGTCAACATGGGCCTTCCCACAGCTTTTCCAAGCCTGGGACCAGACCTACCTTCCTTCGTTTTAGAGGACATCAGAACTGTACTGCATATTTTCAGGTAAATGCAGAATCTCTACACTACTGCTGCATGACAAGGAGAGTGACCTGCACAGACAGCTTTTCCCACAAGCTCTCAAGGCAGACCTCATTCTCTGCACTCTACATTCATTTTCTCCTCATTGACTCAAGGACAAATTAGACAGAAACTGGCCACAAATAATCCTAGGCTGGAAATTAGAAAAATGCTGCTAGCCAGAAGACTAACGAAGTACTGGAACAGCTTTCCAACAAGCAGATCCACAGCATCAAAGCAGTTCCCACTGCATCATTTAAAAGGGGAATGTTCATCTCCCAATAGCAAGACATTGCATTGGCTCTGACTGCCCAAGAGAAACTTGCTAGGGCTGTTGATGCCTGAGCCACCACTGCACTGCTGCCGAGCAGGCAGGTAACTTCCCCGCAGCAGGAAGCTGCTTTCACCACATCCTGAGCCCTGCCTGCCAGTACAGCTCATTAGCACTGCATATCCAACACCCAGTGAGAGAAAACTGGAGGAGAGACATTATTTTCTGAGCTCATGTTTCTTGGAAGTCCCAGTTCCTGGGAATTTACCACATGCCAATGAAACCAGTGTTGGAGCTGGTATCAGCGATTAAAAAGGCCACGTAAGCAGTGATGCTTGGGTCAGTAGATTACACTTCTCCATCCCCAGCTTTCTCATCCACATGGATTCTGCACCTTGGCTTTTCAGCAGCTCTATTCAATATTCAAAACAAACACATGCACTAAACCAGATTTATTTTTATGTTCCTTTAGTGTGTATGCAGAATGACAACTGGTCCCAAAGAAACAGATTCAGGGAAAACACTTTTTATCCCTTATTTCAAAACTTATGTTCATCCAGACTCTTCATGAACGCAACAATGTGCCTTTCCTTGGCATGCATAAATGTAATTAGCACACAAAGGGCAAGACAGGAGGATGCCATGAAAATGCAAATACAATACTGTGCTTTTCACTCTGTTGGATTTGGATCAACAAATAATGTTCACTAGTGCTACTACCCAAGGACAGTGTTGTGGACCTTTTGGGAATCCTCCCACCCATGATGATAGGACAGCGCAGGACTTTCCATGGCCTTAATGGAAAGTTTTCTTCTACCTTGCCAGGCAGCAGCAATGCCTGGAAAGCTTTAAATTAAAGATGCTGCAGGGCAGAATGTGCCTATCCTGGACTAGCAAGCATCTCCAAAGACAAGGGTCCCAATTACTCAGCAGGCAACTGTATGTCAGCAGAGGAGCTTAGAGTTCAGCCTTAGGCACATGTGAATTATTACCACAAGGACTAGTTGGAACAGCTGCCTGGGTGAAGAGGCACATGCTCTTCCCTGCTCCCTTTACAAGAAAGGCTTCTGCTAACTCAGCATATCTTTTCCCACTCAAGTGTGCAGAGACAGTGGAGAGCACTGGCAGTACTGTATAACAGTGTGAGGAGGAAGGGAGCGGATCACCCACCCCAACTACTGAGAGCTTTACCCTGGGGCCATGGGGACACAAATAGGCAGGAGACAGCAGCTTCCGCCTATCACACCACAACTGATTTCTTGGCCTGCCCCTCGGCAAGCGAAATGGACTCTGCCTTGCTTTAGCTTGGTGTAAACTCATAACTTGCAATTTGGCCTCTTGAAAGGAAGCCCTGCTGTTCCTTACACACACTCAGTAGCACTTCCTTCACCAAGCTGTCTTACAGAGCCCAAAAAGACCTCTTGCACAGTAAATGAGACTTGCCATCGGCACATCAGTGTCTGGCCCACACCAGAGCATCTGTCCAGGTGCCAAATGCACCAACAGCCCTTAAAGGCCATGACCAGCCTGACCTGGGACCTGCACCTGCGCAGCCACTGCTCAAGGGACCAGAAGCCCAGTTAAAGCTCAGGCGCCACCATGCTGCAGGTTTGCCCACCCCCAGCCCTGTCCTTGCTGGGCCAAACTTACTGCTAGGTTGAACTTGGTCCTGGCTTTTCCCCCCTCATCTGCCTTGTGATCACTGGGCTGCCAGCAAAACCTGTCACTGCCATCAACCTGGTGCCACTCAGGTGCTGTGGAACTGCACCATGGTCAGTGAGAACACTGTCCCCCCTGTGCTGCAATCACCCTTAGCTCCTGGCTCATCCTTATTTATGGGACAGACCTTGCTCTCTGCTTACTGACAGTATCATGCACACCATGCTGCATTCTCCTGTGTTGGTCATCCTCCCTGGCTTGACGGACCTTGAAGCAGGATTAGAACAAGCATCACAGGATAGCCAGGGAGAGCTAGCATTAAAGGTGAATTTTGGAAGAATGAGGAGCATGAGAACATCTTTTCTAGAGGCACTTAGCACCTTGCTTTTGACCCATGGAGGAGCTTAAGAAGCAGCAGCTGTGCTGGTATCAGAGCAGCTTTGGGGAACGGGGTCGCTGGTTTTCCTGGTGATTAATTCCAGGGTAAGATACTGATCTGGTTCAGGCAGAGTTCAGAACATCCCTGCTTTCACAGTCAGATGTAGTGAACATGAAAGGCATCTTTCCTTCAAACAAATACTGCACCAGAAACGTACAATTTCCTGCTCACAGAAAGGGGTGATGGGTAAATTTGACTATCCCACACTTAGCAAGGTTCTCAGCTATGCAGATTTTCCTAACTAGTCTGCGAGTAAAAACACTTAAAATCAGTTTGCTATTCACGAGTAAACAACTTACCAAAAGCTTCTGCCATTTTCACTAAATGCAATGTGGCAGGGAGCTTCTTCGCAACCCCACAAGACAACTACAGCTACAACAGAGAGCTTTCCTCAGGATACACAGCAATCCTAGTAAGCACTCTGGCCTCACTAACTCTGCCCTGTTGGGAGCACAGGCTGGAAGCACTGACAAAAAAACAGAGTCTGGTTTTGGAGCTGTTGCATTTTTGATTTTGGAGATTCACACCTCTTTCTTTCCACATGATCATTTCCAGCAGAACACAAGTATTTTTCTTTCTTTCCTGATCTTAGGTGAAGGTGGAGAAATCCAGAGAGCTGATTTCCACTAAAGAAAGGCACCAATAATCAGGTACACTGTATGAACTCTCTGAAGTTACTGCAAGTCCTGCAGACTGACACAGTGATGTGTCAAACTAATAAAGGCGAAAATAGGGTGTATGGTCAGCAGAGATATTACACAAGTTTCAAATCTGTTTTTTCAAAATAGTATAAGCTACATAGGAACCTTCACAGTGGCTTCCTATACTATACACCACCAGAAAACCAAGATAGAGTTTCTGGATATAGATAATTTTGTTTTGGGAGAGGTGCCATTTTACATACAGCCCTCTACTTTCCAAACAGCCTACCAGCATTGTTTGTTTTAATTTTCAGAAAGCAGATATTGCCTTAAAAATCACTATGCCAGCAGGATCTGGAGGAAATTGGGACTAAATGGTCTGGATGTTTCCATGACTGTTAAAATGGACAAGAATATTCGAGAAAGTTGAATTGCTTTAAGTGTTTTGTTCATCAAAAAAGTCAAATTTGGTTGCACAAACTCTATGCTGAAATATTTTGCCTGTAAATAAGTAAGGACATGGAGGTTTCTGTGACTTTTTTTTTTAAATGAAGTATACTGAGATTTCATTTCAAAACAAAAATTGTACTTTGAAGTCCAGCTGGAGTTAAACTTAGAAAGCTTAATAAAATATACATGGCATTTGACTCAGACTGTATTTCAAGGAGAAAAAAAAAAAGTTATCCTATAGTGAATCTTCCTTCCTCTTTTCTCATTCAGACAGGGACATCCTCAAAAGCCAGTGTAGCCCATGCCTCATAGCAAAGTACGCAAATGCTGACCTCACTACTTTACCTGTGCCTGGCAATAGTGTGCAGTCACAGAATCCAAATCCTACCTTTTAACTAGAATATTCCTCATTGATCTCATTAAATATGTTATGCATGTGGTAATCCCAGCCATCAGCTGACTAGCAACAAAGTTTTACTTGCTTAGTCAAGTAGAGAGGCAACACCTTTAAAGATCCAGGAACCAGTCCACCTGCAGTGGTTCACACCCTACATAGCAAACACAGCTTTTCTAAAAGAAAAACCATGGAGAAAGCTTTGTTCATTTAAAGAAAACAAGCTATACTACAAGTTTCAGGAAACACTGCTGTTTCCCAAGAGCTTTTCCCAAAGTCTACTTACTTAGACCATTAGAATGACAGTCCCTTATTTCAGCAGACTTGAGTTCGAACACTGTGTTCAGGTATTACATGTCATTACACACAACCGTTTCATAAGACACCAGGGAGTTTCATGGTTCCTTTGTAAATCTGGAGAATTAACATTTTCTTGCTAAAGCGTACACAGTAAAGGATACTTTTTTTTTTTTAATTCTTCTTCTTCTTTTCCTTTTTCCCCCCCAGAAAATATGAATTGTCTCTGTAAATGACCATTCAAAACCTCTTGCAGTGTCACTGCCTACATGTGCTGATTTGGGGGGTGGTTTGGGGGTAATTTGGGGGAAGAGGGGAGATTGCGTGTGGCTGGTTTTTTCCCCCCCCAGAAGACAGAGGGGACTTTGCTCACCAGCACTGGTCTCTTGAGCCTTTGGTGGTCATTTGGTCCACACATCTACAAAAGACACACTCATGTTCTCTGTGAAGACAACACAAGAGATATTAACAAAGTGCACAAGTGGGCTGGTGTGTTTGCCCTGGGAGTCCTACAGGTAGTCCAAGTTTCCAGGAGGGAAACCTGGAGGAAGAAGACAGGTCCTATATGTTCTCTCTATGAGGACACCTTTAGGGGTCCAACATTTGTCTGCATTGCTCTACTTCAACACTACACACTTGCTCAAAGAACCAAACCTCAGTTTTCCCAAAGAACACTCAATTCTGCGGATACTTGTGCATAGCAGTGATGATATGCAAAAGGTCTTTAACATAATAAAGAAAACACATTAAAAAAATTCTCAGCAATGAATACAAGCTTTACTTGAACATAGGCTATTTGGAACTGAATATAAAAGTTTAAATAATTAGGTTTTGGCTGTGGTGAACTTAGCCCAGCCCTATCACACAAGCAAACTTTCCACAAGGTTCACAACACAGGAAAGATTAGGACAAGCAACACCAAAAATAACTGCAAGAAAATGAACTTTATCTGAAACTAATCAGGTATTAACCATTTGAGGAAGTTTGTCAGCTCCCCAGATTTGGGTTCTTAATCAGAAAGGGTGAAGACCTACACTTCCAAGTAACAAATCATAGAATCATAGAATAGTTAGGGTTGGAAAGGACCTTAAGATCATCTAGTTCCAATCCCCCTGTGACTGTACATTGGTTTATATTTAAGTTACATGTTCTTCAATTACTCTTCACAGGTTCCTCAGAAGGACAATGGAAAAGGAGTTCTAGTGTCAGAGTGATTTCTACTGAGGGCTCAGTCTATACACAGTCCATGTATTCCACCTTCCATACAGAAACAAGATCAAGTACTTCACTGTGAGCTTTTCTAATAAAGCAGTAAGATTCAAGTACTTTCTTGATATCTTTTTTTTTTAGCAAATAAATCCAACAACCAACAGTACAAATAATACAAGAAAAACTAGGGCAGGTGTTCCAAGTGGAATAATTTGGAAGGGGCCTGCATGCAAAGGGGAGTATCACAAACAAGAAGAGAAACAGAAGAATTTTTAAGAACCCGAAAGGTGCTCCCCTAGAGACCTCTTGCCATCATATCCAGTAGAAGCTTTGAGTCCCAAAGGCTAAAACTTAACTTGGGCACAGACACCATTGAGCTATAAATAGACACAATACCAAAAGATCAGCACCCACTGCCAGAAGGACTGAGAGATAAGGCATATGCCACCACTGTTTTTATCAGCCTCTTTGCTAACAACTTATTCAGAGGAATGGCTGAGGGAACAGGGGTTGCTGCCTGGAGTAAAGGAGGCTGAGGGGAGATGTTATCGCTCTTTATAACTAACTGAAAGGAGGATGGAGTGAGGTGGGTGTCAGTCTCTTCTTCCAAGTAATAAGAGATAGAACTAGAGGCAATGGCCTCAAGTTGTGCCAGGGAAGGTTTAGATTGGATATTCGGAAAAATGTCTTCACTGCAAGGGCTGTCAAGCACTGAAACAGGCTGCCCATAGAAGTAGTTGAGTCACCATCCCTGGAGGTACTTAAAAGACCTCATGAAGATGTGACACTTAAGAACATGGTTTATTGGTGGATTTGGCAGTGTTAGGTTTACAGTTGGACTCAATGTTTTTTTCCAACCTAAACAAAGCTGTGATTCTATGCTTCTATTTAGGGTATTTGATTATATTCACAAATCTAGAAACAGTCTGCTGCAATGCAGGCAGAGTACAGAATATCTACAAAGTTTTTCTATTGCTTCCTGCAGAATTCCCGTTCGCTGGCTGGAACTCCAGATCCTCAGATTTGGCTCTTGATGCTCCTGCTTTATAAACTATAAGCTTTTCAGGTGCTCCCCTGATGCCAGCCTGATAACATCTCCAGTGTCTGTCATAAACAGTCTCAGACGACACCTGTCCAAGGTTCATTTGTGCTGCAAGGTCGCAGGGCAGCTCCAGTTCAGAGGAAATCTGCTGGCGGCTTCAGTTGTGTAGCAGAAAGCTGTGCTAATTGCCCCCTGCTAGGAAAATGAAAGTGCTCCATATCCACATGCATGGATTTGTTGGAAGTAGTTTGCCCTGAAAATTGAAGGGAAAGTCCTCGAGGTAAAATCGGTTCGGTGTCAATCACACACTTTCTTAACTGATGCCCGACTCCTTCAAGGAGCTGAATTCCTTCACCTGGAGAAGCAAACAGACCCTCCATCCTCAGGATTTTGATGGGAAGTGTCCTGAAGTTTTACAACACAGACACAGGGAGAATGCCTCCCTGTATCTTCTGTGAGCATTATCCTTGCATGAAATGAAACATAAAGATTTTCACTAGGCACATGCTTAAGGATGAGAACAAGAGTTCCAGCAGGTTTTGCTCTATCCCCTTAGGCACCCTTAGGCCTCATACACAACAGCTGAGACACACTAGCTATAATCTCCTTAAAACTATTGCCGTTGATGCAGTTTCCTCTGACCAGGAACGTCAGGGATATTTTTTGGCCAAGAACCTTAATGACCTAACAGCACTAAAGACAAACCTTTTTCAGCTATTCGTCTGCATTCTTCAGGCATGAGGACATGAAGAGGGGGAAGCACTGAACTATGTGAAACTATGAAGGAAAGAGAGACATCCTGTGCTACAAAGCTATTCAAGTTAGCATCTCATTTATATTCTGGGATATAAACATAACTTCTCTCCCATATGTGATGAAGATTCTCATGCACAATTTTTCAAAACCAATGCTGCATAAACTTGCTTACAGCCCAGTCACTCCGTAGCCTGAGAATTTTTAGGGGGTGACATATTTGATCATTTTTTAGTATGCTACCAATAAATGAATGAAGGTATTTTTCTTTCTCCTGTCCACTTTTTGTATCTGCCTTTTTCCAACCAAAAAGGGACCTCTGTTACTGCTTACACACAGTTTATACAAGTAGAAAGGCCAAGAAATCTGGCTTCAATCACTAACTGGTGTTTGTAGACAACACTGGAATAAGAATAAAGGTAATAAAAGTCAGCCAGTGGAAAAGACATTCGAGACCACCACAGACTTGTTAGCAAACAGCATGGCATGAAAGTAGGTATAGACACTGAACGCAAGGAAAAGTAGAAGGTGAGGTAGGAGGGTACTGTGCTACCCAGATTCCTGTCAATGCCAATAGGAATGAGACAGATGGGCTTAGATAGACAGCTAGGCTTGTCTCCAAGCTAAAATCCCCAGTGTTCCCAAGAGAAACTAGGAGTGCATTTCTCTTTCTTATTCAGGCATACTTTATAAACCTCCAGAGACCACTCTGCAAACTGGAACAATAAAACAAAATGTCAAAACAATAAATGGGGCATCCAATCTCTGCTGTTTGTTAGAGGAAGGCCTTTTCTGACTTGATAGCAGTACCTTGTTTTCCTTTCATAAACAGTAAAGTGATGCAGAATAAGCATTGTCAATTAGAATTACCTAAAAGAAGATAGACTGCAGCAGCACAGCATTACTTGGCTGGATCAGTTACTTTCAAAAACTTCAACATGAAATCCATTCTGCCACAGGTATATCTTAGTATTTTCCTGTTATCTGTTCTGTAGTGTCATACCAGGTAGACTGCTAGAGATGTAAGAAATAGAAGGAATCCATTCAATTTTTTATAATCTGAGGAAATTAATTCCAGTTCCACCTTTGCTCCCAAACTTCTATTATAATTTGAAAAAGTCAGAACTGTTGCAGTAAATCAGCAATGAAACAATTAATGTTTCATTCTCGTTTACAGTGGAAGCATTTAAAACTAAAGGTAGATGTATCTTCCCTTTTCTTCAAATAGGAGAAATTCACTGTTACTACTTACCTGCACACTTTGTTTTGCTTGGAACCATAAATTTTATTTCTTGAAGAAAATAATATTGCTTATGCAAAAGTGGTAAAGCAAGTACCTTGCTAAATTATGGTGAAGCATCACAGAGTAGCTGGATGAAGCATCACCTGTAGCTGAAGAACCCAAAACCCCAGCTCCACCTTTGGCATATTAGACAACTACAGTCATGCAAGTAATTTTATTTCCATCTACTTTGATTTCTTAATCTACAGAATGGAAATACTGGTTGAGGTCATTCTAGGGAATTACAATATTCAGTTTCATTCTGTGCTTTTATCTGATATTTGAACAAATCCAAAAAACCTTGTGTTGCACAAGAAGCCAGTTGTGCCGATAAATCTGTTCTCCCATAAAAAAGCAGTTGCTGGGTTTGCTTCTGCTTCAGTTAGGCCTTGAGCCCACTCTGGTTCCTTAGGAAGCTCTCCTAGCAGCAACTTAATTCCACTGAGTGTTTAACACTATCAAAATAGCATATTTTTATTGTGCTTCATTTAATCAAAACCTTTCAATTAGCCCTAGTAATGCCCTGATTAACTCTGCAAAGCACCTTGGAAAACTACAATGAAAAGCACTGTATTGGAGCTAGATATCACCACTTCCACAAATATGACTTGAAGACTTCAAAATACACGTAAGAAACTTCGTTGACTCAAACACTGCTCCAAGCCATATGACATTCCTCAAGGAAGAATTTCAAAGCATTTAACAGTTAATAATCTTGCAACACCTTTGAAAAATAACTAGTGAAAAGTGGGCAGTCACATAAATTTCTTCATCCACTGCTGAAATAGATCTGTCTCTAGGGTGAAGGATAGTACTCATTTAACAGTACAAACCCACAGAAGGATAGTGGGCACAAAGGAAAAAATACTATTGCATCCATTTAGAACTAGAGAGGAAGTTTGTGGGGGCGAAAGTGCAGTTAACCAAACCAGAGTTTAAACAGCACCCTTTGCTTGCTGCCAAATTGGTCAGAAATATCCCATGTTTCTAAATTTGGTAGTCTTCCAAGAAGGAGTCAAAAGCAACAAGTCTCTGCAGGGGCTGGTAAGGGTAGATGGGAAGTTTTGTCCTTATTTGATTTATTTACTGGTTAACTTAATCTGTACTGTTTATGACTGTTTAATAGTGTTGGTAAGCTGATCTCATGTTATCTTTAGATGATACTTCAATGTTGCAGCGCAATCATTGTTACATTCTTGTGAGCTTAGAGTGCCTAGAACAATTGCTTAAATCAAAGAGATGTACTAGCTCCTCAGGCAGACGGGCACAAGCGTTAAGCCACTAAGTCCAGCACCTGATCCATATCCCTTTTGAAAAACATGGTCTCCAACAGGACTATGCCCTCAGCTCCTCTCTGGACCACTGATACATACCTTCTCTGTTCAGGGGACAGCTGTCGCAGACTGAATCACAGACCGAAAAATGCTCTTGGGAGATCTCCTACCCACATAGAGAGCCTCTCCCAGTACAGTTTAGCTCATGAGAAGCTATTTAGTCAGAAAGTCTTAGAAGGCCCTTGCAACAGCCAGTTTCATATCGCAAGCCTTTGGGCTTTGCCAAACCCACTAGTCCTAATTCAAACACAGATTCCACAATGGCTCCAATCCTGCTGAAAAATTTACATTCTTCTTTAAGCAAAGGTAACGCTCTTACACTGGGAGTTTTTTCACCCTTTTATAGTAAGTGGGGCAAAAAATATACTCTGAGAAGAATAGAACTGGGACGCAGACTACTTTTCTTTCAAACATCACTGCAGAAAAGACTTAGGTTCAGCCTTACAGTAAGGAAGGGCACTGTAGGTGGTCATTGCAAATTCCAACCAGGAGCACGCTCCTCAGTGCAGCAATCCTCCAGGAGCTACTTTCTAGACAAATGGAGCAGAAAAACAATATAGTGAAGGTGCTGGTTTTCTTACAACTTAACTCCCAGGTGGACAACAACTGGGGATCTCTCAGTCTTAGAGAAGGATATATAACCCTGATCTTGTAAAGTATCAGTCATGGAAAAACATATGTTTGTCCCTGGTTTTCAATTCACTTGCTGTTGCTACTAAGCACAGTACAGAAAACAATCAACTGATCAGGTTTCTGAATGGGAAACAAAACCATTGGGAAGATCTAACTTCTAGTTCACCTTGTTGGGAGGTTTCTTCCACTACTTCACTATCCTCTACTAAGAGACACAGTATCATGCTGTTTGTATGCATTTTAATGCATTTGCATTTTGCTGGGATAACTCAAGTATTACACAGTTCAAGGTTTAAATGTCTATCCCCTATTTTGAACAACATCCTTTACAAAATATAAAAGACACATTTTCAGGATATTTTTTTCTGTCTAAAAAAAAAAAGATGAGGTTTCAGTCCAAAATATGCATTTGGCATTTGGCCCAGTGTAAAGACATGCCCAAACTGCTTGAGGATGGAGCAGCTGTGGGGCCAGGGGACAGGTCACAAACTGCCTAAACAAAGAAGACTGCAGGAGAAATTCCCTCAGGCCAGAGAACAGTTCTGTGGAAAACAAGTGGGGAGTATACTAAAATCACCTCCATTCAGTCTTGCCATGCACAAGTCGAAACCATTTTCTGTCCCTTTAGTGTTCCTTCTTCACCCATCTGAGCCAGAAATTGCCACCCAGCCTCATCGCTTGTTTAAACTACCTCTCACCATCAGTTTACAAGGACAAGAGAGAATTTCCAGAGTAGCAACAAATCTAGTATGACACTGAAAGAAACTTTTGGTAAATACAATAAAGTGCTGCCATGAAAGATCAGCCAACTCAGCTCCTGATCCAAGCATTGTGGAAATGTCTACATGAATGTAGAAAAGGACCAGAAATATTACTAGGGGAGGAAACAAGAGGAAAAGAAAAATATTACAGAGGGAGGAAAACAGAGCAGTTCACTTAGCCAGCCTTCATCCCCTCCACAACAGAGGGGACAGGAGAAAAAAAGCCCTTACAGCTACGGTACCAAGCATGAGTAAAGCCACCGTAGAAACCAAAGCACAGTGGATGTAAATAAGGATGTTGAGTTGTAAAGGATGTAAAGTTGATGAGGATGTGAATAAAGCTCCTGTTACCTGCTTATTCTCCCACTTCTGTACTTTATTCACATAACATAAAAACAAACAAACAAACAAAACTTGTGCAATCCATTTATGCTGCAGAAAAATGTATTTTGGAAAAGCTACAGCAAGGTTTGCTTCATGGGACTCAAGTCGCTCTAGCAATTTAAACAGGCAGCATACATAAAACGCTAACAGAGTTCCTACACAATCCAAAGGACTGAGAAAGAAATGGGGTTATTTGAAAGGATTTTTCAGTGAAAGATAAAACCCAATTTAACCGGAACCTGAAAATTTTAGAGCCCAGTAAATGTGCAAGAGACCTACACACCGTTTCCTATTAGGTGGCTGCCAAACAGATTTGTTACACATTTAATAAAGCAGTAAAATAAGGTATTTCTGTCGAATGTTAAATCTAAACATATTTGTTACATTTTTTTAAATGAAACTGTAACCCGATAGGTGCTACAATTACTGGACATTGGGAAATATGACGAGAAAAAGGAGTCAGAACTCCTGCTGCATCACAAAAATTCACATAACAGCGCCCTTGCACAGGTCTGCTTTAAGAGACCTATAAAACCTATTGCTTCCAGCCTCTAACATGAGCGCCCAGCTGGCAGTTGATGGATTTTCAGATGCCTTGGAGGGTCCAGCTACTTTGAGGGAGTATTCTTGAATACTCTGCTGGGTCACACATCATTGCTATTCCTTCCCTTCAGGGTTTCACCTCATACTTGGCAAAGGAGCATAACTGAGTTCTTTCCAATGTCAATACCTTTTCTTTGCTTGGCTAGAGGTGTCAGTGCAGAACAAACACAAGGAACTGCCTTCCTAAGTTCAGAGCTCCCCAAGTCATGTGCACTTTTCAGGCTCAATCTTCTGCACATTGGAACTTTACAGTAAAACCGCCATCACCCTTCACAGTGGAACTTCAGCCCATCGCACCTCTTCCTGCTAAGGAAAGAAATGCAACAAACTGCAAAGGTACGTGCCATAACAAATAGCTCAATATAAATATCTAGTAAATTTTGCTTGCTTAATGTGCAGATCTCAGGAGATATCAGTTATCCCTTTACAGATGCACAGAGAAACTAAGGTTGCAGGTTACGGAATGACTTAGAAGACCTCTAAGCAAGCGAATAACAAAGCAGGAAACAGAAGAGATTTGCAAGCTAGTAACTCTTTACCTGGGTTTACATCTTTCTGTAGACATTGTCCTTAACAGCAGTTGCTTCTGAAAAAATGAATTGTTCCCTTTTGAAGAAAAACAAATGCTCTTCTTTATGGGTGCTTATTTCATAGTGGAGAAAATCAAAGGGATAAGATTACAAAAACACTAATGTTACAGATCAAAGCTGTTTTCTTCTGAGTTTGAGAATAAAAGTAAAGCAGATATTTTGGGGTAACATTATTGTAAGAAAGAGGTACTTTTCTATTTCAGTAGAGATATATAAAGACATGCATAACTATCTTTAATACAAGGAAAACACTGAAACAATAAGTTGCTGACTTTTGTTTGCAATACTTACATTCCTAATGTGAAGATCCTCAGTTCCCTCTAAAAACAACATGTGGATGCTTTATTGTCAAACAATTAGGCCAAAACCACACTGAGGATTTTTGTATCTGGTTCAAACTGACTTTAATGGAAAATGAGCATCAAACTCTCATAAGTGACTTAGAAAATCTCAGCAGGGTTGTACAAAAAAGCTGAAGCATTTTTCTTCTGTTTGAAGCTAGCCTGCTTAAGGCCTTTTAGAGAGCTGAGAACCTATAAATAAAGATAGAAAACTGTGAAGGCAGAAAGGGTCTTTGTCTCCTCTCTTCCCCGGTCAAAATGAAGTTTCAGTTATCCTGAAACATCTGCTGTGCTAATTTGTGTATCAAAGCTAACCTCTGTTTTCATCAATAAAAAGTGTTTTACAACGAAATTAATCAGCACACAGAAAATGCTGCTTGGAGTATTTGTGAAATGATGTGGATAAATTACTACCTTTTTAACAGTTAGGATAAATATATTTTACATAAGACGTAAAGCTGGGCTACGCATTGATGTTGGAGATTGTACCTTAGCTTCTTGGCATGGCGCAGGGTGAAGGGGGCTGAAATAGTAGATACAAAATATCTGTCATGTAGTAACTGGAAATAAGGGTTATGGCTAAGTCTCAAAAATCAAACATACTAGATACAGAAAAACTCATGATTTTCAAGAATAAAAAAAAAAATAGATTAACATCGCATCTATATCTCTATATATACATTAGTCCATTAATAAATACTTGAGATTAAGTAGTTAAAAATCATAGCATTAAGAGTCTAAACTATCCTGCTAATCTCACCACCTAATCATGCAAATTTGGAAATCAAGTAAGCTCATCTGAAATCGCCTTCTATTTGAAAAAAAAAGTAAAAAGGCCTTTTGAAGCACTGAAGGGCAGCAGCAGTATTGTCATCTTGGAAACACTGCTCTGGGTGTTTATTTACATTTTGAGATGAAAGAAACTATTTTGCCTCACAATATATTTCTGATTTTCCTAAGACTTCAGGTGAAAATGGATAGAAAAGGTTTTATCTGTTTCCAGGATTACCTGCCTGAACCTTCTCACCTGTATTGATGCTTCCCTTCCCTAACAAAGTTATACATTTTGTTAAGTGCTTTTAGGTTTACAAATGAAAGATGCTACACAGCTGCAATATCACATCATCTTCCTGCCATTGTCTGAATTCAGCTTCTGGATTTTATTGTAATTTGCCCTACTCCAGAAACCACTAATCCTAATTTGATTCAGAAGTACTCGTCATTCAGATATTTAAAATCCACAGGATAAAACCTAGAGATGAAAATTATGTATCTCCATTAGCTCAAGGTTTAGGATTCCTGCATCCAGATTTTAGAAGTTATGGAGGTAAGTACCCTTGCTGTATATTGAGGGGGGGGAGAAAGAAGGATGAAAAGAGAGATATAGATAGATAGATAGATAGATAGATAGATAGATAGATAGATAGATAGATAGATACACACACACCCCTAATTTATGTCAGTGTGTCTTGGATCAAAAATTCTCTCACTGACTGTCCAACATTTAAGGTCATGTTAAGCCTCCACAAAAAACCCTTTCTTTTCAAAACAGTTGACACATATTTGCCTTTTACTCTTTGCCTAAGTAGGAAGCGGGTGGATTCAGAAACAATTTGAAAAGTCACAGCCAGAAATAAAGTGCAAGGTGAAGAAGAGTTGAGTGTCTATATCCTGGGATAATTCACCTGGTCCAAATCACACTGCTCTGCATGGTCTCCACCCCAGCTAACCTTCTGATTATGTGTTTGTCTGGGCTGGACAAGTAGAGATGGTTGCCAACCTGCTCTTCTGCAAAGCTCATGGGAAACGGAAAAGGAAGTTCTGGTCCAAGACAAAGCACCAGGTTATCCAGGGCTGGATTCCTGCTGTTTTATCCATTACTTTGTGAATATGTATGTCCCTCAAAATTCTTTCTGTATTTGAATTTCCCACATGAATGTGCCACTGAACTGAATTATTCTGCTTCCAGAGTGTACCTCCAGGCCAGTAGCTCAGATACGCTTCCACACGACAAAGCACTCTATTATGTCTCCAAACTTAAGAATAGGCCAGATTTTTTCCTCTATCACATCAGCTGATCCACAGTAGCTCTGGGTCAACATTAGAATGCCAAATATTCCAGTAAGGTTCATTTCATACTTTCTGTGCACAATTATGCTCCCCACTAAAAATAATGGTAATGGATTGAACCATTAATCTTCAAAAGAGAAGCTGGTTTCACCCAGATAAGCAGAAAGCAAATTCTCTTATCTTTCTTATAGGCTGCAATTTTATGCTAGGTCTTAACCTTTTCACCTTTTCAGTTGCTATAAATAACACAATATACAATGACCCACTGAAAAGATAAGACCATCATCTCCCTTCAGCCTTACATGCTGGAGTGTCCCCCCAAAACAATCTCACAGAGGTGGATGCAAATCAACAGTGTATTTTTCTCATAACTTTTTACCCTCCATTGGTGTCCTCAATCTAGAGCAAATATGTGCCACTGAAAACTTGACAGCTCTCTGACTGTTTCATTTGGGCGACATCATCTTAGCTGCACATTCATCAACTCATGTGTTTCTCCAACTCAGAGATAACTGTCTTGCAGGGAGATAACTCAATGGTAAACAAAGCCAGAATTAAAGCTGAATCTCAGTCAAACCTTACGTGATGCTGGTTTCACAATGCAAGCAGAAACTGACATCTTTCTTGGTGTTCCACTAAACACAAATTTGAACATCAGAAAACATGTCCAAGTAAAGGAACATGTCACCAGCTAACTTCTTGCAACTCAAATAGCTACTGTTAGGGACTCTCTATGACAGACAAGAAGCCTGGATGCTCACAGGCAGATGAAGAATATCTCTGTCACCATTTATTCCCTTTCTAGGGCCTGATAAACCTCAAGCCACAGTTGAAGTGGTACCTAAAATCTAGGTCTTACATCCGTACAGAGCCTGGACACAGCAGCAGAAGCACAATTGAGGGTGTGACACATACAGTTCATTCAAGCCCAGCTGTTGGGTTTGGAGTGCTTTGGAAGGGAGGCTAAAGGGACAAAAGAAGAAAGAAGAAAAGAAGCACGCTAAGATAAGACAAAGAGACAAGAGCAACAAATGTTTTCCTTGGAGCTAACAGACAAGTTCCCCCAAAGCACAGGGGTCTAGCCGAAGATTTTCTTGCATGTAAAACAGCTAGAGTGCAGGGACCCTTGCCTTTCTTGAATTTATTTTTTCTAGGGAGTTACCTGTGTTGTCCAAGTTAGGTAGCCAGAGGAAAAACAGGGCAGGCTAGTAAGATTATCCCCGGCTCACTTCGGCACTAGATGAAAAGGTAGCTCTGCCAGCCAGCAATATCCCGCTTTGCTCCCCAAGCCTGAGTATGTCTCTGGAGAGAAAGACCAGTTCCTCTGCTGGCTGGTCTACAACTACAGCAATAAATGCCTCAGAGGGTCCTGCTCAAAGTGTTGGTTCAGGGGATAATAAAGCACTAAGCCAATCAGAAGGAAACCCCTCAGCACCAGTCCCTGGCACTGGGGAGAGCAAAGCTGAAGCACAACACCTGTGAAAGCAAAGAGAGAGGCCCAGAAGATATCCTGTAAATATCAAAATCCGACAATCAAGGTTATGCCATTAAAGCTCAAGAGTACCCATGTCACACAGTCTTCTCAGACAGGTGTCAAGAAGGAGAGAGCATGAGCTCCTAATACTTGTCCTTGGTTTTCTTTGCGTTGTATAACTACATAATTGAGGATACCTACTTATTTCCACAGGAGATATCGTGATGGAAACATACATAAAACACCAACAGTGAATTATGCATACAAACTTTCAGGTGCATGAATTGTACTGAATGCTGGTTTAACAATTTTGGAGATTAAGTAATACTTGCAAAAGGCCTATAGGGTGGTGCAGATGATTTTAGGCCTCTTTTGTCTGATCCCTTTCTGTCCTTTCCTACTCTGACCTCAACTCTCAAGTCAGCCATTTCTTAACACAGTTTGAGAGTCACAGGGGATGTTCTGACCGAAAACTAAAGTTCACAACATAGCAGGGATATAGCAGGCTGTAAAACACAAACTATGGTATGGAAGTGTTGCCCAATTTGCAACTTAACAGTGAAAATAATCAAAGCCTGCCATCACGCAGGAGATCGGGTGAGCTTTGCTGATCTGCCATATATTCAAAACAATATTCCCTGTTAATAAAGCTCATTTGAACAACACCAGCTCGCAGAATCTTGTGAGCCTAGCGCCAGCATTAAGGGATGAGGCAAATGCCAGTCGTTACAATCCTGTAGCACAACGGAGAAGCACTTTTACACAAAGCCAGTTGATATGCACATTGTGCCCAAACAGAAAGAAACATGACTTCAGGCCCTATCCAGTGACCTGGAGTGATAATTTTCCACCAGGACAAGGATCAAAATCATTAGAGCTCCTCTTTAATTCCACCCTGTCCTGCAAAAACTATGCACTCCCTCAAAGAAGTAACAACGCTGAAAGCAATAATGTCAAGAGGCAGACCCATCTCCCGACTTGAAGGACTTCTCAGAACAGTGAGCAGACTCCATGCCTAGAACATCTGCTCCTCGCTGAAGAACGGTTGTGAGGTCTTAAAGGGCAGCTCTCACAAAGTACTTTGGTCTCTGCCCTAATACTTGGAATAGCAGGCCAAGCAGGGCACTTTGCACAACCCTAGCTAGTCAGCATGTCCCCTGTGATTGTGACGGGATGCCCCGTTAAGACAACTAATCTTTTTCTTAAAGGAAAAAAAATGCAAACCAGTAATTCAGTGTGATGAACCCATCAAAATGATGAAATGAATAATAGTATTAAAACTTCACACAAGGACTGTTTTTAATAAATTGAGAGTTAGGGAATAAAGTTAAATGCTTCAACTCAAAGACCTGGTTTCCTGTGTTGGCACCAGTGTTAAGACTAAATGTTCATACATCAAGCATATTTACATCTTCATTTTAAAGAGAAATTAGGAGGGAGATATACTTAAACTGAAATAACATTCCATTCCTGTGTGCGTGAGCACACTCGTGTATTTCCGACAGAAACTCCCTGTGCTTTCATTGTGTCCTTAAGGACTTCTTCATTTGCACAGATTCACTGACATCAGCTACACTGAAGCAGCTGATAGGTTTTCAGCATACAGACACAGCTCAAAGAAACATCTCTTCAAAGAGTGGTGAAAGGTGGCATTGAAAATGAACACCTACTCTTGTCCTGCGTTCCTTAGCCTAATAAATGCATCTCTAAGGTCAGAAACTTACAGGAGAACATATTACAATCACTGGCTGTATGAATTATAGCATGCATTTACCTTAACAGATCTAACTACGTGGGTATATGCTCCAGATAGAGAACTAGTTAGGTTACTCTATATACATGTTCACTGTGGATTAAGGTAATGCAGTCTTTGTCCAAACTAGGTTGGTTAAAAATATGAAGTTACAGACCTCAGCTGATGAGTAGGAGCTCCTACTGTGAGTCATTGCAATTCTACCACCTCTATCTATAATCTCCAGCTCTCTGCACATATACAATTATCATATCTAATTTCCCACTGTAGTTAACAGCAACAGACCCAAACAGAAAGGCATAGCTGAATGAGAAAGTGGTTTGGCCATGAAGTGTCAATGTGCTAGCTGATCCTTATCCTTACATTTTGTAGTAAGGTGGACTTCAGACAGTTCAGTTGCTAACGCAGAATAAATCTTTCAGGCTCAGTCTCTGGTGAATGAAAAGTTTTAACAGCTGTTCAAAGCCTACATGAATGAAAGAGGACTTAAATCTGAAACTCCACGAGCAAGCATTCCCATTGTTCAAATCAGTCCTCACTTTATTTCTGCACACCCAAACAGCAAGGACCAGGAAACAGTAGCTACAGAGGGAGAAGGATCTTCACCCTTGCCCCCTCTACCAGAGCAGAACTCTAGAGCAGCACAGGAGACCAGGATTTCCAGATTCTGTGTGGCAGCTCCTAGGTGGGCAGGACTTCTTTTCCATGACATTTATTGACACATCTCACCAGCATAAGGCATTTCTACATAAAACAGAAGGAAGATACAGGAAAATATTTTGCAGTTGGATTAGGGGTAAGTGTGAAAAGTACTAATGCCCAGGTGATGTATGTACACCTGAAAAACATATCCGAAATTCTTCCCAAAAGGGGGAATTTCAGGTCTTGTGTGATTTGATTCTCCAGGGCTTGGCAACACCACTTATAACCTTACCAAAGTTCAATATGACTATGAGTGTTTACAAGCAAAAAGAATAAGCCAAATTGAGAATGTAAATATTTGTATTCAATTCCCCAAACTTGCCTCCATCTGTGCTGCCAACTAAATCCCAACTGCAGACTGAAAAATCTGAAAAGCAACAGTTGCACACACTTTACAGCACAGAGACAAAACTAACACACACAGCACTCAGCATTGGGAGGGAAAAAAATTGTAATCTAAACTGAACTTTTTTTAAACAAGACATCAATGAAGTTTGGACCGAAACTTAACTTGACTCAGCTATCATTTGGTACATTTTGAAAGTCTGATCCGTCCAGATGTTGGTCTTCTGCCCTGCAAGAGACTGGTCTACATTAACTATATCTAGATTACTCAAGACCCCATAGATTACACACAGGATCAAGTACACAGTGTTAACTTTGATCTAAACCACATTCTCTTAAGCCATCAAAAGCAAGTACTTCTATTTTCCTGGGGAGATGATGGGAAAGTCTTCTCTGAACCTGCAATAATTTATTTAGCAACCTCAGTCCTATATTCAGAATTCATTTAGGATCCCAAATCGCCTTCTTTCACACATGCCTTTATTTTTTTGTTTTACCACAGTTCTTTCAGCTATAGATAAGGATGGCAGCCAGGGATCCATCCCAGAGAGTTTCGATCTCCAACAACCACAAATCCCAAGGGGATACACTGCATTCTCAGCAGCCAGTTCCCAGCCATTCTTCCCAGCCCTTCTCAGAAAGTGTTAAATGCCTTTCAGTCCTGTGTGCCCATTGCAGACACTCATTGGAGGAGTCAGAAAGACAAGTATCTTGCCAAGGATTTTGATTTTTTTTGTATCATAAGAATTTGGGTCTCCTCACTCCCACTACTGTAAATTAACGAAAAGACCATCCTCTTCTTCTTCAGTTAAGTGGGAAAAGTACAAATCTCATTCTTTAGCTTTACTCAGCTGTGGGAAACTTAGTTTTGTCCTCCAGTTAAAAGCAGGCTCTTCAGCACACTTCACAGTGACCTCTTCACAAGGAGCTAGTATCATTTCTTTAAGTGCCCCTACACTAAAAATAGTCCTGCTTCCTAAACATGAGTGCTTAGCAGTTCCAGGCATTCTGAGATCCTGCATACCACTACATTTTTTTTAAACTGGCAACATTTACTTAACCAGCACTTAAAAAAATGAGGCCCAGCCGCCCCAGTGATTCTTCCCAGAGGGTCTTAGATGTTTATGAAACACAATGAAAACAATAAAGTGGATAAAATCATGCTATTCCATCAAGTCCTTGGCAAGACTTCCCAACCAAGAATAAATTGGCATGGTATGTTACAGTCAACAAATTACACAATGGTTTATAGGGTCACCAATAACAAGGGGTCACAAGCTCCTTAAAGAGCTACAGTATATGTTAAAAGTCACTTGCTTGAAGGGAAGTGGCAATGTTCGCTCCTGAACTCCTATGAGCAAGTCCTGGCAGCCACAGCACAAACACTGTAGGGGTAGGAGAGGACAGAAGACACCTCTCCTTCCCAGTGCCAGGAAGGGCAACTGCAGTGTGCAAGCTGGCTGGGGGAGTTTAGTGCCCTGAAGGAAGCAGAAGAAAGCCAGACCAGGCAGGACTCTCTCATTTCTGCGCAAGAGAGAACGCATGCTATATACTTGGAGGAGCAGGACAGTCTCCATGCCACAGTGAGGCCCAGTACCATCCACCCCATCACCCCTTCCCAAGGAGCCCTGCTCCTCACTCCCCCATACTCTAAAAGAAAACTTGTTCTATCCCAGAAGCAAGATGGCAGTTCCCTGTCAGTGTAGCCACTCTTAACAGCGTATAGGCTGTAGCTTGCTTTAATGGTGTTTGACAATATTCTTGGCTAACTTGATAAAGTAATAATAATTGCTTAAGTGTGTTACAGTTTTCCTTTAAATGACTAATCTTAAAGCAAGAAGTAAAAGCATGGTCAAAGCCATATGTCTTACTCTTGCCCATCAACCTGGTAACAGATTTCCACCATCACCTGTATAACCCAATCATCAAAATGAAAATTCTGATGTTCCCAAAACATATGTGATTTTCTCAAACCTCACATTAAAAGCAAGGTACTCCCACTTCTGCTCTGTTAGCTCACCCTTCCACTATATGAAATATCTTCATCTAGTGACTACATGCTCATCATGTATAAACAAACATTATGAAGTGTTAAAGACAAATCAATCCCACTACAATTCATCCTACTCTGCATCATCAGAAATCTGTAACTAACAGTTTCATCCTTTATCTTCCACAAGTTTGGGTCACTGTAGGCAGTTTTTATGGGATTATTCAGTATCTGGCTGAAGTTAAAGACTGACTACTCAGAATAAAATTGAAAGAAAACCTATTCCCCGAAGCCAGTACTACAGTAAAACAAGGGAGTAGAAAACACTACTATTGATATACTCCATGCAATAATACTATGCATCCAGCTTAATTTACCTTTGCTACTAAAATTCAAAGTACATTTGAGTGATAAAACTGAAGTAAATATAGGAAGACTCTGTCATATGTAGCTGCTACTAATTGCCGTGACCTGCTGCTCCTTAGTAAGGCAAATGCTTGGTACCAAGCCAAGAGCAGTACATCTGATTTTCCCACCAAGTGAACTGCTGAAGCAGCTCCCTTAGCTCTTCAGCTAAATCTGTCTTGGGATCCTAAAGGCTTCCGCCGAAGTCCAGGTGGCTCCTCTATTCTTTTCAACACGCATGCGAGCATTACAGCCGACTGGACTGACGAAACGAGTGGGCACTGGAGGGGAAAAGCAGCGCTACAGCTCCGCGTCCCTCTCCAGATCAGAGCCCCGCACTCGGCCGGCTGGCTGCTCAGCCAAGGTGTAGACAACCCGGTCCCCCCGAGGTGGTCTCCTGGCCTCCGTCCCTCCGGGGTGCCTCTGCCCTCGCCCCGCACGCTAGAAGAAACTCCCCGCGGGACTCGGCGGTGGCAAGTGTAGCACCGCCGCAGGAGCACAGACTCCCCGCCCTGCCCGTGCGCAAGCACTCCATGCCTTCTGCGCTTCCCCCCGGCAGAGCAGAGCAAGACAGAGCAGGGCAGAGACACCGGCAAGGATCACGGGTCCTGTCCTGTTGCCGGCGGCTCCATTGCCGAGGGGGCTCCGCGCACCGGGGACTCCCCTCCGCCGGCAGCCGCTCATCCCCAGCCAGCCCCGCTCCCGGGAGGAGGGCTGCTCTCGGGGCGCAGGGACGGCGAGCCGGAGCACGATCAATCGTTTCTTCCCCCAGCCCCGCTCCCCTGCCCGGTTCCCCAGAGGCAATCACCGACCCAGAAGCTCGGCTCTCCGGCCCTTACCGAGGCGCGCGGGGATGCGCTCACTCCGCCGGCCTCCTGCAGACCCCGTCCCACAGCCTGGGCGGTTGTAGCTTTTTTGAAGAAGCTGGGAAGAGGGAAAGAAAGAAAGGGGGGAGGGAAGGGGGAGGGAAGGGACTGCGATCGAGGGAGAGAGAAGTATGCAAAGGCAGGAAGTGGAGACGGCCACGGCCAGTGCGGGAGATTAATGGGAACCAGTCACCCGGCAGCCAACAAAGAAACCTGCTCCCGCAGCGCAGCCCGGCCAGGGCGGCAGCCCCGCCGCTGCCGGGCAGACCCGAGCGGCACAGCCACCGCTCCCCCCGGCAGTGCTCGGCTCCAGCACCGCAGAAGGGTGGGCGCCGCCTCCCTCGGGCCCCAAACCCGGGTCCTGGCCAGGCGGGAGGAAGGGGATCAGCCGGCCGGTGCCGCGTAGGACCGGCCGGTCTGCGGGGAGATGCGATGGGCAGAGGAGGAGGGGAGAACTGAGCCGCCTGTCTGACAATCTTCCTCCTCTCTCTACTCCAGAGGAGCTTATTTTTTATTTAAAACCGACGAGCGCTGGGCTGCTTCCCGCGCGGAGCCGCTTGCAGGGAAAGAAGAAAGAAAGAAAGGAAGGAAGGAGGAGAGCGAGCGGCGCGCTTCCTGCGCCCGAACGCCGAGCAGATGGTTTCAATCAGGGCGCCGGGGATAGAAGAGCCCCCGGGGCGGAGGGACGCGGGGAACAGGGGCAGTACCTGTGGAGAAAGAGGTGAGGGGAAGAGGGAGGCAGCGGATTGTCTCTGGTCTCCATTCCTAGTGCCTTGCTCAAATCCCTTGCCTTACCAGGACCAGCTCCCGACAGCGGTTCTGTAGGGTGCTGCCCCCCGGGGAGCGCAGTATGAGGTCCGCACGGCGCAGCGCCCGTACCAGAGCGGGCAGGAGGTTTCTGAGTGGCAGAGGCGATAAGTGCACCTACATACCTACCTACCTGCCTTCTGCCTGCCTGCCTCCCTCCCTCCCACAGGCCCCAGCCCGCCTGTTCCCGTGCTTCTGCCAGCCTAATGGGTGATAAAATAACACAAGATGCCTGATATCAAAACCACACAGAGGAGGCAGGGTACCAGCTGTTAGCAGAGCATCGGTACTTCAAAATACAAAACCTGAACCTACGTCTTGAAGTATTATGTAAGCATTTATCCAACAAGTCACTTCACCGTATAGTAACCAAATGGTAATAGGAACAGAAGAAACATAAATAGATAAGCAATACAGGCATTCTGCAACTGGAAATCCAAATTTCAGCATTAACATTTCTGGAACTTTACACACATACCGACTTTCTTCCCATTGTCTGAAATGGAAACTGAATGGTGCTCAGCATTAAGCAAATGCTTATGAGCTTCCCTACAGAATGATACCTCTCCAAACCCAGACTCAAGTACTCAGGATAAACTATTCTTTGCTTTTGCCACCTCATCAGCAGAATAAAAGATATTGTCTTGAGATACTCTGATCCATTGTCCCACATGACAAGAAAACAAAAGACTGAACACACAGGAAACAAGGGTAACTCTCATCTGGATTCTGATGTGAATGTATGTTTCAAAGCAAAAACTATTTCAGCTGTCAGCCTTATCAGGACAGATGTATTTACTCAGCTGCAAACGGAGAACTGTGTCACTGAACATCAAAAAATGGTAGGAGTTTACATTACAACACATGAGGAATGATTTACCTCCTGAACAACAAGCTAGTGCTGCAAGTACTGGGGAGGAATATAAAATTAGTATAATTTTCTTTCCCATTAGGAAAACAACATAGGAGGGCCTTCCCAAGTATATTTCACAAGTGCAGGAAGACAGCAAACCATCTGCTTTTCCAGGAGAGCAATGATAATAAGGAATGATGTTCAAGGAAAGATGCTCCACTCCCAACTAAGCTGGACGCAGCCTATTTTGGCTGCTCCTCCAGCACATCAAGCAAGCATTTCAAACATGCTAACATGTTAACATTGCTTTTATCAAATTTTTTTCTCCTGTTTATGTTGCATTCAGGCCCCCAGACCTCAGGCACCCCAGCAACTGCCTACATATTCCTCAGAGTACAAGAGAGTCAACATAAGGCTAAGTTGTATTTGAACACTGAATTAGGGCCTTCAATGTATTGTCATGAACAAGCAGCCTAAGAAGGGCTTGTTTATTACAGGAGCTGGGTACTGCTCTGGCTAAGCAACTGGAAGATGATCACAAAATGTAAATTAGGAGGGGATTATTTTTCTTGTTTGCAAACGGATTACAGCAGGCAAAGCCCCATCAACAATGAAGGATGTAAAGAATCGGGGCCTACTTGTTAACCTTGGCCGTACTGCATGTGAAGAAAGTTTCTGCACTTATTTTACCCTTCTTACCATCACCACTGCACAAGTGAGACGAGCAACATAGCAGCACCCATTTACACACAGCCACTGTTGGTTTCAGAGCCTGTTTGGTGGCTCCGAGCAGTGACTGTGGGGCTGACCTCACACACGCTTGCTGCCCCACTGGAACCCCCCCGGGCCAGAGGCAGCTTCCAGGGAGCACACAGGCTTCTCTGCCAAACCTGGGCTGCAATAGGGCAAAGCGCTTTGTGCTGGCTACCAGGCAAGGAAAATGGCTTTCTTTTGGAGAGCAGAGGCAGCCATAGCTTGCAGATGCTCTGCCCTCTACCAGTACCTGTTTCGCTCAGCCAACCATGGCTGCATGTGGTAGTTTTTACCTCAGAAGTTTAAAGAACAATTATAAAAAGCAGGGTGTACCGCTTTCTACTACAGAAATCACGGGTGAAGCTCCCCGGCCACACCAGCAGTGGCCCGCCCAGCCACGGCTCGGCACCCTCCAGCTTCTCTCGGCTCTTCCCGTAGTGGCCGCGCAGGAACAGCGTGGAACGGCACCTCACGGGCCCGCCGCCTTCGGAGCAACGTCGCTGGAGGAAGGAAGCTCACGGGAAGCCCACCCGGGGCAGTCGCTTTGCCTCAGGGTAGAGCGCGATGGCTCGCGTTAAGGGAGCACTGTGGGAGACGCCCCGGGACCTGCCCCGGTGCCACCGCCCCTGGCTGGGAGGAACAGCTCAGCACCGGCAGGGCCGTGGCGCCCCCTAGCGGCAGATCCTGAGGATGAACGGGCGGGGCCGGACAGAGCGGTGGCGCGTGCGCGTTGTGACGGCGCGCGCACGGCAGCGGGATGGAGGGCGCGCGCGCGGGACGGACGGCGGGGCTGGCGCGCAACGTGCTGGAGCGGGCGCGGCGGCGGCGATGGGCGGCGGGACGGGACCCGCGCGCGGCCTCGGACGCGGTCAGTGCTGCGGGCGGCGGGGCGGGAGCGGCCGTGGCGGCAGAAATGCAGCAACACAAACAAGAAGCGCCGAGCAGCTGCGGCCTGAGGTGGCGGCAGGGCGGTGCAATGTGTACATATATATATGTATATACAGGTACATATAGGTGTGCGTGGGACTGAGCCACGCGTGTGCTTTAACGAGCTGGAGGCGTTCTGAAATCCGTAGAACGGCTTCACCTGGATACTTCCCCCTGCGCTTTATTTAGTCCCAGCGGGCGCTCACCGGGCTTTGCAGGACACTGCTCCATCCGGTCACCTCTTGGGTGCAAGTGCCTGTGCGCTGCGGTAAAGCCAAGCACCACAGCAGTGACCACTCGCGGCTGTTTCTCCCCCCAAGGCAGCCTCCAGGACTAACGAGTGTTTTGCTGTTTAGTCATAGAATCATAGAATAATTAGGGTAGGAAAGGACTTCGAGGTCATCTAGTTCCAACTCCCCTGCCATGGGCAGGGACACCTCACACTAAACCATGTCACCCAAGGCTCTGTCCAACCTGGCCTTGAACACCACCAGCAATGGAGCGTTCACAACTTCCCTGGGCAACCCATTCCAGTGCCTCACCACCCTTACAGTAAAGAATTTCTTCCTCATATCCAATCTAAACTTCCCCTGTTTAAGTTTGAACCCTTTACCCCTTGTCCTATCACTACAGTCCCTCATGAAGAGTCCCTCCCCAGCATCCCTATACGCCCCCTTCAGATACTGGAAGGCTGCTAGGAGGTCTCCACGCAGCCTTCTTTTCTCCAGGCTGAACAGCCCCAACTTCCTCAGCCTATCTTCACATGGGAGGTGCTCCAGTCCCCTGGTCATCCTTGTGGCCCTCCTCTGGACTTCTTCCAACAGTTCCATGTCCTTTTTAAGCTGAGGACACCAGAACTGCACACAATACTCCAAGTGAGGTCTCACGAAAGCAGAGTACAGGGGCAGGATCACCTCCCTCGACCTGCTGGTCACGCTTCTTTTGATGCAGCCCAGGATACGGTTGGCTTTGTGGGCTGTGAGTGCACAGTGAAGCCGGCTCATATTCAGTTTCTCATCAACCCACACTCCCAAGTCCTTCTCCACAGGGCTGCTCTGAATCTCTTCTCTGCCCAACCTGCAGCTGTGCCTGGGATTGCTCCGACCCAGGTGTAGAACCTTGCACTTGGCATGGTAAAACTTCATCAGGTTGGCATCAGCCCACCTCACAAGCGTGTCAAGGTCCCTCTGGATGGCATCCCTTCCCTGCAACGTAACAACTGAACTGCACAGCTTGGTGTCATTGGCAAACTTGCTGAGGGTGCACTCAATCCCACTGTCCATGTCACCGACAGAGACGTTGAACAAGATCGGTCTCAACACCGATCCCCTAAGGACACCACTCGCTACTGGTCTCCAGCTGGACATTGAGCCATTGAGCACTACTCTTTGCGTGCGGCCATCCAGCCGGTTCTTTATCCACCGAGCGGTCCACCTATCAAATTGATGTCTCTCCAATTTAGAGACAAGGATGTCATGCAGGACCATGTGAAATGCTTTGCACGAGTCCAGGTAGATGACATCGACTGCTCTACCCCTTTCCATCAGTTTCGTAGCCCCATCATAGAAGGCCACCAAATTGGTCTGGCAGGATTTCCCCTTAGTGAAGCCATGCTGGCTGTCACCAAGCACCTTGTTGGTTTTCATGTGCCTTAGCATGCCTTCCAGGAGAATCCGCTCCAAGATTTTGCCAGGTACAGAGGTGAGGCTGACTGGTCTGTAGTTCCCCAGCTCATCCATTTTCCCCTTCTTAAAAATGGGGGTTATATTTCCCTTTTTCCAGTGGTCGGGAACTTCACCTGACTGCCATGATTTTTCAAATATGATGGACAGTGGCTTAGTAACTTCATCTGACAGCTCCTTCAGGACCTGTGGATGGATTTCATTAGGTCCCATGGACTTGTGTATGTTCAGGTTCCTAAGATGATCTCAAATCAGATCCTCTCCTACAGCGGGCCCAAGGTCTTCATTCTCACAGTCCTTGCGTCTGCCTTCCAAGACTGGGGTGATGTGGTCAGGGCATTTGCCAGTGAAGACTGAGGCAAAGAAGTCATTAAGAACCTCAGCCTTCTCCAAATCCAGGGTAGCCAGTTCTCCTGATAGCTTCCAGAAAGGGCTCACGTTGTCCCTGATCTGTCTTTTTTTCACGGTGTACCTAGAGAATCCCTTCCTGTTATCTTTCACATCCCTAGCCAAGTTTAATTCTAAGTGGGCCTTAGGTTTCCTAACCTGGTCCCTAGCTTCCCGGACAACATCCCTGTATTCTTCCAAGGCCGCCTGACCTTGCTTCCACCTTTTATAAGCCTCTTGTTTCCTTTGAATTTTCCTCAGCAGCTCTTTATCCATCCAAGGAGGTCTCCTGGCCCTCCTGCAGCACTTCCTTCTAGGTGGGATGTATCCCTTCTGAGCTTGCAGCAGGTGATCCTTGAGTACCAACCAACAGTCTTGGGCCCCCCTGCCCTCTAGGGCTGTATCCCATGGAACCTTACTGAGCAGGTTCCTGAAGGGGCCAAAGTCTGCTCTCTTGAAGTCCAGGGCAGGGAGCTTGCTGCATGCTCTTCTCACTGTCCTGAGGATCTTGAATTTTTCCATCTCATGATCGCTGCAGTCAAGGCTGCCCTGGAGCGTCACATTTCCAACCTGTTGGTAAGCACGAGGTCAAGCATGGCACCTCTCCTTGTCGGCTCCTCTGTTTCTTGCAGGAGGAAGTTGTCTTCCACACAATCGAGGAACCTCCTGGACACCTGACATTTTCTACCTCTAAGCAATGAACATCACGTTATGAGTTAGTTACAAAAGATTACTTTAATTGCAGGAAGAAGATTCAGAACGTCTCAATGCAGCTTTCTCTTCAATTGTGAACTTGATGAATCAAGCCTCAAAGGAATGTGAGGTGAGGTTTTACCCCGAGACCCATGCAAAGGGGAATGCTTTTGCTATGTCAGGTAGAGGCCTGTTTATATTACTCCTGCTAAAACTGCAAAAATTAGATTTCAGTTTTGCTCACTGCATGGCAAGAGCTTAGCCAGCGAGCCTGTGACGATGATGAAATGTGGGGCATTTGCCATCATGGGGTAGGTGACATGGTAGGTTTCAGCAGGTTTATCCTGACTAACTGGTACCACCTTAGTTAATAAAACACCATGGTCACCATTTTCCATAGTACCAGTAGACTGCTAGGTTGTTGCCAAGCATTTCTCCACTTCCGGGTGGAAAGGCAATATGGTTGAAGAGTCATCATAGGTTACATTGTGTCAGCCATTGCAGGGCTGTGTCACAGTGTACAGAATTGTTGCCAGTGATGCTAGTGACCTCTGCACCTGTGCTGTGGAGTGGCATAACCGCCGGGTAACCTTTTGCTTTCATCGCACCAACGGGAGCCGTTCATGCTGGCTAATAGAGTCAGTGTATTCTGGGTGGCAGAAGCAAGCGAGAGTTTGAATCCTGAGCAAAGACATTGCTTCGTGTCACACATTTGCTCTAAACTGAACTTCAACCTCCCCCATATTGTTTAAGCAGACTCAGGCTGGGATGTTGCTATTGGATAATGAGTGCAGGCTCTATTCTGAGCAGCGCTTTATCTTTGTAGTAAGTAGAAACTTATCACAGTAGAAACAAGAGAGGTATGGCATGCAGATGCACAACTCCAGTGCTTTCATGTTGGCTCTGCCTGCCGGATGTCATAACTCTTCTGGGCAGACGGATTGGGAGCCTGTCTCTGCCAGCTCGTCACTGTGAATGCAGCCCTGCAGCCCAGCTACTGCATGGAAGTCTCTGAAAACTCTGTCATCATTGTCTATGCCTTTTGGGATCTGTTATCATAATGCAGCAGAAATCTCATTGTCTGCAGAGTTAGTAACAGGCTAAGCCTTCAATTAAATTAAACACAGAGACGATTAGTTCTTAAGCAACTCCTGTATAATTTTGAAGCACTACATACACAGTAACCAGTTAATCCTAAAACAATTGGGGCAGAATAGTTTCACACAAATGAAACAAAAATATAAGTGTATACTTATATAGATAGTGTATACTTATACATAGATACTTATCCTATGCCCTTTTAGAAGTGTGAGAGCTGAACAAGCAGTGGATGACTTTTGCATCTCTGCATCAGCCAAGAAAATATTGCTTCAGTCATGTTCTGTAAAGAAGAGCTATAAAGGGGGGAGGAGAAGGGAATTCTCAGATCCACAAGTTCATGGGTAAAGTTTACAAAGTGCAAATAAAAATCCACAGCTGAATATAACGATTTAAGCACTTAAATGCAAACTATTAAATTTGTGATTTAAGATGAGTTGGTTAAGAGTTACTAAGGGACCAAAGTTTACCCACGCTTCTTAACAGAAGTTTGAATTAATTTCTTTGCTCTGAGACATCATGTAAAAGAATCCAGCTCACTTCCTGTGACACAGAAATGCTCTGTGAAGCATTATGCAGTAGGTCAGAGTATTGATATGTTTTGGGACACAGCTCCACAGTAAACCACAATACAAGCAACCACATCTGTTGATGTGTGCGTAACATCAAAGAGTGGATTTGGAAATAGCAATTGCTGTTTGCCTTATTTTTGTTAAATTTAGTATTGACAGAGACAATGAAAATATAAGTGAAATGAAATAGATATTCTGGAACTTTTTGGTCCCTGTGATCAAAAAAGTAACCCTGTGAGGAGATTTCTGGTGACAACAGATGGCAGCAGAGCTGTGCTCAGATATTTAATTTGCCGTGGGTAAGATTCAAATACCTTCACAGTGGAGCCAGAAAAGGGCTGCTGTGGACTTAAATACAGCTCAAAAAAAACACTATGCTACTGGTATGGTATGCCTTGAAGACACTTTAGCTTTTTTACCAATGCATTGTTTCAGTATCAACTTGGTTTTCATCTAGAGTACTGCCCCTGCATGTGCTCTGCAGAACCAGTCTTCAGTGACTAGGCGCCTATGCAAGGCACCTAGCTTGCATATACACAGTATAAGACCCATAAACTGTGCCTTCTTCCACCAGAAATTTTCTTGAAGAGCCTGATCACGTAGGTGTTTCTGAACATTCCTTCTGATATTTTATTTATATTTTATTCAGTTCAGAGGTTTCAGAGAGTCCCCATCTATGGTGTTGGGAGGCAGGCATCCAAAATCAGAGCTGACAGTTTTGTACCAGAAGGCAGATGTCCCGCGGACATCCAGGCATTATTTTCATCCTCATGCAAGGACAAACCATCTAATTAATACAGAAAGTCAGTAGCTGTGCAGTTCCATTTTCATTTGTAAATCTGCAGGAGTTGTGAGCATGACTTTGATGCTTCTGCACTTATTTTCTGTTTCTGTTGTTGTCCAGAAGTATTATAGCTCTATGGCAACCTGTACATGCAAAGAGCATGAAATCAAACACATCTGTAGATACCATGCCAGGCAAGCAGGGAAAAGAGAGCGGGAGTCCTCTGTAGAAAAGGTAAGTAGGTCTTTTGTGTTTTTATTAAAGGTTATTCCTTTCCTTGCCAAGGGACAATTGTTACCCATCTAATACATTTGAATTTGTTTACACTACTGTATGCGGTTTGACATCAGGGGCATGTGAAAACTTGGACTGATCTGAAACTTCTGGGGGGGTGGGGGGAGGCAGAATAACTTTTGGTGGCATCAGTCAGTGTCATATCAGTCCTTTTGTGAAGAGGAAAATTTCATGGACATGAAGCATCCCCTCTCTCAGGGGTTGAATTTGCCTTTTGTGTTTTATCATTAGAAAACAGTACCTTTTTCTTTGCAGAGGGCTGAAGCCTCTGTACCACCCAGTCAAGCTCAAACTTGCCAGCAATGTGTAAGTTCATACAATACTTTGTTTTTAAATTGATCTGTAGCTTTTTCTAATTAGTTTGCATCAAGCTGGTTAAAATTTATGATCAGGTGAGGGAACTTTGCTATGGCACAGAATATTAACCAGTGATGGACTCACAATCCTATAGATGGGCAGTAAAATGGGCATACAGAGACTCACAATAAATTATAAACCAGACTGTGGCATTCTGACACGTAACCAGTTAAGACTCTACTTTACAACTTGGACTGATACAGAATGTCAAACACCATGATTAATCTTTAGGCTCTTGTGAATTGCATCAGCAGAAATAATCCAACAATTCTCCAATCTCACCTCATCTGTGCTCCTGACACATTCCCTGTACTGAGGAAAGGCACGCAGCAGGGCACACAGCAATTGCTTAGCCAGTTACGGTTGGCCCTCATACAGTCCCTCTGAAGACTCCTGTTCCTCAAGGAGAGGAAAACTTTATTTTTCAAAGCCTAACACCCCACCAAATCAATTTCAGGAACTTCTAAGCCACAAAAGATGAGAAACATGGAATCCGTACCACTGCACACATTAGTAGGAGCACCCTTGTAGGGATTATGTTCCAGGTTTATGTACAAAACCGTTTAGGTTGGCAACTGTCAGTTGTGTGGGCAGAGATTACAGCATGTTAATTATTTCTACTGACTGAAGCATTAGATGAAATACTTTACTTTGAGCATGGTACTTGCCAATTTCTGTATTGGCAAAAACATTTTATAGTTATGTCCATGCTGCCTGTATATTCTGAGAAATCTTAGCTTATTTACATAGCAGCTGAAATGTAAATTTTTTTACCCCAAATAAAAATGTGTATTTTTGTAGGAAATCTTAGATGACTAAACGGTAATGAAACTTATTTCCTCCCTGCCTCCAAAGGCCAGACAGGGTTCTGAAGACATCTACATTGAAGTTTCTCCTGGCTTCTATTCTGTCACAGCAATCTCAGAAGACATGATGCAACAAACCCACACAGTGGATGTCCATGCAGGGCAAAGTATTGATTTAACTTTTGTTCTATGACATTTGTTGTTTCTTGGCAACCACAGGAATAAAATATGAGGCTGTTTTAATGCATGTAATGAACTATGAATATATTTTTCTTGTTAGCACTTGTATCCTCATCTTTGCGACTCCATTTTTATGACCTGTATATTTGTTTTCTACTTAATGTAATCACATGCAGCCCACTTTGTACACTGGTTTTATAGATATTTGTACATTGTGTGCCTTAAATCTAATTATATGACTTGTAATTCTAGGTTCTTGTGTTTTAAACAATTAAAGATACAATCGGTGGAATAAAATACATTATTTAGTCTTTATGGTGACAGCTTCTTTAATATTATCCTCAGGCAGAATGTCTATGTCATATTTCTGACCACAGAAAGGCTGATCCATGTGTTATGAATACAGATGTGCATCAGCTTCTGTGGGCTGGTGCTGATTTTAGAGCAGCTGGCTCACAATGCATCTCTTCTATCTGTAATTTTGTTATTCTGATAAAGAAGTAAAATGCAAATGAGATTCACTGTCTAGGACCCCCCGAGCTCATGAAGGTGCTTGAGTATGGGTCAGGTGTTCCGTATAGGAAATGCTGAGCCACTGCATGCTGCAGCTTATGGCCAAGTTCATACACTTTAAACATGAGGAGTCTCACACTAACAAGACTCCCTGGATGCTTAACTCTTCTGAAGGATCAGATTTCACAATCAGAATTAGTGACACGATCTATATATACCTGTAATCTTTTTGTAGCTGTTGGTATTCAGCTTTCAGTTAATTTTCATGGGAATATAAAATTCACCAACTTGAATGCTAGATGTCTAAGCGTTTTGTTGTTTGTATCTACAGTAGCAGGTCCTTTGCCCTCTGGCTACTTTCTTTTGTGCTTTAATATTGAAAAAAATATTTTCAGCTGTCAGCTTGTGTTGTTTCTTCATTTCTTCTGGTTTTCTGCAAGAAGAAATCACTATGCTGAATTCCTCTGGCCGACTCCAGAGAACTGTAGACAAACCGGAGGTTTATTAAACCCTCGCTGTGCATCTGTTCAGGGTTTCAGTGCTCATACTAATTTACCTGATCTCTCCAGAATTGTAAAGTCAAGTCCAAATATTTAGGAATTTCATTCAGTGCCTTAGAGTAAAGAATGAGGATGCTGAAATTACAGTATTACACACATACAGTGTGTGTAGAAATAGAGTTTCACAGATATTAAAATTTTACAGATATTGAAATTAAAATTTTATTCGTAGTCTACAGACACAGTACCCAAATCAAAACTTGATTTGGTTAACAAATGCTACACTGATCTACTACAAGCAGTTCACCTGAAATTTCAGCTCCCGAACTTCATCAGTTGTACTTTTATTGAAGTCCGGCTGATCCTGTCTCTCTGTTCTGTTGCAAGTGAGCTCTTTACTGATATTTCCTGTCTGTTCTCTTCTGACATGGTCTGTATTGTCAAGTTTGTCATCTTGTATGTAAGTTGCTTTATGTTTATCATCCAACTCTATTTTCTTTCCTGCTGTTTTATATCTTTGTTTTTCTGATGCCACAAAACCTTCTTCCTGGAGGACAGAAAATAAATCCTTTGGAAGTCTAGTCTAAAAAAAAAAAAAAAGCATCAGTATCTTTGTAACTGCTGCTGTAAGACAGGTACCTCCGCCTCATGTAGCTTTAATAATGCTATCATTTCTGTGCTAGTACAGACTACTGCTGAAACACAGAAGAGACCAAAGGATTTTCAGAAGGTGCTAGGCTTTGATCAAAAACTTTGCTCTTTTAGAAGTTAGGAGGATTTTTGGTGACAAGAGTAGGAGGACAGTAACCCCACAGAGAACATTTCTAGGAAGCCTGCTGTCTAGCCTCCTTTCTGTGAGTTACTTCTGATGCAGTCTGTATTATATGATAAAACTGCTTCAGCTATCTCAAAGAGTAGCAATGTGTCTTCTGGGTTTAAAACCACCAAGGGCTATTTTACAGGAATAAAATCTTGTCATAATCTGTATTACCACATTGAGCCCACTACTGTGATTCATGCAGCTTATCTGGGGCTAGAATAAAATCACTCCAGTTTCTTTTAGTTTTACCAAGAGGCAAAGCATGTCACTTTCGTGCACTAGAGCTCCATACTGGCCTAAAAATTCTTTGGAAATCAGTTACAAAGGTGTGGAACTATGATTATCGAAATAGTAAAGTAGAACCATACAGTTAATAAGTCCATAGGCAGCTGCTTAAAATTAATGCATGTAGTTGTGAGAACGCAAGATGTATTCCAGTACATTCTCTGCTCACTAACACATCATTAACGCATTAATTTTCTAAAGAAAATCATGCAAGTTTAGCATGTTCTACTCTGCAGTAAGCTCACAGTAGCAAGCATGAAGCTACAGAGAAGCTAATATTTGATTCTTTTAATATATAATTTATTAACGGTACTTTTGTTGCTCTTGTGCAGAGAGGTGTTTCTGTACATCCTACACTTCTCTTTTGTCTTCCCCTTCTTCCTGCAAGCTTTTTTCTTCCTCTTTTCTGTGCTTGCTTTCTTTGGCATTCATATTCCAATTTGGGTTGTTTTTCCCCAATTTTCTAAAGCAGGAGGGGATCATGCCCAACAGCAATCAGGCCTAAAATCCTGGTGGTTGTCTTTGTTCCTGGCTGTTACACAGTTTGCTTTCTCTGCATCCCTTAGCTTCATGATAGGGATCTGCTGTTTAAACTCTTGCTTCTTGTGAGGCAGTAAGGGAAGACATTCAATAAAGGCTGCTTACTAAAAAAAAAACCCTGGTTTTATCTTTCAGAGATAGAGATCGTGACTATCAGAGCCTGACTGGCAGAGCCCAGTACCTTTCCAGATTGAATCTTTTCTTGTGTTTTGTCGCTGCTGACACATCTGTCCATTCCCAAGGCCACTCATGTAGCAGGACTCCATTGGGATGATGTCAATGGGCATTTGGCAGGTTTCTGAATTGAAATCTGCATTACTTAATGCTCACACAGTTACCAGCATAATCTTTTGCATTTTACAAAGTAGGCTTCAGCCCTTCCTTAGGGTTTTGGGACCTTTCTTTCATTTCCATTAGTGGAGAAGTGTCATGCTTATCACAAAACTGGTAGATGGCCTTAAGCAGTTAAAAACCAACTTTCAGACCATTAACAAGAATATTTCTTCCATTCAAACAAACCATGTGTTTACATAAATACAGTATTAATACAGATTACCTTACCCCCATTGACAGCTTGAAGTCTTGGTCTCTTAAGATTTCTTTCATTGTGACTTGCCCTCTGGCAGATTGCTCGATGTTTTCAAACATTGCACTATGATTAGTAGAGGCAACACTGAATGTGTCCCCAGTAGAGATGTCTTTGGGTTCCAGCTTGCTCTTTGCACAGGTGCTGCTGCAACTGACAAGTCCTGGGAAGGAAAATTGTATCTGAGAATGAAACCAGAACTGAAAAGGAGAAACATTAATTTCAAAAGAGAGGGAAATGCACTTTAAGCTTAAATAAATTATTTTAGGTTATTCTGCATGGACTTGCAAAGGTTAATGAAGATGTTCACATCATACAAAGTGTAGGGAAATGATGGGGAACAAACTCAGAGAGGGATATCTATGCTTCTAACTGAAATTCATGTTCTGGTAGTTTTCCATTGGATTATATGCTAAAAGGAGAGCTAGCATGCAAGATGAGGCAGCAGAAATATTGAGGAGGGGGAATTATGGTGTTAGAGACTGCTAAATTTACAGCATTTATACCAATAAGCTAAAGGCTAAGCAACTGCTCAGAAGACCAGAACACATTTTGGGTCCTTTTTCCCCCCTCTGACTGCTGCTTGCCTGTGAGGGCATCAAAAGGTACCTGAGTTACTGGGATGGGACTCGTGGTGGCTTCTTTTCCAGTATTTCCAGTCAGGTCTTGCAGAATCCCTTAGCCAGGGCTTCTCAAGACAGCCGAAGCCTGTGTTAACAGCGCTGTCCACCACAGTATTCTGAGTGGTGAATGGCTCCAGGTCCCACTCTGAGTCAGAAGAGGGTGCCACAGCTGCTGCTGCTTCTGGTTTGGGACTTTTTGGTTCTAGAAGGCATGGAGGCGGCTGACTGCTGGACTCTACCTTTTCCGTTTCACTTTGAAATTCCAGATGCCTGGATGGAAGAGGCCACCAGGCACTGACATGGGGATGGCAGCAGCAGATGCATCTCACATATGCTGACAAACAGCTTATACATTCACAGTGATAGTGGAAACGTGGCCAGCAGGGTAAGCAGAGCAAGCAGTGCTTGGCAAGGCTATGTATAGCACAAACGGGAATCAGGGCTGTTTTAGGACTGTAGGAACAAATACAACAGTTAGCATCTGGAATTCCTCCGGGCTTCACCCTGCTGGTGAATGGCAGGTGGATCACCTCTACAATCCTTTCCCACAGGCTAGGAGGGATCCAGACAGCGACACCTCGCGGGAGCTTGACTTTCTTGTCATTCCAGAAGTGCACCACAATTCCTTCATCTTCTGAGGCTGTTGAGAGAAGAGGTAAGCAGCCATAAGCAGGTAGCCTGCCCGGGTAGTTCCCATACACAGATCAGGCTTTGCAGCTTTATGCACTTTCTACTCCTGTCAGCGATAGGATCAACTACCTGTCTGTAACACTTCACCATAAAGTCCTGGTAGCAGGCAGCTGCGGCACTGTTGGTGCAGCAGCAAACATGGCAGTATCTTTCCTTCCAGTTTGCCATCTGATGAACAAGAAAATGTTGACCGAGTAACTTTTGTTGTTACTGCCAAAGTCAGCAGTAATGCTCCAAGAATAGTATTTTGGTAAGTCAGTGGAGCTTGACTGTCGGACATGGGAAAAATCAATGAGCTGTTAAAATCTCCTACATTTGGGTGGTAAAATCACCCCAGATGTACCACTCAGTACGAATGTGAGCATTCAAGCAGGTAGGTGTTTCCTGAGAGCTGTCTCACTTGTAACCTTCAAGGAAAGGCCACTGACCTTTGCATGGCAGACACAGCCTTGTCCAAGCAGACAGAAAATAACACAAGCAATGAAGATGACACTTTCATGGGTCACATATGGGTCACAACTTCCTTAGGGTCAGAGTGGTGAGGTTACACAGATATCCACTAGCAAGTCCCATTAGCTGCTGCAAACTCTAAGTAAAACTAAACTGCAGTTTGTGCACTGATTTTTCTCTGGCAGTAGCACAGTGACAATAGTTTATTCTGACAGCCTCATTTATGTTCCAGAGCAAGGCAAGGAAGAAGAGGGCAGCGCCTTTCTTACCTCGTAAGGGGTCCCTTGTCTCAATGCCCGTGAGGACAGTTCCAGGGCCATACCTGGCCATACTTGGCTCCCAGGGTGCCAGCACTTTGTCTCCAGGGAGTAAGGAGTGTTTCATCCTGTTCACGTATTCTAGGATGTCATCCTTTGCTGTTTTTTGTACACACACTGGATGCCTTCCATGTGACACAAGTGGTTTGGCAAACTCTACCAGGAACATGCCTCTTTCGTTCTGTTACCAGGAACAAAATAACAGCTTCTCTGAAGAACAGCCCATAATGTGTCAAGTCATGCAACCTTCACCAGGAGGACATTTGGTGGCTATATGGCTAGGTCAAAACAAGCCCAAACAGTAACTAAATAGTGTGAGGTTAATCCAGCACTGAGACAGTCAGAAAACCTATGTGAGGTTCACCATAAAGCAGGCTGTATTTTATTCCCCAAGAGAAAAAGCTATAGGTAGAGTGCAACTGAATTTCACAAACCATGCCATCTGCTCCAGGTAACAAGAGAGAGTGAAGCCATTCAGACCTGCTCTTTAATCATGCCTTTCCTCATTACATACAACACTAACTCTGCTTCTTGGGGGGTTGTTGGGAATTCTATTTTTCTTTTAAATTAAGGCCTGCCAAGAGGCTTTCCATCAACAACGAAACAATGTACTTCCCTGTTCTTGAGGAAGAATAGGCTCTTTTTTCTGTTCAAGTTTGAAGTGCTAACAAACTAATGAATTAAAGCTTTCACTAACATTTCTGAAAAGACACCAAGCCATTGGTCTGTAGCCGACTCAAGCTGGAAGTGTGTACAGAAAACACTAATGCTTTTCCTGTGCTATTGATGGCTATGTGTCTACACACAACAGTGGGTGGTACGCTGCTCACAACAGCACTCACGCTGTCTGAGCTTGGTAGGGGGCCTGCTCCTGCAAGGTGCACACCACTGGTCTCGCCAGGAACTGGGAGTTTAGGGGGCACTCATCTTCTGTACAATATAAGGATCCCCGAAACACACCTGCTTACTCCTGGAAATGGTCTCAGTAAAGGAGGCTGAGAAGAGTAAGGTCATGATCACTATTAGTTTGTTGGTGCCTGAGGCTGTGCTGCATGCAAGAGGCTCACCCAGCATGCCAGGCAGCAGGAGGTGAAGACATTCAGGAATCAGGCACATTGGGAGCTTTATGGATCAGAACAACCATGAGCATCAGCTGTTCTGGTGATCTGTTCCCAGCTGAAATCAATACTGATACACAAAACTCAAGTGGTACGTGAGGACTGCTTGACTGGACACCCTATTACACATACCCACGACTACTGCACAGCAGCCACCACTCACCTCTACCTCCTCTTTTATTGTACCACGGTAGTAAAATCCATCTTGCTCCCCTCTCACCAACACGGGGATGTTGCTGTCTAAACCCACTGATCTCCCTGATGCACTCAGCCTCTTCCATGCTGGTTCAGGGGACGGGGGACAGTGGGCAATCCATTGGCACCTTGAAGAAAAGAAAATGGGTCAGCACTGGAAGAAGCAGCTTTCTTATGGAAAAAAGGAAAATCTTGTAAGATTTAAAAACTATATCACTCTACCTCCCTCTGTAGCACTCCCACAGGCCAAAGCATGTGTGAAGAAACAGAAAACTTGTTTGTTCTGGGACAATTCCTTCTCTTGGGAAAAAAAAACATCAGTGCTTGTTTTCACCCAGATTTCTTTGGTTTGGGGTTTAGAGGAAGTAAGCTGGAATTCTGGGCCAGCACTACCTACACTAGCCCATTTGCTCTCTACATGGCAGCCAATGCAACCCCTAAGATTAGGAGAAAGGAGCATAGAGCACAGGGTAGATGCGCTCGAAAGCACAGTAACTGATGGTTTACACTGGGGCATTTTGGGAACAACAGAAAAGTAGAAAAGTAAACAACAAAGCCTCTGCTTGATGACAGGTTTAAGTCCAAAACAGGAAAACTAATCCCCTGCCACAAAGCATTAGAAACATTTCACAAAAGACAGCTGCTAATACAAGATGCTTCTATTTATCCAAATAATATTAAAGAAATGTTTCTTTGATAGGAGGTTTTCTCAGGCTTTGCTTTTCATAATCTCCAGGGCAGCAAATCACTTTAGTTAATATAATCTAAACTACTGCCAGTGCAGGGGAGGGGAAAAGCTCAAATGACATTCAAGTTGCTAATTTATTCATCTGACACACCAGCCTGTTTTATACTATTAGGTATCATGAAAAAGAACAAATCACAGATTCCAACAAGAGCTTTATTTTACCTCGGGGGGGTGAGGGGCTCGGCAATCCAGGCAGGATGCACTACAGAAGAGCTCCTGCAGGAGGGGCTGACAGTAGGCACGACTCTGGGGCACGAGAACTTGTCCGGAGCTGGCAGGGCACTGCAATACCTGCTACCTGTAGGCAGGAACGCTTCCAAAAAGGCCATTCCTGTGAAAGCAGCTGCCTGCAGGACTCAGTCCTGATCTGTTGGGAATAAAGAGACAACCATAGTATCATAGAACGGTTAGGGTTGCACTGCCATTTTACAACACAAGCAGATGCTTTCTGGTGTACCTCAAGAACCCAGTAGCTTTTAGTAATGAATTATTTTAAAATAAAAATAAGCAATTCAAAATATCCAGACTGGTGTTTGGTCAGATGAACCCACATTACCGACTTCAGTGATCTCCAAGCACCCAAATCCTAACCTGGTAGAGGGACAGAAACACCCAAGAAAACTAGAAATGCTGTGAAACCCTCTGGAAAGCAACAGCCTTTAGCTCCCTCCTACTTTTGTTTCCGTCTTTAACATCCAGGTCTCCTACAGCTACACTCTCCTTTAAAGCTTTCTCGTACACAGCCCCAGTCAAACCTTCCCTATTTTACAAGCTGAGGCAGAAACTACAGCTGAAGCTGACAAGCTGAGTGAACACAACAGGTTTTGAACATGATCTTAGATTACAGTTGCCTGTTTTTTTATTTATAGTGACGTATTAACAGGAAATATTTTGATCTTTCAGCTGTCCTGTCACACTTTATAACAGTGGGATTGTGGCCTGCCATGAGAAAGAATGGGATGCTCAGATTTGACAAGTGATAACTATTCAGAGGCTGTCACAGTAAGATTGATGACATGATGGTATCTCTGGTAATCTGACAAGATGTAGTAGATAGACAAGCTTCCATTTTATTTTTTTAATATACCTTAGAAGTGTTTCGCATGCTTAGGGTAAAACTTGCATGGAAATTACACAACGTAAATTTTAAGTGCCTAATTTACTTCACAAAATACAGTTTAAGCACTACATTACGTTCAAATATTATTCTGCCTCTTAGACAAGAGATGATCTGCAAGTCCTGTGTATGAGGACTCACAGATACACGTAATTTCATAAAACTAGCACACCCAACCCAGCAAGAAGAGTGGATTAACTGCTACAAAATGCATTTTTAAGTCAGCAAATCAACACAATATATTCACTCATTTCACAGGTACACAAACTCCCCCCATTATAAACCAGAATGGAATCAGTAATACTGTGCAAAGAAATGCAAGTATCAGTTCTACTTAAAGCACATTTTAAACACTTTCAGCACCGTTACTGCTGAGAGCAGGTCCCTTATTTCTGCATAAAATAGGGCACTGACAAAGGCAATTTTGCAACACTTTATGAGGGTTTTTTTCCTGGATAATTACAAGTACTTTAACACAGCAGTGTTTCAAACTTACCAGCTATTGATAACACTAAGTCCGATTGATTTGGATTTAGTCGCAATGCAAAAATCTTGCCTTTTGCCAGTTGGATGCAGGAAGGAGTTTGCTGCCTGTGTTTCCTAGTTGCTATGGAGGTTGCCACAGTTGTAACTATGGGGATCAAACATCATGACCTTACCAGTTACAAACCAGTGGAACATGACTGCAGAGAGGACCATTTGTCTGCACCATTTTCAAGTTCCCATTGATCTACCTATTGCACTGAAAGACAGTTGGGGTAGGGAAGGGATTATAAGAGGGTGCAATGTCCTCCAGGCTTTCTGCCAACTATCGCAGGGCAAATAACAGCACCATATGAAGCTATAGCTCAGATTTAGGAAAAAGCAGCCTACGACCACAGGGTGTGACAAATAAATTGGTTTGAAATGCAGACAGAAAGGTTAAAGCTGAGACAAACCAAGGTCAGATTGCTTGACAAACTTTTAGTTTTCACAATAAAGGGGAAAGATTAATGAATTTTATATTTTCTCCAAAGTGCATATCAAAACCATACCAGAATACAATGCAGAAATCTGCCTGTTAATCTCTGCTATGATCCCTAACCTTCATTTTCCCTTAATAAATGTTAACTTTTTTCTCTTTTTTTTTTTTGTGGGGGGAGGGAAGGAATACTTGATTTCATTTTTTGCTATAAAAACAAGATAACAGAGCGGGTGACTGCAATTAGGGACAAGGATACAGCACTTAGGAAGCCTGTAACCATTTTCTCTACATTCTGCTGCACCCACAGACTACTTGCTCTCATGCCATCAGCAGAGGATCAGTAGCAAAATACCCTTACCTAGAGCAAATGTTAAGAACACACTGCCAGTTAAGAGCTAAACTCTCTTCACACAAATCTATTCTACACCACTTAGCTGAAACCATCAGTAGTACAGGGAAACAGACTGGCTGGTCAGGGAAGACCACCCCAGACCTCAACCATTATCAGTAAAAGTCCCCAAAATTTTCTGTTGCAGGATTATTCCCACACATACACCCTGTCCAAGGCAATTCTCCCTTGCCAATTCTTTTTATACTGCGTATTGTATGAGTAGTCCTAGTAATCTTTAAGGGCACCAAGAGCTGAAGAAATATCCAATTTTCAATAGAAACTAGGCTAAATCAACAGTTCTTACTGGAATTAAAGCATTCATTAATAAGAACACTTGCACGACATTATTTATGCTCTATGTTCAGTAACATGCTTCAGAAAGCTGCTACCTTCTTTTTATTTTCCCCCTTTTAAACTAAGTTATCCTTTCTGTTGGCACCTAACAACATCCCTGGGAAGCTTTAAAAAGACCTTTTAAGAGAAACACTGGCAATTAGGCCAAAAATCTTTTCAGAAAGTACATGTGAGAGTAAACCAGTCACATTACAGAAAACACAAGGAATCTCAGTCCCATCAGCAGAAAGATTTTATTTTCAAGCATGCAGGTTGTGATGAGATGACACATACAGTCACTTCACACGTATAGGTTATTACATGTTTGGTTTGGTGACAACTTTATAAATGCTTTCTGATTTCCATAAATTAACTAATTTAGGCCATTCAGATCAGATTTCTTCCACTGTCTTTTTCATATCTAAGTGTAGTTACTTTCTGCATAATTAAAATTCTCTTGTGCGGGCCTATACTGACTCGCACTATGATCTGCTTCTAAGATGCACCAAGAACATGCACATCATTAATAATACAGTAGGTTCCCAGACAGGATACCTTTTGCTGTTTGGATTGGTTCAGACAGTCTTTGAAATCTGGTTTTGTTTGTTAATTGCTACAGGTGCTTGGCTTCATGACACTTTTTTCTGCCACCACAGAATCACTGTACAGAATGGACTGCAGGTAGCTAATGTATTTTATAGCAGCACGGAGCGTCTCTACTTTGCTGAGCCGTTTCTCGAAGTATTCCTTGGGTAGGTGATGCCTCAGTTTAGCATAGCCTTCATTGACACATTTAACCCTCTGTCTTTCCCTCTCATTCCTCTTTCTGATGAAAGCTGTCCCATAGGAGTACTCACTTCTGCGGTAGTTGGAATGAGGCATTTGGTAGGGAAAGGCACAGGGCTCACTGTAGAAGTTCTCCATGATGAGATGCTCAGACATGAAAGGAAGGAACGACAAATCTTCAGAGCAAGTGACCTGGCTGGGTGTTTCTGGGTACACGTGAAACGTGAGCATTGGGTCAGCACAGAAAGACCTAGCCAGCTGTACACGCTGAGTCTCAGAACAGATGGACAGCTTGTCCACGAGGTTACAGTAGCTTTTGCCATCCATCAGGTTCTGCATTTAACCTGGAAATGCATAATTACATAACAGTTTAAACAACTCATACCGAACAGTAGAAAAAACTTCGCCTGGACTTATCAACATTTGGCATTACTGGCATTTTACAGTAGAGACTTTTAATGCATTTGTGACATTTCAGAGTGGTGCTGGAAGACTGTTACATAGAGCAGACAACACCCCATTTGAAAACACAAGAAAGTGCAAGTGATTATTTAAACCACTGATTACAATAATGCACAATAGGTTTAAATAAAATAAAGCCATTAATGCTTCCTAAACAGCAAACACTCCCACCTCAGCTATAGAAATTAAGAGAATCGACTTTTATGTACTCCACATGGGTCTAGGGTCTCAAAATCCACCAAAACTTTCATCTCTACAGGCAGCAAACAAAGCAGGCCAATATCTGAGGCATTCTCTCAAACTCCTTCTCCTCCTTGAAGAAAATTACATCTACAATTCCAGTAACAGACTCCCTATCCACACCAAAAAGCCTTCAAAAAGATTTATTTTTTCTCTCTATTCATTTGATGTTTTGTTCACTATATTATCTTGATAGACGGAAAATCTGTGCAGGGAATGGATTTCAGTCTTAATTCTATGTTTGTCAGGTATTACATCCATTCCACAAAAAAGCTTACAAAAAGTTTGGAGGATGAATTTCTGCTAAACCTAACATCCCCTTAGGTCCTCATGCTCCTTCTGCGCTCACCTCCAGATTAAACAGATAGGAAACACCAAACACAATCCCACTGATAAAGGATTATGAAATAATTTATTAAAAGAAAAAATACACATCCTAATAATATTTCCAATTACAAAGTCATTGGGGCACTGCTAGAAACCTGTTACTTAGACTGGCCTACTAAAACCATGTACCCTCTCTTTAGAGCAGCATTATAGCAAGCATAACTACTCAAATCACCCTTATATATTTATTAGAAATATAAACTTGCAGTCTTACAGGAAGCTACATTATAGTGCCTTCCCAATATCATTATTCCAACAGCTGTCTATCAGCATAACTAATAATTGCTACTTGATAGCTACCTAAAAATATATTTTTAATACCTAGCTGATTTTCAAAGAATTTCTGTGATCCATCCTCACATACTGCAAGCAATACTTGCCTACACAGCATCTATCAAAAAACGCTCTTACTCACCACCCACTTCCACATCTACACATTGCTGTCTAGAACATTTAGGTTATGCTACACCCTCTAAGATGGAAACACACATGAACATTTAACTAGGTTACTAGAAACTACATTCCATTCTCACAAAAACCTTGCAAAGCTTCAAATGTTCCAACCATAGTTCCACAAACAAATGGGATCCCCTTAATCCTTCACAGGATGTGGGGATATTTTAACATTTTCTAATGACTTGATACCTGCCATGTTTAATACAAAGAGAACTTTTACTCAGTATGGACCTACCCTCACAACACATTCTATCAAAATGCCTCTGCATTCAGCTTTGTCTCTTTTTCTAATACACATAAATCTCGAAACTAAAATTCTATGAGTTAAGAATTCATCCACAGCATGCAATTAGGCAAAAGAGAAAGTCACATGCATCTTAAACAGGTACATCTGTAGGTAGGCACAACCAACCACACATTTTACATTAATATACATGCAGAAAATCAGAGGTGAATATATACTCATTATAAAATGAAAATACTAGACAGTCATCTTCCCATTTTCTAATTACACAGGTTGGGTTATTGTCCAAAAACTTTCTGCTGCTAACAACTTACAAACACTGTCTGAGGAAAAGCATCTGTTACATAGCAACAAAACCCCCAACTTTATAGCAAATCATATACAGCAAGAAACCAAAACCAACATAACCCCTCAAAAAGAGATACTTGCAGCATTTGTTGCTTAGTACTGACACTTCCACTGCATATCAATGTTACATAAAACAGTTATCTGCTGCCTTGCCACCTGCAAGAAGTCTTAGGGTCATTTACCTTCTAGACTAGAGATTCACCTATCTTCAGACGAAAGTAAAATCCAAGGAAACAAGACGTGCTATTTGAAGACTGGTGAATAATACCTGAAGATATCTGAATGACATTCAAAAGAGAAGTTAATATCCCATTTTCTTACACCTTATTTAATAACAGATAGCATTAAACGTGATCCATTGAAAAGCTAAAGCAGCACTGTTACTGAATAGCTAGTAGAAGTGATTTACGAAAACACTGATATTCAATGAAGATCTGTTGCTAGATACAGCAATACACAAGTTTCTTACCTGGGTTATGAAGCTTGAGCCAATAACCACTGCAATTTATAGTCAATTGACAACATGCAAAGTAGCTTACAGTTAGATCTGCTCATTTCTGGTTTGGCTTTTCCAACCACACCACAGCTATGATGGCAACAAAACTTGGCATCAAGGGCTAAAAATTTTTAAACTGTATTGAACACAACCAGATTACAGGAATGTACTTTGTTTACTTCCTGTATGTATTCTGTTACAGTGTACTAAAGCAGTGTTTTAATTTATTGGCATTTCATACTTTGATGTCTGAATATAAACAATCGGTTTGAATTTTAAGTACTTACATCAAGGCATAAGTAAACTAACTTTCGTAGCTTCATTTCAAACACAAAAAATTAGCATTTATTTAGAAGAAACTTGCAATGGATTTGTTTCCAGGTTAGAACTGAGAATACATATTAGTTAGTTTAATAGCTTCAAATTTAATCTTCATTATACCTATAATTTTGGGAAATTCCCTTAGTATTAATAAGTATAACACCATATAAAAAGTCCCTAATAAAGAATTTATGGAGGTTCTCAAGACAAGATTTGAAAACAGTAAGAAATCTGCACCAAGACAAACATTTCAAAGTTTTGCTTAAACTTAGAAACACAGTATGGAGCAATCTATCTGTACAATCAAAGATAGGTATAGGTATATAGATGCAACATATATCAGTATATAGCTGTCCAACTGTACAGGTGCAAGGACATAGGACACCCCACTTCAGAACTCCCACATTTTACAGGATTATCTGACACTTCAGACTATTTCATTATTTGACCCTTCTGTCACTCAAACTAAAACCACACAAAAAGAAAATAAAAACCCAAACCAAACCAGTTTATCTTAAGCACTTGATGTACTACCAAGAGAGCTACATTTACCCAGTCTTGTCTTCTTGGGACTGTCAGCCATCAAAGAAAGTATTCTGAATCAGCTGCTCTTCTGTGGGCCCACAGCAATGCTGCATTCTGCATCTCCTTTCCATGCCAGCTTCAGACCTCATCAGAAAGGCAGCCACGAGGCAGAACATTTACTAGAACTGGTAGAGGCAGGTATTCAATACACAAGTTACATTATTCTTCTTTAGGAGACCCTAGGTACATCACCGCCAGAACAGATTATTGACTTACCAGCATGGGATGTTGAACACAGTAACTGAATCCAAGCCTGGTTTTAATCCCCAAGATTAACTCAGTTTTTGGAAGACTACGGGACTGACAAGAGAATAAAGCTGTGTATCTGCAAAGAGCTTCAGTCAATGCAAATGTTACTATGGGGCAACTGTGTTTTCATCCCAGATGTGGTAGACCATGTGTACAGGTATAGCTGCTGCAGTTTATTTGCCATGCTACTCTGTCCCACAGGCACTGGACTAAGCAAGGCAAAACTGCGGCTAACATACAGTACTTTCCCTTCCACACCGGAGCTGACAACTGAGCAAGACAATAATGTAAGTACATATGCACAGCTAAATTTGAGTCAGGGATTAAAAACATTTTTCAATTAGCAATTCGGTGAGCCCATCCTTCCTTTGACTAAGCACTGACCAACCGGTATTTCTACTCAGATGCATTTTCAGAGAAGTGCTTTTATAGACAGATTTTACATGTAGGGTAATGAGGGAGAAAAAAAGATGACATACAGATAGCGTACATCCAGTTTTCAAAAATCAGTTTTATCTTTAATTGTTACATTCCAAAGGGGATATATGAAAGTCATCTAGCAACCGTACACCTCTTGAGAGATAAGTACAGAATCACAGATACAAAAAATACACCTAACTCCCAAGATGACAGGTGCTAGAGAAAGTATGTGCCTTACACCATCAATCCAGACAAATGCAGGAAGATTTTTATAATAAATATTCATCATATACTAACTCCTGAGACTTTACCCATGAAAAGAAAGGGGAAAGATCTTTTTTTTTTAAAGAGATATCATATACATACAATATATTAAGCTAACAAAGCAAAATAGAACAAAATGCTAACACTGTCTTTATATGCACTGCATTTGAGTTTATCTACATCACAGTACTGTAAGTATGCAGCTCGAAGACTCAGTGTCCATTTAAGTTTCACCTTAAATCTGCAAACATCACTTGACATACAAGCATCTTCAAAGTACGAGTGCAAGGAACCAAATGATGAATACAGCCAATTAGGATTTCATTCTCTGATATGAAAGAGTCTACACTGAAAGATTCAGATTTCCTGTACCTAGCATTAGTCAGCAGAAAATTCAAGTATATTTACAAAAGGTCTTTACATAAAGTGATTAGTGATTTGCAAGTAATTACTGTGTTCCCAGGTACTTTTTAACCACATAAATAGTAGAGAGAAATATACAGTTAAAAACACCATAAATCACAACTGTAAATAAGGTACCACAGTGGCAATCCAAGATATCTTAAGGTTTATTTTCTTTTCAGTTTTGTTAGTAAAAGCCATTTGAAAATGCAAAGATTTTAGCTTTTGGTTAATCTTTAAAAACTGCTTCCAATCCAGTACATTCCTTCAAAGTTCAAATACTTTATTCTTTTTCAAATCAATAATGAACCATTCAAGAAAACCCTTCTGAAGTGGCAGGATCAGGAAGACGTAAGTCAGCTCTTTCAATTAGTCCGCTTTACTTCCCTGGAGTTATTTTACTGAGACACAATTAACTCAGCACAACATGACGGTCAAAGACGGATTTGCGTTGCTCTTGGACCTGTAGCTTCCAACGCTGCTGAGCATACTCCACTTTGTTTAACACATTGGCGCGGCTTCGAGAACGAGCCAGCACATCATGTGCATTTGCAAAAGGCTGGTGATCCTGGAATAGCAAAAATCATTAGTTAGATCTCAACAATTCCACTGAGCAATTACATTAGTCGTCTTTGCTGTTACATTCCAAAGGAGGTAGAGGTTATTTTGGTTTTGTTTTTTAAGTAAACAAGCTGTTTCAACAGGCTGCCAGTAATGACCCAGCAAGTTTTGAATAGTTAGAACAGTACTTCAATTTCTCATCCAAAGTAACTTCCACAGGTTTCCCAAATAAACCAAACTTCATAGTACTGTTAAACAATTATCTGCTGCCCACAGACCTCACAGTGAGCTGCAAGATCAGAATCACAGTCTTGCATCCATTAGCAGCTGGTGGGACAGAAGCCTAGAACAGACCCAGGAACCAGGAGTCTCCTGTTATTGTCCTGAATGCACTCCACTTGAAAGCTGAATTAGAGTCAGCTCTCTGCCAGCTCTTGGCCATTTACCATCAGGCAGTTCAAGATGTTTATACACAGCTTCTATATAAAACCAACACACTCTGATGTTTACCAAACTAAACCTATTGTACTGAGCTGCCTAAAAGCACAGTGTCAATACAGCTGTTTAAGTGACAGAGCTCAACAATAACTGAGTGCTTGTTTAATATTTACTCTGTTTTCTAACAGTACCTGCAAAGCTTTATTTTCTTATAAGTAAATATAACCAGGTTATAAAAAGTAAGAGTTAGAACTGAACTTATTTGGCTATCAAACTGGTTTGGACAAAGTCACATTGCTAAATCTATGTCAGAAAGTATCATATATACAATGCATAATGAAAAATAACATAATTATGTCCCATATTAAATAACTGACTTCTTTGCATGTCTACACTTCTTTTTTTTTCCCAGAACACTTTTGAATACATTGATATTAATGGATACTTTATTTGTAAATATATATATATATTTGTCAATTTCCATATAGACAACAAGGGGGAAAAAAGAATTTAAGAGAAAAGAGGTCTGTTAGAAGCAGCTTACATTTATCGGTTGCCACTGCCATTAACGGACAATGAAAAAGAGCAAACATACTGGCTTGAAATCCAGCAACAAAATTGACGCACACAAAGTGTGACAAAGATCAATACCCAAGAACTTGCAAGAGGGAAGGAAAAGACAGGGACAGACTGTAGATAAAAGCAATAGTGACTCCACCAGCCACAGTAACAAGGGTCACAGTAACAGTTACAGTAAAACATAAAATTGGTTAAAATGGATCCAGATTTTAAGGTAAATTCATTCTGCAGTTAACTTGAGTTCTGCCACAGGACTTATTTCACCTCTCTACCTACTATCAGAAAATTCTAACCCAGATTTGGAGGTATTAATATAATTCACGTCAGGTATAAAATAAAGGTACAGCATAAAGTACAAATTCACGTTATTCAAGTAGTAATCTGGTGTAAGAATGCAGACAGAAACAGGGTCATTCCAATCCCTCCTTTAAAAAAAAAAAACAACAAACAAAAACAACACAGCAACAAAACCAAAACCCCAATATCCTCTTAGAAGTGACTGGGAAATCTTAAGATGTCAACACAAAGACATCTGGAATATGTCTCCATGTAATATAATACATAAGGAAGTGCAGAAAGAGTGGGGCATAACAGCAACAGTATACCTCTGTTTAAAGAGCTTTCAAATTCAGACAATGTTAGCTCAAACTTGGCTAACAATTCCACATTTCTGTTGTGAAATCAAGGTAAATAAAGAAGACACGGCTGATAAAAGCTTGATTTTGAATACTTAGTACCCCCCCCCCAACAGAACAGAACACCTTTGTAAGTCAAAATGGCTGATGTGGCTACTGTTGATGAAAAATGGTAGAACTATGTTTATGTTAACTCAGCATACGCTCAGTTTACTTAGCAATGACAGTTTCACTCCAAAAGCAGAAACAACTTGGAGAAACTGAGCTCGATTCACATTAAAACCTACAGATACACAGCATAACCGACCACAGCATTTACCAGTTTTGATACCTTCAGATCTATGAAGCCACCGAAACAACAGGCAATGAGAATTACAGGACATTTAAAAAGATTTGGTGAGGCCCTGGAATGGGTTGCCCAGGGAGGTTGTGGATGCTTCATCCCTGGCGGCGTTCAAGGTGGGGTTGGACATAGCCTCGGATGGCATGGTTTAGTGGGAGGTGTCCCTGCCCATGGCAGGGGGGTTGGAACTCGATGATCTTGAGGTCCTTTCCAACCCTGGCTATTCTATGATTCTATGATTCTATGATTTTCAAAGTCTTGCCATCATAACTTTGTTTCACCAAAAATACATTTGTTCTCCCCCTATTAACTTCTAGTTATTTGAAGGAGCCATGAAAATATTATTAACAATTTTATTGTAAGACACTAATAAAAGTTTTAAGTCTTTCTGACTAGCTCTCATTTACTTCAACAGTAATAAAGTGCTCATGTCTGCTGGTTAAGCAGACAACAATCTTCCCACTTCATATGCTGGTTTTGGTTTCAAAAATTCTTTCTAAAGTTACACCACACCCAAAGTATACTTAATCAGTAAAATCAGTGCTGCTTGAGGGCTCAATACTGAAAGTACACTGATGCTGAGACTTTAGAATTGTTTTATCAGTTTGTGTGGTTCAGCACTGACACTTCACCACCAACCCAGATGCCATTGTAGAAAACTTTCCTAATGATACTTTATGGTGATACTCTCCCAGGCATGCAGATTCGTCAGGTTCAGATGAACACAGACTCATCTGACGCAAAGCCACAGTTCATATTTTTACACTATTCGAAGTCCCCTTTCAATACAAAATGACCTACTCCTACCAACCAGTATTCCTTATCCACACTGACCAGTTACTCAAGTGTCTCCCTCTTTCTGACAGTTCCATATGGTCTCATAACCCTTTCTTGTAATCATAGAATCATAGAATAGTAAGGGTTGGAAAGGACCTCAAGATCATCGAGTTCCAACCCCCCTGCCATGGGCAGGGACACCTCCCACTAAACCATGCCATCCAAGGCTATGTCCAAGACAATTTTATTAGAAGTCAAAAACACTGTGTTGCAGATTGGGGAGGCCAGTAATGACAGGAAACTGAGTAATTAATGGACTGCTTCCCTTTTCCTCCCCCAGAAAGGTTGTTCTGATCTGTTGGAACATACACATTCTGGTTTCTAGTGGTAACATTAAGACATTATTTCAGCATCAGTCACTATTTTACTTCATTATAATAATTTCTTCTCAAATTTCAGCATGAACAAATTCAAACTGGATCAACAGAAGATGCAATCCTTCTACTTTCTTTTCAAGAGAGAAATCTAAGCCATAAGCAACCTGCATAAACATGATCACTAGCACGACTGCATGGATCAATAATACTTAAGAAGTTGTACTTCCTACACAGCTTACCTCCATTCCTACTCTGCCTTTTCTCTGAGAAAATAATCTGTGTCTAGAGTTGGGAATAATTGAAGGAGTCTAAATCTTACCACTTTCTAGGCCAGTAAAAAATTAAGGAGTGGCTTCACAAAAGTCATCACACAGCTCTCTTTTCCTCTCCCTTCAGGAAAAGCATTTACACTGCTTGCACAAAAAAAACTGCTCATCCCAAGTAGTTATTTAACAACTAACCACCCCAATCTTTATGTTAACTTGAGTACACAAGCACTCTGGTGAACTCACCCCAATGTCTTCATCACTTTGTATGAGCTGTGAATGTCCAAAGAGACGTCTCTTCAGTATAGGTTCCACCAGTGTAAGGTACACCATGTACAGAAGAAGTAGGCCCAAAATAGACAGGTATATGATGATTGTAACCTACACAATGCAAGCACAGTTTATGTCAGAATTGTGACATTCCCCTCACAATCTCTCAGAAGGAAGCAATGATCAAAAGTACATGCAAAGCTTGTGAAGAGCCTGTTGGTTTTGGTAATGTCACCAGATTACTCAAAACCCATGAACGGAGAAAAACCACCAAACTATGGCCTGATATTAAAAGAGTTTGGGGCTTGAAACAGTTTCTCTTAGTAAGGACTTAATGCAAATCTTATGATATTACGCCATTCCCTCTTAAAACAACCGGGTATTATAAATCTCACCTCAACAACACAACTGTTCACTTTGGCCATTAAACTGGGATTTGGGGGTTCCTGCATGTTTTCCATTCTCTAGCATAGATCTGAATTCAAACAGTCACTAAGAAAAATGGGAAGGTAAAAAGAAATAACAAATTTCTACAAAATCAAAAATAGGAGCCTGGGTTACAAAAGAAAAGATAGACTTCATAATCTATTCACACCAGCTTAGGGCTCAATGGCTCCAACAGGATAAAAATATATATTAGCTATATAAGAATATAAAATACGTATAAAATATATGAGATATATAAAATATAAGAACACAGAAACCAGTTAGGGCAAGCACTCACAATTTTGCTCTTTTTAGTTCGCCAATGTACACAGAAAATTTGTAGTAAGCGAGACAGCTGAATAATGAGAGGCCTTCCAAAAATAGTAACAAAAACAAAGTCCAAAGCTTGAAAAATATGGCCTAGAACACTCTAAATTTCAGCAAGGTATAAAACTGGGAATCTTCAATAAAGGATCTCATGCCTGCTTTTTCAGCCATAGCTTGATGCTGCTGTTACTACTCAAGATAAATTGTGAGCATCCATAACAAAAAAACCCTACATTTTAGGGCACTTTAGAAACGTTTTCCCTTTAAGAAGAGTATCTATCTAAAAGACAGACATATTTACTCTAATTGGTTGAAGTATTTAATTTATGCCAACAAAATTACATTGTTTACCTTAATTGTGACAGAGCTTCTCTCTTCATATTTGCATTCACAACGTAAACAGTATGCTTCTACATCAGGTCCAGGGACAGGCATAGGCTCAACCACATGAAGACAGTCACTAAAGACAGAGAGAAAGTGCCAGGTCAGTTTTGAGCTGATTTTAGCTAACCTGTTTTACTATGCATGCAGACCCCACCTGAATGGGCAGAGAAGCCACCTCTGATTAAGGTCAGCTGTTCTAAATTATAGGCACTCAAGGTTAAAAATAAACAAATACATCACTACTCCACAATTATTCTGCTTAAACAAATCAGCTATTGACAATCTGCTAAACAAGTTTTAAGACCTTTCTAAGTACAATATTTTCATTTTTCAGTGAAAGCATTAAAGCTGCTAGCATAAGAAGTCCCAAAGACTTGAATCCCAGCCTGAATGGATCACTTGACACTGTCATCATAGATGAAAGTAAACTCCAGCTATATAATTCTTTATTCATCATACTCAAAAGAGCCTTATTCTATCGTTCCGGTATACAAAGAGAGATTAACCTCTCCTTGATGCTCATGAACAGAAGTTCTCTTTTCTTGCCATTATAAGTTACAGGCATTGAAGAAAAAAAAAAACAACAAAAGTCAGATGGGCTGTTTCTCTAAGCAACACCGTAGTGAATAAATACCATTCAGTTTTCAGCGATGGACCCAGATGTGAAAGCACAACGTGACTTAAAAGATTATAAATGTAAGTCAGTCCTGTGCCAAAAAGCATGGTTGACAATCGCATGGGCACTCTGTATCATAGCACTGAAGTCCAGCTGCCATGAGACAATTGCTCCCACCAATAACTTATGTCATTTTGGTCTTTTTGCTGATTCAGGTTGGTTGTTTCAAAATCCACACCCTAGAGCTCCTGCAGAGCACCAAGAGAACAAAAATCATGTTTTGCCTTTATCCTGGTTAATTCAATATTAGCACAGTCAGAAGCAGGTAATGAAACAAAATGCCTGAAATGGCAGCAGCAGTTTAGGATTCAACACTCTTCTAGGCTAAATTACAATACATGGCCAGCCACCAACTCATCTCTTCTATTTTCTTTGTATTTCTTCTTCATAACTAGAACTATTGAGTGTAAAGTCACAGTTTCTGGAGTAGAGTGGAAGGTTTGTTTTCCCCATTTATTTGAAAGCAAAATTACATTCTCTGTGAAGGAGTGCAGCGTTCAAACTTCAAAATGAAAAATACATGCAAATTATAATCTATATAGTTTCTGTTCATATGATTGAAAGCTTGCATCAACATACCGCACAGGTATGGTGAAAAGCTTGTATGTAGCTTAAGTACAGCAGTAAGTCTGTTACTTAAACAGATCAAATATTAACACTAGCATCTTTTTTTCCTCCAGTTCAGTGTTTTAAGTTGCTAGTAAGCACAGGATCTATAAGAACTTCAGAATTTTGATGATGTGTTCCTTTGGACTGCGATTCTATGGCAATTTTAACAGAAAACATAGAAAAGCTGATCCCTTTCTAACGGGTTTTCCCACTTAACTGCCTCTACATTACCACCTTCTCTCTTGCACCCACAGTAACAGCATCAAGGAAGCAGTTCTTCCAAGGTAAGCTAGGCTAGTCAGAAGGGCAGCTTCTGCACAGACAGATTTCCAGTTCATTCAGTTTGTAGACAAGGTGTCCTCCCTCCCTCCTGCATGTCCATGACTACTACTGAAGTTTGCCTCTATATACAGCAATATATTCAAAGTACAACAGACGCCAGCACTTCTGAAGCGGGTTCTTTACCCTTTAGGTGCTTATGCATCGCTATGCTTGCTAGCGCACTGTCCATCAGAATGGGATTGCCTGAAATAGTTGCAAACTCCAGAAGGATGAACAGCTTTTATTGGCGTCAAAGCACCCCATCCCATACTGCTGTTAGCATAAGGCACTGTTTGTCTGTCTGAAGACAAAGAACTCACCACTCCAAGTGAAAGAACCAGAGCATCTAAATAAGATTATCTTGACGTACATTATAGGTTCAACATTAAAAATTAAATTTTCATTTTATGTCTGGACAAGCCAGCAATAAGTAGTCATTATACTGTACATAATTCATAAAGACACTAAACATTGATCTGGCTCATCTCACAGGTAACTGATCTATAACTGATCTAATACCTAAAGGATGCACATCAGCCAGTTCTATTCAATAAGTTACTTGCAGTGATGCAGAAGCCAAAATATGGCACTAAATTTGTCAACTTTATTGCACATAAACTAGCAATCAAGCCTTTTAGAAGTGGCAAGAAGACATGCCAAACAGAAGATCAGAGCCATAAAATGTTCCCAAATGGTCACGTAAGAAATAATATCAAACAGGGTCTTTTCTGCTAGCAAGGCACATACTACGCAGTATCCACTAGAAAAAAATTAAAATCCATTTTCATTTGTGGAGTGGTAATGAACAATAAACCCAGTGATACTAATACTCTGAAATGTCTGCTGCAGCTGGAATTCTCCCAGAATGTTTCAAAGCTGCAACTTAATTTGCCATAGTAGAAGTTAAGTTAATCATGGTTAAATTAATCATGCGGAACAAAAATACTAATTTTGATTGGACAGTACATTTTATGTTTATTGGTTTAAATTGCAATTTACAGTGTTACTCCTCACAGTTCTCCTGTAACTAATTTAATAAATCAAGGCACAGCACTACACATATCTGTATTACTAATTTTATTCCTATAATTATTTTTGTGGGCCTCCTCGGGGGCATGAAATTTTCATAAGATGCCAATCTGCTGCTACTTGTCAGACTGAAAAGTCTTTTATGAATTCTGAATGCAACTGGAGAAGAGTTAATATATCAAGAAGTATGCCACATTTTTACAGGCTGACCCAAGAATCTTGGGCACTTCCAACATCAATGCAAGTCTACAACATGATGTTGTATTTGTATCATTTACACAGACAATGACACTCAAGGTAAAATTATGCAAGGGAGCTATGCCAATGTAACAAATCACTGTCATCGCCTTTTCTTCTCCAACTCCTCATCCCTGGCCATGCGCATCAGTCCTCAGCTTGGAGTCCAATAAGTGCTATAGCTGGCCTAAACAATATAATAGAGCACACTGCTGGGGCACAGAGATGTAAGACCTCTCTCTGAAAAAAATGTATTGTTCAATGGCTCAGGCCATGTCATATAACTGCACTCTGTGGCTGCAACTCCAAGGAACAGAAACCTCCAGAAACAAGTCTCTAAATTCTAGTATGGGTTTCAAGAGTAGAGAAAGAGGAGACAGTACCCTCGAGTCCTAGTCCCACGGCCATGCTCCCTTGCCTTTGTGCCATTTCAAATCACTGAATTCAAATTACAGCACCCACTTCCCTTTTTCTAATTTTAAGTCTAAATAAATAACTAAACATGGAAGCAAGAAAACAAAAACAGAAGACAGGGCAAAACCCCCAGATTTCAAGCCTGGTCCCTTCCTAGAGCTGGATTTTGAAGTACTTAAAACTTCCAGTAAGTTATGAAAGAGTTACCATTTCTCCTGGTACTACTACAGGAGACTCACATATAATCACTATGGTACCAGTCTCTTATGAATAAGACTCATTATAATTTTTTATGCCACAAACACTCACCAGTCTTTCTGTGAAACATTTTTGTTGTAAATATGTCCTGAATGGTCTTTGTAAGGAGGGCAGATGCATTTACATCGGACATCCTCAGAATTCTGTAGAGTAAACAACATGCTTAGAACAAATTATCATTAGTAACTGTAACAGGATATAGAAAGCACACCTTACATAATACCTGAAATATTTCACACAATCTACTTGCAAGTATCTTTGAATAGTCTTAACCTAGGCTCTCCTTCAAGTTTAAGAACAACCCTTCAAAATTACTAAGCATGCAAAGCAACTTGTCGAGTAACACTACTGTTTTAGATAGCAAATGCATCCTTCACAAAAACAAACCCTGGAGCTTAAGCTCACTCTTCTTTTTCAGAAAAAACACATTCAGAAGTAACTGATGTTGATATACTTAACTATTCAACTTATGAGGACAGCCGTATAACAGACACAGTGATGAGCTTAAAATTAATGAAAGAATATTAACCCCAAATGGAGGGTGGCAAAAAAACCTCTGCAGATAACTCTGTCCTACCTGGCCACAAGAGAAATAACCCTGCAAGGAAAACTACTAGAGGGACTAGTACAACCTACAGTCTTTAACAGCAGCAGGATATTGACAGGTAGAGAAAGAAAGTACAAAACTGGAAGTCCAAACAAGGGCATAGTAAGTGTGCAAAATTACAGAAACTTGCATATGCGAATTTTAGAGGAACAAATCAACACTTGCAGAAGCAACAATAGGCACCACAGGAAGAAGTGAGGAGAACTGGCCGTTACGGACAGTGAGAAAGAAGTAGCACCCAAAATTAATATTTAGATCAGTACTGGGAAAAAGGAACTTCCAGAAAAGATCACTTTGTGTAGCATATTAAAAGAATTCTTTTCTTTCCCAAATTGCACAGGAACAGAAAACCCTATGGAAAGAACAGAGATGTCCAGCAACACGCTATGAATGAAAGCACTCTCAAATACATACCAAGTCACAGTAACATATTTGAGTAAATAGTAACAGAAAATAAACGTGGGTTGTCTAAAATAGAAGCTACTTTCTAACAGTCTTATAAAATAACATCTAAAGAAGTATCGGTCGGCTGGAAAACCTTTCTCCACACTGAGCAATCAAGTCAGCGTGACACTAAGCAGGCACAGGTCAGTTGGAAAACCTTGACTGCACCATATACCAAGTCACTTCTGGTCTCTCCACAGAAAACCCCAAGAGCTGATTACCATTAAATAGAAGAAAGTTCAGACATGCAGGTACTTTGACAATAGGAAAGACTTGCACTATTAGGAAACATGAAGTTCTCAGTCAGGCACAGAGACACTAAGATTACAGCCCCAAATATTAACCCATAAGGACCAACAGCAGAGCGGGCACTCAACCCGGGCAAGGCAGCAGAAGCCGACAGAGCCGCCGCAGGCCCGGTGGGAAGAGTTTGCTCAGACCGCGGAGCTCCCCGCTGAAGAGGTGAGACAAGGGGCTGACCCCGACCCCAGCCCGGGCAGCCACAAATGCAGCAGCGTCACCTCCACCGAGGCTCTTCCAGTGAATAGGCGACCGTCGGTTGTCATGTTGGTGACGGCTGCACCGGGGACCACGTCAAAACTACATAAATTGCTACAGACTTACACGGCTGTGGCATACACGGGCGACGCCGGACAGCCCAGTCCCGCTCCTCCGCCTGCCCCGCGGGAACCGCCGAGCTCCTGGAGGGCCGGGACCAGGCCCAGCCTCCACCGAGAGCAGGCCGAAGCGGCGGCGGAAGGGACAGGGGGGCGGAACGACCGGGGGGCACCGAGAGACCGACGAGGCGGAAGAGGGAAGGCCCCGGTACCGGGAAGAGGGGGTGGAGAGTATCACCGTGACCTGTTCCCACCCACGCCGCTCACCTTGGCCTCAACGCCCACCCCCGCCAGCGCAGCCAGCGCCAGCAGCCAGCAGAGGCCAGCCCAGACCCTGCCGCAGGCCGCCATGTCGAGTCCCGACCGCTTATCGCTGCCGCACCGCCAGCCCCACATCGCCCGCCGCCATCACTTCCGCCTTCCTCCGGCCTCACGTGACGCGGCGTGCGATCGCGCTGCCGGCCCCGCGGGAACGGCGGTGCAGGAGGATGGTTCCGGGGGAGAGGCCGGGTTCTGCTCGCCCGCCAGGCTCGGACTGCGGGTAGGACCTTGAAGGGCATCTCCCTCCCGCACTAACGGCTAGGCCCCAGCGGGTGATACCCTCCAAGTGGCACAGCGGTTGCTTGCAAGAGTAAGCGGAGGAGCCTTTTCTGCAGTGCTCCCTCGCTCTCTGTGGAGTGGTTTTTTCGGAAGAAAGCACTGAAATGGGTTAGAAGGGGAAATAATTAGCACTCTAAATGAAACGTTCGTGTTGAGATCATCCAGTTTTTCCATACCTAAACATGCAAGAGCAATTTATAAAAATCTTAATACGTTTTATAGACAGCTGTTTGAGAAGACATCACTAAAATCCATCAATGTTCCCTATTTGTAGTGTGGTTGTTAATTATTGCCACCCAAGAGCAGTATTCACCTTCTTTCAGAGGGCAACCAGTGATGATGAGGAGCAGCATTTCCAGCTGTAGTCCCTTGAGACCTGCAGATCAAGCAGTTTACAAACCTTCTCGACTTGGGAAGGAACCCAAGGGAGTTTTGTCCTATTCTCAGGAAGAAATTCTTCCCTGTGAAGGTGGTGAGGCCCTGGCACAGGATGCCCAGGGAAGCTGTGTCTGCCTCATCTCTGTCAGTGTTCAAGGCCAGGTTGGATGGGGCTTGGAGCGACCTGGTCTAGTGGAAGGTGTCCCTGCCCAGGGGTCAGAACTAGGTGACCTTTAAGGTCCTTTCCAACACAAACCATGCTGTAATTCTGTGCACCCCAAACCTACCTGTTGGTGCTGGGGCTGGATCCAGTATGACCCTGGCACAGCAGCCACAGTTGAGCAAGTGCTTGAGCCCAACCAGGAATACTACTCAGTCTTATTTCAGCTTCTCTGACACACTTTATAGAGGAACTGCATGCTGCGTGACTCAGCCCATTTATTCCCTCTCCTCTCTTTTATATGTTGTGTCTTCCTTATATCAATTTTCTGTGCTAAACTGCTATGTAACAACACTGTACATCATCAAAAGCTGCTCTATGCCATCTCTGCTTCCCCAGCCACCAGTTAGTGTCTGTAATTTCACTGGAACAAAATTAATCCTTTAGCTATAGTATACTTTTCAATTGTGCTATTATACTTTGTTTTAATAGTTGTGTAATACTAACACTGCATCACGCATCTCAGTAAAGGAGTCTGAGTTACTATGGAAACACAAAACACCTTTATTTAAAATTCAGGGAAAGTTGTCAGCAGAGTATAATGAGCATACATCAGGTTTCTGCCTTAGTCAAACAATTTGTCTGTTTAATGACTGTATCTGCAATGGAAGTGTTCTGAAGCATGAAGGTGGCTCTGTGTCTCCCTCACCACCCACACTCGTAGTCTGCAATGGGTGAAGTGACTGCCGAGTTGAAAAACATGCTGAATCCTTAGAAAAACACGGATAGTTTTGAGTTCTGAGCTGAAGTAAACAACATGCAGTTTCAGAGGCACCGCTGCATTTGGAAGAGCTCATGGTAGGAAAAGGTTTCTATTAGTCTGATAGACTAATCTAACACTCTCAAAGAATTCTAGTACACAGGTAATAACTGCATGTTTTTAGGTGGTTGGAATGGCCTTTGGGACCTTCAAGGCCAGTCTTGGAGCTTCCTCAAATCCAAGGACATCAAAATAAGAAATGGGAGCTTGTGAGCCACGAGCTCTTGGTGCTGCAAGCAAGAGGCAGAGCTTACTCTTTCTCAAAGATGAGTCCATTCTTCCTGTAGAAAACACTAAGCAATGATTTAGTAATCAAAACTGCTGGATGAATTATTAAAAAAAAGAGATACTGGAAGTTTTTATCTTAACGTTTGGGGGTTTGGTTTTTGTCGTATGGGGGGGGTTAAATTTATTTGTCAGCACAACAGTATCAGAAGCATTTCTGTTAAAGTATAGGTTAAAAAAAAGAAGTTAAAACATGTAAAGAGAGGATGATTTTAAGAAAAAATATTATTAAATGATTGCCCTGACCATAACTGCTCTTCAGCTAGCTAATCTGCCAGGAAGGCTGAAGATTGGTTTCATCTTCAAGAGAGCTCTCAAAAGTTTATCTCTGCAGTCTGAGCTTTTCCATCCTGCAAGCTGCACCCTGCACCTTGAACTCAGTCCTTACTGCACTGACTGTCTTCAAGTTAATGGACCTGAGCTCCTACACTTTAATGACAAGATTTGTTTTGAGCTGCGGCTGTGTGCTGGCCTCTCTAAGCTAAACCCTGTGCTTTGCTATCATGCACCATAAAAAGTCAGCTTTTTACAATTTTGTAGCTGCTGTCATGTATGTCTGTCATCAAGGCCCCCACACCTAGCCCCCCCAAGAGCTACTGACAGTCCCTTTGATCATTGAAAGGCCCTGCCTCTGAGGCTTTGGGGAGAGGACAATCCTGCTCCCACCCTGGCCACAGAGGGGGCTAGCCATGGGCAGCAGCAAATCCCCCTGGGTCTTTGGGGCACAGCAGGAGCAGGGAGCAAAAGACAAGGCTGCAACAAAGACAGAGCACAGGCAGATCATCCATAGGTGTTGGTGGGGGAAAGCCGCCCCAGGGGCTTATCTTTTCTGTTCAGTCATCTGATGAAAACAGCTTATTAAGAGCTTTATATTTTCAGGTACTGTATGTGCAGAGCAGGCTTCTGCTTTTCCTTTTCTGCTGCAGGAGCCTTCCCAAAGTCACATCATCTCCGTAGCCAGCCATGCACTAAGCTATATCTCTGCTGCTCCTTACTGTGCTGCACTGATTCCCATGTGCATGAGTATTTTAAAACCTTTTCCCTGTAAAGTAACTGTATGCACTAAGTGGTAATAATGTTGGACTCTACTGTACTGTATAAAAAAATTTGTATAGGGTTGCTATATAGGTTTGCACTCTGCAACTGAACAGGCATTTGTTGTTGCAGGGTGGATGTTCCTCAGGACAGGTAGGGTAGACAGTATTTACCATAATTTTAATCATCTGCATTATGATAATTTTTTACTAATGCAAGTTACCATATTTTTATGTCAGTTCAGCCTATTCACGTACAGAACTCGCCTGCTTCCCTTCCTTTTCTCAGATGAGAAAATCTTTTCATTATCAACAATGATACAGAAGAAAAATCTGAAGGGATTATGTAAATAAGTGATTGAATCAGCACTTCTGCAGTCACTGCCAACATGAAAGCAATGTGACATTTGCACAGAAAGAAAAACAAAGTAAATACAGATTTTCTTTTGTCTATTCCCTATGTTCAGTTAAAAAATTTAAATGATGGCAGCACTTGTTATTAGAGCAGTCTTTACTTAGCAGAGAAGTGTGGGAAGCAATTAATTACAATGTCAATTGCTCTAGGCTAATGAGAAATTCACCTTTCAGCAGATCAGTCATCAGCATCCCTTTGAATACGTTCTGTTGCTGGTACTGCATCCCTTAAAATAAACAGCACAATTTTGCCTCATGGGTTTCTGTTTCAGGCCAAACCCCCAGTGGCTCTGTTCAGGTCTAGCTGGTGTTCTTGCCTCATGGTCTCTGGAGAATAGAAAGAGAAATCAATGCCAGCGGGGTAGATGGGGTACAAGGTTTACAATAACAGGAAGCTTTCCAAATATAGTTCATCTCAGAGACCCATTACATTACAGTAATGCAATGTAGTGGCTGATGGCTTCCTTCCATAACTGAGGCATCATTTTGCAATCTGCTATTAGAAATTACGTAAAGCCTTTCACAACAGGAATGTATGCATATGGAAAGGACAAGCCAGACAAACTGTTTACCCTCTGTATTTCTATATTTGTATTGATATTTATGATATGAAGCAAATGGAGGGAAGTGCTGAAAGAGCACGGCATTTATTTTATCTTTCTGTCTCAGTGAATCCACTCTTGACTTTTCTGTGGGCTGTAAGAGTTCAAGGTCCCTCTCTGCTAATGCAAGGTCAGCTGTACTCTCGTACAGTGGAGCATTTCACTCCACTCCCATTTCACATCCGTGGGGAGTATGCTGTGTTCTGCATATGGTGTCAGTTAGTGACATATGTCAGGCTCTTATCAGTGCAATTCCTGGTGCATGTCCCTTACTTCAGCAGAGGAAACATACTGCAGTCACAAGGAATAGCAGCTTATAGATGAGAAGGGGGCTTCAGCTGGTTAAGCGCGATCCATAGGTCCACAACTCAGACTTCATTCCTTTCAGCATGAAGAACAGCTTCGGCATTTGTTTATTTAATCCAAAATTTATTAAGAGCCTTTGGTAGGCCTGACCTGGCTTGAACTTGGGCACCCTGCATGCCTTGCTCATGGGAGAGACAAGGTCAGTGCTGCTCCACATGCTTTGTCTTGTACTCTCTCTTCTTCTCCTGAGGAAAGCTTTTGCCAGAAGCATGTTTGCATGGAGGCAACCATGGCCAAAAATGAACCACAGTTTCTTCCCCATGCAGAGTAATCCACTGGGATTACTCTAATAAGTCTGTGCTCCCTGTTTTATAGTCAAAGAGATTAGCACAAAGCGTAAAGTTGCTATGAATCCAGAACATACTCTTCTCGGTGCCAGAGATTTCATTCCAATCTTTGCTGCAACTTGCATGGAAACACCATAGCCAGTGAGAGATATGTTAAAGACAAGGAAAGGCTATGGTTATGATACAGCTACAGGCCTTCTGTAATAGTTTATCATTACTTTTCTCAAACTTGTTGCTAAGCAGGGGGCCTTTAATCCATAACCTCAACAAGCAAACTAGGAACCCCTCCATGTGTTGGCTCTGTTCTCTTCCCTTGCCTGCTATTTTGATCTCTTTTCCAAGGTACACATCAAGCGAGCCCTGGATGGATGTGGGCCCCTCATTCACACTTCTGTGTCAATAGGAAATGAGGAACATAGACTCAGCATCTTGCTGGCCCGGGTCAGCGGCAGTAGTGCGGTTGTGCTGCAGATGCCTGCTTTAATTAACAGCTCTTTGTCAGCAGACCTGAGCAAGATAAAATGAAAGCTTGGAGGCAATGAATTGAGTTTTGCGCTTTTAACCTTTTTTCAGTCAGCATTTTCAACCTTTCTCAGATCTTGGGTTACCTATTGCATTTGATCATACTGTCACTGGTCTCTGTGGTGTAACATTAACAATATTCTTTATTTTTTTTAGATACATCATCCTTTATAACTGTGCAAGCAGGGGTTTTGGTGTTCCTATTCATTCTCATTCTCAACCATTGCTTATCCCTAGCAATCACAGTATCACACAAGGTTTTTCTTATAAACATAGAGAAAATTCAAATAATTCCACATATATAGACCTGTACAGAGGAGGTAAGTTGCATTCAAAGACAGCATTGTGCAAAGGGAGTCAGATACTTCAGATGACCACAAATATTGACATTATGTCAATATTTTGTATTCTTAGCTTGTACGCCAAGGGCATGTACGCATGGGGGCTCTACCCTTTGCCTTCTGCCATGAATCGTTATGGATGCCAAATTCATAGGCTGTTAAAGTGTGCACAGACAGTGAAAATCAAGTGAAATAATCTAAGTAAACGAGGCCCTCAGTAACTGCTTTCTAACATGGCCTTATTTCAGGGGGCTCTTAAAAGAAACTGGTTCCACCAGGTATTTTTCATGTCAGCCCTTTCACTCTGACATCTGTGCCTAGACACCCTCAGCTGGTGTAAAGTCTTGCTCCATTCAGATCAGAAGAAGTGACGCCACATTCATGCATAGGGAGGTTCTGGCAATTGTGTTTCATTCAGATTGAACCTCTAATAGAGACAACCTAGTAGCTGGCTCTCCTCATGCTGCTGAACAGCATTGATTTTGTGCGTCTACATAGCCAGAGTTTATGTGGAAGACACGGCATGGAGGATGTCCTACTTGCTCTGTTCCCATGACAACACCCTGCAAAGCAGCTCCCTGTGAGCTTCCCCCTGACTGCCTCATCACGTCTGACAGCCATACCCAGGCTGCAGAGTTCAACCCCAGACAATGCCTCTTCCTTCAATTAACAAGAAGTGTTTTGCAAGGAAAGGTCTATTTGAAATAGTGATGTTTGAATTCTTAGAACAGAGAGTAGTAAGCTCTCCACCACCCAAACACTGGGGAGATGACAGAGCTTGGTTTCCCATTTTATACTGCACACTGCTGCTCCATAATATAATTTGGAATGACTTTTGGTTTTGCTCTGGGGGCTACATTTGTTTTCATTGGTGCTGGGAACAGTGTGCCTGATTCTCCATGTATGCTGAAATGAACTAAAATATAACAGCACTTCAAGTAACTCCTCATCTCATGTAATAGAAGTCAAGGAGTTGTTCAGACTAATTATTGTGGAAAGGAAGATCTGGATTTTTTGGGAGTGAGCCTCATCCTGCCCATCCTCCAAAAGCTGTATGCCTCCTGGGGGCACCTCAAGAACAAGGCCTTCACAAGGGCCAAATACAGATCAGTCAGACCAGCAGCTATCCAGGCAGAAGTCTTTGGAGCTGATGCTTTTGGCTGAATAGATAAGAAACGTAGAACATAAAGATGAATTCAGGACATTGAAGCTGGGTGGCAGTGGTGGAAAGTGAGCTTAGTTTTCCTGCATGCCAGACCAGTGCTACAGTGAGTTGGAGGATGATAGTCTTTCTCTTCTTTTTAAGTTAAAAATATTTTGAAACAGTTTTCCAGTACAGATTCTAAGTTCATTTTGCTTTTTGTATGTAGACCAAGAGCTCAGCCTGTGGCTTTGGCTCTACCACTCGCAGTTACTCCATACATGCCTCAACAGGTGCATATTGTCATCTGGATAGGAGGGAATCAAACTTAGGCCGATATAACCAAGAAAGTGCTGGGATATAAATGGTACTCACCAAAGGGCTAGAGCCCACAAAGGGGCTTCTCCAAGCCTGCCCAACTGAGAGGAACTTGCAGCTGGATTCTGACAGAGTTATCCCCTTTCCGACACTGAACACTCCTGGGGGCTGGGAAGTGCTCTGTCCTGGCACAGTCATGGCCATGCTGAGGTGTGAGCAGTGGCTGATTTACCACCTCTGACGTTCTGGTCCTGCAAGTGCCCATGAGAGGGCATCACAGCTGCATCAGCAAGCCAGACTCTGTGCACACGTCCTCCAACAGCAGTCCTCTGAGCATCCCTCACCTCATACCTTTGTGTGCTACTCGAAAGGCTTGCATGGTCCTGATTCAGGAACCAGGTGCAAGGATGCTGGCAGTCCATAAGTGATGGCCCATAACTCATCCCAGGCACTTGCCCCACCAGCAGCAACTGCGTATTGTGTCCTGAGTTTTATAGCACTGTAAAGACTCTGTATAAAATCCACTGCAAAAGCTCGTTTCCCTGACAGACAAAGCAGTTTGCGCGTTAGGAGGTCAGGTTATCTGCTGAAAAGCTGTTTGTCCTGCCTCTTGTTGACTGCATCATGCATATTTTGATTTGATCCATTATTCAACCTTGTCCAGCTCCAGCATTTCTGTGACCCCAGCATCAGCCTGCACATTGCCTTCAACTTCATTCAATTACTGGCTAATCTGCTATTCCATTTTATTTGATCTGCACCTTAAAGACCAAATCACATGTACTGCAAATCATACAATGACCATCCTTAACTTGGATGACTTCAAGCAGGTGCTGAGGAACAATTAGATCACTGTCTGTAGAAGCTGCCATTTAACTAGGAAAGAAAAGACAACTCTAAATAAGGCAGATGCAGAGAGCCCAAAGATTGCTTACACTGATAATAAAAATTAATCAAACATTATTAGCAATCTCCAGAGAACCTAGTACATCATGTGCTCGTGAGATATGCTTCTGGTTATTCTGCCTGTTGCAAAATATCTCAGGCAGAGATATTCTGCCTGACAAGAGCACCCACTTCTCTCAGCTCAGGGGCAGAAAGGAGCTTTGCTGCATCAAGAAAAGGATCAAAGTTTGGATCCATTTTCAAACAGAGTGGGGGTGGCTGTTTTTGAAAGCCGTTTGGGCCAGCCTGCAGTTTAGTGGTGCCAACCAGCCATGATCTCTGGGGAGGTCAATAAATACATGCAGGTGATTCTACAAAATACATAGCATTGCTTTTCTTGCTGTAGAGTAGGACTTACCTAAAGACAGCCCATCTGAGCAATATTCCCTGGGAGGCTTCTTCTGCACCCGCCTAAAAGCAGGTGTGATGGACTTTCAGGTAGGCAGCATGTTCCACACAGGAGAGCTGTGGGAGCGTTGGTTATTAACACTAGTCTCTTATGGATTATTTTAGCACACAGTTATTTCTACTAATTGCATGTCATTCCTTTTTCCATCCTGCCTGTCTTCTTCACTAGCCACATTACCCTAATTTTAACTTACCAGCCTCAAAAGCTGGACACTGAGTCTGTTCTGTATCATCTTTAGTACACTGGAGCCCTGATGAATGCTTCTGGGCTTCACAACAACCGAATGTTTTGTTTGGGGTTTGTGTATGTGTCTTTTGGGTTCATTTGTTTATTTACCCATCACTACCGCTTATGTTTATAGCTTGGTATTGTGGGAATAGTGAGGAAAGTGAATAACTGATCTTGCCATATTTTTCTCCTAAAGCAGGAACAGGTGCGTCTGGATTACCTTAACTTGATTTGGGATGGCAGAGAAGGGAAGTGCAGGGAGAGCAACTGACGTGAACTCATTGGCACCTAATACAATTTTGGAATGAGAGCATCCTACTAACTACCCCTTCATACAGACTACGATGATTCATTACGTTGGTGCTTTCTTGAAGTAGGGGTTTTTTTGGCTGCCACTGTGTCCGGTTGCTCTCTGGATAGATACAGGTGAACCCATTTCCCCTTCTTTATGATAATTACTTAGATAATGCACAAATTCCCAGTTGGATTCTACTGTTGGATGCTCTCTTGAGGGCAGGTGATGCTCCCCAGGGGTGGAAAATGATCCTGGCAGCAGAGGGAGGACTTTGCTCCAAATAATTTTAACATAAAGTCACCACACCTTGTTGAAACAAGCTTAAGCTTTCTCTCTTCAGCTGTGCCTTCCTACTGAGTAGAGCAAGCACTCTCCTGTTCTGCCACATAGCCATGAAGCACATGCATAGCACAAGCAAACCGGATATTGGAGTTCTTGTGGCGGAATAGGTTGCTTATGGCCATGTCCTGCACACCACAGCGGGGGCCTGGAGAACCTGCAGCAGCAAGGACATGAGTTTTTTCACCTGCCCCTTTCTGCCCATGTATTTGGGCTGTCTGACCCCCCAGCCTGCTAACCATAACCACAGCATGCTCAGAGAGAAAATTATTTGACAAGGCCTTAGCGACAGTGGAAGAGATAAAATCCTCACCAAAATGGTCTCCTTCCCCTCATTAGCATGACTTTTTCAGAGTTTCTCTCTACAGTGAGCAGCAAGAATCGCATCGCGACCAGTTAAATCATTGCTCTGTAGCAAGCTGCTCTAGGACCCTGTCCCACAAAGCTCTTCCTAGCTGTTAAAGCATTGGCCAGGACTATAAGGAGCCCCACTGAGAGATGCCTCAGCCCTCACAACTAAACCATACCTGGAATCTTTGCTTTATTCATTACTTAATTGGAAGGCACTGAAATGGATATTGGAAGATATCTTGTGACCTTAATACCACAGCATATGAAGCAGCTGGAGGAAAGAGATGCTAGGCAGAAGCTTCCCTGCAACAAAACGTGGTCTCAGTTGGAGTAAATGTATCTAGGAGAATGCTAAGCTGTAAATGCCAAGTTAATTAGCCCTCATACATAATTTGTTTTTAAAAATACACTGTCATCTCCTTCTGGAAGAACAAGAGCCCATTTCCCCCTTCTGTTATCCAAAAAAGTCTATCTGAAAAATGTCACTGAAGCTTAAACCAAGAAGCATCATGATGCTTTCAGTAGAGGAGTTCTCTGTGGGCAGAAGTCGCTTAAAACCCACAGGTCTCCTTTCTAAACTTGCTGAGCAAGAAGGCCAAACAGCCCTTCCCAAGGCACCACTCCCAGCAGACCCACTTCACTGGATTCTCAGACATCTGCACTACTGAGACCCAGCTTCTCTGTTACACCAGGTTCAAGTCACATTTTGCCCAATTATATGTTTCCTGCTTCTCTGCCAGCACTCAAAAAGGCTACTGGCAAAATCCTTATCATTTTTCATCTATCCTGATCTCTACTGGCCTGGAAAAAAACAGGTTGCTGGGCTTTGTTTTCCAACCAGGGGTTTTGAAGTGTTTTTTGGATTTGTGATCCAGGGAAGTCCAATGATTAACCCCCGATTAAATTTTTCTTTTCAAATTAACAGCCAGTGCTGTCTGGTGTTGCACAGTTTCTCATATGAAGCCTGTTTGTCTTTGTTCTCCATGACTCGGTGTGTTTTGCAGCTATCGAGTGCCTGATCACTTGCCATGCTCCATCTGATCTGTTTGTGGAGGAACAGAGCATTGGGGTTTATAGCAACAGCTTAAAATATATTGGTTTTCTCACTGAGAAGGTAGGTCTCAATATTGCTCTTTCCCTTAAGCAGTATTTTTCAATCCTGTCTCTGCCAGCAGTGCCACTGAGAAGCTCCCCAGCTGGCAACAGCTGGAAAAACACAGTGACCAGCTGTGCACAATGAGGTTGTAGGTAACATTGGTAATATCATAGAATCATAGAATAGTAAGGGTTGGAAAGGACCTCAAGATCATCGAGTTCCAACCCCCCTGCCATGGGCAGGGACACCTCCCACTAAACCATGTCACCCAAGGCTATGTCCAACCCCACCTTGAACGCCGCCAGGGATGAAGCATCCACAACCTCCCTGGGCAACCCATTCCAGGGCCCCACCACCCTCACAGTAAAGAATTTCTTCCTCATATCCAATCTAAACCTCCCCTGTTTAAGTTTAAACCCATTACCCCTTGTCCTCTCACCAACCATTTCCTAACAGCAGAGAGAATTTTCAGCTGGCTGGGTCCATGTCTCTCATCTCAGTCTTCCTGTCAGCCCTTTCTTAATGCTTCATCCCTTGGAAGGATGAATGTCACAATGTCACCCATGGGGCTGCTGCCCAGCAAGAGCATGAGGATGCTGCATCTGCAGCCTGCTGCACCCCAGCACAGACCAGCACAGCCAAGCCAGGCACAAACAGTGCAGCACTTCAGAAACCATGGTGTGGAGCACAGGGCTGGAAAAGATCGTGCCAACCCCACAGGCAGTGAACCTCCTGAAGGCACCTTGGGGTGGTAGTGGTTTCCTCACCTGCAGTCGCAGTGTCTGCATGTCTGTTGCAGGGAGGAGGTGGTTTTTCCTGTTTTTTGAAAAGAATATGTGAAAGGAGGTGAGCAGTAAGTCAGTGCTGACCCTGCCACTGCCCAGGGGAGACATGTGGACAGCAGGGGTGAGACACACAGGGCTGAACTCCACCTTTTGCAGGTACACCACCTATTTCTAGGATACTGGAAAGTTTTATATTCAATGAACACATAGCTCTGCATCTCCTCCCTTGTGAGAGCCAAGATGCTTTTCTGGAGAGTCCAACCATGTCTCACAGTGGGGGCAGCCACAAGCCCCAGGCATCGATCCTGCCTCATTCAGAAGAAGGAAGCAAGAAAGTCCGTGCAGTGTCCCTCCAACTAGTTCTCACTTCTGTGGCTTCCTGTTATTTCCAAACTCATGGTATTTTTAGATTGTTGGCTGTCTTCACCCCCACCTTGAGAGTGATGAAGTCTCATCCTGGGGAAGTCATGGCAGCACCACCTTAGTAACAAAATCATTAAATCAATTGCCTTTTCAGAAATGCCATCACTAGTGAAATGTCACTGATACCTACACTGTAATCTCCAGAGTCTGTAGCCTTTCATCAGCAATGTGGCTGTTAAGGCAAGAGGAGGAGGAGGAGACTAGCACATAGATGAGCTAGCCCCAGCAGCGCACAGCCCATGAAAAGGGGAAAAAGAGAACTCAGCTTATGAAAAGGAGCAGACTTTAAACCGATGGAAAACCAGTGCCTCACCTCCATCTAGTAAGTGAACAGACGATAAAGCAATACAGACCACAACTGATGTTTGCCCCATAAAATAAACCAAGCAATGTACTAAAATATATGTTTATCTTGAAATAAGTCATCTAGTTATTTGCTTCTAAGACATACAAATCAGGATTGTTTTCACAACATGTTGAGCATCACATTATCATCAGCAAAACAGCAATAGAAAAGCCCATAAAAAGGACCTCCCTGGAGAACTATTAGATAACAGATTACCCTGCAGATATCTGTGGAGAGACGCCCCAGCGGGTCTCATCTAATCAGCTGTTCTACTGGCAGAGGCAATGAAAAAATGTTGGTGGATCTCAGCAGGAAACAAAATGCATGCGAATAATGTTGCTGTAGGGCTAATTCTGGCAGCATCCTCTGACTTCCCACCTGGATCAGCAGCAAGTGCTGCTGCAGAGTGGCCAGCCCAGAAAGAGTTAAACTGGACAGTTGGTTCCGTAGCGCTTGGACTGATGTGGAGAGGAAGGTGGTGGGGTTAGGGGCAGTGGCCCACTCCACAGCCCCAGGGTGCTCCTCCTCTGCTACTGCCTGCCCATGTGGCCTCGAGTACCTCACTTACTGTCAAATAAAGGCATGAACTGGGAGCCTGTCGGCCACCCTCCACCAGCTGTCCAGATCTCTGAAGTTTTCAGCAAGCACTAATGTCTTAATCACAGGGGCCATCTTAATTGCAGGAGTCCAAACAACAGCACCCTGCAAGTTCCACCATATTTTGAAGCGCTGCAATGGACCAGCTAAGGCTCCTGTTAATGTCTTCCTCTTTGTGTGCTTCAACTCTGTTTTAGGCATGACCAAAATGAAGACAAGACTTTAAGAGAGGACTAAGGTGTGTTGTCCCACTGCGCTTTGCTGACTACATTAGCAAAGCAATAGTGCTGGCTAGCCCTTTGGCCAAGGAGCAGCTAGCTCACTCTCCTTTAGGCCATTTGGGGTGGGGGATTGCTCTTGTCCTCACCTGCAAAATGTTTGTTTGCTGCATGACAGCATTCACCAGCTGGGGCATAAATCATCCAACAAAAACCTCCATTAACCTAGGGGCTTCTCATAACATGCTCTTACAACTGTCTTTTTATCTCCTGAGTCCTTCTCATCCCAGAGTGTTTAAGACATTGCCCTCTACTCTGCCTGCAGCCACCTGCCAAGAGGCAGCAGGTCTCCTGGTTGCGGGGACATGCCTGGGCTCCCGCAAACCCGTGTCAGGGATAGGTTGCCAAAGGTGCATTAAGTACATGCCTGTGCTGGAGATAAGCAGGAGCAAGCATCCGGAGCTTGCTGAGCTGGTCTACAGTGCTCAGCCACCTTACCACTTACCTCTGTGGCCATGCAAGTGCTTGTATTGATACAGAGATCTGATGTTGCTTCCAATGGTCTATAATCCCTCTGGGCTGAGGGGAGTGCCTGTCTCTTAGGGCAGCTGTCCTGTCTTAGAGAGCATCTCACTCACAGAAGCCACCTCTGAAAGGCCACCAGCACCAGAGCTAGACCTGCTCTACGCAGAAGGGACGAAATTTTGCCCACTGATTTTTCATTTGCATGTGCTAGGACTCTGCTCTCTTGCACCAGGAGCAGCCTGAGTAAGGCCTAGAAATGCACAGCAGCTCCAGGAAGCACAAGAAATTATTTTTGCCTGTACATTTATCCTCATTGTTTCTCCACATTATTGCTGGAGTTTGGTTTCTTTCTGTGCTCGGAGGAAGGCAGCCAAGTGCTGAGGAAAGCCACTTTCACTGGGCTTCGAGTATTGCTGCTCCATCAAAGGTTTGTGCTGTGGCCTTTGATTAAAAAAGAAAAAGATAATTTGTCATTGGTAAGGGTGAGATCAACTACTGCTAAAGCAGTCTAAGGCACATCCGGGCAGAGACAGCAAGCCCCTAAATCCATGTTCAGAGCTTTGTGGAAGATTGAAGCCTTAGGCTCCTGTTCCTCTGTTTTGTGGTCACTTAACTACTGCACACATCCCTTACCTGCTTTTTGCTCTGACCACTTTCTTTTCCTACCTTCAGAAAATTTACAAAGATACCTTCGTATTCCCATACACTGGCTGGCACTGCCCCAGGCTGCTAGCGAAACACAGCAGGAACAAACTCTGCTTTCCAAAGGGTAAGACTCGAAGCAGCACAAGCAGGATCTCACACCTCCTTTGGAAGGGAGGTGAATGGCAGCGAAAGGCTGGGATTTCAAATGCTCACATTTTACCATAAGTACTTGGCCTGCCCAGTTAGCACGTCTTCATTGCCACTCTCTCTATAGCAATTCCCAACAGAAACACAAAGGCACTGTGGAGTTCCACCAGGGTAAAGAGTGAAATGAGCTCCTGTTCTCAACAAAGAAATGCACTGAAAACAAAAAACCCAGCATGTCCAGGATCCAAGCAAATAAGCAGCAATAACAATGAAACTTTATTTAGATTTAATTTGACATATAGCACAGTAATAAGCACAGAAAGAAAGAAGTACCAAAATACCAAACTCATAGCATAGAAAATAATCCAATTATTTCATATTTAGAGAAATATTTCTACAGCACATCAGTGGGACTGCCCTGGGCAGCCCAACTCTGTAAATATATATATATATATTTATATAACTGTGTTATATAAAATACTGTGTGTAGAGAAAGCACTGAAACTTATCACCAAAATAGAAAATAGCACAAAGTACAGATAGTTCAGATTTGTTACTCACACCCAATATTGGAAAGAAGTTCAAACGCACTGCAGGAAATAAAGCTGCAGCTTAAATGCCATGGCAGGCATGAGATGACATTCCTGGGCACAGGCTGAATAATGCTGGCAGGAAACTGGCTCTTGGGACAGGCTCCAAACCTGAGCCACTAGCCACAAGGTGACAAGAGTTACTGGTCCTCACCCAGGACTGTCAAGACATCTCCTAAGTGAAAACGCCAGTGACGATGTTAGTGGTTGCAGCTGATGCTATGCACCACATGACACCTGGGCAAGCAGTGTATTAATGTATGGGGGGGGCTTTAAGCACGTGAGTGGCAGCTTGGAACCCATGGGAGACCCTGCAGCCCAGCTGAGCCAAGCTGCAGCCTGTGCCTGTGTGGGGCTAAAGGGCTTTTGGTAAGGAAGAGCTGCTGGAGCAATGCTCCTGTGGTACACAGCTGGCCCTTGGAGATCTGGACACAGCAGGACTGACCATGGGCAGATACACATCATCGCAAGGATATTATTCTGAGCTTTAAAGATGCCTCTTCAGCAGATGACAGTAATTAATTCCCATTAGCCTTTAAAATCTAGAAAGCTGCTTTTGTACCAGGCAAGGATCCCCCAGGCAGTATGTTCTGGTCTGCAAGTGAACAGCACATGAAGTAGCAACCCTACTGCTACAGGACAGTAACATCAAGTTAAATGTTTGTCCTGGTAAAAGTTCCCACCTGCCCTGAGGGTGGCCAAGGTTAGGGCTGTACTTAAGATCCCAGGAAATTTGTAAATAGGTATAAAATATATGGCATTTCTGGCAGCAACATGCAAATCCAACTGGAGTCAACCTGCACCAGCACATAGCCCGGGTGCTGCTGGTGCTTCAGGTTGGGTGCTGGATGAGCAGGCAGGCACCAGTGCTGGCAGCAGGGGAGAACTGTGGGCACATTGGGGCTGTTTGGTTCTGTACCTGCTGCTCTCTGGACAGCATACTTTTGTGCTTGTTTGTTGTTTTTTGGCTCAATACTGTGATTAATTGTCCCAACTGCTCCTGCTCGGAAGACAGCCAAGACCTGCCTGGAGGACCCCTCCTCAGAGGGTTTTGAACCCCAGCAAGGCAGTGCCATAATGGGCTGCACCAGCCCTGCAGCAGGCTGGGGTCTATGGGAGATCACCCCAGGAGTCCTCCCAAACCCTGTTTCTGTGCTTCTGCCACACCACTGCAGGGAAGCCTACAATCCATTAATAATTCTCTAATTGCTCTTTCTCATCAAGCCAGCAGTTGCATCCCTAATTACATGGCAACAATACTAGGCTAACAGGATGAGCTATAATTTCTAGGTGGTATTAGCATTGTTGTTTTACTCTGAGTAACTTCCTGGTAATGGCCATTTGAATGTGGCAGTATCAATTAAGTGAATATAAATGCTTAGCCCCTGGAAAAATCATTAATAAAAATTTCATTCAGATAGCCTCTAATCACAGCTGAATACAATTACCCATATGAGGCCACTATAAAAAGTATTTTTCTCATCAGAAGTTCATAAGGTTTTCTTAACTGTTTGTAATAAAGAGGACACTATATAGAAAAGTCCAGAAAATAAGCACACATTTGTTTCTCAAAACCCATAGATAAACATGACAATATCTCTAAATAACTGGCTACTGAACTAATTTCATTTAGCTCTACTCAAGCTGTAGCCTGGTATAAATGGTTTCAAAGCAGTGCACTGCTGTTCCATCTGGAACAGCTGCATGAGATTTCTTTGATGTCAGGCTCTTGCATGGAGATGGTGTTTCCATTTCTCTTTACGCCTCCAAACTGCTGAAACAGGAAAAAAAAAAATCAATAACATAGACATTTTCATGGGAAAAAAAAGAAAAAGAAAACCGGCAAAAGTTGGCCTCAAATGCAATTCCAATAAATTATTCAGCACTGCAGTGGTGACAGAACTACACTATGCCTCTCACACCCCTTTTTCAAAGGAGACAGGGACAGCACCCTGTGGTTTTGCACTGCAGCACAGTCTCCCCATGGTGCTGTATCAAGCACTCCCTGTCTCACGCACTGGCAGTACCCATGGCTGGTGCCTGTCCTGGGCATGCAGCAGGTGATACGCACTGTTGTCCTGACTCCCTGCACTAGCACGCACATCCCTCCCGTAGTCTCCAAGGAGCATAAATACAATACCTGAGGAAGGTCTGCTCCTTCCCTGCTCCTACCCCGGCTCCTGCTGCACAGGGGCTGCAGGGTGTCAAAACTGAAAGTGGCTGGTCATGATGGGCAGCTAAAGAAAGTGCTGCCCTGCATCATTTGCTGAAGATGCTTTGTTGTGCAGTGAGCAAACATGTTTTAAATGTCTGTGTCCACCAATGAGCAACCACAAGCGCTGCCTGCAGAGCCAGAGAAGCGCATGAGTGCAAATCCTCATCTCAGGTCCTCGTAAGTGAGAGGCAGGAGCCAGCCATACATCTCTTTTTCACAGTGCTCAGCGAGCAAGAGCCCTGCGCAGTGCCTGGAAGGAGGAGGATTGCTGCCTGGCTGACTGCAGAGCCAGCCATCACAAGCTACACACATTTAGGAGGTGCCAGAGAGGCACGTATGGGCACAGATTTCTCTTTCTGTAGGGAGATAAGGCTGAAACACTCCTGTGCATCAGGAGCAGGTGGCAGAAGTGCAGCCCCAGCGATGCTGTGGGAAGTGGCAACGCCGTTACCTCCAGGCAGGATCTCTCCGGCCTGCACTTTGCAAAACATTCATGTGGGTTGATCTGCTGTGCTCCATAAATATTTTCCAGAAGAGGTTTTGTTCAGGCACACTCTCAAAGCAGCACTCATGGAGTTTTCCTTGTGACCTCGAAAAAGTACATTTCCTAAGGCATTTCCCTATAAGTGTCTTTTCAAACACCGCCTTTGCTGTGCAGTGTTCACTGGAACAAAAGTAGCAAAAGGCTGCTGAAAAAGCCAGTGGCTCGGTTTCAAAACTCAATGAGCTGATGAGCTGTCGCTCGTCTGCAGCAAGGGTCTGGGGGCTCCTCTGCAGCCATGGCGGGGGGCACTGCCATCCACATAGCTCACTCCCCAAACAACTTACTGCTCTCCCACCGCAGCGCTGCCACCGCCAACAAACGGGATTTCTTTCCTGTCTGTCTTCCCCAGAACGAGATGGTGCTTTTCCATGTTTATGACACACTGTAGAGAATAGATGCTTTTAGGTAAGAGAGAAAACTGCAATTCACAGTGGTCCCAGCTCCCCCAGCATGGGTAAAAGCCTTGCTGTAAAACCCCTACCTTCAGAGATTTCAGTGTTTGCAGCCCAAAGGAGAAGGGTTTCTCAGAGCCTTCTGAAAAATAGGAACATTTAAGTTTATACATTCAAAATGTTCTCCCATGCTTTTTGTCAGTGACTCCCTCCTTCCTTCATGGTGGCTCTGCTAAACAGAACCCTGTTTATAAAGGGACTGAGTTACTGCATGATCAAATGAAGGCAGGCAGATACGCCTGCAGGGAGACATGGTGGTCTCTCCGTTGGTACAGCAAAGTGTGAGCCTGGTGCTGCCAGCACAGCCCTGTGAACATAGAATCATAGAATCATAGAATAGTTAGGGTTGGAAAGGACCTTAAGATCACCTAGTTCCAACCCCCACATCCATCCTCCCTCTCTCCATTTCTCCCTCCCTCCCTGCCTGTTTCTCTCCCACCCTCCTTCCATCTGAGGGGCCCTCAGGCACTTGTGCTACAGAAAATCAGTATTTCTATTTTAACTTCAGTGTGTTTCTGAAGCTTCATTTTCCCCTGGGTAGGAGGGAGTAGAGCCCCAGCCGCGGTAGGAGCACACTCGCACTCACCCACGACAATGGCACTGCACTCCACCGGGACCGCTCCCACCGTGATGGTGAGGCTCTCGATATGGCCGATCGCCCTCACCTTGTGTGGCAACGAAAGCATCTCATCTTCCTCAGGTAGTTCTTTGAGATGCTCCTTTAACCTGCACATTGAAAACACTTCTGACATGACATGGACATGGTTCAGCTGCTCCAGCAAGGGGCAAACAGGGTTTGGAAGTGCTCTTAGCTTGCTCATATTACCACATCATTAGCAGAAAGCTGCTTCCTTGCCAGGTTTTCTGTGATGCTCTGCATACAGCCAGCAGCCTACACACATGTCAGACCATAGCACGACCCACGACACAGCCCGGGGGCTGCGTCAGCCCTTGCCCAAGCAGAACTCCTCATTAGATTTTGCTTTTTACCTGAGGAATCTTTTTTCCTACATTTTCTCAAGACTTGGGGAAGCTGCTGATCCAAAATTGCTTCCAATGCAGTGTGGGTGTAAGGAAGGGATACTCTAGCTCCCACAGTGGAGCCACCAACACCATGCCCCCCCCTCACAGCCAGGGCAGCATGCCTGAACCACGCTTGTTAGCAGGTGCTGCTGCTGGGTTTACTCAGAAGAAATAGGGACAGATCAATCACATTTAGCTCAAGACAAGAAGAAAGGGTTTCAGGGGTATCTCAGGCACAGTTGTTTCTTCCGTCCACACCCCATGAGCTAGTCTGACAACACTGATTAATTATTTAGCTGAAGTTTCTCTTTTGAACTGAACAAAAACCTAATGGAAAGGCAGTTCAAGGCAGTGATCTCTCCTTTGGATAAAAGCTGTATTGCTTTTTGGCTATTGGAAGAACATTTGTGCTGAGCTGCATTGCAGCAGTGAGTGTGTGTGTCTGCCCGTCCATCCTGGGGGGATCAGCTTCCTGTAGTCTGTTTCCCCCCATTTGTCCCCACCTCAGGGCACAGGCCGTGACACTGGAGCCAGGACCCAAACAGTGCTCACATACCAGCTACACCCACTCCTCCACAGGGGATTTCTTACACTGCAAGCAACCTCCAAGCTCCTCCTCTGCTTTCCTCCAAGGCGAGGGGAAGGGCTTGAACCGCACTGTGACAAGATGCAGAAAGACTTCTGCAAGAGAAGGGAGTAACTGAGCCTGTGCCTTGGGCACACGCATGCTGCTTTTAGGTGTTGAGCTCCCAGAGACCCCAGCATCAGAGACCATCCCAGAGCTGCTGAGCCTCGACTGCAGGCAGCAGCACCTGGCAAAGCCACTGTGGGGCCACTCCTGCCCTGGCAGGACCTAGAGCACAATGGCCTAGCATGCCTCCTCCCTGGTGCTTTCCAGGCTGGATTTAAACAATGCTCATGTTTTATCGCTGCCACACGCGAGAGACTGCTTTGAACTAAAACATCCTGAAGCAGTCCCTGTTGTCACGCAGGGACCTACCGCAGCGATGGCAGAGTGAGCCAGGCATCAAAGCCCTGGTTTTGACCCACTTTGTTAATCTGGCTTTATCGTGTCTGTCCCTGCAAACATGAACAGCAAAGGAGCTGCAGGAAGCTGCCTGCGAGGCAGCCATGCCCGATGCACACCTCAGCTGGCAGTGCCCGGGGCACAGGGTGTTGCTCTGGCCATGCCATCTGCCTGCACACCTAACGTGGCTCCTGCAGACCCCAGTGTCAGTGGGGTCCCACCTAGTACTAACCAAAGCTCACTCACTGCCAGTGAGTAACAGTGGGGAGGGACACAGGCCTTTAATCTGTGGCTGTCCAGCTTATGTCTACCAAGGTGGTCTCACTCAAATCAGGAGGGAATCCCCAGAAGATGAGAGCAGAAACTGGCTCTAATCTATTTCTTAAGCACTCTTTAAATCATAGAATCGACTAGGTTGGAAAAGACCTTTAAGATCGTGAAGTCCAACCTTAACCCAAGGACTGCCAAGTCCACCACTAAACCATGTCACTGAGTGCCTCATCTACACTTTTTTTGAGCACTTCCAGGGATCATGATTCCATCACTGCCCTGGGCAGCCTGTTCCAATACCTGATCACCCTCTGTGTGAAGAAATTATTCCTAATATCCAGTCCAAACCTCTACTGGCACAATCCAGGAAGCACTGCTGAAGCAGACTGGTGCAGAAAAAACTACACAGGATGTGCATGAGTAGCACAGAGAGCAGACGAACTGTCAAGAGCATCACTGTGCAACTCAGACATGCTGAGCAGCCAATACAGCATCTTGCAAGATGAGACCACTCCAAACACACTGTTGTCATCCAGGAGCTAGGCTGAGCAGCTCCACGGTTCGTGACAAGTTTGCAGTAAGCACAGCCACCTTCCAGCCGCTAAACACTGTCGTGCAAAGCAGTAATTACTGTCTGGACAGAAAACAGGCACCATTAATCCAGGGCCATGCAGTAGTGCTCAAGGAGCAACTGTGATTGGGTTTTGTGTAATCACTGCAAGTCAGTGATAAAAAGCAACGATTCCATCTGAATAAAGTGCCAAAATCTCCTTGATACTCTGTGAGCTTATGCCTGATCTTGCTTCTCAGAGATCAGTGGGAGTTTTGCTGCAAATGGCAGTCAGCTTTCTAACACTATGAAAATACATTTCCCTTCAACTGGGAGAAATTTATTATTGGGGGTAGCATCAGACACCAGATTTCAGGCACATGCATGCACACAACCACACAGCTGCCCTGGGGACACAGAAAATAGGGGTGTAAGGGTTGTGCAGATACTTCTTGAGGCACTGAATGACAAACAGGCAGGCACTGAAAAGATATAATTGCATCCAACCCTCTGAAGGGATTTACTCAAAGGTGAATAGGTTGGTACAAGCGGCTTGCTTTTTCAGCTCCCTGCAAAGACGTCTACGAATAAGCCAGGATTTGGATGTAACAGGAAGCTCAGGGGCTTGCCCAGGCACAGCCCAAAGCACTCCTTCCAGAATGGCCATTGCTGGTGAGAGCAAAGCCCCAGTCACGGGAGCACTGCCTGTGCTGCCAGGTGCCACGAGTTCCCACGGAAGAGATATCCAGCTAGATGTTTACCCTAGCCTGTCCAGGCAAGAAGATGACATGAGGTTCTGCTGTGAGCCAGTGTCCACCACGGCCTTCAGCTCCTTCCCCGCACACTGCAAGAGCAAGCAGAGATGGGAGATAACGTGTAGGATGCGGGATGAGCACAGGATATCTGGGATCTCTGCTCCACACACACCAGTCTCTGCTGAAATGCCAACATCTCCTTGTGCCAGCCTATCTCCGCTCTACCACACATTTAGTGCCCACAGGGTATCACCTCATCCGCTCCAGGCACCCAAGAGATGTCTCTTAAGCTGCTTTTTGAATAAGGTGGTGCTACTAAACAACATGGTTTTGGGTCCTGGTCCCTTCCCAGCAGCAGAAGGGGCAGCCCCATGCAGGGGGAGATATTGTGGAGTGCAGGAAATACAAAGGAGCATGGCGGTAAGGAGAAGAAATGTGAAATTGCTCCTGGGGAAAGCAAAGAGGAATGGCACTTGAAGAAAACAAATTGGCTGCAAGCACAGGGATTCACCATCAATAATTACTCCTCAGCATTTCAGCATGTTGCCCCAGCCTGGCTACTCCCTCTGCCCTGATGTCCAAGGGAAGACATCCATCAGACCAGTTTTCCCTGTGCTACCCAGGTGCGTGTCCGTGCCACAGCAGCCCTGAACCACAGAGGGAGAGCACCCACACAGCTGTGACAGCCCTGGTGGATGGCAACCCTGACTGGGAAACACAGAACCATAGAATCACAGAATGGTTTGGCTTGGAAGGGACATTAAAGACCATCCAGTTCCAACCCCTGCCACAGGAGGGAAAAGTAGAGAATGAGAGCACAGCAATAAAACTGGGAGGTGGGGAAAGGGAGTCTGAGGAGGGACTATTACCTGGCAGCTCACCACTATGAGCTCCTCGTCCTCTGTTTTCCCTGAGCTGCCCAGTTTGGTTTGGTTCAGCTTGTTGGTCTGCGCTGAGATATCACTCTTTGGAGCCCAGCTGCCGCGGCTGCCTCGTAATTTCGATAGATTTGTCTCCATCAGGCGCTTCTGCAGGATATTATGTGGCTGCTTTAAGAAACAAACACACACAGAAGAGCAGGGTGAAGTCAGAGGAAAGCCACAAAGTGACCTGCATTGCCAGACTGCTTGTGGTGCCCCTGGGCCAGTGCTGCGCCTGTGGGAGGGGTGCCCTAAAGTCTCCCTGCTGCCCAGACTACATGTACTCTTCCTAGTATACATCTTTGTGCTCTCCTGCCAGCACTGGCTTACCTGGCTTTGACTAAAGAGAACTGCTTCATATAGGCAAGGGAATAATGCATTCAGAATATTAACTAGAATTTGGAGGGATGCCTTTCTTTTTCCAAATTCAAGGTTTGATTTCATGTAGAAATCAAAATGAATCAGGCTTTTCCAAGTGGTGTGTCAGCCTAAACAGCTGTAATTGCCTATCATCTGTTGATAAAGATATGGGGAATCCTGCAGTGATGTGGGAAGTTAAGAGATAACAAACTGCCATTCCACCCAAGTATGGAAAAGGTGTATGGACTTACTGAATGAATACAGATGCTTACACTGAGCACTGGCACTGCTGACATAGGAATTACCTGTGTCCAGCCTCCACCTCTGTCAATGCTTTTGGTGTGAATCCACGCAGAATTCAAGAAGCTGATTTGTTTGTGCATTGGCATTTTACAGGTGCATGTGAACAAGGCACAGCTGCAAGAAGAGAGCTACAGACAGTGTCTTCTGTCAGGTCTGGTCAGAATTTGGTCCCAAATTGCCCTGCATCCCTCTTCCCCCCACATTTGTATTTAACTGCTAAGGATGAGTAAGCGGGCCCAATCCTGGGTGACATGCCACGAGAGGGAAAGGAGAGGAGAGGAAGGGGTAAGATCAGCCAAGGTAGGTAGGTATTCTCCCAGGAACCCCCAGCAGTTCATGTGGCTGCTTCTCACTCTCTCTGTCATTTCCACTTGCTCTGTGAGAAGCATGTTGCCTCTCAAAATCTCCTCCAGCTGCTTTCCCAAAAGCCTTTTTATGTTTAATGTTTGTCACGGATGGATGCACGTCCTGCGCTGGAGGTAAAATGACTGTTTGATTATCTGCTCATTTCTCTGCCTGGCTAATCTCACACACACACCCCATTACTGCCCTTACCTTCCGGTACTCATTTGTCCACAGTGAGACCTTCTTACCGGCTTATTCCTGACTTTTTTGCATTCATATTAAATATGCCTGTGTCCTGTGTATCTGCAGGGACATCTGAACCAGCAAACCTCTTCATCCCGAGGGAATCTCAGTGGGATCAGGATAACTTTGAAAACCTCAGACCATGGCTCCCTGAGATGGCCAGCATGCACCTCTGTGTGCAGCGTTGTGCCTCATCTTTAGAAGAATCTGTGTGGCACATTAAACAGCAGCACTTACAGCAGGCTAATGCAGCTTGGCATCATCCTAAAATAACTGCAACCACGTTAGTGCTTCAGATCCTGCTGTAGCCATAACACAGGCGGTTAAGCTGGACCTGACTGATCAGGTTGGGTAGATGCAGCCAACATCAGTGGTCACCAGGACACATAATCTTCTTTTTTCCCTAATTTTCACTATTCTTATTTCTGCGTAAAACCTGCATCTTGAAAGGAAATAGAATTTTATTACCATTTTCAGTCACAGGTGCTATGTGTGGCCAGCGTGCCAGAGAGCATGTCCTCCGTAAAGACGATAACGTAGCCACGCTCCCAGCACCAGGAAGAGATCAGATCCAGCACTGTCTTGCCTTCTTCACATACAAAGAGCGACAAAGCTCCAGGACCTCTCTGGTAACCACTGCCTTCGCACTGAGACTGAACAGCAGAAACCAGTATCGCTTAAGTAGATTAAAGGCAGGCACACTGGCTCCACAGTGGACCCTGTGCTGAGGGACAAGCAAATCACTTTAGAAGCGAGGGCTCCCCCACAGGAGGCAGAAGCTGTAGGTGCACAGTCAGCACTGTAATTCACCTCCAAGGCTCCTCACCTAAGCAAAAATGCTCAGGACTGCTGACAGTGTATGACACATCCTTCTTACCCTGTGTGTTTGCCTGAAACTGAGGCACACATCTGGAGGAATAACTCTTCATCAGAAAAACCCAGCGTATGGCATAGGGGACTGGGGAAGCAAATGGGTGAAGTTCCCAGCTGGCCAGAAGGCAGCCAGTCATGTAGTGGTCACCTCCTTATGCCCAGCCCTGCTGAGCTGGGACCCATTTCTGAATGGTATCATCCAGGGCAGTCTGGGTGCTCGTCTGGTCTGATGGGCCTCAATCACATTGCCAGACACCTGTGAGAGGACAAGCTGGAGAAGAGCAAGTCACCAGCACACACATCATTGCTATTTTATCTGTCACCTCCCCTTGATTTAAACCTAAAAGTTTTTTACTACAAGTTCTCCTATGGATTGTTATCCAGTTACATATGTGGGTTTCCTCAGGCCCTGGTTTTATGAATCCTATATGGGACACATCACTGAAACGAAAAAGTCCATCACTCAGCAAATGTGAGCTACCACAACAACAGGATTGTCTTTTGTTGACACTTGCTCTTCTGAAAGCCACAGCAAATCCTGCCTGTGGGGGACAAATGTTGCTTATGTGGTGCTCCAGTACAAAAATAATCTAGGAGGGGGCTGAAAAGGTTCCCTGAAGCACCATCCTATCTCAGGCTATTAATTAGTTTGCTTTAACTTGCATTTCCCTCGACTCTCATGTGCAACAGAGTGAGGGATGTTAGTCATGGAGATGACTCAAGTGACGGGTACGCGCTCGGTGAACAGATAATGTGCCCGGGGACATTTGCAAGCACACATTTTGCTGGAAAGCTACAAGCAGACCATGGCTGGGAGGGAGGGAAAGGAGGAAAACCGCCCTGTGACTGTGATGGGGAAGGCAGATGTGATCTCCTTCCAGCATGGGCCGGCCACACGGCCGGGACCAGTGCTTGAAGTAACCCCGATTACCTGGCATTGTCTTCCTGTGCACTGCACAAAACTGTCCAAAGTCTTCTAAAAAAATAGAATGTTACATTCCATTGTGTGAGTGCAAAACAAATAAGTTATTTCCTAGCATCATTCAGCACAATGCAAATACAAACCAGGACTTTCATCATAAGGTGTCCCCCTTTCCATCCCTGAGACTTTGCAAAAACCTGTAGTCCCCCAAAAAGTCACTGTAAGAAACTGAAAGGAGCGGGGACACCAGCTACTGCTGAACCTAATTACCACTGTCTGTCAAACCCACAAGTAATTCCGTGCTGTTTCTTTCCTCTCTAATTTATAAGGAAGCGCATTGCTGCAGCTTGCAGCATCCATCTCACTGGAAGGTTTCCAACTGTTTTGGCTTCTAGATCTGGGGATAACGAGACCCACCAACAACGGTTTCAGTCAGGTGCAGGTGGAAGCCAGGGAAGGTGCCAGCTCCCCCCCTCCCCAAACCCATGCTGGGAGGTTTGTGCTCTCTTCTGTACCTCGACAGTAGGAAAAAGGAGTTTAAACACACCAATGGAGCCCATCCCAAGAAATAATTAATTCCTCTCTCTTCTTCCCATTCTTCATCCAAATTCACCTCTTCCACGAGCAGCCTGTGTTCGCGTGCTGTCAACCCCTAGTGCAGGGGAACAAGGTGGGACAGGAGATGACCCTGCTCTCCTGCACCCCTTTGGGTGCCCAGGCAGCTGCCAGGTTCTCAAACACTTTTTGTTTTTTGCTTCTATTTATAAACTTTACTTCCCGACTTGTAAGGCAATGAGGGATTGTTCCAGGGAAAGCCCCCCCATAACGAGTCTGGCAGCTCTCGGGTTGAGCATGAGGAGGAGCTGCCAACAGCCAGCACATCCTGCCCAAGGGGGTCTGGGGTCACAGTTACAGTGTCGGGAAGACCAAATCCCACCTAACCACCATCTTGTGCCAGTTCTCTGGGCTTCAGGGAGGAGGCTGGTAGTGAGGCACCAAAACAAAACCATTTCTGTGCTGTACATCCAGCCCTACGTTTGCCAAATCCAGTGTATGCTATGCTGTAGTTTGGTCTTATCCTGGGCAAAGTGGAATATGTAAAGTGAGCAAGGAATTAGAAGAGTTCAGTCCAACCCAGAAAAATGCACTGACAACTACCTGCCTATATGGGGCATCACCAGGACAGATGCTTCAGGAGAGGCATAAAGGCACAGAAGGTGGGAACACCAGCCCAGCCTCCACAGTGATCTGCTGCCTCCTCACCGTGCACAGCACTCCCTGCACTGCTGCCACAAAGAAAGGGATTTCTCCCCAAATCGGAGCGGTTGCTGCCAGCTGTCACCCTGACAGATGGAACCTGTCCTCGCCTGTCCCTGTCTCTGGCAGCTGTTACCTCCTCTCTTCCCTCGGAGAGGTCATTGGAAACCCCCTGCGGGAAACCCTGCATCAGTAACACCAGTCACATCAAAAGCCCTTCACCCACATCACCACAGCTGTCACACAGTTTTAGACATGAAAATGTGCTGCTCTGATAGAAGGTGTGCAGGTACTCACAGGAAACACATGCAGACACTCTGGGCAAAGACTCCTGATGCCCAGGGCCCCCTGACCACACAGCTCAATGCCTCTGGTTTGGGACCATGCCAAGGTGGAGTCCCACAGCTGGAGGCTCTTGGTGCTTCTCCAGTCTCAGAGATGTACAACCTCCCACTCATCCTGGGGAAAACTCTTGTGACTTCCAGGCAGCCCTGGCACCAGGACCCACATGGTGGGTCATCTTGAAGCAATGCTCAGTGTCATCCTGGCCACATGGAGCATCAGCATAGAAGTGCTGGCAGCGTGGCTCGGCTGCAACACGACCCACTGCAACGACTCTGGAATACATGGCATCACCTCTGGAGCTGGGGGAATGGGCTAGTGTTGTCACTTTGGGGGCTCCCCATACATCCCATAATGGGGAGCATCATGCCCCCTACCAGGGGCAGGAGGCTGCAGCCAAGCTGAGCCCTTGATGTGCCCACTGTCTCATCACCCCTTACTGTGGCATGGGGACAAGAATGGTTCTGCAGTGGGGTGGCCCATACCAGCTCTGTTCTCACCCCATCCCTGGGCAGAGACATACCACAGCTGGGTAACAGGGCAGGCAGCTCACCTCTGCCACGCTGCACCTCCTTGTTATCCCTGGATCAGGAGCTGAGGACTCCCCAGGGCCTCGGCACCTCCGTGGAGAGGACCCCCCCTGCCCCTTGGACCCTCCTGGCAGGGTCTGTGGTTGCAGCAGGTGCAATGCTGCAGCTGTGGCTCAGATGGTGCAGGCATGGGAGCAGGGAGGAAACCTCGATGACCTTCCCATGACCAGGGCCGTGGCAAGGAGCCCCATGCTCTGCCTCTGCCACCGGCACCAAACCTGGTCCTCGCTGCTGCAGGGACAAAGGCTTCAGTGCTCAGTGCCCTTAGCTCCTGCTACCTGTTGCCTCTCTTGTCTGGGCAGAGCAGAACCCCCAATCTTCAGGGTCCTATCCCCACACACTGTGGTTCACTGAGCCATGGCATGTTATTTAGACTCTGCAGAGAATAACAATAACACCACCATCACACTCACACTCTGAACAGCACTTTGTAGCTCACAAGCAGAGAGTTGGCATTTATAGTGACCAGGAACGGAGCCTCTGAGCCTTTCTCTGGGCAGGAGCTTCGCTCCCTACAACTGCAAAACATTTGCCATGTCAAAACCAATCACCTCCAAGTGCACTGCAGAGAACAGCCAACTCATTGCACTTGGCCAGGCAGAGCCAAGCCTAAGCCAGCTGAGCAGGAAGGCTGTGACAGAACAGAAATACACCACTAAAAATAAGAAGATTCACTTTTTTCAATGAACCTGCGTCAAGTATTGAGAAAATCAAATACTGTGTTTTACAAGGTGCGAGAATTGTGCAACAGTTGGCCAAAAACCACAAAGGAGCTTTCCTGGGAAGGATGGGTTTTCTGAATTTTGCTCCTTACATCAGAACTTCTGGTATTACATTGAAGTATCATTTGCCGTTAGAGAAAGCTCAAACATTTGCACACATGGGCACCTAGAAACGCTCTCCAGCCCCTGGACATGAGGAAGTATATCATGTAGAACATCATATGTCAGCTACAGGATCACATGGACCATTGGAGATGTAAGTATTTAAAACCTAGAATTATGTATCTTCATTTGAAACCCCCAAATATGCATCAGCCTTTATCAAAGTGTAATCTTGGCAGTTTGACGTTTTGAAGTACTAGTGACTGCACTTTACTGGATCTTTTCTGACTATATGTTGTACGCACATATGCATCACAGGCAAACATATGTGTACAGATGTATGTATTATATGAAGCCATTTTGATTTACTCTGAGTCAGAGAGGATTTTGTGCTGAAAACAGTAGCCCATTTTCCTGTAAATGAGATAAAAGAATTAAAAGCTCTCAGACCCCAGTGTGAGCCACCTGAAAGCACCTCCTGGCAAAAAGCACCCTGGTGATAACTAGTGTCGTGGTTCTACTCCCTTCCTTTTGCACAGAAAAGCCTCATTTTTCTTTAATCAATTTCCACAGACAATCAACTTAGCCTGACAGAAAAACAGCACAAAGATAACAAAACACAGCCATTGCCCTACCCGCTTCCTTCCAGCAAACACAATAGAATGCCTTACAGTATCTTTGGAAGTGCCCAGCTTCTTCAGCCCATCCAGAGGGAGGAGATCTGCAGAATCCTTGTGAATAAACTGAACCGCCTGCTTCATCCTCCTCTGCTGGCGGAGGGATGCCGCGTCCCTGATCTCCACTTCTTTCCTGCTCGGCTCTGTCAGGACACCCGAATAAAACATCTTTCCACCCGCGTACAGCTCACTTCTCGAGGATGTGCCTCGCACAGAGACGGAGGCAGTGAGAAGCTCTGTCGCCTGCGCTTTATAACCAGAGCCTGGTGACGTCTGGAGGCCGGCAAGTGCTTCCAGCCAGCGCAGCCGAGTAACGGAGGGGCTGGGCTCGTTGCTGTACGTCGCGCATACAGCGGTGGGTAAGCTCAGGCTCGGTCTGACAAATAAATCAGCGCCGTTCCTCTTCGCTGCCTCTCCTGAAGTGAGATCAGCCGCGGGCATCCGACAGCTCTCAAAGCACCCCAGCAGCCTCACAGGCAGGAAAGACAATGCTGGAGCGCTGGAGCAAACAGCCCAAGGGGCCAGCACACCTCCCAGCCAGCCTCTGCAGGCACAGCTTCTTTGGACAGGGAGTCTGGGGTGTCACAGGAGGTGATGGCTGCCCGGCGGTCCTGGATGCTGCTGCCCCACAGGCCTGGGGTGATGCAGCCCCACGCAGACTGTGCATCTGGCTGCACTGGGGTTTGCTACCTTATGCCAGGGTTAGGGAGGGCTCTGAATGCCACTGGCCTCACCAAAGCATTGCAGGCACCAATCTGCGTAGTCACTGTCTACTCAAGTCCTCAGGAAGGGAGAGGACTGCCACAAAAATTCTCCCAGCCAAACTGGGGCACCCCAAATGTGTTTTTACACAGAGTTCCTACACCTAGCAAACATTCAGGTACAGCACGATTTGACTGATCACTGGCATCCACACTATTGCTTACTAACCAGAGTAAAACTTTGCAAAGCAACTATAGTTTTGCAACATTCTTGCTGTTTCTCTATTGATCCAGATGTCGCTGGAGTCAATCTTGCTATAGTTACTTATCTCTGATGCCAGGCAATGCTGGGAGGGTTTCAAAGACATATTAGAGGGTGAGGATGCTGGCATTATATTGGTTGTCTGGGCTGGACAGCTCTATGCTTCCAAGAAGCAATGTCCTTATTTCTGGGGCTGGGCTGCCCTTTATCTTGTTTTATTTAAGCACAAACATTACCAAAGTCTCCAGTAAAATTCCACTACCTCATTATATTTAGTGTATAACGTGAACAAACTTAATACACTTTCATACTGTAAAGACTGATAGATATAATAGGGAAAAGGACTTTCTTAACAGGGCTCACAGCGCACATGGGTTTATTTCACCACAGCATGGAGTTGTTAAGTGATGTATCATCTCTCACCCGAAAGAAATAGTTTTTCATTATTTTCAGGGGGCTTTGTTGGTTGTTTTGTTGGTTGCTTTTTTCCCCCAGGAGGGCCCACACACTTGCAGCAGCACAGCTGGGGTGGTGGGCACTCACCTGGGCTTTCTGGTCAAGTAATCTGTTGCAAGGAATACGTGCAAAAGAAAATGCAGCTCTGCCTCAGAGAGACAGTGTGGATCTGGGAACACCCTGCATGGGTTTGGTTCTTGTTGAACTAACAGAGACCTTTGATGCACAAGATAAGGCACAAGAAAAGCAGAGCTTCACCCAGGATTTGTGCCAAGCCTGACTTCCAGGACACTCTTAACCTTCAGGAGGAGCTGCGGCTCCTTTGCAGGAGGGTCACTGACAGCAGTGTCCGCACCACTTGCACCCCACATGCAGCCCTGGCTCCTCACATAGTGCAACGCTGACACTGAGCAGGGCTGATGCCAGCTGCTGTAGTGATGCCAGAGCAGCAGCTGTGGCTAAACTTGTACACCTGAGTTCTGCAGCCATGGCCTGACTGCACATGTTCAGCAACCCCTCATATATAGACATTACTGCCAGTAGAAAACTGCCCTTTTGGAGAGCTGTTACTAACTAAATTATTTTTAATTGTAACCACACAGATTAAGTTGTATGCACCATGGCTGTGGTTTTTAATGTTGGAAATGGCCAACCGTATCCTGGGCTGCATCAAAAGGAGCGTGACCAGCAGGTCGAGGGAGGTGATCCTGCCCCTTTACTCTGCTCTCGTGAGACCTCACTTGGAGTATTGTGTGCAGTTCTGGTGTCCTCAACATAAAAAGGACATGGAACTGTTAGAACAAGTGCAGAGGAGGGCCACGAGGATGATCAGGGGACTGGAGCACCTCTCGTATGAAGATAGGCTGAGAAAATTGGGGCTGTTCATGCTGGAGAAGAGAAGGCTGCATGGAGACCTCATAGCAGCCTTCCAATACCTGAAGGGGGCCTGTAGGGATGCTGGGGAGGGACTCTTCATTAGGGACTGTGGTGAGAGGACAAGGGGTAATGGGTTCAAACTTAAACAGGGGAAGTTTAGATTGGAAATGAGGAAGAAATTCTTTACTGTGAGGGTGGTGAGGCCCTGGAATGGGTTGCCCAGGGAGGTTGTGGATGCTTCATCCCTGGCGGCGTTCAAGGTGGGGTTGGACATAGCCTTGGATGGCATGGTTTAGTGGGAGGAGTCCCTGCCCATGGCAGGGGGGTTGGAACTAGATGATCTTAAGGTCCTTTCCAACCCTTACTATTCTATGATTCTATGATTCTATGTGCCCTGGGAGAGAGGGAGGGAATGAAAGATCAGAGTGCAGAATACAATAAACCCCAAACCCATTATTTCACAGCCTCACATAAAGGCCACTACGCATGAGCCAGCCTGAGTTCGGTGAACATGTCAGTGTGCAGAAGGATAATAGGGCTGACAGTCTGAAAGGGGATATAATTTTTTCTCTCCATGCTGACTCGGCTCATTACACGACAGGACCATTGTTCCATTACAAGCAAACATGCCCGGGAGGATAAAAGAACCTTATTTTCCACCTTGGGAGCTACTTGGCACTTCTCCAGCTGACTAATAAAGACATATGACCACATCCTCATGCTCCCAAAGGCAAGAGGGCACAGAAGAAAGCAGCAGGACTGCCACAGAAACCAGGAGACCATTTTTAATACAAAAGCTCTGTGGAGGAGCAGCGCTCTGCCTGGAACCCTAGTAAATGCCCAGTCAGCTCTGGCTTACAGCAAGAAGTGTAAAGCTGCAAGAGCAGGTGAAGCATGAAAATTCCCCCTCTCACTTGAGCTCCAAGGCTGCAGTCTGCCTTTTAATTCAGCAGATGAGCATTTTGTCTGAGCCCTACAATTTCACTTCTGCTGTATGGTATAAATGCACCAGCAGAACAGAAGAAAACCTGCCCAGTGCACAAGGGTAATGAATGAGATAAAGGCCCTAATTCCCATCTTGATTTTTAATCCTGGGGAAGAGGAGGGGGGGGAGGAGCAGTAAATCATCTGCTTACATTACCCAGGATCCACACTGGAACAGGGGCTCAGTGTGGCTACTGCAAACCCGGTGGTTAACGTCTGGGACAGTCACTCACGTGCAGCAGACCTGTCAGGGCATCGCTCCCTCCCCGCGCGGTGTGTCTCGGCAGGGACAAATTCCAGACAAATTCCCGCCTGCTCACTGAGACAGGCCTGAGCATGAGCAGTGCCCCTCACTCCAGAAAATCCCAAGGGACAGAACCACCTTCCTTGCTCCTTCCTGACTCCAGAGCAGCACACACAGTTCTCTGCACAGTAGAGCATCACGGCTGATGTCAGAAAGAGCTGTGGTGCTTCATTCACACCCTGTGTCACCTCTTCTCTTGATGAAAGGAAAGCAGCAGAAAGCAGGAAGTGGGGCTGTGCTGTTTATATCTTTCTTCTCTGATTTCTCCTCTTTCCTTAAAAAGAAGTGTTCTGTTAGCAGTTGCATTCCATGAAGGGAAGCAGAGATGCCCCAGGAAACCCAGAAGAAAGGACAGAGAGGTATAATTTAATAGAAACAGCAGCAGGCAAGAGTCCCAGAATGAACAGTTCACCCCAGCGCAAAGAGAAAACTTCAGAGTCAGTTTCCAGAAGGAAGACTGTGAAGAGCTCAAGGAAACAAAACCACAATAACTGTAGAAAAATAAGTTATTCTGTCCATCAGTGCAGGATACACAAGGGTCAGCTCCAGCATTCTCAGGCAACAGGACTGCTTTGGAGACTAGATGTCATGGTGTAAGCCCAGCCATTAATCTGCCACACACTTTGCTCTCTCACTCCCTCCCCCCAACCCTTCCTTCCCCTGCTTCTGGATGGATGGGAGGAGAATTGAAAGAATGTAACTCCCACAACTGAGATAAGAACAGCCCAGTAACTAAGGTATAACAGAAACCACTGCTGCTACCACCAATAATAATAATGATAAGGGAAATAACAAGGGAACAGAATACAACTGCTCACCACCTGCCGACCAATACCCAGCCCGACCAAGCAGTGATCTAACCCTTCCAGGTAACTACCCCCAGTTTATATACTGGGCATGATGTGCTGTGGTATGGAATACCCCTTTGGTCAGTTTGGGTCAGGTGTCCTGTCTCTGCTTCCTCTCTGCTTCCCCTCCTCCCTGGCAGAGCATGAGGCTCAGAAAGTCCTTGATCAGAGTAAACATTACTGAGCAGCAACTGAAAACATCGGTGTTATCAGTGCTGTTGCCAGGCTGAAAGTCAAAAACACAGCACTGCACCAGCTACTAAGAAGGAGAAAAATGACTGCTACTGCTGAACCCAGGACACTAGAAAAGAACCTTTTCTAAAAACGTTGGATACAAAAATACAGAAGGATTTAGTGAGCTTCCTTATCATCATTTGTAGCAAGACAAAGACTATGGATAGAGCTGGAGAAATCCTATGACATACACAGGCAGAATCAGGTTGAGATTCCTGAGAGAAGTGGCCCGTTTTGTACAGTAACTCCACACCCACTGTCTGTGCTGAGCAGAGGAAGGACCTCCTGGGCTGGGATACAGCCCCATCACACACGCTTCGGGAGACAACCATTCCCAGGGCAGCTCTCCCTAATTACCCTCATGCTGCCCCAGGCTCCTCTCCCCCTGCGCGTCCTCTGCAGTGCAGGAGCTGGTGGCAGCAGGCACCGCATGGGGGCCCTGATGTTGCTAGATGAGGAATTGACATTGTGCAGCTTTGAATAGGAGACTGAACTGCATTTCTCTGTTCAGTTCTCTTCATATACAGAGACAACAGGAGGACAGTAGTGTCAGGAACACAAAAAGTGCATGTGTCAAACCAAGAGACTAAAATGACAAGTCTTACAAGAGATCCCTCACCTTTATTTTTCCTGTTTTGAAGCGGCTTAAACACGCTTCTAAAAATAAAAGCACTGGAAGAGTTGGTCAAGGAAACATGTGGTTCATTTCCTAGCATCTTCTACCGCATATTTCAGTGGCAGCCAACTCCTGGCTAGAAGCTAGTTGTGGCTGATGGAGTGCCTTATGAGCAGGTTCTGCCCCTGGACCTCACAAGCCACGCAGGTAACTGTGTTGCACGGGGAAAATGGGCTGAGCTGCTTGCAGGTCCCAGGTGAGCCAGGGAAGAAGCTGCTGGTTCCATGTGCTGGCAAGGAGTTTGGGACAGGTTGCTAAGGGACAAGGGAGAAGCTGGCAGGTGACTTGCCAAGAACTGGGGAAGGGATAAGAGAATACACACAGGGGCTGGCCTGAGGGACAGAAAGCCTGGCCTCCCCTGACATCCACATCATAGAACCAGCAGGAACAGTCCTTGATGGATTTAACAGTGGCTGCTGTGCATTGAGCTGTCCTGCTCACAGGTGGGGGAAGGCCGGTCTGGCTGCCCCAGCACTGCTCACCAGCTGGTTTCCTCCAAGACAAGACCCGTGCACAACTCAGAAGTTGTTGCTGTGCACACGAGCACAGACATGGCCACTGGGTCTCTCAGAGCTATCCATGGAGCTGAGACACCAGGAAACTTTCTTCTCAAACAAAAGGACAGATTCACATCTTTCTCTCCCAAAATACCCCTCCCATGGCTTTCTTCAGGAACTTTACCTGGGCAGGTGGGCAGAAAATGGTGTACATAGAGGGCAGGTGACATTTCTCCCAAGTATGCATCCACACTAACCTCTGTTTATTTTGTGCAATGGGAAGATTATTCCAGCGTATGATTTCATAATGATTAATTCTAAGAAACATTAATACATTAATGCTAGTTCTCACCCTCCCGCATGTTGCTAGAGTTGAACTGCCAATATTTATTTTGACGCAAGCTGCACATACATTCAAAGCACCAACCATAACTACATCATTCAGACTTCCCAAACCTCAGGGGATTTCACTTCCCCTCCTGTCCTGCAAAGGGCAGTTTGTGTGCTGAAGGCTTCCTCTTGCTGCTAGTGCCTTCCACGCTGTAAATTTTACACTGAGATCATTAAAGATATAGAAGGGATCTTGTTAAGGCTAAAGCAACAGGAGTCATTCCACACTACACAAACACGGATTTTCTCACTCCTTTTCAACCTTTCCAGAAGCCTGGCACCCACAGATCGAGGAGCAGCACAGCCGGGCACGCACGGACGCTGCTGCTCCAGACATCCCGAGCTTCTAAAGGCGGGAGGAAGAGGGCGCTGCCCTTCTTCGCATCAGTCCTATGGCAGTCCCGGAGGAACTGCTGACAAGTTACAGAGAGCCTGCTGCTGCTCCCCAAAAGGCACGAGGCTGATGGGATGGATACTGGCTCTGAGAGGCAGGCGAGGGCAGGGATACCCTGGAGACAAAGCCTCGCAGCTGTGTTCCGCACTGAAAAAAATCACATTTACAATGCAGTTGGGATGCCGGCTCATTCTAGCTGATGAAAAGATGCTATGCAATAGCTAGAATCATTCTCTTCATGGACCCAGCTCAGAGCGCCTGGACAAAGTAGAGCTTGTCAACAAACTGTAAAACCAAAGCTTCAGCAGCAATGACAGGGCACGCTGGGCAGAGCAGCAACCTCCCCACCAGGCTGCTGCGCAACTTTGCTTTCCTGTTGGCTCCTTGAGATAGTTCACAAACGTCCCTGACAAAGGGGTTATGGACTCACCACATTAAGGGAGCCATGAGATGCTTTGGCGGTTGTTAGCCACTAGGCTAATGAGAGTATGCAAGACATCGATAAAGTACCATTGCAAGAGTTTTACTTGGAGTATTGTGTGCAGTTCTGGTGTCCTCAACATGAAAAGGACATGGAACTGTTGGAACAAGTCCAGAGGAGGGCCACGAGGATGATCAGGGGACTGGAGCACCTCCCATATGAAGCTAGGCTGAGAAAGTTGGGGCTGTTCAGCCTGGAGAAGAGAAGGCTGCGTGGAGACCTCATAGCAACCTTCCAGTATCTGAAGGGGGCCTATAGGGATGCTGGGGAGGGACTATTTGTAAGGGACTGTAGTGAGAGGACAAGGGGTGACGGGTTCAAACTTAAACAGGGGAAGTTTAGATTGGATATGAAGAAGAAATTCTTTACTGTGAGGGTGGTGAGGCCCTGGAATGGGTTGCCCAGGGACGTTGTGAATGCTCCATTGCTGGTGGTGTTCAGGCCCAGGCTGGACAAAGCCTTGGATGGCATGGTTTAGTGGGAGGTATCCCTGCCCATGGCAGGGGGGTTGGAACTAGATGATCTTAAGGTCCTTTCCAACCCTGACTATTCTATGATTCTATGATTCTAGGAGCAGGAACAGCACCGAATTTGCTCCAGCAGAGATATGCCATTGTTTTCACACCCCACATATTTGCTTCGCCTGGTCAGCGATTTTCTCACTTTCTTCAGCATAAGGGACAAAGGCTCTGCACAGCACCCATTACAGAGCCCCAGTTGTGCTAGCAGACAGCAATTTTTCGACATTGTTTGGACACAAAGGAGTCCATTCTTAGTCTAAATACTCCAATTCAACAATCCATTTCTATCCACCAACGCACTGAAGTACCTGCTTAAATACTTTGCTGAATAGGGACTGCAAGCAAATGGCTCTCTGGGCAAAACTCTTCCTTCCCCACATGGCAGCAAGTCACTTATTACTACACAAAACATCAGTATGCACACAAAATTGTATGGGATATTTGTTAGGGCAACAGCATGAAGCAAAGCCTTTTCCATGCTGAATGTATACATCACCCTGGGAAACTCAGGAGATCTGTGATTGCTTTTAGATCTGTGTGGCTAATTAATTATAAGGCGGCTGGCCAAATTTTTTCTTGAGTCAACACCTTCAACGTTAGTGGAGATGCAGCTGATATACCTGATATCCAGAATGACATCCATGCCTGGCTACACTCATGGAAGTAGTTTACTAACCTGATTCTAACCTGGCAGCAAGAAGTTTTAAATATTTACCCATCAATTGCTGCACACATGGAGCAATAGGTTGTCATTGTCCCCCTTTCCTTTCAAACTAAGACATTATTCTCAGAAACATCTGGTGCCATGGGCAGGTGCCCACAACAGGCCAGGAAAAGGTCACATCACATTAATTTTCCACAGGGATACAGAAATTGCCTCACTGTTAGCCAAGGTGGTTATGTCCAGAGTTGTGTTCCCCATAACCCCGTGTCTGTGAAATGCACACTGGCTCCAGGATAAATATTGAAGTGTCCCGGATCAGTGAAGCACAGGTATTTGAAAGCTCCCTGCCGCAGGGGGCACTCTTGGTCCTGAAAGGAGTTCTGCAAACCTTTTAAAAGCTCTGAGCTTCCTCTCACTTTCTAACTAGAGAACTTTCCTCTGCCCAAGTATAAATCTGCTGCAAAGGCATTCCAGATGCTTTGGAGTGGTGCGATTCCTAAATAGTAGTACTTTGGGGGGGGGGGGGGGGGGAGCTCCTTAGGCAAGCTCTGTGAAATTCACCTTCCAGAGAACATAAATCTCAAAGCATAATTTGAAACTGAGGGGAAAAAATAAATAAATAAGAAAAAGGGTTGAAGGATTGCTTTGTTTCTGGAACAGACTAGCATAGGTCGTGCTGAAGCAGCATTGCCTTTCGAAAGGTTCCAGTTTACACACATGGCATACCCAGTTTACCAGGTGATGATGACAAAGATGGCAGAGGAGCTCCAGCGACGAAATAAGTGAGTTAAGCAGAACCAGAATTCCCCAGCTCTTCTGCAAAAGCCCTGAGAACAGGTGCTTGCTTCAAGCCACGGCAATGTGGGATTCACCACAGAACAACATTCTTACCATCCTTTTAAAAAGATTGACTGTGAACCTCTTCTGCCTCTGTCAGCTGAAGGAGTATCCACAGAGGGATTTCAGTTGCAAATATTTCCACCTTCTTACAGAGCTCAGATCCAAGCTCTGCACCCCTCTCTCAGAGGAGAGAGAGAGGGGGTAGGATGCTTCGTATGGGTTCTTTATCAAGTCTGGAATTGCTCTGGTTTCCCAACAAACCAATATTCAAGGAACTTACAATTCAAATGCTCTAAGTTAATATATATAACATTCTGAAACTTAAAGCATTCAGATCCTGAGTTCATCAAATATATCTAAATATCCTTATTTGGGGACTTTAAAATACATCAAAATCTGAGCCTTGGATATTTTACAGCTTCCATTTAAGATAAAAATATAATTTACACCAACATTAGAGAGGAGGTCACCACAGTGTTAGCCAAACACAGGATCTCTCACCTCTGTGGAGCTCTTATGTTTATTCTATGAAGCCAAGACTCCAACACTCTCAAGTGCTGCAAGTATAAGTGAGCTACCGTTGTATCCCCCTCCACACGGCACATACAAAACTGCAGCAACTCATAACGGGTGAGATTTAGCGAGACATGTTACTGGATACTCAGTGCTAATATTTGCTAACACACAGAATCATCAACAGTACTTCAATGTAACTCTCCTAACACAGGGGTTGTGTTTGCCATCTTGTGGTTTGGTTAAACATCCCCACCTTCAAGTCCAGTCAACTGAAAGATACTTTAGCTCACACTGTGTCTGAAAAGGAAGCCAGCTGCCCCAGGAGAGCGGGAGCATGTGCACTGCGGCTATGAATGACGAGACACATGGTGCTATTGATAACTGGTGCTTTGAGGTGTTTCTGCCCTGCCTTGGGTATAATTTACAGCAAGATCATCTGTCCAATCACTGATAGGAGTCAAGCTGTGACCGAGCGGAGCAACCTCCCCCGAAACGAGGGAGGAAATCAGTAGCTGATTATACACACAATTTTATTTCCAAAGACAAATGTTCAGAGTCCGTTATTGACATCTCTTAGAACTGAGTCATGAGAGGGATGGGGTCAGGCAGAGTGCCAGAATCAATCACTCTTCTTAGAAGTAAATAACAGCAACTGAAGTTAGACATTCACAGCCCATTTCCTCCAGCTTCCTTTGAGGTTTAGTCTGCCTGGAAATCAACAACTGGCAGCTGGCACATTTCCTTGCTTGTAATTTGGAAAAGGTTGATCAGAGGCAGTGGCTACAACCAAGAGCTGCTAAACGAAAAAATCTGAATTGTGTATTTTGGCAAATGGTACCAATGCCCTTAGGAAAGCTGCATGCAGCTCCTGTCACAGCTACCCAGAAGAACATTTCACTCCTTGGCGCATGTGTCCTGCAGAGAGTTGCCAGTGGGCTGGGAAATACTCCTTCAGATCCCACCAAAGCTGCTGAAGCCAGCCCAAGACAGCAAGATGATCTTCCTGGGTACGTTCACAGGTCTGGCAAGGAAGACAGAAGCACACCATGAACCACTGAGCTAATGAAGCTCCCAAGTTTCAGCTGCTACTTATAAGACCTAATCCAAAACCGACGGCTGCTCGTCAGCACCGGTATTAATAGGGCTATTTTGTTTCTTAGGGCCACATGCTGCCCTCTTGTGGGGAGCCCTGTAGGTGGTGCCCCGCTGCCTTGGCGCAGCCCCGAGCCCAGCTGCGCAGCCAGTATGAACAGGACAGGCAACACAGTTGATGCCCTCTACCACCATCCCCAGGAACGTGCAAGCCACCACAACCTATGCCTCATTATCACAGACCCCCAGATCCTCAAAAATCTTATTTGAACCTCTCCACAACATACCAGACAAGAAGGGATCCTGAGAAGTGTCTGAGGGAGGAACAAGCCTCTGGCATTTTACATGAAGGTGTGCCAGAGCATGTGCCCACAGCATCTGCTGCATCAAATTTTACTTCTCTATTACTGCATGTGGAAACACAACCTTCTGGGGCAGAGCACTATGGGCCTTTGTTACCCACTCGAAGAGCAAATGGTCAAATTGGACCTACGTCCTATGCGCAGCTGGGACAGGTATTTGTAATGTGCTTATTTCAGCACTGCTGCATCAACCTCACACCACAGGCTGAAGGACTTTCTGGACTAGCCGAGGAAGACAGCAATGACTGCAGTGTTGAGTGTTGAGTTCCTAGAGCAAAGCTTCCTTCTTCCACTGAATGAAGTCGCTGTTCTCAGCATGGATGAGCCTTTTCAGGGTTTTACTTTCGTAAGTTTGCTGAGAGAATTAGCACCTACGGGAGCCAGGGCGTGACAGTTATGCTATGGAAGCCAGATAGGCCCCCTGAGCACTTTTCTGCCAGTCCTGTTTTTAATAACTGCTGTTTCTCAACTTTTCCACGCAGCCCCTCACACCAGCACTACATCAGTGACAGCAAACTGGGGGTCACCCAAATTCACGAGCAGGGTTGTGTCACAGGCAGGATTGTCTGCTGGAGACAGAGATGCTGAATTCCCAGTTTTCTGAAGTGCTTTCTTCATTTCCACATTAAAACCCAGAAACATCATGAGCTCCTCTCCTGCCCTAAGCTGCTATCCCTGTCTGGGTTTTACCCCAGGCAGTACCTCCAGAAGCCAGCAGAGCTGTCATTTTGCAACGGAGCTTTTAACTGGTGACAGGACATGTGTAGCTACAGGGCCTCATCACAGAGAGGGTGCAAGACAGAGGCTACCACGCTGACTTGCAGCTCCTGACCTCTGGCTCCAAATCCAGAGCATACACACACACACACGCACATAGATATGTGCATTTAACATACCTCTATACCTCTCCTTCTCCTGAACTTATTTCCAGATAGAGATTCTCCGTCCAACTCACATCAAGGCTCCTTGCTTAGTATTATTTTGTTCCATTTCTTCTAACACAGCAAGCAGGAAAGAATGCACAAACAACATATTCATGCTACCACTGCTATATTAGATTTGGGCAAAAATGACAAAGCTTTCTCTAAAGCTAATTGAGCATAAACTTGCTTGGTATGTAAGTATTTCATGGATGTTTGTGGTGTTCTTGGTATGACATGAACAGTTGAACTACTAAACAACAAGTTGCATCTCAAGTGACCACTTCAGAATATTTCAGCTTCCCATGGATCTTTTCCTGTCCTTAAAACTATGAACCCTTTATTTCCTGATCCCATAATCATCACAGATAGGAAATTGCGTGGCACATGATTAATATCCAGGTTTGAAAGCCTACATTGCCTATTGAATAAACTTCCCAGTGAAAAAAGGCCTTGGTTGCATTGGATCAAGTCAGTGTAAGGGTGTTTCCTTAATGAATTTCAAATTTATAGGCATGTTAGATATGGAAAAAAAGGTTTCAAGGTCACCTTTTCTGACCTATTTCTTTTACTGTGTGCTGAACAGGCTATACTTCACAGACTTCAGAAAACATTATTACTCTTCCAAATCTGTTTAACCAGAACAAAGCTACACTAACATTTAAACAAAGATATTTCTGTCCTACACTTAAAGTGGTTTAATAAAATAGGTTAAAAAAAGCAACATGCAGAAAGTCACAGGTAATTTGCACTGACTTGGAGAGAAACTAGATGAACTGACCTTTTGAGAGTGGATTCTGTCCCTTGAATACTCTAACTCCTTCTGGTTTTCCCACAGGTGCTATATCTGCATCACTGCTCACAGTGATGTTCTTCAATGACAGCAGAATATGTGTTGTGGAAAGCAGAGCTCCACAAGAGAGAGTGAAAACCTGCCTATGAGCAAAAGAATTGTTCAAACTAAATGGGCAGCAACAAGCTGTGCTGTAGGACAGGTTGGTTTCAGGGGTGCATAGAAATGCCTACTTGTACCAGCCCTAAATTTGGTTTAAGTTCTTTAAGAAGTACTTGTTTGTTCCTCCAGCAGAAGCCTTCCACACAGTTTAAATGGAGCAGAATTAAAAGGAAGATAAGAAGTATATTTTAGTTGTGTCAGGTTTTACCTTCAGCATCTAATGCATTTACAGGATGTCATCTATATGCATGATAGAAAAAGCATTAGCATGTAAATTTATTTAATTCAGAAATATTTGCAGGCCACTATCATTGCATTCTGTTACCAAGGATTATTGTAATACCATTCCTTCTTGCTTACCCACATCAGACCTCTTCCAATTCCTTGGATTTAAATGAGTTTCAAGTCTTGCTCTTTATATTCTGTTATTACTTATTTCTGTTATGTAAACACGCAAAGGTCCCAATCAGCATTTCAGCTCCCATTGCTCTGGGAGTTCACAAGACATTTCACATTGACATTCCCCATCCTGGAGGGTATGTGAGTGTTCATGTGCCCATCACTGCAATCTAGCAGGTGGCAGTAGTTACAATGTCAGGAAGAATATCTGAGTAACACAGCTGTCTGCTGTGATTAGCCTGTAACCACCATGCTTTTCTATGACCCCTGTATTTCTGTATGTCATTTACTTTGCTGTCTTTTACATATAAACCAATGTCAGCTTTCTACAGCTAACAGCTGAATTACACAGTTGTACCTTCCAAAAGTGCCCCCAAATGAACCCGGATGGCTACATTCAGTTTAATGCAAATCAGTCCTTGTCACTGTGATCAATGGAAGCTAAAGGTCAAACAAACATCTGAATAAATTAAGGAGAAAATATCGTGATTATTTTTATAAAACTTTGGCAGATTGACTCCAATTCATAATCTCAATGTAAAGCAGAGAAACAAATATAGACAAACTATTGAAAATTATTGTAGATCAATTAATTTATAATTTCCTGTGACTATTTATATTCTAAGAAATTGAATTGGTGGATTTAATGAAAAGCTCTGATGAAACCATGGTGTAATCTTCAAAATATTCTGGGAGCTTGTGTCTTAACACAGCTTTTCACCCTGTTTTGGTTTGGTTTTGTTATTATTTGTAAGTGTAATCAAGGGCAGTTGGGAGGGTGTTTGTTTTTTCAATTGTTTAGAAAAAGATCAGATTAATATACCAGCTAAAATAAATGCTTTGGAGTTACTTTATGTAGTTTATTCTGCCTTCATAGAGCTGATTACAACAGGCCAATTGAGTCCAGCTCATCATACAGGAGAAATTTTTAGCATAATTATTAGAATTGGTACCAGGATAATTCTAGTATTACACTAACCAGAAATATGTGCACCACTAAATATACAAAGAACTGTATCTTTATGGGTATAGACGCAGGCTAATAATATATTACATGAAACAGTAAGCAGATGTTTCCAGGATAGTCTATCTGATGTGCGATAACTTGCTACACAACTGTTCATTTTGACACAAAACTATTATTTAGGACGGCAAAGACAATTAAAAATATTACTCAAGGTTTTCATGCAACTAAAAATTCACTGGTTTATTTCTCTTATTGAAAGTAACAGCCTGAAACATTTTACATTAATTTACATTATGAAAAAAGATCCTTATGCTTATCTCATGTAGGTGACGTTAAGTCATCCAGTTAACACTAATTCTTATTTCAAAAGTTAAATCCGGTTTTATAAGGTTAAACATTTTTGAATCATTTGTTGCCAAAAAAATAGCATCAGTCTACAACCACACAGAAAGTAGAAATTAAAATTTCTACAGAGCCACTACCATCGCTATGAAGGTACAATGCCAAGTGTTACAACATTCTGCAACAGTTATCACTTCTCCCAACACTTAGGATGGCAAAAATCCCCTCTTCACTTTTTACTGCACACACAGGATCGACAGTAAAAGGGGAAATTTTGATTCATAATGCTAGATCAAGGGAAAGAGAAGTGCTTCTGAATCATTTACTTTTTATACAGGAAACAAACAGGGCTGTGGAGCAAGGATTCTTCTTCAAGAAAGAGCAGGTTTTCCTCCTCAGCCTTAAACTGTACACCACACTTAGACACAGACAATGAAAATGTCCTGTGCACAAAGGGGGAATGGAGATGCAATACTGAGACCCACTGTACAGACTGAAGGCAAGACACTGGTCCCAGAGCAGCTGTGCAGAGCTGGAACAGTGTGACTACAGGACGAGGTACAGTGCAACAAACCCGGAGTTCAAGTCAGTAACTCATGCACAAAGCGAGAAAGCCCAATTTCACAAATTAAAAATAAATGGATGTTTCACGGCTTTTGTTTTCTTGAACCCTTGTTGAAATCAATCACTCTGATTTGTGTGTTATTCAGCAACATAAAACAGAAGTGTTCAGATCCATAGCCTTCTTGGGAGGGAGCACAGCAATAACTGGCTTGCTTCCCTGGGCAGAGAGCACACAGACCACAGCAAAGCCACTCTGTTGGGCTTGGCCCAGAAGCTGGCGCACCACGGTCCTCTCCTCCCAGTGCCCCATCAGCAAAACCCATGCACTTGGAGCAGAAATACAGCATCTCACCATTCCAAAGTGCTCCATTGCCACATAGAGATGGTTAGTGGGTCATTGCAATTCACTGACACACTGCATCTGGCACTAGAAGCCACAAAGAGCAGAGAGGTAGGGGATGCTCAGCCAGAGGGAAACTATCTTGAAATACCTTCCTGAGATCTCACCACCACAATACACTTCTCCACAGGCATAGCAAGCTTTTCTCAACACCCTTCCTCTTGTTTTGGCATCCCTTAGCCATTCCTCTCACCAATCACACTGCCCCACACCTTCTTTTAGATAACCCCTGTCCTCCCTCCCCATGAAGGCAGCAGGGACCTTGTCCAGGACGAAACACGCCAGGCAGGAATACACAAGGACTTGGGTTCCTTCCCTTCTGTTCTACTAATTCACCCCCTGCCTCCCTTCTTCTGCCCAAGCCATTTGCCCCCCTCTACTACAGGCTTGGCAACCCTATCCCTGGAATGGGTGCTCACCACCCTGTCACACAAACCCACAAGCAGCTCTTGAGCTGGAGCAGAAGACCCAAATCAGCCAGCTAGGACACAGCTCACCCTCTTGGCAGCAACACATTTCCCTTCTCCACCCACAGCACGGCAATTCTTTCAGGGCAGTAGCAAAAGAAACACAGCATCACATCAACCCAATCCCGAGGAGCTCTGCTCCCCAGCTGCAGCCTGTGGCCACTGCCCCTTCCCGTCGCACCATGATTAAGACATGTCTTTACCACAACAGGTTGCACTGCCACACATGCCATAGAATAGGGGTATCATGCCACAATAGTTCAGCAAGTTTGCATTTGGTAGTATTCGTTAGCTCCAAACAGTATAGGGAAAAGATGCAGACCTTGTCTCTTGATGAGGATTTCATCTGTTGCAATGTGGGCAGAGTATCATTCAAGTAAAACAGTTAAATACCACATACTAATGCAATGAAACCCAGGGAGATCTGAAAGGGAGCATTTGTCCTGGCTGCACTGTGAAATTTCAGTACCTTTCCTAAGGGGGCACAGAGAGGAAGTTTGGTACCCACTGGCACTGCCAGTGACTAAAAGGTAGAAGTCATAAGTCCATTTCCAAATAAGCAGGATTGCAGCCATCTGCCTTCAAGATAGAAGGCCCAGAAGGTACATTACACCAAGGAAATGGTTTGCATGGCCAGAGGACAGTGATGTAATGCAAGTGTGGACAGAAAAGCACTGAGACAATATTTTGATCAACATAGCTCTTCTCTCTATGGGCCCTTTCAGTATAGCCTTCTGTCTCATAAGACACAACCTGAGGAAAAGGACACAGAGCTTGGGAATCTTGAACAGCATTTTGCCATAGATCACTTTGTGGCCACAGTCTGGCTGAGGAATACCTTTGTACAGCTACTTCTCTCCAGCAAGACAAGGAAAACAGTCCTCTGATCCACAAGGTCATTGCAAGGTGCTCAGACAAGATAAGGAATATAAGGATTGAGACTCATATAAGAACCTTATACAAGTTTAAACAGTGATGTACAAAAGCATAACCTATTCAAAGCCTGCATTTAAAATGGGGCTTGAGTGTTCACCTGCAGGTGCTCAGAGGATAGATTTTTATACTACTTGGAAAAGCCAGTGCCTCATGTTGTCCCAGGCCTATGTAGAGGGACAGCATTGGACTTCAGCAAAGAATCTGTTCTGCTGTAACATCTGCAGCCAGCCCAAAATGGAAGTGTCCAGCAGATCAGGGTCTGTTTTCCATTACTTTGGTGCCCTGGTTTTATTCTGGTATCACTCTGTTTAAACCAATAGATCATCAGCATGAACACAGTTTGATCCAGACCCAGAGCATTCAAGCTAACATTCAACCCTTTGCTTATTCCTCCATTTGCCTCATACAACATATAGTTCAGAGAAAAATTATACCTTGTGCAATTCTTGGACTCACTGGTTTGGACTAAAACTATTCCAATCTTAGCTCTGAATTTCCTTTGTAGCAAAAATTAAGAGAGACATCAATCTTGTTCTCACTTTCAGCAAGATCAAACATGAACACAGCTTTGTTGAGGTAACATGCATTAATGGCAGCCCAGGAGTTCATCCCAAACCACACTACTTAGACTGTCTGTTCACATTAGCTTTTAGAGTTACTGATGAAGCAATAGGGCAGAGCTCTACAAACTTCTGCTTGGCACCACTTAGTTACAGAAATGATGGACAGTCTCTAATTCAGAGACCCAAGAAGTATCCTTGGTACCCAAAAGGTATTATCTGGAAAGGAATTAAAATTCTGTTCAACAAAATATTTATATTAGCTGAGAAAGCCAAACTCTGCCAAGAACGGAGCTGGCAAACTTCCCTGGAGTTTCTCTGCCAGTGTGTAAAACACAGAAAGCAGCCCCACCTACCACAACCCCTGTGTGCATGCCCAGGGCTGGTTAGTGTTTTAAGTACAGTGCCAACTATTTATAAGGCCTCAAAAATCTGGAAACTTTTGAGCGCAGCAGCCGAATGAAGGATCTCGGGAACATCTCCCTTGACTCTTGGGCTGTGTACTTGAAGTAGTTCTGTGGATGTGCCAACACATCAAACAGTGCTTTTATCAGTTTCTTGTCCTAGAAAAAGGAAAGCAGATTTTACAGTAATTCCACAGAGGAGTTAGAGTCAGTATTACCAAATCTTAATGACTGATTAATTCATAAAATATTATGGGCATTTTAATTTTCAAGTACTAATGTTTCTGAGGCTCAGAAGCTATTGGAGAAAGGCTGACATTCAAGCCACAGGGAAGGCACTGGAGTTTCACATTTATTATTACCTGCACCAGGGTTACTTCCATCCTCATACTTCCAACAGCAACAAGCAAACAAGAAAATAAACAAAAAATAACAAACAAAACCCCAACCAACCAAACAGGCACAAACAAGCACCGGATCTGATATCCAACACAAGAAAGGTTTACTTGGGAACTTGCCCATACAACTGCCACCTCATCAAGTGTCAAAGGAAGGAAATCCATAAAGAGTTTTTTTTTTGTCCAGGGAGGAAAAGCCCTTACTAATTTACAGGCTACAGGGAGCAGTACGAAGTGTTTCTCCAAGAGATTAAATCCCATGTCCCTCAGTTTGCTCCACTCATTCCTTCAGCGCAGCCTAAGTGACTCTTGAGGGGATATCTTCACCTTAGATTTCCCTTGTAGGTCTGATCCACCTTTATTTTCCCTAGCAAAGGGTCACCCCACTGATCCACCCCAGTTCCTTGAAGTGGCATGTGTCTAGTGCATCAAGGAACAGATCTGATGCAGAGCAGGAAGCAAATTCACTGGCATAAAAGTGTCGTTTTCAATCAAAACCAGCATGTTTAGTGGAAGGAATATACCTTAAGTATTTCTTGATGATTTTCAGATGCATAAAGTCTGCCATCCCGAACAATGTCTTCTATTAGTTCTTGGTAATCCTCTATGGGGAACGTACACAAGAGAGTAATTTGCAGGTTCACTTTGGTTACACATGTAAGCCCTACCTCCAAAAGAACCAGTGCTACTTCACCCTCACGTTAGTAGTTAGAAAATATTCCAAATGTTCTTCTGTAAATAAACTACAAACACTGTTTACTATGAAAATGGTGTACTCTGCTGAGCTGCTCAGCATCAATCTGTCAGAAGCAAAAGAAATCATAATGCACTTAGGACTGTAGTGCGTACTGTAACCAAGTAGCCTGCTTCAAACCAGCTGCATTGCAGAAAATTATCTGTAAGTACACACAACCTGGTATTGGCTTTCTTTCTTTTACAGTAAGAAGGGAAAAAAAAAAAAAAACAAACCAAACGGTAAGAGGAAACTTTCTTAAAAGGCACCCACCCTGGTCAATCAATTTGAAATGCTTCAAAATGAGAGGTTTCCCCTAAAAATGAATTTTCCATTGTTGATGAAACTCTGCAGACCATGAGTCTGCAAGGAGGAGTCCTTCACAATCAATCCAGTGTGAACACAAATGTGCATTATCATTTTCACATCGCTTATGCTGAAGTGCAAAGCCTTAGCTCCAGTTTCACTCCTGGTGGCTCTGACAAGGATAGGATGAAACCCTTGCCCCTCAGGTTTCTTTTCAGGATAGACATTTTAGTATCTGGTACTAGAATACAGATGGTAGCAACAACGTGATTAATCTGAGGCACTGGGACTTTGCCCAGTTCCTAACTGGGGGTGCACTGCAATCCAGAACTGGGAAGGCACAGAAATGCAGGTCAGAGCCCAGAATCCCAGCTCTTTGTTTAGGTCTGCGGAAGACTAGAAAAACAGTGGCACTTAAGACTGCAGTGCAAAGCAGAATTCCTTAAGCCAGCCTTAAATAAGAACAGCTACTGGAAGTAGCCTCATAGCAACACTGCTGAGAGCACTGGGTAACCCTGCTGCTTAGCAGGGTCAAGGAGCCCACAAGGAGTTCTGCTCTGCTGCAGCTGCACTAGTCCACCTTGGCTTAGCTGCTCACATCCGCTTACCATCATATGTTACATAAGGAACTTGGAATCCTTTGGCACTGTTTCCTTCATTTGACTTGAACTGGATCCACAACTTCTTAGACCTAGAAGTGAAAGCTATAGGGCGCTCATAGGTTTGACAGGTTTCATACGTGGTTACAGAGTTGGAAGAAGCTTTCAAAGAAAACACACAATAGGCAGTTATCTGACAATGCTTCATACTAATGCACAATTAGAAAATAGGTTAAGCTATCATAACAAATGCTTTCTAGTGTTAAGAAAACTTGAAATGTGGCAGGCCATTACTGGATGGTCAAGGTTAAGGAATAGTCTCCCTTTTCCTAAAAAAAAAAAAAAAAAAAAAAAAAAAAAAAAAAAAAACCTAACAAATGAAGAAAAAAAAAAAAAACCCACACAAAAAAAACCAAACCAAACCAAAACAAAAAAAAAAAAAAAAAAAACCACCAATCTACTGTTTAAGGGATCTGCCTATACCAGAAACTGAAGCTCTTTATTCACACATCAGCCACCTGTAGGGACTAGCAAGCACCTCCTCCTTCCTAACCCAGGCTAGAACTGCTTAGCATAATGCGTATCTAGATAGCTTGAACCATCCACCCCTTCTTAACAGTATTTCTCTCAGAGTTCACTGACACACCATAGCCTTGTGCCCTAGTTTTACCTGAACCTATGGAGCAATGTTACCAAATAGGATTTCTCAATTTGTCATTTAAAGAAATTTCTACTCATAAGTAGAGGCCAGCCAGGCTACATTTCGTTTATATAAATAGCAATGCATGTGAAAAACCTGTGGTGCACACCAAGATAGTTACCATATGCCTCAGTAGATATTTCAGACTTACAGCTTTTTCGCATCACCAGGTAGTCTCCACACTCATCTTCTATTGGTAGAAATATTTCTGGAACCACAATCAGAATACGGCGCTTTGGTGGTGGGTTAATGTTCCAGGTGCACTCAGTGTTTGCAGGATAGTCCCCAGGATAGTTTGGTGATTCAATATATCCAGTGTAATCTCCCAGTTCACCTCCACACTGCCTATCTGAAAAAGCAATACAGTATGCAAGACTAGGCAAAGCGAGGTCATTCTACAGCTCTCTCTACAACCACTGTCAGAAAACAGGACATGGATGACATACAAAATCTTTTTTGTTTGCATCTGATGCAGGTACAGTTCCCTTTGCCAGCTTCATTTCACGCTGCTGCCTGCATCTACCTTTGTGTTTTAATCATCACTGAGACAGAAAATACAGACTAGCAACTGTTAACACAACAGGTGCTATCAACCAAGTCACAGCCAAGTGGCAAGGACAAATAAATGGTATAGCAAGGATGCTCCACTTGCTTGTATCAGAGAGAACATCTTTATAGAAGTATCGGCTGAAGTTTAACTGGAGCCTGAGGTGCTCTACTCAGGCGCCATGCTTGCAGCAGCACAAAACAGGGAGTATGGATGGCCCTTTCTCTGCACAGATCAGCACTGCTGGCAGTAAGAGAGGGTGAACCCCAGTGCAGGATGCTTTGCCTGTGGTTCCTAGCAGTCTGTGGCCACAAGGAGACTAACAGCACCGTAACAGTGATGTGCGGGTCTGGCATGCCCAGGGAACAGATGCTTCAAGTGTGATATGCATCTGTCTGTATATAAGTGGCTCCAGAGGTTCTTCTGAGGAATCATCTCTCTGCCCTCTGCTTTTTTAATTTACTCTCAGCTTCCTGCACTACAGTTACCATAATCTGTAACAGTGGTTCTTTTTGTAATTGCCTCTTTCAAAGGCTGTTATTCAGAAGAAAACTAGAGCTATTAAATTTTGTGATCCACCTTCCATTACGTTTAATAGAAGGGAAAGAAATCAGAGTGCCAAGGAGACAAACTCTGTCTGCTATATCACGGGATAAAAGATTCAAGAGTAAGATACAGAGTGGCCCAGCACCAACTGGCAAGACACAATTGTCACTTACCTTAACAAGAATGATGGAACCAGTCTGCAGAAATGGTCTCTCATGGACCTCAGTAAGCCATGCGGGATGAGATGCAGGCAGGCAGCAAAAGAGGAGCAACACCACTGCCTTCTCTCCAAGCTCCCTGAAGCAAAGCTGAATTTTGACCTTAGGGCCATTCTGAATATTAATGGCCCAATATTTTTATTTGTAAGAGATCAGCAAAACCATCTTGCTATACTTACTTTTACACTGTGTTACATTTGTTGACCCATCAAAATCAGTAGTGGTGTTTCCAGGGCATGAAATGCAGTAATTTTGTCCAAACTCAGGCTGGTATGTTCCAACTGTGCAGCGAATACATCGATGAGTTGTGGTATTATAAAAATGGCCTGGTGAACACTGAACTGGATAGTAATTAAATATGCAGCATGGTTAAAAAATTGGTAGTAGCCGCATGAGATTTTGTGCATTTTTAAAGGACCTAGTATAATTTCAGTAACTGAAATGCCATATTCATAAACTATGAGGGTTATAAAGCAGAGCAATTGAACAGATTTTAGTTTGTCAGGTCACTTCATGCAAGTTCAAAAGCCCCAAATGCAACCCTGTAGCGCAGTTCTGCGTGGAAGCAGTAACAAAATCATGCGCCACCATGAAGTTGTAAGCAGGACGTCAAGTAGAACAGTGTGTTACCAAATGGTCTTGTCCCTGACATTTAACTTGGAAGATCAACTGTGTGTGGAAATACTAACTAAACCTTTCTTTCTCACCTGCTTATGCCAAGCAGGATGTGCATTGATGCTTCATCTTAGTATACCCTGGTGATGAGCTCACCACAAGCAGAGGTGAAAGACTTTGGCCTTCTGCAAGTGGCATATTGCACCAATATTAGTGACTCGACTGATGTATTCCCTTCTTCTCTCATGATCACACACTGTCTTGCAACAACAGGCTGTGAGTCAGGGTACAGCCACCTCCACCAGATCTGTTGCTACTTTATTTCATCATGTCATGCAAACCATCATGTTAGCTAGACATATAAGCTATAGCCCTCACAGGATTTGCTGAGAGTACCTCCTGCATCACCAAAGAGAGACCCCATTCTGACATACAAATTCTTTCATAAACATTACAGATTTTATGGAAGTTTTAGACATGAGATGGATGGACATAGAAGAAAAATCTTTTCTAGCTGACCTGCAACTTTTTTTTCTACTTCTCTGCATACACTCAGGAATATTTCCTTCTCTCAATGCAATTTGAGACATCAAACACCTTTGCTTATGTCTCTAATATGCTTCCTTTCATTTGATTTTGCTTAGCTATTCTGCATCTGAATCTCTGCCCATCATCATTTGTACTGGAACCTTACAGAAAGCAGTCAAGAGCATCAGCCATATCTTTGCTCTTAACTCCATCACCACCTTGCTTCTTTTTCCTTGCCCTTTTCTTTGTGGGACTAAAATAAAATATTTTCCTATTCCTTCACCTCATTTGGCAAGTTTACCTCTGTTAGGTTAAACATCAAAAAAATTTACTAACTTGCCTTTCAAATGTAGTTTTCTGCATTGCACAGTCCCTTTTTTCTATTCCTTTCAAGCTCTGCTTACACCCACATAACCCTAGTCTTACTGAGTTTTGTAAGCTAGCTTAGCCTGGAGTCCTTCCCTACATGCTCCACCCCCAATCCAAATGCTTCAGATACAAGCTCCAAATAGTTCTTGCATCTGTGATTCCATGTCTCATGTGGCCTCTTCCACATGCAAATCCCTGAGCTCTTCATTCCAGTTAATACAAATAAATTCCTTTAATCTCCACTCTGTTTTGAAAACTGAACCTCATTTATAGACCTGTTTTTATTTATGTTAAATAAAACTGAAATCAGTTCCTCTTATCTCAATCCAAGGTTTTTAACATGGTTTTTTAGTAATTCAACTTTACAAAATTAGGTATGAAACAACAGCATTTGTGGGTTCAGTAATTCTTCACTGAAGAAATCTATTTGCTATCACATTATTAATAGTAATAATAATTCTTCAACCACACTTCAAAATTCTTCTATTATGTTGCAATTCTCAATAGTAAACATATCTTAGCTGACACTAGAGAGATCTCTTAATCCAAACCACTACCAAATGTTTGCATCAGGAACATATTTCTATCCCTTATTTCTAAACTACAGCAGTAGATTTTCTATTAACACTCCTTATTCTGGCGATTTTAATGCAAGTCACGGGTTTTTACCCATGCTTTAAGACACTGAGCAAACAGTTATACTGATCAACATTTCAACTCTCTCCATAGACACATTTTTAACAGCATTTTCAAGGACAACTTCATAGTTGTCTTTCAGCTTTTTACATTTTAGGTAACTAAGGTGCTACCAAAATTCTTTCATGTTTAAAGATAGGGTCACTACCTGATTTTCACTCCTGTGAGGAAAACCTTGGGAGCTCACTGCATGTTAGCTCCACTGTGATCAAATTTAGAGGGCTGTCTGAGGTACTTCATGGTTAACCTGAATGCTAGCTTTTTAGGTATATCCGAAGGCATCCAAGCCAGTTTCTCATCGTGAACATGAAGAAACTATTTTCTTACTTATCCTCTAGGACTGCAGTTCCCTCCTTCACATTTTCACATTGCTGCTGTGCTCAAACCCCAAACGTCAATACGACATACTGGTCTTGATTTTCCTGGAGATTTTTTTTCTCCCTGCTGCTCCTTTATACAACTCTTCACAGATCAATGACTTCCCTGATCAAATTCCATGTACTTCTCAATCCCTTTTCAAGTCTTGTATGAAAATCAATTATAAAAGGCATTGAGGCTTTATTGATCTTCCCTGCAGCCAGGCCAGGCCAGCCAACTATGAGACCCCTGGAAGGAAAGATCCTTGAAAAGAGGATGACCCTTCTTTGAATGCCCCACTTGTAGCAGCAACAGTTACTTTTCCCTTGGAGCAACACCATTCACCAAATAAATCTTGACCTCACCTTTGGTCTCACAGTCCTGAAACAAGGATGCACTGCTATGTCTTGTTGTTAGACCTCCTCCACAAGGAAAGCAGGATACTCTTCCAGCTTCAGGCTGATATGTTCCCAAGGGACATGGCAGACAGGGTTTGAAGCCATCAGGAGAATATTCACCTGGTGAGCACTGATCTAGATGAGGAAGAACACACTTGCTTTAACCTGTACATTATAGATGACAGTAGATTAGTGAGCCTTCACGTGACCTGAAACTCAAAGGTGAAACTGCTGTCCTTTTTACCTAGGAGTGGGAACCAGGATTTCAGAATTGAATGCTAGCAACAGAGAGAACTCAATACATACAATGTACCCTGTAAAACTGAAACAGACATTGATATGCTCTGGTGTAGTGAGCTCTTCTGTGAGCTAGAATGGATTTTGTGCTTTGTTTCTAGGCTACACGGGACACTAGGCCTGTTCAATACTCTCTGTACGTCTACACAGAGCAGTTATAGAGAGATTATCTCTTCTTTCTAGCTAATAAAACTCTTTATGAAATAGTTAGTGCTGAGCCTAAGGTGCCAAAAATGTACTTCCAGATTTCTATAAGTATTTTACTCTTAATACTCTTAATATTATTGAATATTCATGCTTCAAAACTCTTGGTGTTACGTGAAAACCTCAAGCGCAACAAGTAATCATGCAAATTCACTAAACTAAACATTATGAGTGCCTCAGACTTTTAAAGCACAACTATTCTTCCTATTCCTCTGATACTGGTTCTTTGCTAAGGATTATCTGCGCACTGAATAGTGCCTAGGTAGCACTCACTAAGTCAATCCAACTAATTTTACTTAAACACGTGCCTCAATATTGTCTAACAACTCCAGCAATATTTATGGGTAACTGAAAAATGCTGCTTTTCAAACTTTTCACAAAAGAACTGGTTCAGTGCCAGTTTTTAATAATTATCCTGCTCTGGAAAGGCACAAAACACTGTTGCAGTTGTTCAGCTGTGCTGAAAAATTCTGTCCTTTTAAAGACCTGTTACGATAATAAACTGTTAGTTTTAGTTTATAGCTCCAATAAATCACTCGGTGAATAGCTGTTTTGTTAGGAAGTTAAATCGGCCTTGGCTTCATTTCAGGATATGTGACTGACAACAAGCAGGGCATTAACTACTGGTCATGATCAATGATGAAAAGCTTTGTTTATGACTGATACACTGAGTAGAATAGTGAGTGCTCCTCCTTAGAATACACCAGGTCAAGCAACGCTCCATAGCTTATCAATGAAAGCTAATGAGGAAGTCTTAGCTCTAGGTTCCAACTTTTTCTACCACACATGACTTCTGCTTGCATAAGGACACACATTCATTTGCTCCCGCACTTCTCAAGCCTTTCTTCATTTATAAACATTCCTATGGAACATTCTTCTCTCTACTCTTTGTGCAACTCAACAAACATGAATGAATTAAGGCTTTCACTACAGCAGTTCTCAAAGGTAAGGAAAGAGCACTATTTACCATTCCATAACAAGGAAAGACAATCAAGGTTAGTAAAGGTGACTTTCAGAAGTGGCTACGACTTCAGAAACCCAGAAGCAATGGAAAGACCAGTGCAAATCTTCTTTCAAAAACCTCTATGGCTCTATGAGAAATCAGAGCTCTGAGTGGCCTTACTACAGACTATTTACTATCTGCTCTCTCATCTGTACCTGTTTTTTTACCCTCCCTTTTAATCACATGTCAAGTTTGGAGTGGTTTGGTTTTGGTTTGTTGGTTGTTGGTTTGGTTTTTTTTTTTTTGCAGTGTGTGCGTGTGGTTTGTTTTTGTTTTGAACAGAATGCTACTTTACTCCCTGAACTTGCTCAGACTCCAGCATAACAGTAGGTTGGCTAACAGAGCTCAAAGGAAACCTGTCCCAGGCAGGAACCAAACCCACCACTTACATGGAAATGAAGTTTAGATTGGATATGAGGAAGAAATTCTTTACTGTAAGGGCGGTGAGGCACTGGAATGGGTTGCCCAGGGAAGTTGTGAATGCTTCATCCCTGGCTGTGTTCAAGGCGGGGTTGCACATAGCTTTGGAAGGCATGGTTTAGTGGGAGGTGTCCCTGCCCACGGCAGGTGGGTTGGAACTAGATGACCTTAAGGTCCTTTCCAACCCTAACTATTCTATGATTCTATGATTTCAGAACTTATCCCATCAGTTCTCCTTCATCAGCTTTATCATCTGCACCTTACTTTCCTTGAAACTGAATGTTGTAAAATGGTAGAGCTCTCTGTGGAACAAAACTGAGTTAATCTACATCTTCCAAGATTATTTAGCAAAATGACTAATTTTTTTTAATTGCATTGAGAAAGTAAACTTAGATCTCCATAGACATCAGTGAGATCCTCAATACAGGGCATTCTTAGATGCATTGCACAACTGAATTCTGAGAGCAAGAGAAAGATGGGACACCAGACAGTCTGTTTCTGTGCCTTACATCTATATTGAGACACACTGTGAGCTCCTGCTGATTTCTGGTTTCCAGGATTCTGAGGACTGCAGCAAGAGTTACAAGTTAGTTGTCCTTCCTCAGCCTGTTAAGTTTTATTAGGGCATAAAACACAACCTTCTCATTCCCCATCCTAGTATGTTCCCACACTTCAGCCAACTAGCAATGAGAAAAAAATCTCAGGTCTCTAACATTTTGTGTTTGTGGGTACAAAGTCAAATTAGGCGGTCAGCAGCTAGACTACTTGATAAAGCTCAAGGTGATATCAAGACTACGCTTATACAAGCATTAGGGCAGATCAGCTGTCAGAACTTCTGTAATTTGACAGGTTTTGAGTACTGAAAGAAGGCTGACATTTTGTTTCAACTTTGCTCAGCAGTAATCTGAGGTCCATTATGTTTCACTGGAACTACACTGCAACTGCTTCAGGCCCTGTTTCTTTCCCTCCTGTCTTCCACTTGCACTGCCTGCCCCAGGTCATTTGTGATGCAGGTCCAATATGGCAGGCCAGCAGGATGGCAGGCTATGCTTGTGACAGCATCCAAGGAAGGAATACAGGTCTGAGACCTGTGTAAAATCAACCTGGGCCAAAACAAAACTTTTCCATTTGATCTGAACCAATTGATTCCGTGTAAACAGCTCCCAGTTCCTCCCCATCTTCCACCTAGAAATATTCCAGAGGTCACCCATCTAACCCCACTGAAGCACAGAGCAGGTGTAATGAGTAAAGCCTGTTTAGAAGCTCACAGCACTCACTAGAAGCCAGTTTAGCACAACAAAACAGACTTAGTGTTAGGTTCAATTATGATAACATTAATTATAGGGACATTACGACAACACAGAAATCATCCCATGGAAATCCATAGGACTGTGCATGAAATTAGGGTGATACAAATGAGCCCTCTTTAAAAAAAATACAAACCACCAACAAAACCACACAAAAATAATAAAGGGGGGGCACACCTCTAAGAGTTCACACTTTTCCTATCATTTGTTTAAATGAAACCAAATGTTTCACAAAACTAGACACTGCATGGTCCCACCTGACACATGGGAAATACCCAGACGAAACAAGATCTGGAGATTTGCAAACAATGACATTAAATCAGAATTCCACTGGCTGGCCATGCTCTTTTTTCAGAAACCTGATTGTTTTTCTCCAAATGAACAAAAGAATCAATTGCCTCCAGTAGACTTCATTTCTGCAGCCACTGTCTTTGTCTTCAATACCCGTTAAAAAACAGATCTTGAGTCTCATGCAGCTGTTTTAAAAAAGGAAAAAAAAAAAGTGAAAGCTTTTCTGATGCAAGTGCCTGAAGAAAAGGGGAGGAGGGGGAAGAGAGGGGCCCACAGGGAACCAGGATTAACAGTTACAAAGACATTTAAAGGCTCTTCCCCTCTTTTCAACAGGTTAGCCTTTGAGCATTTGCTCCTATAGACAAATGCTGTAGTATCTCAGTGGCTGAGAAGATGAACCTCATAAAGGAGGTCATGATCCACCAATTCACCATTTTCTTAAGAATGATGCCTTGACTTTATAAGGAAAATCACCAACAACTGCAGCAAACTGATTCTGAAGCAGCACCCTTTAAATTATTGTGTTGTAGCAGTTCACGTATTTAGGACACTTGAGATGGTGATATATGCTAAGGATTTATGTCTTAAATCTATGACTGTCAGAGCAAGCATGCTAGCAGAAAAAATAGCACCCTTCCTCCCATTTGATAATTCATTTCTTCTTGTCAGATTTTTATAAAATTTTCTCACCAAAAGTGTGAAACCAAATGAAGTTTAGATTACTGCTGCAGCTGCAGGTCTGCTCCTCAAGACAAGAGCTGTCAGAGAAGAAGCTGGGCTTTCCCTCTTACGCTGCTGAGATACCACTAATGTTTGAGACAGGACTGTGCCAGGAGAAGCCTACCACAGGAAGAGGACCAGTACAGGACTGTCTGAATCAGTGTCTAACCCAGACATACCCCAAGTACTTTGGTTTTAAAAAAAAAAAAATCTAAAACCTGCACTTGTCTCACTGTCTGCACCACAGAAGACTTTCCCTAGACTTACTCAGTTCCCTCACTGCTTTCTACTCCTCTGATCAGACTGAGCAAAATCCCTTTGCCAAAGTTCTCTGCCTGTCCAGAGACCACATCCACCACCTGCACTGAACCAATCTGCTGACCTGGTATCTCTTTCTGCCCAGAATCATTAGCATGCCTAGATAAGCATGTCCCCAGTCCTCTCCAGAAGTTCTCAGCAGCTTTGCAAAACAATCAGACCAAAACAAAACACACCTCCCTGACTCTCCCACACACATCCCTGAACTAACTTCTTCATCTTCTTCCACACTCTTCCCACTCCATTCTCTTCTGCCCAGTCTATTTCTTAGCTCCTTCTGACTGGCAGTCAAAGCAGCAGCAGCAGCAGCCACCCTGTGCTGCCTTTACCATACACACTGGGACAATCAGCTTTTTCTAAGGCAATGAGGCATATGTAACAACACCACCTCTGTGCGTACTTTCATGTCCCCTCAACAACTAGTGAACTTTCTGTCCAACTGCCAGCAATCTGACAAAGGGTGCAGAGGTTTCAAAGGTACCAAGCTTTTGTATGTTTAATGTAAAGAAGTGGGCAATGTGCAAGTGGAGGTGAGGGACCTTCTTAGCATCCATGCAAGTCAAAAGCTGTGGTACAAATTCCATCTCCCATTTGATCACAGCAAATCTACACAAGAATATGGTCTGAATACAGCTGAAGAAATGAAGATTCATTTGGTGATTGCATCTTTTTAGGCATGAGCAAAGCAAATCAAAAGGCATGAGACCCACAGGGAATTGGGTCTTGCTAGTTCCACTGCTCACAGCAGTACCTGTTAAGATGTACAGAGCAAACTATGGTACCAATTCAGCGACAGAAGAGGCTTTTTAAAAGTTGTTCTTCAAAACACTAGTCTTCATATGATCAGTGTCTGGTTTAACCACAGAAAGGCCATCTGGGCTCACCTTACCAAGGAGTTTACCAAGCATTCTCCAAAAGTCCCTTTTCCCCCTGAACTAGCACAGAAATGCCATGTAAGAAGGTCATTCGTACTGAGAAATTAAAACTGGTTCTGCAGTTACCTGAGAAAATATAAATTTGTTTCCTTGCTGTTCCAGTTCCTAACTGTAACTCATGTTGCCTTCCTACCTGCAGTATTTTTAGCTTACTTATTGCTATTTTTCCAGATGAAATCACAAATGGCTTGAAAGCCATACTGTGCTCTCTACCATAGACTGAGACAGTGTCTGTCCAAGCCATCCTCCAGCATCCAACACAACAGCTTGAAAACATCCATGTAAACTCATCTGGGTGAGCTTTACCAAGTTTTTCAGACTCATTGCAAAAAAAAAGAAAACTTGCAGCCTTTTTTCTGACAGAATTCCTGAGTAATTCCCTAGTCTGCTTGCTTGCACAGATGTTTCAAACAACATCAATTCATTTTTCTATTTTGTGAATCCAAGTTTTTCAGATTGGAAAACCTATTCTTAGGCCAAATGGATTGCTGCTGGAAGATGTACTAATTCAATCTGATACGCATTTTAAAGGCTTGCTGATCCACAAAACCACCTACATGACGCTTACCTGGTGCGGCCTGAATTAGCCATCATGGTTGTTAGGCCCCTGTTAAGATAACATCTGACACCTCTCCTTAACTTTTGTGCTTTGAAAGCATTTATTATGGGCTGCACTACAGTGGTGCCCTCCAGTGCCATGATACTCAAGATTTTTTTCAGTACTGACCTACAAACCCCCATTTTCCATGAGCTGATAACTGTGATGAAGATTCTCTGGGACTCAGAGCTTTATCAGCAAACAGAATGTGACTGTTTCAAATTCTGCCCAGCCTTTTCTTCCGAACAAGGGAGAGTTCTCAAGTTCAGAAACACAGTGTTACATTGGATATTAAATGTAGTCATAAAAATAACACTGATGATGTCAAGGCCATTGACGCCTGATGTTATTCACACATTTTCTACCTTTGAGCTTACTGTAGGCTGTGCATCAATTATAACAAAATGTAGTACACTGAGGCCTTACTGTATTCTGTAACACAGCAATTGCCAGCAACAAATACACTGAGGGGCGCATCTCAGTAGCACGAACAGTAACCCCTACTTCTTCCTACACAGCCCTCCTCTGTCCCTGATAAGCATCCCATGATCCCACCAGGCTCACCAGACCACAGCAAAACTGAAATACATGTGATGGTTTGCTCCTAGTTTACTTTCACTTACCACATCTGTTACCCACATGCATCTGTCCTACACCACAAGACTGCTGTGGCTCCGGTAGCTTGAGAGACTTTCTGGCTACTTCATGGTCCATGCCAGAGACGCGAATGCGGAACTGGTCCCTGCTGACTGTCTTCCGTAGGGTCCGAATGGTTTTACGGAACCTCTTTTCAGTCTTTTTCCGGGCACAGCGCACATCACATGTGTCTGAAAAGTATCAAGGGTGAAAGTTGCTGTAAGTGACCGTGCACAAGAGTCCCAATTCAAAAGACCAACTATGCAAATAACCAAGAAAGCCACTCTGAACCAATCTGAAATCCTTAAGGACAACACCACCAGGCTAGAAGAAAATTCATCAGACCATGAGACTTTAATCAATGGGCAGCTCTTTGATCTTTGAAGTTATCCCTATCCCTCACTCTTTTGAAGCAGTAAAATTTATTTTCAAAACAGGAGATACTTTTCATTATCATTTTGAACACAGATAGAAGTGAAAAACACAGAAATCAAGGAGCAAATGCCAAGAAGCTTCAAACCGCACCTTGGGTTATTTTCCAACCAACCTGTCACCTCCTTTTGGCTTGTTTCAAGCTCAAAGTCCGCAGTGATAAAAATTTCTCTAGTCGCTGTCAGTCTACTGAGGGCTCCATGAACCTTCTTGCCAGAGCTGCATGTTAGGTTTACATAGTGGAAGCTCTCCATTACTGAATTATGTCTCTCTGTATGAACAAAATTAAAGGAAGCAAAAGCTTGGCCAGCTATATTATTGAACATTCACTAGTGCTCAGCATATATTATTGTCATGAAGAGTTGAAGAGGAGCAAATGATTAACTTCACATGACAGTGAACAATTTAGCCAGTTTCTCAACTGGTACACCCTCACATCAAATCATTACTCCAGTGCACTTACAGATCTACTGTTGGGCTGAGACTCTGGCACTGCAGCGGGTCCGAGGCATCATTTGCTGCTAGAACGAGAGCCTGGCTGCAGTGCTCAGCCCGCTTCCCTTGGGTTTTGCTAGCAGGTTCTAATGAATTGCCTTTGTGCTATGCAGAGCATCTTAAAACCACGACACTGCCTGCATCAGGCAGGCTACTCAAGGGAAAATATCCTGCACCCGTATGAAGCGTGTGAAAAACATTCTAGCTTATAATGGTGTTTAAATTAAGTAGTGCCTTTTGGAAATCACTATCCAGGTTTCTATGAGAAAATAAATTGAGTTAAACACTCAGAATAAGCTTTGGCTCCAGAGTATATAATTCTTCACTAAGCATCTACTGTAGTCTCTTCTAAGGACAAACAAACTGACACGCTGATTCATCATATTGTTCAGTGACTTCTCCCCCAGCTTTTTTTTTTTTTTTTTTAATGTACTCCTCCCCATTTTCTGCTGACTTTGTGAATTCCCAGGCCATCCTTTTCTGCCTTGGAACAGATGGAAGAGCTGACCTCACTGTGTCCATCTGGGCCTGCTGAAGTATAAAAGGAAGACGAGAAAAGAGGAATAACCTTTGACAATAGTCAGCGTAAATGGCCAGTAGATTCTTCACTGAGGCATTAGGCAGGTGAGAAAAGAACGAACAGAAAGAAGGGTGAGAGAGAAAGGAAAGGAGACTCAAAAGAATGAAAAGAATGGTTGATTTTATTGAGAATTTATTGGCAGTAATACAAATTAAAAAGGAGAAAGGCTTCCCTAGCAAGACTGTAGGTTGTCACAGGGAAGTCCCATGATATAACTATTGCAAGAATCATGTCTGGGCAAGAGTGCGATTCATGAGGTCAGTGAAGAAAAGAAAGCCTGTAGTCCTCTATGCTTTGCTTTTGGTGTACTTCATATTTGGAAACTACATATATGATTGTAACCTGCTTACCCCCATTTTTATATTCATACCTGCCACCTTCTGTTCCAGACCTTCTTGAAACATCTCAGTCTTTTTCAAACTACATTTTCCTTCATTTAATTTAAAGGTTACGCTTATCTTGATGGCTGAAATATCTTCAGAAAGAAATAATGATGTTATTTTCAAAAAGGAATAGAAAATTTAGGTAACCATAATGTCATGTCATAATGATGACATCAAAAAATACACCGATATAAAGTGAAAAAGTGGTCATCACAGAAAAACTAAAGAGAAACCAGCTTTCTCCTGCCATGAAGCTGTTTCACAGCTGGAATTGGAACAAAGTAGGACAGATTTTATTGAAGAAAAAAAAAATCTTATCTGTTCAGCTTTAAATACTTTCTAAACTTCATTAACAGCTCAACCTAAACATACTGAATGCTGACAACACTGTCCAGTTTGGGTGTCTAAAAAGAGGCATGACACTCCTAGCCTAGCTGTTTATTTCACTACTGATCTTTTTCTCTTTCTTTATTTATAAGTTTCAGTTTGAGTGATGCTGATGAAGCAGTACAAGGTGAATTTCCTGCTGAAATCACGAACTGCAATCATGAGGAAGGAAAACCAGAGGGAGTATAATGGAGAGGGAAAATACTCAACAGAAACACTCTTATTTCACTGTTATCTCTTAAAAGAAATCAGTCAAATCATGCAACAGTAAATCCAGTGATTACCCAGCCAGCTGGATGCATTTGTATTTTGCTGCTTTTTCTTAAGCTGAGATGACCTGCCACAGGTGAAGGTGTAGGCATCTTGTGTTCCTAACAGACAGACCATACAGACAGACAGTAAAGACACAAGCACTGTTCACAGACTGAAGACTCCTGTAGTATAAAAGACATTTTTAATTTCTTGTTTGGCATCATCATCTTCACCGTTTTTCAACAATGTTGTTCATAAGACTCCACATTAAAGCTTGTCTCTTCTTCAGTAATTTAAAGGGTTCAGGAAGAAAAGCAGCAACTGTCCCATAAGCACCAGGCGAGTCTGCATGCTGTGTCCTGTGGGGTGGAGCGACTGTATGGACAAAATCTCAGACCCCACACAGGGCTGGAATGCCTTTGCCCCATTCAGCAGTGGCTCTCAGGGCCAATTAAGGAATGGCCCAGGGAACACGGAGAATTCTGCCCTGTCCTCCCTAGCTTCACAAAGACAGTTGTCATGAGAAGGGAATCTGAGAGTAGGGTGGTTATAAAAGACAAGGAAAGGGGGGCTTTCTTGGGACACTGGCAGGGATATTGCCCTTTATTATCTATAGTGAAAGGGGAAAGGTCCCTGCTGATTGTCTACTTCTTGGGGCTTCCATGAGAGTTAAGAGGTTTGCTACTCTTACACCCTGCAGAATCACATGCTTGTTTTTGTTGGTTTTGACTTACCAGAAAATACCTGGACATCTGAAGAGCAGCTTAAGAAGCATCTATCACTCCCACCACTCTTAATGCAGTGCAGTGACACCCTAGGTGACATATTATCAGGCAAGGAGCCCTTTGTCTCTAAATAGGATGAAACAAATACTCACACAAGTAAAACATCAACATACACATCTTATGAATAAATTGGCATGCAGATGGTTTTGAATCTGGTACCCAAGAGCACCCACACAGTTAAAAATGCTGTCTGGACAGAAAACCGAAGCAAAACAAAATCACTGGAAGATCACAACATGTAAGTAATTTCCTTTCAGTTAAAGCTATCATCAGCAAACCTTCTCATGCAGAGAAACAAAAGGAAATAGAAGCATGAGCTGGATAAAAGCACAGGAAAGAAAGCATCGAAATCCCTCAAAGTATCTCCTGTTTTGGGGTTGTTTTTTCACTTGTTTTTACCAGTTTCAACATCAGTACCATCATGCTAAAAGTAAAGTGGGATACTGGGAACGATGACTCATACCACTTGACTGGACAGATCAAGATTTTCAGATTCGACTATAACCACATGGCCATCAGACACATCAGGAGTAGAAATGTATTTATTAGGCACCTTACCAACACAATCCTTTTTATTCCAGTGTAATTTGTAGTTAGAGTGACACAGGCATTCATAGTCTCCCAGTGTGTTCACACACAGCTGTTGGCAACCACCATTGTTGACGCTACATTCATTAATATCTACAGAGGAAGGGTAAAAAGACTTTTAAAATGTTATCCTTGTCCAGGATCTGTACTCTAACTCCACTAGGTAAAAATATACACAAATACTGCTTGGTAGGGCTTGGAAAAGATTTTAGTAATGCTATCTGGACACCTATATTGAAATAGCTTTTTCTTCATGGAAATCCTTTGATAAATGATCAAAAAATGATCAATTGTCAGAGGGGAGATGTTAAGTATGGTCTTAAACCATTACCATATAACTAAAAATATATTCAGCCTCCGCGATATGGCAACAAATTAACTCAAAGAAAAGGAGATCAAATCAAGTCTGCAGTGCCCTGTGCCTGGTTAATTAATATTTCTAATTTGGAATAAAGACAGACAAAATGGACACGATTCCCACTGATTGATGCCCCAAAGTGCTCAGATACACACAACTGCTGTCGAACACTATGTGAACCCATGTGGGCAAATAATACCATTGTATCACCATTGCCCCTTTTGGCCAATTATCCAATTTCAGGGCTTTTCCCTGCCCAATAAATGCCAACAGGAGGAGAAACTAATGGCAACACAACATACTGCCTTTGGTGTGAACTTGCATGCTGGTGCAGAATATACCATTTACCAGTGGTGCATCCCAGGGGTCAATACTGGGGCCAGTACTATTTATTCTCTTCATTAAACCTGGATGATGGGACAAGAGTTCAGCCTCAGTAAATTCGCAGATGATACAAAACTGGGAGGAGTGGCTGACACACCAGATGGTTGTGCCACTATTCAGAGGGACCTTGACAGGCTGGAGAAATGGCCCGAAAGGAATCTCATTAATTTCAACAAAGGGAAATGCAAAGTTCTATGTCTTTGCTTCTCAGATACACTCTGATGACTGCTTCCCTTGTCTCCAGTAGCTTTATGGCAATTATACAACAAGCCTAGAAAGCTACCAGCAAGAAATCTCTTGCAAGCCCCAGAGTTTGTGCAACTGAGGGTACCCATTTCTACATACACTTTTCTCCATGGCAAAACAAGTTCTTCTCACTGTTCTCCCCAGCCATTTGTTTCCCCCTCTAGAAAGGTAATAATTTGGGACAAAACACTGTGAAACGGATTACAGAAATGATCTGATTTCAAGGGAAAACCATGATACTAACAGAACTGAGACAGAGGGTAGGAGTGAGCAGCAGAGGAACAATGGAGAAAGATAAGAACAACTCAAATTTGTGCTACTGCTTAAGATACCACAGAATCAGCCCAAATCTTTGGGTTTCACTGACTTTTTGTTAGGACGCAGAATGCAATGGCAACCTCTTACCTCCACCACTTATTGAACTTCCTCCATACAGGTCAGAAGGTGTATAGTCAATATACCTACCAGCTTTGACACAGCCCGGATTGCCAGTAAATTAAGGACTTCCTATGGTACAAGGATTACTATCTTTTGCACAGGAGTATGATATGAAATGGACAATTAGTAGCCAACAGCAAAATTACAGTAACTTTCCTTACCGGTGATTTCCCTTATTGGTGCCCAGAAGAAATGGAATTCATGCAGAAGAATTAATGAGAACAGACTTCTCTTAGAAATTAGAACACATGAACAGTGATACTTCCCCTCAGAAAGATTTGCCTATTCATCAGGATAAAACACATTGATGTTGTACCGGTAATCTTCTTTGCAGACTTTCCAGAGGCAGAGGTTAGAACAGATCGAACACACAGAGATCACTGAAATGTTATCTCCAAGTTCACGTGTGCTCACGCTGCCTCAGACATAAGTAAGTCTTACCCAGAATTAAATAAGCATATGGAGTCAATAAGGTCTTGCCTAGGCTTTTATAAAACAGGTTTAATTTCATTTAGTGTCCAGTTATTCATATTTCCTCACGTTAATTCTGGGAACTTGTCTCAGCAATATTCACACTCAACACAAATTGAGGTTCTCTGAACATCTTTGTCTCTTCCTTGAACTTTTTTTGTAGGAAAGACATAAAGACTCAAGAGTATTAAGCCTGGTCAGTGTAATCAGTGGTACTATGTCAGCTAAATTTAAAACTACATCACGTGAGAATCTGACATATGCACAAGGGCAACCTGCAAAACCATAGTTTTCTATGCCACCCAGAGCTTCCTGTTCTTTAAGTGCAAGTCCACTGACTTTTCACTGAAGTCAATAAAACTTCTGCATGTGAAAATTCTATCAAATTACAGCTTTCATACCCAGGTGCAAAACGCATCAGTTTGTTCTAGTAGTCACAGGTGCTTTCTGGATGCAGGGTGTGAAGGGAAAAACATTTGACCAAAGACAGAAAGGAATAGGATTAATTTCTACTTTTGCTGTGCTCCCTTAACACAGCAAAGAGTAAAATTTATTCTGTCTGCCTATGGCATATACATAGGCTTGTGTCTTGGACAGACACTAATTAGACCTGTGGCAACGGCATGGCATGTAGTGTCTTTTTATAACTCACCTCCACAATGTGTGAAGCCATAGAGAGCATATCCTTTGTTACAAGTACACTCAAAGGTGCCTGGATGATTGATGCACGTGTGGTCACACGTCCGTTCAAAAGAGCATTCATCAATGTCTGCAAGTGTTTAAGGAATACATCAGTATCTTTCAGCCTGACAAGGGAGCACTGATGAGCTAACAAAGTTCAACACAGAGATGTACAGGTTTATGTAAACTAAGCAAAAAACTAAGCAAATTCTTCTAAAGCAAATAATGTAACATAATGAGATGACAACTTTTAAACGAACAAACAGTTTGCCAAACAAGCTTTTTCTTTTCAAGCACAAAAACTGCTGCCGCATTTTTAGAATTATGTTTAAAAGACAATATTTCTATTCTCCAGGAGAAGAAAAAATGCTGACAGAACTCTTATTTCATTAACAAAAATTCTACATTAGATCTGCAGAAACAGATTTACAAAAGAAAGTATTACCTTTGTTTTTTCCCAATGAATGAAAGCAAAGGTCACATTTGTAACTCTATGTGAACATGCAATGCCTGATTTAAGCCTGCTGAAAATCACCATGTTTTCCAAGATACACCTGAAGACAGATGACTGGAATAATATGTTGAAGTTTTCCACAGATCCATTATACTGTATATTTAGACTTCAATGTCTGTCTCTAAAGGCTGCCAAGATACCTGTTTTCTCAGTGGAACTTTTCCTTGGCATTATAGTCACTTTGCACACATCTTAGGAAAGCATAGTTACTACAACAGCCTAATCATGTCTTGGTGAATTGACTGGTAAAATGGTCAAATTCCCGTCACTCTGAAGCCCTAAATATCTATTATACCATCAAAAGCACGTAAAACTTCTGTGTTAGTACATTAAGCATGACATGTAAGAATGTTGTAAGATACAAAAGAGTTCCCATCAGCATGACTGACACATTATATCATTATTTTTTCTTGGTCTTTGGCATGCTTCAAGATACCACTTTTGGAACAATTTAGGGAAGTGACAGGGACAAAAGGGAGATGTAAATCTTAAAAATACATTCATAAAGAGATTCCATTAAAAAGAAACAAACAAACAACACCACCAACACCCAAAAACTATCCTGAATATGTTGTGGTTTTATAGTAAGTTTGTTCTGTAAAATTGTTGTTGTTCTTTCTCTGATTTTGAAAGGATAAGAATGAGTCAAAAACCCAGGTGAAAATCCTCTTGTTGGTCAGTTCAGCTTTCTGAAATTCATCATTAGCATCAGTTGGTTCTCTAGGAAATGGAATTATTCATCTTCCCAACTGGCTGATGGCTTTACATTGTTTCCTACTGTAGCTTTTCCAAAGCCACAAACCACTGTGATCTTTACATTTTAATGTACTTAAGCAGTTTAAACAGGATTGCTAAATCTATATTTACCAACCATTATACAGAAAAGCAAATATGCTTGGCAAGTCTCACAGGAAAAATACATGTCAACCGAAAAATAAAACGTTCTATGTTTTAGGGAATAGCAATTCCAGTATGCCTACAGGTCTATAATTTCATAGATCACGTAATATCTTTTTTCCTTTACATAATGAATTCATGGCATCTAAATGTCCCATTAAGAAAAAATAATTTCACTGCAGTGATAAACTAGTCAGTAAGATGGACAGAGAGATATTGTCTATTTTTTCCTCGTAAATTACTTGAAAATCATTACTAGAAGGGGGGAGCATTATCCTCATAAAAATCTTTTTAATATCATAGAATCATAGAATAGTTAGGGTTGGAAAGGACCTTAAGATCATCTACTTCCAACCCCCTGCCATGGGCAGGGGCACCTCCCACTAAACCATGTCACCCAAGGCTCTGTCCAGCCCAGCCTTGAACACCGCCAGTGATGGAGCATTCACAGCTTCCCTGGGCAACCCATTCCAGTGCCTCGCCACCCTTACAGTAAAGAATTTCTTCCTCATATCCAATCTAAACTTCCCCTGTTTAAGTTTGAACCCGTTACCCCTTGTCCCTCAACCTGCTGGTCACGCTCCTTTTGATGCAGCCCAGGATACAGTTGGCTTTCTGGGCTGCGAGCACACACTGCCCACTCATGTTCATTATCTCATCGACTAACACCCCCAAGTCCTTCTCCGCAGGGCTGCTCTGAGTCTCTTCTCTGCCCAACCTGTAGCTGTGCCTGGGATTGCTCCGACCCAGGTGTAGGGCCCTGCACTTGCTTCCAGATAATAGTTCACTGTGCCATTAAATAAACCTCCTACAATAGTATCAAGCCAACTGTATGTATTAACTTAACAGCTGTTCCAAAAAGAAAACAAAACAAAACAAGAAAACCCAAAACTGAGGAATGGAAATTATTCTGGAGTCCATTATCACTTCATCATTGTAGTAGACGTCCAAGCCACACTGATCTGTTCTACTTCTATTACCTCTTCAGTGCACATACCTTGACAAGACTTCTCATCTGTTAACAATTTAAATCCTTTTCTGCAGCTGCAATCAAAACTGCCAACAGTGTTTTTACAGAAATGATCACAGCCTCCATTATTGGACTGGCATTCATCAATATCTGTAACAAAAAAAAGTGCTTCAGCAAATAAACACACTACATCCACCATAATTCCACTGCCGGATCCAGAACACAGACACATCCAATTGGTTAATGAAGCCTAGAAACAAAATCTAGTGAGACTACTACAAATTTTAAGGATGATCAGATCCAGCTCTTATGAATGATCTGGCCCATTCAGCCCCATGACAGTGTTACTTGCTTTCATTTAACATACTGCTGTCAGTTACACTTGGGTACATGTATTTGCAAAAGATAATTTCCCTAAGTTCTGTTTGGAAACATTTTGACTTAAATCTTCTCTAACAGGCTTTAGCTTTTTAAACATTCTCTCCATTTCCTCTCCCTAAGCCCTGCAGAAATCTCAGACAGAGGAAACTTCCTGAGCTACCCCATCCTTTTCATGCCAACATTAGAATGAGTTCTTCAATATTAATTGACTCAGGCATGCGGATTCCATCATTTTTTGCTGGCAGAACAGTCTTAATATCTAATTACTGGAAAATGTATTCTAATATACAACCTTAATGCCCCTTTGCTTCTTTCCAGTACTCTCACCAGAGCTCCTTGGGCCAGTATGAGTAATTCTATTCATGCATCCCTGTTTACACACTGATATTTACTTCTAAACTGCTCTGATGCCCAGCTGACTGCAGGTAAAATAGGAGTCTATTGAACTATGTGCTTGTAAGAACAGACATGCCTACCTCCCCCAGTAAAGACCTCTACTTGACCACAGACCTGTATTACCTCCTACTGTGAAAAATGAGGCCAGCTTGGCAGGAAGGGTGGAAGTGGTGAGGTGGTGTGATGCACCTGACACAGTGGAAACTGTGCATCTACCCCTGGCTGCATCCTTTCTTAGGTCAGATTACACACACTGACTTTGATTACCTGCATTTGAAGATGAATACCTTACAATAAGGTGTTGGCATGTATGTGCCCACCAGTATAAAACTCACCTTTACATGTCTTCCCATCAAACTGGAGTGTAAACCCAACAGGACAGCTGCAGTGAACTCCAGTAGATGTATCTTTACATGTACGATCACAGCCGCCATTATTTACTGCACACGTTTCTAGCCAACAAGATAAAGCAGAAGTTTGCTCAGGGATATTATAATGGTAACAAGAAACATCATGTGATAGAAGGCATGGTTCCAAGCACACTGCTATCCAACTACATTTAGCCTAGTATGCATGAGCAGCTACTGAATACATGTGTTGGCAAAATCCCTGCCTCAGCTACATCCATTTTTTTTTGCAGACTCTATAAACTGAAATATTGTCTCTGAATATTCCCATCCTCAAACACAAATCCCCACTCCTCAGTGATTCATCTGTTCCTGTCAGTCTGTCTCCTTATGCCCACGCTCAATCTCAGCTGAACCTCTGACATTTCCCACCAACGCTCAGATACCAAATTACACTCAGCCCTACTAAACCAGTTCTCTTAAATCATTTCCAACACACCTTCACATGCTACCTGTGTTCCCAGTCATGGCGGATTACACCCATACTGAGTGCTCCTTCTGCCTTCTCAGCTAGGTGCA